>OY764961.1:65365834-66009049 GCA_963668005.1 Melieria crassipennis
GTTTTTGCAATTTATAAAAATAAATTAATAGAATTTATTTTTGTTTCATGTTTTTATTCAAGAAAAAATTAATAAATTTATTAAAAGTAATAAGTAAGCAAATACATGCATATTCATAAATATATTTATTTTTAATTAATTTGTTTATTACAAATAAATTGTTAAAAATATATATTTTGATGTAAATGTTTTTTTAGATGTTTCTTTTATTTGTTTTATTAAAAAAGGTTAAGCTGTATTCTATTTATAATTTTATTATTTAATTGATTAAATTCATGCATTTATTTTATTTATTAAAATTTAATGAACATATTTTTTGTTAATAAAACAATTAAATTAAAAATAAGAATAAATTTCAATATTTTGTATTTAATACTAGCTGACCCGGCGAACTTCGTCCCGCACGACATGTTTTGTTTTCTTATAATGAAATACGCGATATGGCGAATCTATGGCGATGCAAATTGACGAAGAAAACCAACTAACGGAAAAGAAGGGAGCTACCGATTAACGCAATCGAGGCCCTCAAATAAGCAATGTTGCTGCTAAGTTTCAGTAAAGAAATGGATTGCGCTTGAACCAGATTTAAATTATATTGGCAGGGCCACGCCCCTTTATTCAATACCCGTACAATGCCCTCTGTCGAAGGAGAAAATGGTAGGTTCGTACTTAGTTTCATTGCTGAGTGACCTATAGTTCAGCGGACTATTTGGGTCACAACAAATGTGTCACGCCCCTTGTCCAATGTTTATAAAATCTTATCAGTAGAATGACTCATCTATGGGACGACGGGGTACTAAATTTCAGTGTTGTACGACTTAAAATTTCAAAGATATTCTATATTAAAAATTTTGCTTGTATGGGCAGTGCCACGCCCCCTTGTTCAATACCTTCATCATTCCCTCTGTCGAAAGGGAAAATGGTAGGTTCGTACTTAATTCCATTGCTGTGCGACCTATAGTTCCGCGGACTATTTGGGTCACAAAAAATGTGCCACGCCCCTTGTCCAACGCCCATCAAATCCTACCAGTAGAATGACTCATCTATGGGACGACAGGGTACTAAATTTCAGTGTTGTACGACTTACAATGTCAAAGATAGTCTATATCAAAGATTTGGCTTGTATGGGCGGTGCCACGCCCCCTTGTTTAATACCTTCAGCATTCCCTTTGTCGAAAGAGAAAATGGTAGGTTCGTACTTAGTTTCATTGTTGTGCGACTTACCTATAGTTCAGCAAAATGTTTGGGTCACAAAAAATGTGCCACGCCCATCAAATATTACCAGTAGAATGACTCATATATAAAACGACACTATACTAAATTTCAGTGTTGTACGACTAACAATTTCAAAGATATTCTCTATTAAAGATTTGGCTTGTATCGGTGGTGCCACGCCCCCTTGTCCAATACCCGCCTCATACCGTCTGTCGAAAGATATGAGTACATGATATGTCCATACTAAGTTTCATGGCTGTGCGAATTATAGTTCAGCGGAATAATTGGGTCACAAAAAATTTGCCACGCCCCATTTCCAACGCACATTAAATCTTACCAATAGAATGACCCATCTATGGGACGACACTATACTAAATTTCAATGCTGTGCACCTTACAATTTTGAAGATATTCTCTATTAAAGATTTGGCTTGTATGGGTGGTGCCACGCCCCTTGTCCAATACCCGCCTCATTCCGTCTGTCGAAAGATATGAGTACATGATATGTTCATACTAAGTTTCATGGCTGTGCGACTTATAGTTCAGCGGGATAATTGGGTCACAAAAATGTGCCACGCCCCATTTCCAACGCCCATCAAACCTTACCAATAGAATGACTCATCTATGGGACGACACTATACTAAATTTCAATGCTGTGCACCTTACAATTTTGAAGATATTCTATATTAAAGATATGGCTTGTATGGGCGGTGCCACGCCCCCTTGTTCAATACCCGTACCATACCCTCTGTCGAAAGATATGAATAAATGGTAGGTTCGTACTTAGTTTCATTGCTGTGCGACTTATGGTTCAGCGGAATATTTGGGTCATAAAAAGTGCCACGCCCCTTGTCCAACGCCCACCAAATTTTACCAGTACAATGACACATCAATGGGACGGCGCTATACTAAATTTCAATGCTGTCCGATTTATAATTCCGAAGATATACCATATTAAAAATTTAGGTTGTATGGGAGGTGCCACGCCCACCTGCCGTACAAACATGTAATATCGCTATAAACCACCGCATTAACATCTTCTATCACATACAAAAAAAATTTTCCCAAAAGAATGAACCGTTTTCGCAAACTTTGAACTTTTTTTTATATATATAGATTAGTAAATTTAAATAACAAACATAAAAAGACATTTTTGAAATTTATAACATTTAATAAAATTGTTTCAGTAATATTTTTATTTAAGAAATATTTGAAATAAATTTATTTCAAAAATAATTTTAATGTAATTTATTTCTATTAAAATTAAAATTCTAATTTTATTTAAAAATATATTTGTTGTTTTATTAAATTTTTCTTTTATAAAAAGTGTTTAAATTTCAATTATTGTTAGTAATTTTTCTTATAGAATATATTGTTTAAAGAATATTTTTAATTTTTATTATTACCTATTAATGGGCGCTATTTTAAAAATATTTATATTTTATTGTTTAATTTGTTTTAATAAAAAGAATTTCATTTGTATTTTGTATTTTATTGTTTAATTTGTTTTAATAAAAAGAATTTCATTTGTATTCTATTAAAAATAATATATATGTATAAGATTTAGATAGATACATAATTCATTTTTTTTTAATAAAACAGATTTTGTATTTTTTACTAATGAACGAAATTTAAAAAAATTAATTGAAAAATACACATTTTTAGTCGTCTTTTATGATGTCAAGAATTTTTATTAACTTTTTTTATTGTATTCTCAATGTTTTTTATATCTGATGTTTATATATGAATGCGTGTAGTGCCTATGATTAATTACTTGATTTTTTTTCTGGTTTAAATCCGAGCTGCCTGCTAGCACGTAATGAAATTCAATCGTACGAAACATTTAATCAGGTCCATCCGATTTTCCATTTACACAAGTCTGTGTGTTGTACATGCAGAGCTTTGATTTCGTTCAGGGCACTGCTGCAGCTCGATGCGCTTTATGTGCATGCAAAGCACATTTCAGCCATTGCTAAGTTAAATGGATTCTACCCAAATCCCAGCATAGCTACCGCAATTGAATTACAATCACTGCAGCAGCCTTGCCAGTAACTACTTCGATTGCCTATAAATTGTGGCATACTTTGAGGCTTGCAGTGGCACACCAAACGGGCCAAAGTGAGCATTTGCCATGAACCTATCGCATCCGTATCGAATGCCAGCTAAATGTAAATAAATCATTGCCGAAAATAAAATATCACTCATACGCCCCAACACATTCAAACAAATCTAAATTTCCAAATGTGTACCATGGGCTCCCCGCAAAGCGGTAATGACAAATTCTACTCTTTAGTCACATATTTCATTAGCAGAAAATTTAATTTAAAACACACTCAAGTTCTGTCATTTTACGTTGTCCTCTTTCACCTTAAATTAGTACAATTGTTGGCTATAAATTTTACGCTAAACTGCTGCTTGGCCGAATTGTACCCTACGGAATGCAATTAAACGTATAAAATATGTTGGCAAACTTTATGCTTTGTCTATGGCCGAGACAGCAAAACATTTGTGCCAGGAAATGAGTTGTTTTTTCTTTAGTAAATTACTGAGCATAAAATGAAAAATGCTTTTTCATGCAGCCAACAAAAGTAATGTGGGTTGGGGTCGTGGCTGTGAGGGACCAAACCCTACCGTAGCGTAGATATGTATTTGAATGTCACTTGACTGTGGCAGACTGTGGCAAAATGCAAAATGATGAAGAGTGGCAAAAATGAAATATTATTAAATTACTCACGTTCGCTCGCTCGCTGTGGAGATAAAGTAAAATATGTTTTAAAAAAGTGCCTGAAACTTGGCAAAAGCCATTACAAGAAAAACTTAATGAGTTAAGCTCTAAACGACGTGAATTTGTGGTTTTGGTAACGTCTTAAAATTTAGCTTTTTGTAGTTGTATCTAGTAAAACTGGTTAATGGAGAAAGACCGCAACATTGTTGTTTACAATTCATGCTTTGAGCGAGGAAACTTGAGCATATTTTTTGCTGTTCTATTTGTTTTTTAATAATTATATTTAAGCTTGGAATAACTAGAAGGTTTTGTTATTTAATCCTTTGTCAGCAGTTTTAGAAGGGAACTTTTCATACTTCATAAGCAACAGAAAATAATCAGTGAGGCTGATGATTTCCGATTAGCCTAATTGATCGAAAATTCCCATCAGCCGCAGTGATCAACATTTTCCATCAGCTGTCACATGTTATCAGTAAATATAAAAAAAAAATATCAAATACTGTCTTTTCGGTTCTATTGAAAATCATTGCTAAATACTCTTCTCACGCCCGCTGACGTCTAAATCAAACTTGAAAAGTATCACTTGCGCATTAAACATTACGTATACGCACCATTGGTCACAAGCTAAGCAGCTCCCAGTGCTGCCAAATCATGCTCAAGTGCACGCTGAAACTTCCCACTGCAAAATTTCACCACTGCAGCTGCGACAGCTTGCCGCATCACTAAAGCCAGCGTGCTGCCGACTTTCCGCTTGCCTGCTCGCAGCCGGCACCGCACTCAGCCCTTTTTATGGCACAGCAAATTGCCAAAGTCAAAGCAATGCGAGCACTTGCTGCGCATATTTGCATGCATTTTTGTTGCTATTGCTGCAGTTTGGCTGCAATCGACTGGAAACATTACACATATGCACACAGCAATGTTTGCATGTAAGCATCGCGCAATGGGGTCCCGAGTACATTTAAAAACGACTAGCAACAAATAATTTTTGCAGGCGCTCAGTTGCCATCGAATTGCTGACTATAAAGTGAATTTTTTACTGCACGAAAACAAACAAAACTCAACTGGAAAAAAGGAAGCACCCAAAACAAATAAATACACAAATTTAATTTCACTACATATGCCACCAAATAACCTTAACTTGATCGCACAGACACACACGCTTCAACTTTCTTGCAGCGAAATATTTCGTAATGTTTCATTGCATTCGCTTTTAAAGTCTCATACGCTGCATTTTTGTATTTGTGTGTGTGTGTGTGTATTTTTGCTTATGTTGCATGCTGCCAGCGCAATTTCACTTTTAATGCAAAATAATAAAATCCAACAAACTGTTGCATTTTTAGTGCAATTTCAGTCGTTGTCCAGCTGCCATTGCTGCCGCCTTTCGTCGCGCACATTTGACGCTTTAAGTGCACAATTTTTGCACAAATTACACACACTTTGCCATTTCAGCCGGAATTGCCCCTCTCTCTCTTCGCTCTCTCTCTCTCTCTCTTAGTTGTTCAGCTAACTGCTCCCTTTGGTGTCTGCAATGGCTGCCGCACAATTTGCGCTGCGCCGGCTTAATAAAGCGTTCATTGTTTTTGCGTCGTTGGCGATTTTATGTTTATGACTTTTGTTGCTGTTGTTGTTATTATTGTTTTATTGTTGGCCATTTGCTGGACTCCTATTATTTCCGTTTTTGGCATTAATAATGGCCGCATAAATTTAATCAGTTTGGCGTCTTTGGTAAATTTGCTGCACTTTGACTACCTTCGACAACACGAGGAATTCTTGCGCTGCGTCTTTGTTGAATTTCTGCTTTTGCTGCTTCGTCCGCTGCTTTTACAGCTTCGTCTTCTTCTTGTCTTGCTTCTGCTTCGTCTGCTTCATGTTCGTTCGGCCTTTTAATTCAGCAGCAATAAAACATTTACACGCAAACATGCAACATTAATGCGCATAAGCGCGTCCATGATTAATGGGCCGGCCGGTCGGTCAGTGCGTGCATGCAGCTTTTGGTCAACACACTGGCTGGCCACAGCCTTTCACGCCTTGCTGCTCAATGAAAATTAAATAATAAAAAATTGCCTTAAAATTGTATGCGCTGCTTTCATATTCGTTGCTACTGGCATGTAATGCAACCATTAAAAAGTGTCACTCATACGCACCGGTGGCTCAGTTTCGTTCTTTTGTCATACTGCAACGGAATGGCATTTTAAGCACTTGATTTACAAGCAATGTGTAACAAGAATTTAAAAAAATTGAGTTTAAGAAATTTTAATTAAAAAAAAAAAAGGTTTTTTTTTGGGTTATGCATTTTTTATTACGAAATTTTTTAATTATTTGTAATTATTTTATATTAGTTTTTAATCCTTATGAGTGAGATACAGGCTTGAAAATGCAGCCGAAAAATTTACAAAAAAGTTTGTGTAAAAAAATGCAGTTGAAGAATTTAAAAAAATTGAGTTTAAGAAATTTTAATTAAAAAAAATAAAAGGTTTTTTTCGGGTTATGAATTTTTTATTACGAAATTTTTTAATTATTTGTAATTATTTTATATTAGTTTTTAATCCTTATGAGTGAGATACAGGCTTGAAAATGTAGTTGAAAAATTTACAAAAAAGTTTGTGTAAAAAAATGCAGTTGAAGAATTTAAAAAAATGTGGTTTAAGAAATTTTAATTTAAAAAATACCACAAATTTTTTTTGGTTATGAATTTTTGATCACGAAATTTTTTAATTATTTGTAATTTTTTATATTACTTTTGAATCCTTATGAGTGAGAATGCAGTTGAAAAATTTACCAAAAAGTTTGTTTAAAAAACATTTTATTTAAAAAATTCAATTATTTAAAAAAAAATCAAATTAAAAAAACTTACAAATTCTGTATATTCGTGGATATGCGCTTTTGACTTTAACATTTTGGAATTAAAAACATTTTAATTTTGTTTCTTTAACTCACCACAAGACGCAGTACAAGGAATGCGTTCCCTCTCTGAGTCAGTGGTGCACACAGGATTTCATTTTGGTTGGTTTCGCGTAAAACTTTTGAGCCGAAACCATATTTTGTATTTTTGTGTTTAAGGGGGTTTAAACCCACAAATCCTCCCCCTGCCACTGCTCTGAGTGCAGCGTTTGCTGGGCTGTTGCAACAAAGGAAATAGTTACTAAACGCAGCGCTCTATATGCGCATTCTTGCAGTAACTTTTCTACATAAATAATTTTACAAAATTTTACAATTAAACAATATGAACAAAATGACTTTCACATAAAAAGTTTTAATTGCTAAACAAAAGTTCTGAAGTCTTAAATATGTGTCAAGTTGCAAATATTACAAACTATTCTAGCAATAAACTCAAAGCCTGTTCAAATTCCTTGAATGTTGCTACTATTTATGAACTCCAACTCCACTTTTTTCAATACAATTTTCAACACATTTTGAAAGCAATTTAATACAAAACTAGTACCCAAAGTTTTGAGCACATGCCAGCATTTGGCATACAACTATGATTACAACAACAAAGTCAACACATATACTAAACCAATAACACTTCATGACTGCTCGAACAATTTCTACTATTTAATTATTGTTTACCAGCAAGTTGAGTCAATGAGTAGATACAGCTTTACGGTTGCTAAGCCAAAAGCACTGCGACGCTCGAATGCATAATTCAAGGCAAACAACAACAACAACAAACGGCAAACAGCATCTGTTTCTATTCCCAGACGCAACAAAAGCAAAAAATTATATAAACTGAAAAGCGATACAATTTACTGTGTCAGTAACAACAGCAACAACCAATAAAATACCTAAACGCAAAACTTGTTCCGGCAGCTTGTGGATGCTATGGTTGTTGTTGTAAATATGCTATAGCAATTGCAGAAAGTTGCCAAGGCAAAAATGTGTAACGCATAATGGCTAACTAATGCCCAACTTTCGGGCAAAACAGTCTCGCACCTGCACAACAAGAGTTGTGCGCCCTTCTCTTTCTATCTCGCTCCCTCTCTGTTGTTGCAATTATCATAAAGAATTCATGCCCAGTAATTTTAGACGTTGCTATTTGCCGAAATTTAATACTTTTTCGGCATTGCTGATAAACAGCAACCAGCCAGCCAGCCAGTCAACCAGTCGAAACCAACAATGCAAAAGCGTAGCATGGCATTTCGGCACAATGGACATATTTTTCAGTTTCAATTTCCGACAGTTGCTAAGCACTTGGCGATGCCATAAATTTTCCACTAGCTGTTACATAGTTGTGTTGTTTTATTGTTTGCTTTTTGTTGGCACCAAAGATTGCAGAAAATCTCCAAATTGAATGGCCAACAAACAATTGAACGTTGATGCCGGCCGTAACGGGTTGCAACACTTTTCACTTGGCCAAACAGTGCGTTTGTGTGTTGATGTGTCTGTGTCTGTGTTTTGTTAAGTTTTGTGTTTTATTGCAAAGCTTTAAATTTTCCAGCCAATGTATGCAGCATTCATTTAATTTATTGTCAATAAAATTTTGATACTTTTGTATGTGTTGCTTGGTTGGCTGCTCATCGGGGCGTATGAGCAACACAACAATGTAAATTGAAACTAAGCTTTGAAATAAATATATGCAGCGCTGTTTATTATAGACAAGATGGACAATATTAATAATATTGGACAATTTTGAAATATTTTATCAGTTAAATAAAAAATAATTAAATAAAAAATAGAAAATTAAATTTAAAAAATTCAATTCCATTTTAAGAGTCTGCATACTAATGGAAAAAGGCGTAAGAAGACGTCACATAAACGAAGATGGACAATAATAATAGAAAATTTGGAAATATTTGATCAGTTAACTAAAAAAATTATTAAATAAAAAATAGAAAATTAAATTTTAAAAATTCAATTCCATTTAAAGAGGTTGCATACTAATGGAAAAAAGGCGCAAGAAGAGGTCACATAAAGCAAGATGGACAATATTAGTAGAACTATTTTTGAAATATTTTATCAGTTAAATAAAAAATAATTAAATAAAAAATTGAAAATTAAGTTTAAAAAATTCAATTCCATTTTAAGAGTCTGCATACTAATGGAAAAAAGGCATAAAAAGACGTCATATAAAGAGCTGTCACTACGTGTATATATGTAAGATATGTACGTGTGTATGTATTTTCACATCTGTTTGTATGTATGCACAAACCATGAATAGCTGCCAACGATGGCGAAATTCCACAGGCGGCCAATAGCGTTGCACATACATCAAATAGACATAAAAAATCTGCTAGCTTTGTTGTTTTTGTTGTTGTTGTTGTCTTTTTTTGTGATCGAGCAAAAATTATGAGCGGAAACGGAAATAGATTTTTGCTGTCCGGCCTACAAACATGCCAAATTGAAGTGAAAAGCGGCAATAAACAGAGCATGTAAACAAAAAAAAAAACCAAAAGAACAAGAAGAAACAGAGAGAGAGAGAGAAAGAGAAAGAGAGAACAGCATAATTTTTAAATGAAATGGCAAACAGGACCTTTGCACCGGGCACTGTCATTCATCATATTTTACGAGTATGCGCGCCAATAGATGGACATACACACACACACACACACATATATGTAAAAACACCCCTGCCATAGACTGTCATGACTTTTATGACTTTGAAGAGGCGGTTTTCCTGGCTGCTTTGTTGTGCTGCCACGTACAAAGGATTGAAGCACAACATTATGCGACATTTGACAATATGAATGGCCAAGCAGGCAGCACAGGACAGGACAGCGCTGCGGCTGGTGTTATGGCAAATAAAATTGCGCATAAATTCGTTAAGCGACACAGGCGTGCGCCCAGCTGTCACTCTGTCGCTCGCTTTATATGATTTTATGTGTGTGTCATTGTGTTGGAGCGCGAATAATGCAGCACCCACCAAGGACTAATTTCAAAGGCGTTTAAAGCTAACAAAAAAGAACACAAAAACCAAACCTAAAGCAGTGCGAAAACCTAGAAAGATGCAAACGTCGGCGTTGAACGCAACTAACGCTCACTGAGCATTGAGCGAAAAGCGAAAAAAATAGGTGCGAAATTTATGGGCCTAATAAATGAACGTATGTATGTGTGTGTGTGTGTGTATATAAAACAAATGCAGTTCATTTATGGCCAATGCGCAACGCTGCCGCAAACAGTCGTAAAGTGCGCACAGAAACCACTAAAACCGACAATATTTTTACGTTAGACATTTTTCTTAACTTTGAAGGTTTGCGTTTTTTCTGTTTTTCTGTTGCTCGCACTTTTTGCATTTTTTACATTTCTTTTTTTATTTTTTTCAAGAGGTTTTTTACTTATTTACGTTTTGCTTGTACACTTTGCGGTCGCAGCTTCTCTGCCACCTCTGATGCTCGCATTTTCAAAGGCCATTTCAACGACTCAATAAACCATTTTACGAGCTTTGTCAGTGGCAAACTTTATGCCCAATTTTTGTCCATTCATTTCGCTTCGGTGCTCATCCGTTCGCCCATACCGCATCGTCCTCTGTGGCACGCAATGCCAAACGTTGCAAAATTACCACTTGCCGCTAATTTATAAATTTTTAATAGAAATCATACCAACACTGCACTGTCCCAAGTTGCTCGCCTACAGACGGCAGCGACTGTAAGTGTGAGACTAAACTTGTTGAGACTACAAACAACACGACGCCAGCACAAAAATAAAAATTGTGCTTAAAAAAAAAACCCAAACAAATTTCGTTGACCCGAAATTTTAGCTAAAAATTTGCTTGTTTTTAGTGTTTTTGTTGTTGTTGTTTTTATTATTGCTGCAGAAGGCCGCACACTTGAGCGACAGTGAGCTCAGAACAATATCAGCCATTTTAGTGGCTCATTTGAATGCAAACTTTGCCAGCCCACAACAACAACAATATAGCAACAGAAATTTTAGAAACCTCATTGCCACAACAATTACACAAACAAAATGCGCCTGAAAAATAAACAACGTAATGAATAAAAACCAAAAAAAAACAAACGAAAAAAACCAGCAAGCAGCCAAAATGCTCGCACGGCACAAATGGAAATTGAAATTGAATACGCTGGCAAACAACAACAACAAATGTGTATGGAACAACACACTAAAGTGTCAAAGCGCAAAGCGAACAGCAGAAGAAGGCGAATCCAAACAAGAACAACGCCAGAAACGTGCGGCTGCCACTGGTTACCGCTGCGGTTGTGCCCACCCGCCCAACTACACGCTCTATGGGCTTTTAAGCACTTCCGTCTGTGCAACCCTCCCCTTCCCTCCCACAACCAAACCAAACGTTACGTGTTTTTCTAGCAGACGCCGTGAAATGGGAAAATGTATGACGTCGCCTCGCACTGCCACGTACGGCCCATAAGCGGCCACAACGGACGACAAGCATTGTAAAGGGGCACAAAACACACAAACACACACACACACATACAAACCGGCGCGTGATGTTGTGTAGGCATTTTGGCTAAATCGTGTTGCAATTGCCTGCTGCTGGCAAGTTGATTTGATAGTTTTTTCGTGATTTTCTGTGCCAAATCGTGTGCGAGTGCGACACAAAAAATGGCTCCACAAAAGGCTGAGCGGGGGCAGGGGTACTGCAAAGAATGAACACTGACAGCGCTGGCTTCAATTATGCACACTGGCAAGTCGCTCGTGCCTGACGCGTCGCGTAAAGGGTTAAGGGCAGATTTGGTTGAGCGCTTTAATTGGAATTTTCGTACGAAATCTTATAAACGCTGGCAATTGATGAAAAGTTGAAAGCTTTGACGATGCTGATGAATCAAACATGTGACAAATGAAGTTATATAAAGTCCTACAAATTAAAAAAATGTGGCCAGAAGTATGAATTTTTAAGCACTGAATTCATAGTTACTGGCTTTTTAAGTCGTGACACCAGGTCCTCAGCCTTTTCTATGGAAACTTTAGTTTCCTTTCTTTGACCACAATAAATTAGCAAACATTCTATTCAAGTCCTTTTTATAAAAAAAACTAAATCCAACTCTAACTCTAAATAATAAATAAATCTAAAATCTAAACAAAAAAATCTAAATCTAAAATATGTGTAGAAATCCCAGCAAGTTAGGACCATCTGCAGGTGTAACTTTCAGCTTACATCCGAAAGCAATTTTTCAGTCAAAACTGAAGGAAACTTTTAGTAAACCGCAATCCAAGCTTACCTTTGAGCACAAGGACCTTCTTCAGGTTTTACTTTCAGTTTACATTTGAAAACAATATTTCAGTCAAAACTAAAGACTCTTTAAGCTCTAAGCAGTACTCCCAGCTTGTCTTCAAGCATAAGTTTAACGCCCATTTGGTTAGGCTTTGATCCGATTTAGATGTAAGAGTCAAGTGTCTAAAAACTCTTTCTTCAAAACCTTTCAAAAAGCTGCACTCAACTGCATTCTGGCTCTCAAATCACGCATTTCGCAAGACTTGAAGTTGGGTTTAGTATTTTTTCTTACTTAATGTTTACCAAAAGTAATAACTTTTGATCTATCAAGGTCACTTGTACGTCCCGAAGTTCAAGTAAGAAGTTTGTTGCAGTTAAATTACATTAAAAAGCTAATTTTCTGTTAGTCTCAGCCTGCGTCCACTTCAACTGCATTCTTGCTCTCAAATCAGGCTTAAGGTAAGACTTGGAGGTGGCTTGAGTACTTTTTCTTACTTCATTTTAACAAAAATATTTGCCAAAACTACTAACTTTTGGTCTATCAAGGTCACTTATACGCCCCGAAGTTCAAATAAGAAGTTGATTGCAGTTAATTTGCATTAAAAATCGAATTTTCTGTTAGTCTTAGCCTCTGTCCACTTCAACTGCATTCTTGCTCTCAAATCAGGCTTAAGGCAAGACTTGGAATTGGGTTTAGTTTTCATTTTCTTACTTCATTTTAACAAAAATATTTACCAAAACTACATCTACTACTAACTACCACTGGTCTAATAAAATCAATTATACGCCCCGAAGTTCAAGTAAGAAGTTTGCTGAAATTAAATTGCATTAAAAATCTAATATTCTGTTAGTCTCAGCTTCAGTCCACTTTGCTTGATTGTTTCAGCATCACTCATACGCTCCATAGTTCCAGCAGTAGTTTGGTACTGTCTGCAAGTCAATATTAACCATCGACGAAATTTTTCCAAAGCGCATCAGCACATAAAAACTAAATGCGTCCATGTGATTTCCTAAGAAACTTTAATAAAACTAAAATTGAAAAAGTCTAGAAAATGTAAACAAAAGTAAAAATATATTAAAAATTCAGAAGCAACCGCAACAGTACGAATAGCACACGAAAGCAGATTAAGTAAATTAAAAAAAAAAAAATAAGGAATAGAAAACACAAAACTTAAAGCGCAGTGCTTGTTGTTTTTGCTGTGTTGGTGTTTGCCAAAAATTTTTACTACAATTTCAATTACCAACAGACGGCCAAACAACTAACCAGCCAACAAACTCGACGCTTTACAACACACGTTACTTGCCAACAACAACAACAACTACGAAAAAGTAGCAAATAGTCAAAAAGCAAAATTTCAACATGGCGCTGGACAATTGCGGCAACTGCTGCTGCCGCACTTGCTGCATTCGCCAATTTCATTAAATAAATTTTTGCACAACTTTTTAAAGTGCTGCAGTAGAAAAATTTGTTGTCGAACAACAACAACAGCATAAAGCGTAAAGGCAACCAGCTACATCGTTCTACAGCGCAGGAAATTTAATTACACGCCAATATTCGCTGAAAGCCTAAAAGCATTGAAATCTTAATGACGACGCCTGACAACGGTGCCGCCGCGTCTTCAGACAATAGGCTGCAACAACAATGATAGTAAAAAGTCTGAAAGCCGCGCGCGGCTCGCTTTAAGTTTTCAACTTGCTGCACATTAGACCCAACTGGGGCCAATTCAATTCAATCTGCCACTTCGGGGCCCAGTGTGGCCCTTTGAACTTTAGTGTCCATTGTAGCGATTGGCCGGACGCGACCACTTTGACTACTTTACGATTTTACTTCAGGCCGTGGGTACAGCGAAAAAAAATTCAAAAGCTGTCCGGTAGGTAAGGACGAAAGTACTGGCTGGCGAAAATCCCAACGCGAAGTGCGCGCGCGCACTGTGTGCCAGCTAACTTTTTAATTATGTTTAATTAAAAAATAAAAGCTGCAACATTGCTGCCAACACCAACAACAACAACAACACCATCACAACAATATGGACGAACGGAAACAGCACAAAACGTAAACAATAGAAAGACACCGACGGCCATAATGGCTCCAGTCGCAGTGAAAGCGGCAAAAAATTGCACGCACACAGAGTAAAATGGTAAAAAATTCAAATCGCAGCGCCAAATGTGAGCCAGTGGAAGAAAGTGCGAGAGAGAGAGGGCGAGAAAGTTTTCACATTTTAATTAAGTAATGGCTTAAATGTGCTGCGCAAACCAAACAGACGCCGTCAGAAATGCCCCAAAACCGGAAAGGTGAGAAGTGGCGTGCAGTGTGCAATGTGCGGCATGTGGCATGCGGCCGACAGCAGGTAAATAGACAGCGAAGAAATGTCGGCTTAACTTGGCAAACATGTTGCAGCAGACAAAGGCGGCAAGCGGCGGCCGTACCGCGTTCGCTGCGCGCGAGCTCATTTCCTTTCATTTCTTGCTTGCTTCGTTCTCAACTCAACTCAAAAGCAACCGAACGCAACAAAAGCAGCAAGTGCGGCGCAATAAAAGCCATGAAAAGGGTGAAAGTGGCAGCGGCGACAAACGAACAGTGAAAGCAACAAACGCAAAAACCTTGACTGACATGAATTGCGCAAATGTTGCGGTTATGCCAATTTGCCTTTTAACCTTCGGCGCCGCTTCAACTAACCGCTCGCCCGCTCAGTTCGCCTGCAGTTCATTGCAGGCCTTTGCAGGCGACGCCGGTGAGTGTGTGCATGTTGATTGCTGTGTCGTTTACGTTGCGGCTTAAAACTTTAAATGGGCAACTCGACGCTGTGCGCTGTGTGAGCTTCAGTTGTGAGTGAGTGCGAGTGTGGTTGAAAATTTTCTATGTTCATGCTGAAATGTGTCGAATTATAAGTGCGCTGTGCAAGGTAAAACTGGGCCACAGTAAATGAGCAAAATATGCGGCAAATTATATTAGGAAAACAGTCTTAAAATTGCAGCTAACTAATATTTAGGGCTTAAATGGCACACGGGGCGTATGAGTAATGTTTGAGTAAAAGTTGGCAGATTGGTTTCAACAGCAACTGAATATTGCATAAGGGGAGAAGAGAGGGTTTGTCACACTCTCTCCGTGCATCACAATGGTTCTCACAAATCTGAACTCATCTTACGAGTATGTTTCTTTGTGTGGGGATTGTTCCAGCAAGAATGTGGGTGTGTCTTGCTCCTTGAAGCAGAACTTGCAGCTTCTTTTACCGTCAATGAAAGCACTTCAGATCTTCAGTGCACACTGTTGTGTTTCGTCTTTTATTACTCACTAAAATCACTTTTTATGCCCGACCCCAAAATTTCATATAGTTTCGTGGCTGCTATCTTATCCAACCTTTTTAATGCCTTAAAGCTGACAGAGACTTTGGTTCTCAGTAGAATCAAGTTTGCTTAGACTTTTGCCGTATTTTCAGTTCGAATTTGTTGAACACTCACAATTTCCCTTAACAAACTCCCACTTTCCTTTTCTCACTGTATATTCCATCCGTCTCGATGACTCTTAATAGAACCTAATCCAGTATTTTTAATTCAAATTTGTTCCAAACTTACAATTTCACTTAACAAACTCCAACTTTTCACTTCGCAATGTATATTCCAGGATGAATCTTGATAGAACCTAGTCCGGTATTTTAAATTCAAATTTGTTGAAACCTTCTTATTTCCCTTAACAAACTTCAATATTCCTTTTCTCAATGTATATTCCATCTGTCTCGATAAGTCTTGATAGAATCTAGTCTGGTATTTTCAATTCAAATTTTTTGAAACCTTCAAACTTTCCTTAACAAACTTCAACTTTCCACTTCTCAATGTACATATATTCCATCTGTTTCGATGACTCTTATTAGTCCAGTATTTTCAATTCAGATTAGTTGAAAACTCATAATTTCCCTTAACAAACTTGAACTTTCCACTTCTCAATGTATATTCCATCTGTTTCGATAAGTCTTGATAGAACCTAGTCCAGTATTTTCAATTCAAATTTTTTGAAACCTTCAAATTTCCCTTAAAAACTCCAACTTTATTTTTTATCAATGTATATTCCATCTGTTTTGATGACTCTTGATAGAACCTAGTCCAGTATTTTCAATTCACATTTTTTTAAACGTTCAAATTTTCCTTAACAAACTTCAACTTTCCTTTTCTCAATGTATACTCCATCGGTCTCGATGACTCTTGATAGAACCTAGTCCAGTCCAGACCTAGTCCAATTTAAATTTGTTGAAAACTCACAATTTCCCTTCAAAAACTATAACTTTCCTCTTATTAATGCATATTCCATCTCTCTTGCTGCCGAGAATTTAGTAATTTTTATATGTAAACAACCCACTACTATTAGCCTCAACTTCTATGCAGATTTTAATAGCCATAGTTGCTCACTCGAATACTAAAATCTTTCTCAACATATAAACAACCACAACAAACAACAATTAAAACACTTAATGTTGTTTCACAACTCAATTTGGCCTCTTTGCTGTGTGCAAAAGGTGTCGCAGCTGTGCTATTTAGTTGTAAAAGTGAAGTGTCTTATTTTAAAATCGTAAACTTGAAGCCATCAAGTGGCTGGGCTTAGCATGAAACTCGTAAAGGTCATGAAATGCTATTCAGTGCTGGTGCTTCTGTGTGTGTGTGTGTGTGTGTGTGCGTGTGTGTGCGCAGCAGGTTGCAGCATTTCCGTTTTATGCACTGCTGTGCTAGCGACACCCGACCCAATGCCATAAGATATTTTGCTAGTTAAAAAAAATAAAAATTAAATTAAAATTGTGTGCACTCAAAACCAAGTCAGCGTTTGGGATTTTTATTTTAAAATAAATAAAAATTATTTTTCATATTTTTAAACTCATCTGCAGCACATTTAAACTGTTAAACTGTAATTTTTTCACTGCTAAACAATCAACAACCTTTAACGAAAAAGTTACTGCGTGTGAGTAACTTTTTCGTTGCACATTATAAGCTGTTAATTTTTTGTTAATCAAGCCGCCTTAAAGTAATTAATAACACAAATTGGCCCATACGCGCTCTTCAAACACTCTTCTTCTCCTCTTCGCCAATCATCTCAGAACTTCAGCACGTCGCACAGTGTCGCGAGTGTGGCAAAAAATCGTAAAATGTTAAAAAATGACTAAAATTACAGTCGACAGATAATATCTCGACTAAGAAAAGTCCGTTATCCGATCTTCAATATTCTACTTCGTTCCATTTTTATGTAGCTTCAAAGTTGATGTTAAAAAAACACATTCGTTCCAAGTTTGTGGGTAATTCTTTATGCTGAATGAAAAATCAAATAAAAATATAATTTATATACTAATATAGCCATGTTATATATTAAATAAAACTTTGGAATTTTTCCTGTATGGCAGCACTATTTGTTGGGTTGTGCTTTGAAATAACTGTGAAATCCCGTTACATTTTGCTTCTAACAAAGAACCAAAAGTTTGGTGGAAAAAAGTTTAAAAAACCTCAAAAAACACTTTTTTAGTTCCAATCCTAAATTACTCAAAAAAGTATGTATTAACATAATCCGGAGTAATTTTTTGCCTTTAAGTGCCTATTTGGTTTTTATTCGCATTTTTCTAGTGACGCCTCCACTAAAAATACGTGATTTTTTCGAAGTGTGGCGTAAATCGTAATCCAGAAAGCGCTCAATAAAACTTGATTTTCTTATAAATGTATTTAAAGATAAGACGGGCGTTGATGTTAATCGTGAACAAAAGCAAAGTTTGCGTCCCCACCTAAACATTTACTTTTTGCAGTGGCACCTACAGTCAAAAATTGTGATTTTTTCGAAGTATGGCTTCCGACGTTCAATGAAAGTAGCGGCAAAGCAGCTGCTGAAATGATGAGCTGTATAAAGGACAAGGTTGGCATATTGTTCGTATCATCAAAAGTAGGCAGAATGCCACGCCCACTTTAAACATTTAAACATTTATACCAAAATGTGGTATAATTGAAATAAAGCTGAAAAAATTAAACATTCATAAAGGAAACGTTCTGGCCACTTTATATATATGCTTCAGCTGCCACGCCCACTTTAAGGTTTTCGAAAGCTTAACAATTAAAATTGCATCGTGAAACGAGCCTTCTAAAAATGCAGTTTTAGTTGTAGCAAAATACGAATATTTTTGAAAGTGGGCATGGCAGACCGCCCATTTTTAGTGTGAGCTTTCATGTCATTATTTTAAGCTCAAATACAAATTTCATAATTCTATCACTAACATTAAGAAAGTTATTTCAATATTTCAGTTCCTTTCGTATGGGAGGTGGGCGTGGCAGTGGTCCAATTTTAATGATTTTTTCTAAATTTCTTAATTTCCACCACAAAAACAATCCCACCAAGTTTCATCGAAATAGGACAACGCTAAGTATTTTTGGCCACGGCTTATATGGGATCGTGACACTGTGCGTCGTCGAGTACGCGGCGTGTTTGTGCGCGCAAACGCCCCAAAACGAATAAATTTTATAACATGGCACTGCATGGATTAAACGTGTGTACATTTAATTTCATTATGCAATGCGACACTGTGCCTCGACTTCTGCTCTGCCCTTTGAAGAAAGTATTATGTGCATTTTAAAGTTTACAGCGCCGAATTCGTCCTTAACCGCTGCATAGGTTAAAATCAACCAAACACTCGCACACACACACACTCGAAAATATGCATAAAATAAAGCCGAACACTGCAGCAGCACAATCGTAAATATGTGTTAGTGTGTGTGTGTGTGAGTGCGCGCGCGTGTGTGTTTTGTGTATTTTTTGAATAATTGAGCAACTGCTTCGCATGAAAATTAACTCAAGAAATAAAACCGAATTATGCTGCATGTAAAAAATTATAATAACCACACACACACACATACATAAACGCACACAAGCGCCCGAGAAGACGAGAGGAGAATTTAGCTGTTTAAAGTCCCGCACTACTTAAAGCTTTCGATGCTTTCCTGCTCGTTAAAAAAACAAGAACAACAAGCACTCATATAGCGACAAATTCGCCTGGCAGCGGCGAACATATCGCAACACATACACACACACATATAGAGCCACTTGCATGCACGAACTGGCACAATTCATTAAAATTCAAGCATGAAAAACGAAAATGAGGAAATTACTGTAAAATATGGCAACAAGCGCCAGCACTGACAGCAGCCGCACTCGATATGTGTGTGTATACACACTCACATGCACACACACACTAACATACGAGTACATATATGAAACGTCAGCGTGTAGAGCTAATTTTATTAAATCGTACGCTTTCATCGTCTGGCCACGAAAACGCAAATGTAGCCAATCTTGGCGTTGTCAAGGAATCTTAAAAGCTTTAAAAGTGACTTTTTAATATTACTGGTCTTGCATTGAGGAAAAGAAATCAAATTAAATGCTTTTCATTCTTGTAGATTTTCTTACCTTAAGAGCTTTGAATGTATTCCAAAATTGCTAGAAGTTTCTTAATTATGTTTTGTGTCATTCAGAAGCTTGGCTTAAACTTGATTTTTTCTAAGAAATGAGATTGAATGATCATAAGATTGCCAAATTCTTTCGAAGCTTATGCGGGTTTAATCAGTACGGAACCCTGGATAAAAGAGTTGCCTGCTACAATACACTAAAAAGTCTTCGCGTTTATTGGAACTTAGAGACCTTCGCGTGTGTTAGTGGCACAAACAGCAAACTGCCTGTCTAACGTAATCTACTTTGGCTTACTTTAAGTTGTGTCGAACACCAAAATGGGTCTGAAAGGCCTTCGGGTGTACAAGTCCAGCAATTGGCAATATGTCTGTCTTATCTCATCAATTCTAAACTAGCTCCACTTCACTTCACCTAACCAAACTCAACCAAGCCAACCTAACCGATATTGGTTTACTTCAAGAAAACCCCTGAACCGATTGGCCTATTGACTTCAAAATTGATGAAAACACTTGAAATCAAAAATAATTTCATAGGTGTTTGTCATTTTTTTTTTAAACAAAACTTAAAGGCGTGAACCAAGAGTTAAAAGTTTGTATGAAGAAACATGATTTTTTTTCGCCCTTTGACTTCAAACTTGGTGAAAGTACTTCAAACGTGAAATAATTCGAAATCTGACGAGGTCAACAATTGGTTAAGAATTTGTATGGAGAAACAAGATTTTATGGACCTATTGACTTCAAACTTGGTGAAAGTACTCTTGGTCAGAAATAATTTGACACGCGTTTTTCATTTTTTCGAAATTCGAAATCGGACGGGGTCAACGATGGGTTAAGAGTTTGTATGGGGAAAAATTTACTTCAAATATGGTGAAAGCACTTCAAATGAGAAATAATTAGATAAGTATTTTTGAATAAAAATCTGACGAGATCAACAAAGGGTTAAACAGAATTTGATTTATTGGCCCTGCTAGTTATTTATTTATTTATTTATTTACTGATTTATTGATTTATTTATTTATTTATTTATTTACTTATTTATTTATTTATTTATTTATTTATTTATTTATTTATTTATTTATTTATTTATTTATTTATTTATTTATTTATTTATTTATTAATTTATTTATTTATTTATTTATTTATTTATTTATTTATTTATTTATTTATTTATTTATTATTTATTTATTTATTTACTTATATAAGAGTAATGATTGTTTTGTTTAGATTGCGTGGAATTGGCAAACATATTCGAATTTCGAAAGCCTTTCTACAAGACAAATACACGCAAGTATTGAAACATTTAAGAACAACAACAACAAGCAAAGAAATCTCTTACATGTCTGATAGTCTTAAACAAACAGACAACGTTTTGAATGGTTCTACAGCTACAAAACCTACTTTCAGTTCAGTTTCTAATATCCAGCGACTTTCTAATTCATTTAATTAATTCGCTCATTAACTTTGTAACTAATTTCTATCTCTGACATATGACAATGCTTTATAAGGATCTTATAATTCTTCCCTAATCACATGAAACATTTATGAGATAAAATTTCATCACATGTTGTCATTTTCATACCACAAATAATTTCTTTTAATTTTCATTTCAATTTTCTAAATAATTTTTACTGCATTTTCTTGTTAAACCATAACATTTCGCTTGCTTTGTATGCAATCATCTTTTCTTATTATACTCGTATTTGTTTCTTTTGTCTTTGGCTGCCGCATTCTTTATGCACACTTGAGCGCCGCACAGCATTGCGATTTCGCGTTTTTAATGCCTTTTAACCGCAACCTTTAATCCTTTTTTAGCCGCATATGAAACATGTAAAGCCGTAGATAAAATAGCTACACGTGAAAGCATTCGAGCGCAGCATGCGCCAAAGACATGAACAGCAAAAGCGGCCGAAGTAGACGCGACCGCAGCGAACGCGGGCCGAGCAAAACGAATGACCTCTAAAGTTAAATCGCATGATTTATGGCGGGCCGTGCCGCCTAACCGCTAATTCATTAACCGCATACGTTCATAGGCGCACGACTGAAGCGCGGCCATGTGGGCAATGTGTGCCGCTAACATGCCTAAAAGTAGGCTATGAAACGGTGACTAATGACAGCAGCTTTAAATATTTAAATATAACTCAAATATGCATGGGGCTGCATTCGTGTGCGTTGTAAGATCGACAAAGGTTTTTTTTATAAATAAATAAAAATTTATGTTTATAAAAATAATTTTTATAAATCAAAATTTTTTGAAAAATTTTTTTTTATAAATCAAAATTTTGTTCTATATTTTCAATATATTTTCTATATCTTTATTTTTATATTTGTGTATTTTTTACAAGAATAATTTTTATAAATAACTTTTTTTTATATTTTCTCATATTTGAGAAATTTTTATTTTTATATTTGTTTATTTTTTATAGATATATTTTTAATAATAACTATTTTTTAAAAGAAAGCAATATATGTCAAGCTGTTGTTTACTATTTTTTGGTATTCAAAATTAATTTTTAAGAAAACGAATTCTTACAAAAGAAAAAATTCATTTTGAGCAGTTGTTGAGTACTTTTTTATGTTTTTATTAGAACAAATTTTTAGTGAAATAAAATTACAAAAAAACTACCAAAATTATATGAAAGACAAATTTCTTTAAATACATTTTTTTCTTCAATTTAAACTTTCTTGCCACTAACCTGAAACGTCGAAACATTAATTAAAACTGTTCACATTTATAACTAAAAGCTCATTTATAACTCAGTCCAAAAGTATGTCACATTCATGTCACTCAACGTCAGCATTAATTACTTTCAAGAGTGAGTGAGTGAAGAAGAGTAAATTTTTATAGCATACTTTTAGGCGTATACACACACAGAGTTCAAGTAACAACTGGCTCAAAGTTTGCTATTAATTTTTAATTGAACTCATAAAATGTCAACTGCAAATACTCCACTTCTAATTTATATGCTAGCGAGTGCGCCTAAAAGGCAGCCAAAATGCTATCGAAATTAGAAATTCTTGGTGTAATTGCAATTTGTAATTTGAAAAACTTGAAAACGACTGCAAGTTGCAGCACAGAAATTGCATCAAGTCACTGTGATTTCAATGCTTCATGGTCACCACTTATGTCGGTATGTATGTGTGAAGTTTGGACGATGCGCCAATGTGTGTGTGTGTGTATTTTGGCCACGAACAGCATTTACTGGGATTTTTAATTAAGTTGTAATGAGTTCTTCAAAGACACATTAAAGTAACATTTGGTGGTAATGAGTTTTTCTTGGTTTCTCCACACGCGAACACAATTTCAAACAAATACATACGCACACACGTGCGGAAATGTCATTTGCATGTGTATATATGTGTATCTGTGTGTGTGTGTGTTCAGTCATTTAGTTGGCCATTTAATTGCGTTTACAAATGTCCACTAATGTTTGTAGCGAAGTTGACTGTCTTCGTTCGCATTTGTTTTGCTGCTTGTGAACTTTTTGGGAAATTATTGTTATTGTTGTTGTGACAAAAGTTTTTGACGTTTATGTGGCACACTGACTGGCGCTCATGGCACTCATTATTATTATTATTGGCCATAAATTGTGACAGCATTGAAAGTGATGAAGGCAGCCAAAATGCAAAGACCGGAAAAGAGGCGACAATTTTATATGAAAACAAACTAAAAAGTAAATGTTTCGCTTAAGTATGTGTGTGTGTGTGTGTGTGTTTCCCTACTAAATACGTACACAACTCTCTCTCTCTCTCTCTCTATCTCTCATCAGCAAATATGATATCAAATGTCTGTTTGAGTGTGTGCTTTTAGGCGTTTAAGTAATGCCGCAATTGCTGCTGCACGCAGGGCACTTATCCTCGTTCTACTGTTCCCCCTCTTTCCCAGTGGCTGTAGTCACACGCTGCCACAGCAACCCTTACAGTCGAACAACAAAAACAACGCAATCACATTTCACTCCCCTCAGTCGTTCATACAGCATATGCGGTTTGTGTGTGTGCGTGGCTGTGTGTGTTGGTATGTTGACAGGAAAATATTCGGATATATTACGGCAACTAGCAGCGGAAGTTTGTCGTTGAGCAAAAGCGGCCTACGTTATGGCGGAAATGAAATGACAGCCAGCCAGCAGCGCTGTTAAAGTCTACGCCTCGATCTCTGGCTGTGTGTCTGTGTGTGTGTTTCGCATTGACTTAACTTTTCTCGCCTGGCTGCTGCGCCTTTACTGCTGGAAATTTTCAGCTTCATGACGCATTGAAATAAATCGCATAATATCCGCAATTTTTCTTTATGGCATTGTACGGATTACCAGCAGAGATTTCGGCCAAAAGAAAATAGTTCATGCATTGGCAATGTCCTTGAGTTCACTCGCGACTGAGCGAAGCAACATGGATTTTAAAATTAGCACACAATGCGACAATATGAACTCATTGTATGGCTGACTGCCGATGTGTTGTGTACTGTGCTTTCAAGTTTTGTTGTATGGGTTAAGAGTGATGCGGTTGGTGTAGGTTGGAAATTGTTGTGCTGGGTTATGCTTAAGGAAAGTGAAAACCTGGAGGACTAGCTTTGCCTTGGAAGATATCCTAACCAGACGTTTGATGGCTGCCTGACTCAGAAAATAAATAAATATATTTTATAATATTTATAATTTGTTATCTTTGATATATTTTCAGTAAATTCTTCTCAAATCAAATTACTTCTAACTAAATTTAATTCTAATTTAATTTTTAAATTTGTAAAAAAATTAATACATTATTTTTCCACGCTTTAAATAAATAAAAAAATTTGTTAATTGTTTTCTTTTAATTGAAAGCATTTTTACTCTCAATTGTTGCTATTTCATTAACATTACTCAATAAATTTCCGCATGGGTAATATAAATGAAATAATCGGCCTACAAACATGCAAACAACACACACACACAAATGTATATTTTTGTATGTGTGTGTGCAACCAGTGCAGGGGGAAATCCATGCAAGCCGACACATTAAATTTGGATCTGAGGCAAACGAAATGTGTACAACAACACAAAGACGCCGGCGCTCGCAACGCTCCCACCGGCACCAGCCCACGAGCTGAACTTGCAAATTTCTACACACACACAAACATATATTCGCGTACATATGCTGATATATATTATGTATGTGTAAACATGTCGGCACAGCTGTGTGTGTGTGTCTACAAGGCGGCGCAACATTTCATGCCCACATGAAATGTGCGCCAAATAACGTTTCATAATTTATGAATGTGCCGCAAATTATACGAATATAAAATGCTTACTTAGAAGCGGAGATAGAGAGAGAGGGAGTGGGCGCGTCCAGTAAAGCGAATGCAATGAAGTGGATGGGCAGAGCGGTGATTAGGAGGAGGCGACATGAACGCGCATGAAGTGTGGCGAGCTTAAAGCAAAGCGTGTAGTTTTGGTCGCTTCAAACAAAAAGCAGCACAGAGCGAGAAGAGTGGAACCGTAGCGGAGAAGTCGAAACATATTTTTACGTACATAAATGCGCAAAGTTGTGCGCAACGAAAAAACTAAAAGAAACAAGTATGAGGCAACAGATTTTACTGAATGAATGAATGAAAGTGACAGAAAGGGGAGAAAAAAGTTGAAAGTTTTGCTGCGCATTAAACTTTGACCAAGGAGGCAGACATAAACAACAAACGCAATGTGAGTAACAAGGCAACAAATAAGTAAGAAAAGAAGTTCTAGAAGAGGAAGAGAAGAACTTGGATCAACAAAATGTACGAAAAATGGAGAGAAAATTGCAACAGAATTGTTTAAAGAGGATGAGCAAAAGATACTAGAAAAACATAGCTTAAGCCTCTGAAATAAGCAAAAACTAAAGAAAGACAAAGGAGTAGTAGAAAAAGAAGGAGATAAGAAGGAGAAATGAAAACAGAAATGCGAGTTAAAAAGGTAAGAAAGAAGAAGAAGAGAGGTAGAATGTCAAAAAGAATAATAATAAAGAAACGAAGAGGCGAAAAATAAGGCGAAACGAAGAAGACGAAAAGGCGAATAAAAGAGGAAAAAGAAGAAGAGAGGTAGAATGTCAAAAGGAACATTGTATGAGAGAGCACGAATGAATTGATGAGAAAGGAAAAGAAACTAAAATTATCGCCTTTTCGGCGAAGGCGAAATGAAGAAGACCAAAAGGCGAATAGAAAACGAAAAAGAAAAATAAGACACCACGAATGAATTGAAGCAACAGAAGAAGCAACGAAAAGGTGAAAAAGAATGCAAAAAGAAGAAGACAAAAAGTCGAATAGAAGAAAAAGAAGAAGAAGAGATACAGAATGTCTAAAGGAATAATGCTCCTATACATGTATTGCACGAATGTATTGAAAAAACGAAAAAGAAACGACAAGGCGAAAAAGATGGCGAATAAAAGAACAAAAAGAAGAAGAAGAAGAGAATGCGAATAAGAGAGCACGAATGTATTGAAAAAACGAAAAGGCGAGAAAGAAGAAAAAGAAGAAGAAGAAGAAGAAGATAATGTCAATAGGAATAATGTATGGGAGAGTTAAAGAGAATGTATTGAAGTATAATGATATCATCGATGAAGGAAATTAAGGGAGTCAGAAGAAAAAATAAGCAAACCAAAAGAAATAAAAAAAAATACAAATTTAATATGAAAATTGCTAAGGCAAAAAAAGAGGGAATAAAGAGGTTAACTATGAAAACTCAAAGAAAAAAACCTCCCTTGAGTTCCTAAAAATCCTAAATTTTTTTGTGAGCCCCTTTCCTGTAGTACTTTGCAGATTTATTAAAGAAGAAGAAGAAGAAAGATGGAGAGGAAACAATAAGAAGTCAAAGGAAAACTACTTGAATGGTCCTCCTTAGAATTCTGCGTCTTATTGAAGCTCTTTTCATAGACACTTTGGGGATCTATTAGAGAAATAAGGAAGAAGAAGAGAAAACTATTAGCTAAGTCGAAAAAACACTACTCGAATTGCTTTTCTTAAAATCTTCATTTCTTTTTGAAATCCTTTTTCTGGACTACCTTCGGACCAATCGAAGAAGAAGGAAGAAAATTTAGAGGAAACAATACGAAGTCAAAGGAACTCTACTCGAATTGTTCTCCTTCGAATTCTACGCCTTATTGAAGCTCTTTTCGTGGACTACCTTGCGGATCTTTTAGAAAAGGGGAAGGAAAGGAACCAGTAACAAAATTAAAGAAAAACTACTCAAATTGCTTTCCTTAGAATCCCTATTTCTATTTAAAACTCTTTTGCTCGACAATCTTGTAGACCTATTAGAGAAAATAAGAAGGAAAGGAACCAGTAAAAAGTGAAAAAAAAACTACTCAAACTGCTTTCCTTAGAATCCTCATTTCAATTTGAAACTCTTCTCCTTGGAAATTTTTCGGACTTACTACAGAAGAAGAAGCAAGAAGTAAAGAAAACAAAATCAAAGAAATACTAATCGAATTTTTTCTTATAATCTTAATTTTTTCCTGGACAAAAAGAAGCAAGAAATAGAGCAAACAATAAAAAGTCAAAAGAGCACTACTCGATTTGCTATCCTTAGAATCCTAGGTTAGGTTAGGTTGAGGTGGCTGCCTCTGTATGAGACACACTTAGGCCTCTTAATGGGCCCGTTGTGATACCACAGATTCCACCCGTTTGGAATGCGTATGCAACACTGTTTTTTCCAACATGTGATACAACACACATTTCAAATGGATGGGGAAAGGGAGGGGAGCGGACCTACAGTTTAACGCCGAATCCGAACGGCGATGGGCAGTTTTTTCTTTCACACTTGGAGGTTTTGCCATTGCCTGCCAAGAGCGCACTTGTGCGATTCTTGTAATTCTCATTCCCTTCATGTGGATAGCGACAGAAGTAGATGAGTGTTTTTTCCAGCCCAAGCCAGGAATCGAACCCGGGGCGCTCGGTATGAGAAGCCAGCGCGCTACCCGCTGAGCTATCGAGGCCGAGAATCCTACGTCTTCTGGAATCTTTTACTTGGACAACTGGATAGAATGGTTGTAGTCTGGCACCAGGTGATCCCCCCTAACCCCGAGGAATACCCTATCTTATAAAGTTGTTGTATCACAACGGGGCTATTAGACTTAAGTGAACTCTTCAGGGCTGCCTCTTCTGTTTTTTCTTATCTACGAATACCCAACTAAGATGTGATTCTTAAAAAACCTCTTCGTTTCAGATTTTTACTGGCGAAAGTAATAATAAAATTTTAAATTTATGAATTTAGTCTTCTGGTTGGTTATGCCAACAACCTGTCATAAAATTTTTTTTCAAATTGATTACTGGATCCTGTTTTTTAATTATTTAAAATTTTTTACTTACTTACTTTTAAATTTTGCAATTTCAAATTTTCAAATTTTTTTCTAGAAACGTGTATACTTCTCTTTTTTAAACAAGAATATTCAGTTTATTAATTTCGTATTATTCCTGAAATTTCAAACTATTCTAAGGACCAGCAAAAAAATTTATTCCTGAAACATTAGAAGGTTCAGACGTCCACAAAATAGCATGTTGCCATAGAACGCAATGCAGCAGGGTATCATTAATTGCTACAACAATAAACACACAATTTGACTGAATCAATTTTGGTCGAACAAATATGCGCAGTTAATAGTACTCAAAGTAAAACAACACATTCACACAACTACATAACTTAAATTGCATTGAATTACAGCCAATTGTATTTGTGTGCGTGAATCTTATCCAGTTTTCGTTTGTTCGTTTCGTTGGCCAAAGTTTCGTGTGAGTTAATGGCAAAAGACGAGGTGAATATTTAGTTAAATATTAAATTACTGAAGTGTTGTGCAAGATGTTGGAAACTTTGTTTATACTTTTCTGATTGGGAAATTTAATTTACCATCATGTGTTCGTTTAGTAACTGCAAGGCAAAATAGAAACAAATAGCTATGAGTTTGTGTAGGCATTGTGAATTCAAAACCATAAAAACATATGTGGGGAATGCCAGCTTTTTGTCCTTTGGTACTTAGGTAAAGTGGTCATCTCAATGATATTACTTAGGAACATTATCTGGCAGATTATATTGAAGTGAGAATGTGGGTTTTCGCCATACACTCACACAAGTATATTTTGGTTTTTGCTTGATAGAAATCAAAAAGTTGAAAACTTTACAACTTCGTTTATATGGCAGATGCCCTCTGGTGATAAATTTATGAACTTTAACTATTTTTGTATTTTTCGTACTGTAAAATGTTGTCCAATAATATATAAATCGTTATTTATAAATAAAAAAATAAATAAATGGGTTAAGAAGTTTACGAGCTACAATGTTTTCTCTCACAGAAAATGGCCACTTTTGTATGACAGCCCCCTTAAGAATTGAAGATGGAGGGTTGGTATGTTTGAAAGAAATATTTAAAAAGACAAATTAATAGGGGTCAGTCCTGCATTTGGCACGTCTGGGGGCAACTTGGTAACAGTGGGAGCCCATTTTAGTTAAACCATCAGTTTGTATGGGAGCCCCATGAAGGGTTGAAGATAGAGATTAAGTATGTTCGGAAGAAATGTTCAGAAAAGAAAATGAGTGGTGGTCAGTCATAAGCTTTAACCCTCTCAGAGCAACTTCTGAGCAACTGTTAAGCAATTTGTTGAATTTTCTAGCATATTTGTAAACTCTGACTTTGTAAACTCGAACATGCCAAGTTTTTGACTCATGCATTTTTTGCTCAATTATCATAAAATAAAAGATTCCTATAATATCATAAATAATTGACAAATCGCATACTAAATCATGTCTATTTTGCACCCAGAACTAATGTTCCACTGTATGCAGTCCAAGCGCACCTTTGCCTGCAGTAATGATTTATTAGTTTGTTTGTATGTTTTACTTTGAAATGCCTAGTTTTCGCCATATTAACAAAATATTGTTCTTTTTTTATACTATTTTTAAATTCACAAACGCCAGTTTTAATTGCCTTCATTTTTAACTCTTTTGCTACTAAGAGAACTCTTCTCAAAGCCAAATAATGCTGCTACTGCTTAATGAAAGCGTAAGTGTTGCCGCTTGACGTTTGCTATTTATTTCACCCTCACACACCCACTTCAAGTAAAATTGTCTTCACGTCTATCGTTTTTTTGTCAACTTCAAAAGCTACAGTTTAATTGCTTCCCAGCCGAATAATAGCAACAACAGTTATGAGTAGTAGAAACGGTTGACTTTACGCTCGCACACGGAGCACTTCTTCCATTTTTTGTTTTTAATAAGCAAAATATTTGCTCTGTTTTGTTTGGACGCACGAAGCGTGTTGAAATTGCATGCATTATGCATGAAGCCCTCACGTTTTAACATGCCTCATTATATTGCAACAACAACAACAACAACAACAATACTAATGGTAACATGCTGCTTCTCAACATTATCAACTTCACATGCTCTCTACTTGCAGTGTTTTTTCTGTTTTCCAGGCTTTTGGCCTAATTGCAATTAAGCAATAAAAATGCAAAAAGAGAGAAACGTTAAAATAAGAAAGTGAAACTTTTCCACCTTACATCCGCACCACCCTTCATTTACCCTTTTGTGCCACAACGAAGCGAAGCAAAGTAAAAGTTAAAGTGTTGTGCTGTGTTGTTGTTATTATCATTATTGTTGTTACTGTTTACTGAAAACTGGTGTGTGAGGCGAAAAAACAAAAAAAAAACAGAATACAAAAAAAGACGAAATATGCAAAGGAAAGTAAAGCGATAACAATGCGTAATTATGTCACACACAGACACATGCACATACAGACTTGTGCACAGACACCGACACAAAGCTAGCCATACAAACAAACAGGCGGACAGCGAACGGCAGTTGAAGCCACTCGGGCGTATGAGCAACATTTAATTAAATAGCAACAAAGGCGAAAATATGTTTGGCGAGTGGAAAGCGTCGAAAGCAACAGTGAAAGTGGCAGCCCAGCGCGAACGGAAAGAAGAACGAAAAGCGGAGACAGCAACGACAACAGCAACGACCGAGAGAAAGTCGCTGAGTGAGTGAGTCAGTGAGTGGGTGGATGGATGGGTGAGTGGGTAAGTGGGTTAGTGAATGAGTGAGTGAGTGAAAGAGTGGGTGCAAGAGTGAGTGAGTGAGTGAGCACATGCAGTGGCATAAGTACCGGAAGAAACAACAACAATTAAGGCAACTGTAGCAGGCGGTAAAACAGCGCGTGACACGTGCGCTCACGCAAGTTTATAAAGCAATTGACAACAACAACAACAAGTGACAACATTAAACATATGCAAAGCAGAAGCAGCACACACACACTCACACGCACACATGGCATATGGCACATTTAATAAAATTTGTTTTTGTATTTGCATGTCATTAAGCCAAGGCGAGGCTTATTGAGTTTTGCCGCCTTTTCGACACTATTGGGAACGTAGGTGGCAGTAAGTGTGTGTGTGTGTGTGCGTGTATGTGTGTGCGGCAATTAAACGCTTTAACCATCTACAGACGCACTTTTACACTTTTCTGCGCTTATTTGCAGCACACTTCAGCCCGCAACAACACATAACAATACCTCACAACAACAGCAACAACACACATGCAACCACTTCAAGTTTTAATTGAAAGTAAATTCGACTCAACGAAACAATTAAATGAAACGTAATGTATTTACAATTCCACCTTTATGCAAATTTGTTTTTTCATTTCTATGTTACCTTCTTTTGTTTATTATTGTTGCTGTCTGCTTGTGTGCTTTTGCTAAATTTACTTGAACAGTGGTTGTGTGTGTGTGTTCGTGTATGTTTAGGCCAAACGTGCCCGTCGTCTTATACTAATTTCATTTAATATTCCAACCCACTCATACACATTGGCAGCGCACAAATTGTCTTGTTTTGCATTTATGTATGTAAATTACCCTTAAAAAGGCATCAAAGGTACATTTTTATGAGAAACTTTTATTGCTTAATTGAATGCGCTGGAATGGTAATTTGAAAGATACAACTGCACACATTCAAATGTGGTTAAAATGTAGAAAGACATGTGAGTTCCCGATGCGGTTCAGACAGTTGTAATATGAACTAATGGTATGGCAGATCGATAGAAGGAATTGCGTGATATTCAGACTCAAATTGTGACAATGAGTATTAAGTTTAAATTCGATTAGATTGGGAAGGAAGTAAGTTAAATAAGTAAGTAACAGTTGAATATTAAAAATTGTAGTATATATTAATAATTTATTTTGTAATAAATAAAATAAAATTGTATTTATTTATTTTATTTTTTAATTTATATTATAATAATTTATGATGATATTTCATTTAGATACAAAATTATTGACCAGAGCTTAAGCCGATTTTATGGATTTTTGTATGCCATTAACTGAAGCAAACTACTCGTCTTAGCCTCTTTTCTTATTTTCTTCTTAAGGATAAATTCAATGAAACATAAACAATTGTCTTTCAAAAATATGATTTAATTAGTTTTAATAAGTGGTCAAAATTGTATAATCCAAACTCGACTTTCTAGTACAAATTTTCAAATTTACGTTAGTGAAAATATTTTTGAGAATTTTTGAGTGCATTTTTACTCAGCTCAATGAAACCGAAGCCACCCAAATATGTATTACTATATTATTGTATAGTTTTAAAATTGTTTTTGTAAATTAAACATTTTTTTTTTTTAATTTTTTGGAATTTAATAAATTATTTTTTAAGTTTAATTAAAGTTTTTTTATTTTTTTTGCCGGCCTCTATAGCCCAGCGGGTAGCGCGCTGGCTTCTCATACCGAGGCCCTAGGTTCGATTGCTAGCTCGGGCTTTACCAGAGCTTAAACCGGTTTTATGGATTTTTTATGCCATGAACTGAAGCAAACTACTCGTCTTAGCCTCTGATTTTCTTCTTAATAATAAATTTAATCAAACATAAACAATTTTCTTTCAAAAACATGATCTCATCAATTTTTAGTAGTGATGAAAATTCTAGAATCCAATAATCTACTTTCTGGTACAAATATTCGATCTGAAGTTAGAAAAAATATTTTTGTGAATTTTTGAGTGCATGTTTATTCACCTCACTGTAACAGAAGCCACCCAAATATTTATTACTATATTATTGCAGAGTTTTTTTAAATTTATTTAATTTTTATGAATTTTTCCAATTTTTTTAAATTAAGTTTAATTAAAGTCTGTTGAATTGCCCAGTAACGATCCAATAATATAAAGTACAGATAATTTCATTCAGCAATTATCTAATAAGCCAATGCCACCCTTTCAATATTTATTTACCCATGAAAAATACCAGGAAATTTAAATGAAAATAAATAATATTTTGCTGAGCCAACATTGTGGAGCTGCAACTTTAATGAAATTGCAAATGGTTTAATAATTTATACAACAACAACACAATCACCACAACTGACTTCGCTGACCTTGTCCCCATTACTGAACCCACACACACGCACTCACACACTCTCACACACACACACACACACATCCTCCTCCAGCACCCAACCATAGCAGACACAAGGCACATGGCGGCGGACATGTGACCGTAACATGAAGCTGTCATGGTTTGCTTGACTTTGACACGAGTTCGCTGTGGCAGCGAGTGCAATTCGGTTTTGGCTTTCTCGGAAATGTGAATTTGCATAATGCAAATGCATTGCATGTGCATCGCATCACATGACGCGGCACTAGTTGCATTACTGTTTGAGTTTGCACTGCATTGTTTCAATATTTGAATTTATTTATTTTCATATATTTTCTTAGTCGTTATTGATGTTTCTTTGCCCTCGTTTGCAGCTGCTGGATGATGAAATGAATGCCAAAAAAATCGGCTGTCCAATGTTCACGTGTACTTTACTCGCTTTGAAAGTCTTTGAAGCGTAACCGCAATGCCGGCGCCTATCGCCTTGCTGCCCCTTGCAATTGAATGGTTTATTTGGCAATTTCAATTGGAATTTAATTAAAGCCTTAGAACTGAACTGAAGCTATAAACAGCTGGCCATGAAAGGCAGATAGAGACAGTGGCGTTTTTAAATGAATTTTTAGTACAAAGAGGAACCAAAACGCGTTGCAGCGCTTTGGAAGTGGAATGTTCTGGTTGGGTGGACAATTTTTTACAAATTATTAAACAAAAGTTCTTTATTTATTTTTGGCTTATTGAAGTTTAAAATTCTGTAATTTCTGATTTCTAAAAAATTAAAATTTTACAAAAAATGTTGAAAATTTTTTAGACACATCAATCAGACAACCATTCAATCAATCAATCAATGTACATTAAAGTTAAAAAAATATGGAATATTTTTCTTAATTTCTCCTATCCTCTTTTTTTACTATATGAAAAAAAATCATTAAAAAAATATTCTCGGTTACAAACTGAAACATTCATTTTGCAAATAGAGATCGATTTAACAAACCAATAAAGTTCAATTTGTTTTCCTTTTTCTTCCTTATTTCTATCTTTTCTGTAATTATCTGAAAAATCCATCTAATCATCATCCATCCATTTAAGGGAAGGCTCCCCTGGATTTGGGCAAAAAATAAGGCAAAGTTTGTAATTTTTTTGTGGGATAATGAAAAGGTGTACAAACTTCCGGTTTTGACTATTAAATTCGTCTATTATTTAGGAGTTTAAAAAGTTAAAAAACTTGATAAACTTGACTTTCTAAAAACTTCAAACGCGTGTATCTCGAAACCATTTTTTCCAATCTAACTGAAATCCCTGGACTTGATCTAATGATCCGATTTTCTTCATCTAAAAACTGCTCGAATGTATTTGATTTTCTGTATGCCTTGAACCAACAATTTGCATAAATAGTTATTTATTTTTAATTTTTAAATGTGGTTGAAATTAAAAAAGGTGCAAAAAATTTAACTTTTTACTTCAAATATTCATTGTGCAAGAATTTTTCGTTTAAATTTTTTGAGTCTAGTTCAATGCATAGACAATTTTGTTGTCTTTAAGTAATGACAATGCTTTTTGATTTCAGTCCACTACAAGAGGCTGCAGGATTACAGTTCTCGAGCGATGTTTGGCGCGCAGAGGCCTACGGAAATCGCCATTTTGTAGCCGCCATTTTGAATTTCATCAAGTTTTTTAACTTTTTAAACTCCTAAATAATAGACGAATTTAATAGTCAAAACCGGAAGTTTGTACGCCTTTTCATTATCCCACAAAAAAATTACAAACTTTGCCTTATTTTTGCCCAAATCCAGGGGAGCCTTCCCTTAAGGGGGCCGATACATTTAGAAGCGTCAAAAAAGGTAATTTTTTCTGATTTTATGCTGGGAGAATAAAAACACATAGAGTCAGGTTTGTTTCGGATATATATTAAGGCATAATAAAACTGGGAGAAAACAATTTTTTACAAAAAAAAAAAAAAAATGGCGGAGTTATGGCCGATCTCCTGAGTAGGACAAACTTTGCGGGCGTCAACTTCCTAGGTAGAGTTTTGATCCGAAACAAGAAATGAAAATATCTTATGAATCAGAAAGCTTTTATCAAGTGCGTAGCGAAGAGATTTACTGTAATTTTGAAAAATTGGAGGTATAGTCATGCTTTTAGTGAAAAAGTGCCATTTTTTACCCGTGTTTTTGACATAAAAATTAGTAAATAACTGTGAAAACGATTTTTGTTAAAAAAATTGCTCTACCACGCACTTGAATATGAAATTATCTATAATATGCTGTTTAATCCGACTAAATCGGTTAAAGAGCTCGCTCGCAATCTTGACGCCCGGATCAGAAAACATAGTTTTGAGAAAAAGAGGTTCAAAGTTTATGTGCGCGCAGCTGCCTGTATAGCCGCCGCGCGGGTCTTGGGCTATTATCTCCCAAAATATTTACAGTAGGCCAATAGAACTTCGGGACTATATTTTTAAATAGTTTATCTTTCAATTGCAGCAATAAAAAAAATTTCGATTTTTTTAAGGTTCTAAATGTATCGGCCCCCTTAACCATCATAATTTTCTTAATTTTTTCTCTCCTTTTTCTTTGCTATGTAAAGAAAGACCAACACGTAGAATTTTCGGTTTTAAACAGAAACATTTATGCTTCAAAGACCAAATCAAAATTGATTTTTAAACCCCATAAAACGCTCTTATTTTCTTCCTTTTTCTTCTTTCATTACTAATTCAAACGCGAATTCAAAACACGCGTAACTTACCAATTTTAAACTTAAACATTCAGTTTTTTATTTACAAGTACACTTGAGACCCCAAGCTTTTTCAAAGGCTAAAACAAAATTGATTTCTAAAATCATAGAAAGCTCAGGCGGCCACAAAGTTGCATTTTGTCATATGCCAAAAAAATTAGCTTAATCGTTTAACTAGCAGCAATTTAAATTGGCTCACATATTTCTCCTCTCATTGACTACGTTTTAAATGTCCCCAAAATCCCTGCGCTGTTTCGCTCATGTCCTGCAAAATTGATTGATATCTCCGAACAGGGGAAAATGGGAAATGCAACTCATGCAGTTGCAGCATCAAATTTGACCTCCAACCATGTATCAAGAAAACTTAAAGCAAATGAAAAACAAAACCCCGTAAAAGGTATAAACGAAAGTGCACAAAAAGTGACACGAAAAGGTGCACATAGAAAAGGCCAAGAGACAATCATGAAAAATTTAAATTACTGAATAAATTAAAAGCCCAGAACAATGGCAACGAAATTAACAGTGTACATATGTACACATATACACACAGTCACACAAACATACAGCTGCAACACACAGATGCATAAGAATACAATGTGTGCTGTAAAAAAATTACAAGTGGAGTTGTTGTAAAGGGCAAAAGTACAGTAGGCAACCAAATAAGCAAAAACAAAAAACCAGTTAACTGCATTCAGCGAAAGCGGAAACGGAAATACGTTAAAGTGAGGGCAAGGTTATGTTGAATTTTTGAAAATCCACCACCAAAGCGATATGGCAGCGTAAAAACAATTTTACAACAACAATAATAAGAGAGCGTACAATGAAATGTAAAGTGATGGACGAGAAGAAGTAGTTGCAAGGTTAGAGGACGAACAAAAGCGAGTCATAAGTATCGGGAATTGCTGATATGAGCTCAATATTTTTGATTGACTTTAAAATAATTAGTGTCATTTTAGTATTTGGACATGAATAATGACTGTGTTATGGATATAAGTTGGGATAATGCTCGCTTATTGAGAATAAATTGCCAAGTCTTTGCTATAAGTTTGTCCAAACTTAGTTCATTGAAATAATATTTCTTAATATTACTTGTAAAGTTTTTCTAAAATTAAAAAAATATAAAAAAATTTATAAAAAATATATTATTTAAAAAATATACATATATAAAATATGTATATAATAAATTTTATTTAAAAAAATGTCAAATATATATTTTAATTAATATAAAAAAGTTTAAAAGTTTGTCCAAATTTAGTTGTTAAAAATAATATTTCTTAGTATAAATTACAAAGTTTTTCTAAAATAAAAAAAATATAAAAAATATGTAAAAAAAAATATATAAAAAATACATATAAAAAATACATATAAAAAATACATATAAAAAATATATTAAAAAAAATTACAAATATATATTTTAATTAATATAAAAAGAAAAAAAAGTTTTTATTAATTTTGTATTTTATTAAAAATTTCCCGGTACTCATTGTACAAAAGTATAAAATCAGCTGCTGTCCACCAATTGCTGTCTCACCTGTATTGATATGTGGTCGTTGCTGTTGTTGTATATTTGTGTCGCTGAAAGCAAATGCCAAAGTGTCTATTTGTACGTGCGGCTATGCGTGTGTGTGTGTGTGTGTGTGATATGCTGACAAAGCAAAAACCCAACAAGACACACACACACACCCACAGATGTTTGCACATATGAGGCCCGAAAAAAGGCCAACAAGGCCACGTCACAAGTGTAAATCTGGGTCGCGAACACAAACGAGCAGACGCACCTCGACGCATTCACCGACACACAAGCACACAGACACACCTACCCACACACGCTCTCCAATTACAACGAACGATTTTCCGTCAATAATGTTTCCGTGTTTTAGCTGCAACGTGCGCTGCCATGTTTGAATGTTTGTATACGAGTATATGTGTTTACATGTAGGTGCGTGGCTGAGTGTGTGTGTGTACGCCTTTGTGCCACGCATAACCTCCGCAGCCAAAATTTCGTTACACGTCAAAATTGACACACGAGCACTCAAAGACCACACAGCAAAGCTGATAGAGTCGATTTTGTAGTTGTTGTTGTTGTTGTTGTTGCTGTTGCGGTTATTACATTTGCCATGGCTTGTGTATTGGCAATATGGTTGCTGTTGTTTTGCATTAAAGTTGTTGTTGCTATTGGTTATTGCCACTAGCAGTTTTGTGATTTTTTTCTATGGTAAAAGCGTGTAGTTTGCCTTTGCTGTGTGTGGTGTGTGTATTAGTGTGGTCAGCCAGTGATCGTACATTGTTTCCAACGCAGCTGTGACCCTAACCTTGCAAAGTAATGACAATGGATTGACCCTGTCATAATGTTTCTCATACTTGAGTTGCCAATTTCCTGTGTAATAAGACTAAAATTTGGAATAAGTATACAAAAATGTCGACTAAATCCAAATTTAGAAACGGTCTTAAAATCCTTAATCATACTTTTCTTATCATGAAACTAAAATTTCAATCGCTTTTAATTCCATTCGACTCTCTCTATTCTGACTCAATTATCGAAATATAACATTCGACCTTCCAGCAATCATATGAAGGCATTGAAAACAATATTTTGTAACAATACAACACAATAATATTGTATAGACTTATTGATATTAATATCAACAACAGCAACGGCAAATTGCTGCTTTTGTTTGGCAAACAAAACCGATGCCGGAACAATATGCAAAACACTTTATTGATGCCAGCAGGAAAGTTAGGTCAAGGATGGGAAAGTCAAGGACTTACACACATACAAACATAGCCATGCACCCATCTAAATACAGCCAGCAGATTGCTATGACTACATTAATACGCATTTACATAATTCATTACGAATTTACCTCTTCCCAATACGTGCCACACCTATGAGCCAACGGCCCCGAAGCCATACATTCTGCCTGTCAGCAAGCCCTGCATGCAGATGCATATCTTTACGCTCCACGTGCAATATGCAACAAGCAACAATGCAATAATGTTGACACATGCGAAATGCATTTAATTTGAAAGCACAACACTGCCGTCTACTGAATGGTTGAAAGGTAAAACGGGCACACCAGGCAGACAGACTGAGAGGCATAGCACACACTTATGTGCCTGTGTGTGTGTGTGTGAATATGGGCGCAGCCATGACAGAGCAGTTGACAGCAGTCAGTCAGTGTCAGTTGACGCTATTCGTCTGACTGATGTGACATTGGCACAAGTTGAAATCAAACTTGAATGCGTTAATATTGGTGTGAAAACTTCAGATAAATCTTCAAAATGTATTTTCAAAATTTATTGTTAAATTTCAAATTATGCTTTTCATCTACCAAATGAGCTGAACAAATCATTCTGGGGCTTGGAAGACAACCTCATAAGAAAGACGAAAGCAAGAAGACGCTTATGAGATTCGTTCACTTTTCCCTTTCATTGGTATAGATCATAGATTTTGTTTTCACAGAATATAATTTTTTTTTAATATTTTTAAACAAGCATTTTAAACATTTTGAAGAGTTGTACTACGATTCAATGTTCAATGACCACAACTTGACTAAAATTTGCATTATTTTAATTCTTCCTGCCATCTTAAATACTGCACAAACAACTCATTTGGAAGGCCAAAGCAGATTTTCATGAACATTTTCTGTCTTTCGCTCTCTCTAGCTTACACACACACATACACTGACACACATAAGCCATCGCCTGGCCACTGATGCAATAACCATTAATGTAGCAAAATTTCGTTACTCATTTTGCCAATATTTGCACTTCAAATGTCCCTTGACACTTCGCACCCTCTTCCCAAGCCCCTGTCTCTCGCCCGTCAAACACCAATTCGCGCTGACCTCGTCACGCCACACGCTGTCGCCGCACAACACTTTTTTTCCACTCTCAGCAACGTGAACCTGGTCAATCAAAGACTACAGCAATTTTTGCTCGGCTCCTGACAGTCCCCGCTCGCTTGCTGGCTTCGCTGTGCAGTTGGCATGCTAATGATTGGCATAATTGCGTGCAAACAACGCGCCAACACTGTCACAAATTGAGTTGTCACAAAGCCCGCCGCCGCTGCCGCTGTCCTGTCCAATGCTCCAGTCGACATCGTTGCGCTGCCAACTCAATTTTTGGCCTGTCAGAAGTGCTTAAATATTTGCGCACGACACTGCACACTCGAGCCTCGAACTTAGCGCAACAACAACAACAACAAAGACATAGCAAAGTTGCATAACAACGTTCTTGGACTTTGCTTCGACTTGACAGTTGACGCAATTGTCGTTAAAAGTCACCAGCTAAAAGTTGTTTTTGACTTCACACTTTCACACTTTGAAGCCATTGTGTATCTGGGTGTTGTTTTTGTTCTTACTTTGATTTAATATTTGTCTACTTTTGTTATTAATTTGCTTCACATTAAGTTTATATGTTTTTTGCTCTTCTAATTTGTTGGGTTCTTTGCTTTAGTTCTGCTTTTCTACAACCAAAAGTGTAGTTGTTGTAGCTAAAATAGGAAGCACATTATGACGCTGACGAGCGCATTATTGGAATTAATGCTTGGCTGTCAAAATCATAATTCAACATGACAGCTGCGTTGCGTTACGTTACGTTTCGTTCGACATTTTGCCGTTTGCTGTTTGTTCAACATTTGCGTAACGAGTTATATGTTTATTTGTGTTATTTTTTATTACTTTGGTTGCTATTGTTAGGAAGAGTTGTTGCTTTTGTAATTGCTCATTTACTTTCGCGCATATATAAATCATTTTCTAGCGATTTTTGTGTACTTTGCTCGTTTGCATTGTTTACATTCGGAATGCAATAACTTTCGGCTGGAATTTGTGAAATATTTTCAGCTCGTGTACAGTGTTGCCACAGTGTTGGTTTGCCATTGTTACAGCACTGGAAATTTAATAATAAATTTAATAAAAAGTAAATAATAACTAATAAATAATTAATAATGAATATTAACTCCTAAAAAAGAAATAGTTTGATAAAAATAATAAATATAATATATAGTAGAATAGAATAATAAATATAGAATATATAAAATAGAATATTAAATAATAGAAAGAAAATAATTCAAAATGGATAAAATATTATAAATAATAAAAAAATTAAGAAAAAATAATAAATCTTAAATAATAACAAATAAATAATAAATAATGAATGAAAAATTATTAGTACTAAATTACTATAAATAAAAATAAGAAATAAATAATGAAAACTAAATAATAAATAATAAAAAACAAATAATAAAAAATAAATTATAACTAATAAATAATAAAAAATAAATAATAATTAATAAATTATTAATAATAAATTGTAAATAATAAATAATGAATACTAAATAATGAATATTTAATAATAAATAATAGACAATAAATAAGAAACAAGAAATAGATAATACAAAAATAAAACTTAAAAAATAATGAATGAACAATAAATAAAAAAATAATAAATTATAAATAATAAATAATAAAAAAAATATTAAATAAATAATAAATAATAAATAAATATGTAAGATATTAAAAAATCATCAATAATAAATATTACATAGCAAAAAATTCATAATTATAATGAATTAAATAAAACAATAACAATAAATATAATAAACAAATAGAACATAATTACAAACAAAGAATTATAAAATAAAGAAAATAAATAATAAACAAAAAATAATAACGGAGAAATAAAAAATAATACATAGTACATAAATACAAATATCAACAAATACAAATAAATAATTCAGAATGGATGAAAAAAAAATTATTAATAATAAATAATAAAGAAAAAGTAATAAATAATAATAAAGCAATAAACAATAAAAAATGAATAACAAATAATAAATAAAAACTAATAAATTATAAATAATAAAAATAAATAAATATTAAAATAAATAAATAAATAAAAATAATAAAATAAAAATACAAACTAATGAATAATAATAAAATGCATAGTAACAAATAAATAAATATAACTCATGAAAAATTAAAAAAAATAAATTATTAAAAAGAAAAAATAAAAAAAAGTATAATAAATAAATTTAATAATAAAAATTTTAAAAAGAAAAAACAAATAAATAAAATAAATAATCAAAACTAAAAATAAATAAAGAATAAAAAAAGTATTGAATAAAAAATACTAAATAGTTAATAATATCATAAAATATAAATACTAAGTAATTTGTCAATGAATAGACAATTTTTTCCGTGATATTTTTATTTTTCAAATAATTTTTTCTTATAAACTTGTGTCAAAAATATGTAAAATTATGTTGTTATGCTATTCAAACATTTCCCCAAACTCAATCATTAAAGTTTTGAAGCACTCAGAGAAGTAAAAGAGTTAATACTTTACCAAAAATGTCCATTAAAACAGCAATCAAGTTAAAAATATTAACAAAAATTTTTTTTTCCTTTCCCTCTTGCAGAGAGCTGCCAAGGACCACACGAAAAACGCTTACTTAACCACCTCCTTTCCACCTACAACACACTGGAGCGACCAGTTGCCAATGAATCGGAGCCGCTCGAAGTGAAATTTGGATTAACGCTGCAACAAATCATTGATGTGGTGAGTTTCTGATAATCCAAAACTTCCAATAACAAACTCCCAAAACTCATAACTACGAAAAATGTATCTACCTATCGACAACATTCAATAAAATCATATTTTTTGTAAAAAAAAATAAAAAAAAATCATTGAGGAATTCAAATTTAAAATTCAACGCATTATTCGAAGCGCATAACAAATGAAGCACAAAAAAATCAGCCATAAAAATAACAAAATCTAACAATTTCTATATAAAAACAATGAAAATTCTTCAAAAATCATAAAAAAAGAAAAGAACAAAACTGGAACAAACCATCAACTAAAAACGAAATAAAATTAAATGAACTGACGAAATTTTTCAAATGCGCAATGAATAAATGAAATTAATCACAGCAAATGTTTTTTGTAGGACGAAAAGAATCAGATACTGACCACAAATGCGTGGTTGAATTTGGTAAGTGACATGTACCCGTCTATAATAATTTTGTTGTGTTCTTTTTTGTTGTTCACACAATGCCATTTACAAAAAATGCAAACAACAATAACAATAAGTAATAATAACAAATTATCGCGCATATTGAAAGCAAATGAAACGAATTGAAAAAAATGAAGAGCGACCCTGATTTTGTTTCTATTTACATATCTGATTTCTAACTACTGGAAATTTTTCATTTGAACTCGTTTAGTGTGTTTTGAGTTGGAAAATCGTTTATTATCTTATTGTGAATTTTAACAAATACAGATTTCTACTCGTTTGATTGATACATACATACATACTATTTCCTAAATGTTTTGATGTGATTGGATATATAACTATAACTAAATACGTTATCTACATATATAATGAACGTTGTTTGTGGAACGAATTTCAATTTCAATGTGTTAGTTGACATTTTTAAAAACCAATAAAAAATACAACTAAAGCAAATCTAACTAAAATGGAAATCTAAAAACAATTTTGCAGTTACAATTTTTTTATTTCGATATATTTTGTGAATTTGAATTGTTTAAATATTTTTGAAAATATTACATTATATGAAACTTGATTTATTTTATGGAAAATTATTACTTCGTTTTAATTTTTTTAAATTTTGTTATGATTATTATTATTTATTTGAATGCCATTACAAATTTCTTTTTAATTACTTATTATTAGAAAAATAGTAGTTAAAAAATATCAAAGTTTCATAGAATATTTTTGAAAATATTAAATTATATAAAACTTGATTTATTTTATTGAAAATTATTAATTTTAATTTTTTTTAATTTCTTTATAATTACTATTAATTTTTATGCCATTACAAAGGTTTTTTTAATTTATTATTATTAGAAAAAAGTAGTTAAAAAATGTTATACTGAAACAGTGAACTTTAGGAGTTTTTTTAAGTAAAGCAGAAATTAGATAAAAAATTGTTCAATAAAAGTTGCGTTCCAAAAAAAAACAGGACTTTCTGAAAATAATAACAAAGCCGCTTTTTGGCAAAACCCATTTTTTTATTCGAATCATTCCCCTTCGGACTTAATAAAGTGACTTTTATGTCGAGTGACTGTTTGAAATCGTTTTCGTTGAACACAAATCAACTTATAACTATGTCTTCAGTTATTTTTCAGATTTATAAAAGGGTTTTTTATTTACTTTAAATCGCAATTTTGAACCACTGCCCATAAAATGAAGCATAGATCATAATTGTCCAAGAAAAACTAACAGCAACTCAAAGCATAAACCCTTAAATCACCAAAGCAAATGGCAAAAGAAATAAATTTAGTATTTGACAGAAAAGCAACAGCAATTTGCATACAGCCATGAAACGCACAAACGACAAAATGAACGCACAAAACAACCAAAGCTTACCGGCGGCAAAGCCAACTGTGGCCCAAAGCCACACAACACACAAACATGGGCAACGTTGCCAATATTTCGGCCACCGTTCTCGCACCACTGCACCGACAACTGAACTCAATATAGAAGAAGCTAAAAATTTCATTTTGGCGCCAGTCTTTGGCAAATTTTCTATTCATATTTGGATAGTTCAATTGTTGTTGTTATTGTTACCACAGTCGAAGCAATATTCGCGAGAACACAGCTGCGATCATATTAGACAAAGGTGCAAAAAACAGAGCACAACAATTTCTGACTAACGAAATAGCAAAATATTAAAAGCACCAACGTTGGTTGTCGGAACTAGAGAGGGGCGGGCAGAGTGGCACAGGACGGCAGTTGGAATGAGGGCGAAGGAACAATGGCGCAGGTCAGTGAAACCGATATGAAAAATATGATTTCAGATTGATTTGTTTTTCGGCCGCATTGTTTGTGTTCAGCTGCTATATTTGCAACAACAACAACAATGTTGATGCTGGTGTGGTGCTAAATTGAATGACCATAAATTTGCAAATGGCCACAATAGCATAACAACATAAAATCACAATAAAACAAAGGGAAAACGGCAAAACCGACCGACAAAAAAAATCGAGACTGGCTGCGCACAAAAGCGCTCAAAATGAAATGAAATGAAATGGCGCATAGTTTGGCATTAATTGAAATTATGACGAAGGTTGCTGAATCCCCTTTAGGGGATCAGCCTTATGAGGCTATTTGTGATGAAGCCGGCAAATCTGCGTAGAAAAATAGCTGCATTCGTTGTTATTTTTTGCGCGAGGCAGATGTTGAAGCCATTGTTTTGCCATTAGGCTAAGGAACAATTTCAACGGAATTGTTGTGCAAATGGACACAAAGACGTTGGTGTGCCGAAAACGCGGCACATATTGCAGAAATCATAATAGTTTTGCTTTTATGATATAAGTTCGAAGTTCAAAGAATTATTTTTCAAAGAAATCTTTTATTAAACTCTTTTGAATTTTTAGTGAGTATGGAGTTTCATGCCAAACTCTTAAAAAAGATACGTTTTCGAACGAAAAACCTTTTCGAACTCTTAAAAAAGATACGTTTTGTCACATAGAAAATCACTCAAATAGTTCAGCTGTTTAAACTAATTTTTGTAATTCGCATGACAATGTGTTTTTATTATTTTAATTTAAAATTTAATTTTAAAGGTTACAATTAATTTAGAAAATAATTATTTCAAATTAATTTCAAAATATTAAGAAAACAATTATAAATTCATTTTAATCATTTAAATTTTTTTTTTGAATGCTGATTAAAAAAAATTGTTTTTAATTTAAAAAAATGATTAATTTAACACAATTTTTTCAATGTTGATTATGAAAAATTGTTTTAGTTATTAAAATTATTTTAAAAATATTTAAAATAATTATAAAATTATTTAAATATTTTAAAACAACTTTTTTCAATGTTGACTAAGGAAATCAATTTACTAGTTACTTAAATCAATTTAAAACTATTTTTAAAAAATTACAAAATAATTTTAATACAAAATTAAAAAGAAAAGAAACAAGAATTTTTTGAATGTTGATTAAAGACAAATTGTTTTTATTTAAAATAATTTGAACAAATTTAAAAAAATTATAAATTAAATTAAATTAAAAATTATATAACATATTTTTTTCAATGTTGGTTAAGGAAAAATTTATGTAGTTATTAAAATTATTTTTAAAATATGTAAAAAAAATCATTATATAATTTAAAAATATTTAAATAAATTCTAAAATAATTTAAATCATTTAAAAAGTTTTTATTCAATATTAATTAAAGAAAAAGTGCTATTCATTAAAATTATTTATTCATTCATTAATTATTTATTATATTTTTTAAAAATTATGAAATAATTTAAAACAATTTTTTGCAATGTCGATTAAGGAAAAATTGTTTTAGTTATTAAGATTAATTTCAAAATATAAACAAAATACCGAATAATTTAATTTATTTAAAAATATTTTTAATATTTTATCTTCATTTCTATTGATTTTTTGAAATTTACATTTTAAAGATCCACTCCAAATTTATTTAATTAATAACTTATTTCATTTAGATTATTTCATTTAAATGCCGCTAACTAAAACTAAAACTAAATGCCAACAAATAATTAAGTGTTTGCACCAACGTTTAAACAGCCTTTACTCACAGCAAATTACTAACAAAAAAACAGCAACAAAAAACCTTAATTGAAATGCAACAAATTTACTTTAAATTATTAGCATTAACTCAATAAAAAACAAAGCAACTTCCAACCAACCAATCATCTAACAACAAAGCAATTACAAAAACAATAATGAATTTGTGGTTTTTGCAAGCATTTTATATGTGTGTGTGTCGTCTATAGTGTTTGTTGCATTTGTTAAATTCAAAAAATTAAACCAAAAATTTAAATAAAAATGAAAAACCAATGCATAAACTATTCGCAAACTAAAACCAAAAATAAAACCAAAAATTAAACAAAAAAAAACAATTTAAAACAAAAACAATTTTGCATCGAACTGTCGCTGCTGTACGTGTTTGTGTCTCTAACTGTCAACGTGTCTGTGTATTTGGAAATTCATTATAATTTTTGTACATTTTTTGGTTTTCAATGTTTTTGCAAACTTTTGCATTGCTTAAATTTTTCAACATTTAAATTAAAAAAAAAATTGTCCGCACCAATTTTCTGTTTCAAGCAACAACTATTTGCAAACAACAACTTTAAGCTATTAAAAAACTTATAAAAATATTTAACGCTGTCAAGCAATGCTCAAAATTTTGCTAGCAAATCGCCTAACAACTGCAAATGCTTGTTTCATAAAAAAACAACAACAAATTATAATTTTTCCTCACTACTTTTTTACTAACCTCAATTGGATCGAAATGAATTCTTTTTAGTTTCACTAATCAGCTGATTTTATTTCAACGAAATTCCACTTTGTGCGTCGCTACGTGAATATTATTTTTATATATACTAAAACATATGTGATATACATTATATATACATATAGTCTATGTGTATATATAAATATTTGTATTATTTTTTGCTGGGTACATGTCATACAAATATTTTTGCAGCGCCTGAATGAAACTGAAAAATTTTTAAAAACGCCAACACCACAACAAAAAACTAATGAAAATTAATTAAGCGAATTTTTATTGCATGCACTTTAAAATAAACACTTGATTTTTTCATATAAATAAGGTTATAAGTGTTAAAAAATAACAGCAGCAAACAATGTCAACCATTGCAAATAAATAAAATTTCTTTAAAAAAAACGAAAACCAACAAAACCCTAACAAAAAAGTGTCTAAAAACCATAAATAAAACGGCCCCAAAGTCAAAATATTAGTGTCCGACCGAAACCACTTTTTTGGGCCGAAACCGAAACCGAAACCGAATATTCGGTTTTTTTTTAATATTCGGCCGAAACCGAAACCGAAACCGAAACTTTCTAGTTGAAATAAAAATCACCATATCAAGCACTTTTTTCAACAAACGAATTTTACATTAAGTAAATAAAGAACAAACAAACAAACATAGCATAAATAAATAAATACTTATTAAAAAAAACAATTTATTCATTTTTTAAAATTGTAAACAAGAAGAAATCACCCTTTCGTACCTTACTCGATAATATTCAAAATTAAATAATTTAATATTATTTGCTAAAAAAAAGAAGTTTGTTTACATTGCTGGCATCTAAATTACTCCTCCTTTTACTATATATCTGCTACACAATAAAATGTAAAAAATATTCTAGAAAGTTTCGGTTTCGGCTATTCGGCCATTTTTTGGCCGAAACTGAAACCGAAACCGAAACCACTTATTTGGGCCGAAACCGAAACCGAAACCGAATATTCGGTCGGACACTACAAAATATGCTAAAAAAAAAATATATAAAAATAATTCTGCTTTTAATTTTTCTATGAGTCAAAATCAACTGCTCTGCTACGCGCTTTGCCATCCCACAATTTACTAATTTATTGCTTCTATAAAATTGCAATAAAACTGTGCACAGCTTACGGCTGACAATGGCGCCAAACATACGAGCTGCATTTTTAATTTTTTAGCCAATATGATAAAATAATAAATTTGGCAAACAATTAGCCGAGAGAATAACAATCGAAAAAGAAACAATTGCAGATTTCATCGAAGCTTAACTGATCAATGAAAATGCTATTAACTGATAAGGTTAAAGCTCAATGTTAATACTCTACGAATAAAAATTTACAAAAAAATAGGAATTTTGTTAGTTAAAAATTCTGTCACAAACTTATCTCAGATATGTCACAGACATGTTAAAGCTTTTTAAAAGCGTATAAAAGGTTTGACAAAAGGTACCACATAGTAACATATAACTAAGAATTCTTTAAAACTAGAAAGCTGGAAATTTTTTCGGTAAAACCCTTTCAAAAATGGCACAATATAGTTTCAGATATGTCACAGACATATTTCAAAAACGTGTCAAAGGTTTGACAAAAGGTGTCACATGGCGGCATTGCAATTTGAATACCAAAGAACTAATCTACTCGGATTTTTTCACGAAACATTTCTCAGAGATTATACACGCTTGTGTAAACTATGTCACAAATATGCCAAAGCTTTGTTACAACGTATCAAAAGTTTGCCAAAAGGTATCACATGGCTACATAGCAATATTAATCTACTGAGAACTGAGAATTCTAAGATCTTTCTGGTAAAATCCCTGTCAAAATTGTCACAAACTTGTCTTAGTTATATCAAATTTTTGTTAAATCGTTTAAATGTTTTGTCGGAGATGTCACATACCTGCCAGAAATGTATCAGACATTTTAATACATTCCATCACAGTGTTGTTGCTACTGTAACAAACATTTTTTACTACTTTGACACAAAGTTGACACATTTTTTACAACTACCTCGCAAACAAGTCAGAAATGTTCCACAAATTTACAAAATCTTGTCACAAAAGTTTTCAATGCGTGTCACATAGCTGTCACAAATGTGTTATTCATCCCAAAACAACTCATCAAAACGTCGTTGTTATTATAACACAAATTTCTTCCTACTTTGGCACAAATTCGACTAATATTTGCCACAAGTTAGTTCACATTCGATGGGTTCCAGGCAAGAGTCCACTTCACTCATAACCCTATCTCCTAACCTTTATATCCTTCCTGAACCAACGCAATGCTGCGCATTAATAGGGGTCATCCCCTGCGCATTTGTTCATGTTAAAAAAAAAGAAAAATACAAATAAAAAATTAGTCACAAATTTAAAAAATGTGTCACGAACTTACGAATTCTTACCACAAACCTTTGTAAAAACGAAACAAAAGATTGTTAAAAGGTGTTATCTGTCACAAATACGTCACAAATTCCAAAATGACACGTCACACACTTGTTGCTACTTTAACACAAATTTATAGCTAGTTTAGTACAAATTTGTCCCACATTTGCTACAATTTCAATTTAGTCATAAATTCAATTTAGTCATGAATATGTCAAAAACTTACAAAAACTGATCACGAAGCATCGAACTTAACACAAAGTTGTCACACTTGACAACAATTTTTAGTAACGTTGTCACAAATAGTTCACCTGGGATTCTTGAATGGTTTTTTATAATATAAATTATCATCTTTTCGAATAGGTTTTTAAAGTCGAAAGCCCAGTGAATTTCTTTCTTTTATATATTTAGAATAGCTTTTGGACAACTCTGCATTTTATCTCTATTTTTCTCTTCAAAATTAGTTTCAAGAAAAGGCTCAAAGAATAATATTTTCTTTACTTTTACAAAATAAAGTTTCACCATCTTCATAGCTTCAAAGCAGTTGCAACACTCTTAAGTGTTATACAGTTTTGATTAAAACCTATGCGTATGGCACATCCACTGTTCATCATCGTCAAACGTCGAAATATAAATTTTAGTTCGATATAACCTCAAAAATTTGGCACCTAACTTTCAAGCACGTTTCGATTGCATCGAAACTAATATCACACTTACTTTTATTTAGTAACAAAATTAAATTTAATTGGAAAAGTTTTACAAAAGCTTCGCACAACAAATGAGCATGCAAGAAATGCAAGAAGAAGAAGACGAAGCCGTAGCAAAACCCTTAATTAGAAAATGCTCTCAACTAGCGTTGTAGTCCTTTGAGAAATTAACCTTTTGGCTGCTGGCAAGAATTATTCAATGACACACACACACGCACACACACACACACACGCACATACAAGTAGATAAGTATGGACATGCACGTGAAGGCTGCAGCTGCAACGCACTTTGCAACCTGTTGGCAAAACTTTACAACCGGAAGCGAGTCGGTGTGAGTGTTACACTTCCGTGCCACACATGTTGCAGCTGCCGGAAAATGGAATGGAATGGAATTTGGCCCATGTGCAAACATGCGACACGTTAATGACACGTGAACATGACAGGAGAAAAATGCACTAGCAACACTTGCAACTTCAAACATTTTGCAGCACACCCACAAATTTCTGGCCAAAACAAAAAGCGAGGCCAGCGAGAGAATGAAAAGTGTGCGAGAGATTTGATGAACGAGTAGCAGATTGAAGGTTGAAAAAGTGGTCGGGCAAACGGGCAAGAATGCAGGAAATTATCAGCAGAATGACCACAACAGCAATAACAAGGAGAAGACGGACCAAAGGTGACCAGAAATTTGATTGAAATGCTTAAAGTCAAAAAGTGACAGCAGACAATTCCAACTTTTTTGACGGCATATGAGTGATTATGTTTGTTATTTTTAAGTAAGTGCGAGACTTTAACACCCTGAAACTTCTACGGGCACAGTTTCAGAATTGATGTAGGTTGGTGTGTGTTTGTCTGTATTGTGCAACGCCCTTCAAGCTCAAACAAATAAGAAACTGTGAAGCAAATACCACACATTAAAGAGAATAAATTCTGCCAATTTACCAGATATGGCAACTATGCACAGCTATAAGGATGCAAATTGTTGTTGCTTTTATAGCAAAGTTTGTTGTTGTTGTCGTTATTGATACAGTTGTAATGTTGATGATGTGAATATTTGTATGATGAGAATATGATGAGAAAAATAATGAATTCGCATAATGTTGACAATGATTATGCTTACAATTCAATAATGATTCTTCACTAATGACAATATTGACGATGATTAAGCTGATTACCATAGCAACAGTGCTGTAGCAAAGTGTTGAAAGACCACACTTGGGGTTCAGCTGTCATTAAAAATCAACGCACCTGCCTTTTACACACACACATATAAACATGCACAGACACTCTACAACAACTGAACTAACACCATCCAAGTGATAAACGAAAGGAAGTAACCAGAAGCACCAGAAGCAGCTGAACCTTGTGGCACAGTGTAGCGCAAATGGCTATGCCACGATGTCGGCAAGTTCGACAGGAAGTGAGTGAGTATAGATGGGTGAGTGAACGAAGGAGCTGCCACGTCATACGACACTCTTGCACGTTGCCAAGGCTTACTCCATGCAACTGATGCTGATGATTTTTGACAATAGCGCCAAACAAACACACATACACATACATACATGCATGCATACATACATGCATTCTTAACTAAGGAAGCTCACACACACACCAGCACACAGGAGCCAGTCGTTGTACAAAATAGTGAGGCAGCTGTTGCCATATTTTGGGCCCAAACCAAGTCATTAGCATGTCAACGGTTTAGATAAGCAACGGAAGCCAAAAGCCATGCAAAAGCTGGCGACTACTTTGCGCATTACATAACTGAGATCTGGGAGCAACAAGATTACGCAGTCGCTTGTTAGTGTTTACAACTTTAACTCAACTGGTTACTAGTAAAATCCAAAATTATTGAAAATTAAATTTATTTCACTTAAATTCAATCGTTCGCCATGTGTTGCTGTGTTATCGAGGACAGTTGACTTCAACATTTTTTTTATTATTTTTTAATTTTTTTTATTTTTTGTGGCTTATCAACGCTTTGTCGCTATCAACATTGCGCTGGCAGTGATTTATGTCATTTGGCGGTTGGCTCATTATTTCTTACAAAATTCTATAAAACCAAATTTGTGCATAATTGCAACGCTTATTTTTTCATATTATTTCAGTTCATATTTTACAAAAATACACAAACACTTTTCAATAATAAAATGTTTATAATTTATTGAGTGCACAAAGCGCCATCAAATGATGCACATTCGGATGCGGTGACATATTTAGGCTTAAATAGTCAGAAATAAATCAATTATGAAGTTACTAGGGTAGTTTTAACCCATTGCTGCCTAATGGGTAAAATTTTACCCATGAAAATTTATTTTTAAAAAAATCACAAAAAAGTCAATGTTTGAGATCTCTCAAAACCATTGATAGGGATAGTTAGGGTAAAGATGGAACTAATTACCTTAACCTAATGAAGGTCACCCCAAAATTTCGCCATCTAGCTAGAGTTACCAGACTCCAAAAATCGTGAATTTTCCGGAGGTGGAAATTGTGGCGAAACGTAGTGGCTATAGAACTTCACAAAAATCTGCCTCCTGACTCACCTGTAAAAAATACAACTTTTGTTCACGTGTTTAGCTGATCACTTCACAAAGTATGGAAAAAAGCGACCATTGCTGCGTAATGGGTACAAAATACCCAATGAATATCTCAGCAACGTGCAGAGATATAAAGCTGAAATTTCTGATCATTTCGGGTCATTTCTAGGACGTGTCTGAAATTTTATCAAAATCGTATGGGCGGAACTGGTACCCGGCAGCAATGGGTTAAAGGTAATCGAGAAGGATATTGAAGTGTGAAGTGCATTGGGCTCGCATCTCAGTGGTCATGGGTTCGAGTCCTATCTGATTCCTCACTTTCTTTAGTATTCAATTTTGTCTTCTTGTTGATTGTTTCTCCCTTCAGCCTTCAGGAGAACAAGTTTTTCCTATTCTTGCCACTCCCAACAGCTGTCATGAGCAGTTTGAGGCAATTTTCCTATTCAGTAGCCATACTAGTACAACAACAACACCTTTAGCAATGCCGGAACTATGTTGCAGCACATACATCAACCAAACTAAGCTCATCAAATACACCAACCTCTGCGTTTTGCAACAACATCACCTAAGTACCAGCAACAAATGGGCAGAGAGCGCTTTACGCAACCCAGTTGTAATCTTTTACATACAGAGACACTTCTCCCAGGGTACAACAGATGGCAGCGCTATAACCTGGGACTGCCAGTAATGGGTCAATCAGCCACCCAGATAGAATCTTCAATCGATTAATGTAACCAACACGAGGCATTAGCCTTATTGAGACCCTTGGCTTCCCAGTAAAGTGAATAAGAAAAACAATTTTGTATATATGTACACATGAATAAAAAATTTAACATACAGTCGTGTCTGGGTATAGTGAACCCCCTATATAGTAAACACCTCGATATATTTGTGAACACCCAAATTTTGACATCGAGCCTCTAAATATAGAAAAAATGTTTCAAGCAAAAAACAAAAAGTGTATTTTGAGCAAATAAAACGAGTTTTTGAACAAAAATGCTGACCTCGATATAGTGAACAACCTCAATACAGTGAACAGGCCTTGCAATAATTAGTTCACTTTATCCAGACACCACTGTAATTTGTTTGGATCATTTCCGCCTTAACACAGGCAGCAGAATTTTTCCATTTTGTTTATATTTTTTCCACATCTCAATCAGCTCATCTTAACTGAAATTAATTTATTCCATGGAAATTTGTAAAATTACCGCCCATTTACCACAAAAAACAAAACGGCTTTGTGTTAATGCAATTTTTATATTTTCCACAAGCTCGCAACAGCCGCTCATAACAATGTGTTACAGCTGTGAATTCGTCAAATGGCCAGAGTTGCCAGCAATTTGTTTGCATATATTAGCACAAATTTTACAAAACAACGTCAAAGCGCTGCACACAGGAAAAAAAACCAAAAAGGCAAAAATGCCCAACAAGAAAAATTGCACGCAAATTACGCGGCAATTTGACGCCGCCAATGCGACACACACACATTTCACTAATTTTGGCAAAATACTCATTTGCACAATTTAATCTCATCTCTCATTTTTTTTTGGGTAGGTAGGGGGGTTGTTTTGTTTCTATGCACACACCCCACCTGCCGTACAGCGCTGTGTGCGTTGCCTTCACTAATCTGCAATCTGCATAAATGACACTAAACGACACTTTTGGCAGCACACTTCTTGCTTGCTTCAACGCTTCCTCTTCTTCTTCGTCGTCGTTGTTGTCTTCTGCTGCGAATTTCAATTTCTGCTGCTACTAGTTTTTGTTGTGCTATTGCTGCTTCTTCTATGCGTACTCTACTTTTTCTTTTTCTTCTTCTTCGTTGTCGTCGTCGTCGTTGTCGTTGTCGTATTATGGCCTCTATGTCGCTTGACAGTCAAGTTGTTCTCGTATAATAAAATAAGCACGTGAGAGAAGACATCAAGCGGGCACCGTATGACATCAAAAGTCACACATGCTGGCGTACGCCATACATAAATACATACAGACAGAAATATGTAGAAGCAGACCAGTGAGTGTTATGCATTTGACAGCTCAACTCGCAGTGGGAACACTCGCCGCTGTCACAATTTTTCCGCTTTTGCCAATTTTTTTAAGCAGGCATTTGATGCCAAGAAAAGGTAACTTAATGGCGTTGTGTGTCTATGATATCTGTGTGTGTGTGTGTGTGTGTGTGCGACAAAACTTCAAACGACAAACTGCAAGTGAACGTTTTATATAAAAACAACAACCATCAACCATCCCACCAATGCACACAATCACACTCACACATATTCACTCAGCGCACACAGACACAGGCACACATCATCAGAGCAGCGCGCATGGCAAATTGTGCGGTGGCTTTGCGTTGCGTGTTAAGTTAGAAGTGTGAAGGGCAGGGGGTGGGGCCGCAGCTGAAGACGTTAACGTAAACTCATTATAATGGAAAAGTGGTTTAGTTGGGCGTATGTATGTGTATGCTACAGGGTTGCCAGACCTTACTATTTTTTATCTTCATATTATTTTTAGTTGCATTGTATTTTCAAAAAACGTTTCAGTCATCACATCTGACAACACCAGTGCGTAATTATGTATGAACAACGCTTGGCTTTTCTCGCCCCCAAATTTGCATGAGTGTTGGTGTGAAAGCGACTTTTATGAAGTTGTGACTTGATTGAAAGTATTTGAAGCGCTTCGCTGCCAAAAGCAAAAGATTGCAAGTGTGCGATTAGTTAAAGCTACACTCGAGTGCAAATATGGTGTCCCTCGAAAAAATTGAATAAAATAAAATAAGCAAATTTTCACTCTATGGTCCGCATAAGATGCCAATGATTTATGAATATTTCAACGCCGTTGTCAGGGGGGAAAACAGTGACAGTGGCAGTGATGCAATGCTGCTGACAGCATTGAAGTGACAGTTTGCGCGGCGAAGCGGTGCCAAGAGTGCACTCTATGAGGTGTTAAGCAGTGCTTGAGAAGAGCCACTTGTGCATTTTTTATGTGCTGCTTGAATGCTTTTCACAGCAATGTGGAGCACGTGACAGTAATGCCGAGAAGGGGAATTGAATGTTTGATGTTTCTAGTTAATTAAGAGCACATTTTGCCATGTGAAGGCTAAAGAATTGGATTGTTATTGTATGTGGAGATTAGATTAATAGTCAATTTGTTTGTAAAGAGAGAGAATTTGGAAAGAAATAAAAATAAATTCCGGTTTCAGTTTACGAAAAAATAATTTAAGATAGATAAAGAAGAAGTAGAAATGATACAATACTTTCTGTGCCACTGTCCGACTCTGCAGGAACGCCAATCCCTTCCCAACCTAACCTAATCTCTCCTCTCTGCTTTTCTCCTTATTCACTCCACTTGGTAGTAAATACTGGGAGTTTTTTCTCCTTTTTCAGTCCACTTGGAAGAGTACGGCTTCAAAATAGCGATCTCATTGTGTTGGTTACGTTATTAAATTTAAATTATGTCACGATGTGTGACTAGGACATCAATGTTCACTACATGCTAACACGTAGAGTACACGTAGTGCACACGTAGGCAAAGGAGGCTCATTGTAATGCCCAGTGGTGCACGCAAGGGTGGCTTTTGGGGCTTCAAACCCCTCTCAAATATTTGTTTATTATAAAAATGATGGGTAACAAATATGATTTCTAATGGCATTTGTCTCAAAAGTTGTGTACAGAACCCCTCTCCCCCAAAATGAAATTCTGTGTACGCCACTGATAATGCCGAAATTGTGTAACTCATATCATACGCTCAAGGCGGAAATTTGACGCACGCAAGGGTGGGTTTTAGGGCTTCAAACCCCTCTCAAATATTTGTTTATTACAAAAATTATGGGGACAAATATTATTTCAAATGGCATTTGCCTCAAAAGTTGTGTACAGAATCCCCGTCTCCGTCAAATTAAATCCTGAGTGCGCCACTGGTCATACCGAATTTTGTTGCAGTCATATTCTCCACTCAAAGAACCATTTATGTCCTAAAAATTATTATAAAATAGTTGAAAATTTTTCCTTTCCATGTTTTTGTTAAAGTCCTTTTACAATTTTTTTTTTAAATCTAACATATTTCCAGCCTTTTCCATACTTTTATTAAAATCGAAAACGCTTCTAAAATTTCCGTTTCTTTGCCGACTTGGAGCGATAACATTTCGATATAAGCGTTGCCACTTCGCTACATTTCTCTTTTTGTTTCTTTGCTCAAAAATTTATATTTTTTTCATGAAACCCTCAACTATTCTAGCAATTTTTTACTTTTCCTTTTGCTCCAATTTTTTTTGTCTTTGTTTTTTATTAAAATTTGTTTCACTAAAATTTGTTTGCTAAAACCAGAACTGTTTTTACTCAAAAATATAAATTTTTCTCATGAAACCCTCAACCATTTTCTTTCAATTCTCCACTTTTTCCTTTTCCTTTTTGCTCAAATTTTTCTTTTTAATTAAAGTTTGTTTCACTACAAATTTTTTTCTATAACTTTTACTAATTCTTCTTTCTGTTACTGCGCGTAAAAATTGCAACTTTTACCACAACATTTTATACTTTCGCGCTACCATTGTCGCATTGTTGCTACTGGTACGGCCAGCTATTATAAAAAAACACACACACACATAAACATTCTCATTTATGAGTTTTACGCTGCAACAACAACAAACATATTTCGTTTACTTACATATCAAAAAGACATACAACGGCCATGACAGCTGAGGGCGCAAAGAGCAAATGCGCAATGAGCAACAAATGTTGTCAAGCAGGCGACATTAAAATGTCAGACCGAAGTTGAATGTCGGCGCGCATAACTCGCAGCAGCAGCAGCAACAACAACAAAAGCAACACTGAACACTGAAAATAAAAAGCAACGTCAACCAGACTAACAACAATAACGCCCCCACAAAACGGTGCACCAACAAATATGAACGACATTTTTAGCAGCAACAACAACAAACACAAAACAACACAACAACAACAACAGCAACAGCTGGCGGAGACGCGAACCGTCATGTCTCATCAAGTTCAAAATAAAAATGACACAAAAATGCCAAAGAAAACCAACATTTTTTGCTGCAGCGCTAAAAGACAGACAAAAAATTGTGACACAAACGAAAAGTTGAAGAAGGTGTCACACACACCCACACACACAGAGTAAGTGTGAATTTCAACAAATGTTGACACAAAGCTCAAATGCAACATTACGCTAGATGGCATTTAGCCAAACAACAACAACAACAATGTTTTGAAAAGTGGATAATACTCGTAACTGAAAAAATGTGACATGCAACACTAACGTTTAGTGTAATGTGAAGCAAGTTCCCGCGGGCTGCGTTTGTTGCCACCAACGATTGTGGCAGATGTGTGCACATTGTTGCTGTTGCTGGCAATGTTGTTGCTGGTGGTTTTTAAAGTTTTTTAAGTTTCTTTTTGTATGACATTAGTCACACCAGCGACCACAAATGAACAATGCCTGCTGATGACAGCAAAGTTTCGAGGCTCTTTGATAGAAATCAACGAAGGCGCACATCGATACTTGCGGCATCAAACAGCAGTGGGCAAACAAATTTTAAATCTTTTCAAAATTCGTCAGTCATTAATGGAAGAACAAATGCCTGGACTCAGAAGCTTAAAAGTAGAAGAAATCAATCATAGAAAAGATGTTTTGACTCAGAAGCTTGGAAGCTAAAACAGAAAATACGTTGGAAATCAATTGAAGAAGAAATGTTTTGACTCAGAAGCTTGGAAGCTAAAGAAGAAAATACGTTAAAAATCAATCAAAGAAAAGGTATCTCACGTTGTAAGTGTAATGTGAAGACCCCTAAAATAGATCTTGAGCTGAAAATTCAGTCAGGAATCCTAACTCAAAAATATTTTTAAAAAATACATGAATATGAACACAAACAGACATAAACAAGCGGAAGACGTAGGCAAGTAACGGGAAGATCTCGTAATTGGCAAGTTTACTGTTGTAAGATCATAGTGGGAACACTTAAGATGGTTAATATATCATAGAAAAAAGTAATGGAAATCTTACGCCGGGAACATCGGGAACATTTAAAACATTTAGACTGAGCCGCCCAGGCTTTCAGAACGCAACGCAATGATCCTCAAACTTTAACTCGGGAAGACATTCTATCGAAAGAGCATGGACAGCAAAGACCTAAGAAGACATAAATACCAAATGTAGACAACATGGAACCATAAACAAAGCACGAAGGCAAACAACAGAAAGATCCTTACAAGAAAATTAATATTGGCCATGGGACAAATATGACCCATGAGACATCATCATCATTATTGGTTCAATGGTTCCACCTAACACATGATTTTTTATTATTTGTCCTACATATTTCTGGGTTTTAATCAATCTGGTTTCGAATCAATTAATAAGGACCTTCTTCGCTGACTCTTATGAAATATACAGCCTTACAGCGTGATTCTGTGTATTCTTGACACATTTTTTATCAAGGAATTTTGTGAAGATTTTTATCAAGCAAAAGCTTTGTTGGCATTTTGATGCAACATTGATAAAGTAAAAAGCTCATTTAATTCAACATGAATAATTCAAGGTGAATATGCGACAACTGTCAAATTGTCAACAAATGAGACAAAAAATGTAAGAAAAGTAAATTTTGAAAAAAAGCCGGCCTTGATAGCCCAGCGGGTAGCGCTGGCTTCTCATACCGAGCGCCCCAGGTTCGATTCCTGGCTCGGGCTGGTAAAAACGCTCATCTATCAGGTCAGTCGTCCATAAGTTCGTGCGTTTTTTTTTCAATAGTTTCACAATAGGCGCTTTTTGCATACAAAAAATAATTCGTGGGAGGTAACGGAATTTTTTTTATTTTCTCTGATGTAAAAGTGTTGACATGTACAATTCTTTCATTTTCAATAGGCAAAATTTCAATTTGTATGCTGTTGTCAATAGCATTCACACTTTTGACAAATTATCAAGAAAAGAGCTTTTATTTTTAGGAATAGAATACCAATTCTTGACAAATAGTAAAAAATTGACAAATAGTCAATATGGTGAATTTATCAAGTGTACAGAATTGGGCTGTTATTCTGCCTAACTTAAAATTCTAAACCACAGTTCAAATCTCCTACTGTGTGTCAAATCAAACCCACTGATTTCTTTGTTTTTTTTTTTGGCAATTTTTAAAAATCTCAACAACAGACAAATCAGGAATTCTCCCCACACACACACATACACACTCACATACCAATAAACCATTTAACCGCATGGAGCAAGGAACGAAAATGCACTTCATCACTCGGCCAAATCAAGGAACCAGCGTTGCATTTGCATACGAAAACGAAATGTCATGTGCGGAATGCTGTCATTAATAACTGACATGCTGTCGCTTTCATACGTTCCAGCTTTTCGTGTCTATATGTGTGTGTGTGTGTGTACATGTAAATGTGCCGCAGCTGTGAAGGACACCAAAGCGCAAAAAGGAACAACAAGGCACAAACAAAATATGCAACAGAAACGAGCGGGAGACAGCAAAAAAGAATTACGAAAACAGCAGCAAACCGAAAACGTAACGACACGAGTCATTAAAATGTCATAACAGCTTTGACAATACATTCCAACCCACTCACCCACCCACACATACACACACACATACAGATGCATGCAGATGTTTTATTTGTGCTTTTTTTCGTGGGAATGACATATTTTGACGTTGCCTTATGCAGCTGGCAAGTGCCTCCAGTGACATTTCCACATAAGCAATTCAATAAAACGCCGATATCGATGATGTGTCACAATTTGACACTTGATCGTTTAACGGTAAAACGCAGCAGCGGAGCAATGCCAGGCTAAAGCGATTAACAGTGAAACATATTAAAGCGACGAAGAGAGAGAGAGTGAGATAAATGGCGTGCAAGGGTACGGAAGGGAGGGGCAGAGGGGGAGAGAGCGCGCGACAGGGCAGAGAGAGAGCGCGTGAATTGCGCTTTGAATGCGAATTGCAGCCAAAAACTTTAGATATTTTTTTCGAAATGTGACGCGTCACCCACACATACACACACACATACAGATGCATGGAGATGTTTTATTTGTGCTTTTTTTTCGTGGGAATGACATATTTTGACGTTGCCTTATGCAGCTGGCAAGTGCCTCCAGTGACATTTCCACATAAGCAATTCAATAAAACGCCGATATCGATGATGTGTCACAATTTGACACTTGATCGTTTAACGGTAAAACGCAGCAGCGGAGCAATGCCAGGCTAAAGCGATTAACAGTGAAACATACTAAAGCGACGAAGAGAGAGAGAGTGAGATAAATGGCGTGCAAGGGTACGGAAGGGAGGGGCAGAGGGGGAGAGAGCGCGCGACAGGGCAGAGAGAGAGCGCGTGAATTGCGCTTTGAATGCGAATTGCAGCCAAAAACTTTAGATATTTTTTTCGAAATGTGACGCGTCTATGTGTGACTGTTGACAAAGATTAAAAAAAAATTGTCTTGAATTAATTAATTGTCATGAAAAACTTCTGATTTGATTTTAGTTTTAAAATGTCATTGAAACTCATTTTCTTTTAACCCTCCATTACTATCGTCAGGGTGGAATCCACCCTGTGAGTTCAATTTTTAGTAAAATATAGATTTTTAACCAAAAGTTTAAAGTTATAATGTAATCCACATTTGCATATTCCGGAAGGTTTTAGAGTACATTGCAGTTGCATAAATAAAGCTGATGCTTTTATACAATTGTTTTAAAAAGTCACTGGGTGTGTTACACCCACGATAGTAGTGGCGTTATAAAATTGCTGGATGCTTAACACCGATTGTTAGTAATGAAGTTGTATTTTTTATAAAATACATTTATATATTTTTATTCACTTTTTGGCGACAATTTTTTTAAATAACGTATAGACTATTTGCTTAGTAGAAAATCCTTAAAAATTATGCTCTAGGATAAGTAACAAAATTTGTATAACATTACGTTATATTAGGTTATATCTTAAAGTAATAAAGTTAGAAGGACGAAATTCAAGGATGTAGTAGTGTACATATTAGTCCTTAAAATATATTTAAAAAAAACCTATTGGAAATTTCCAAGAATATTCAAGGATAAAATTTAGTTTAAAGTTAAAAGGACATTTTCAATACCTCTTCGTCCTTTTGCACAAAAACATTACATTTTCTAAGATTTTAAGGATTTTTCTCTTTCATTTGATACCAATATTGCTATTCTTCAATGCGCTCAATTTTTAAAATAATTCCTTGAAATAAACATACCCTTGAAATTTCAAAGTCCTTTAAAAAAAAAATCCTGAAGTCAGAGAGAAGAACAAAAAACGCAGTTTTACTACATTTGGCCCCTAGTTTTGCGAGTATATCGATTTTTTCGTGTGTTTGGAAATTTTTTTATTTTTGTCGCACGGTGTTACCTTTAAAAGTAGCAGGTATATTGTTGATTTTTGTTTGAGATTTTACACAAAATTTTACCTCGATCCGAAAAAAAATTATTAAATAATTATTTATTACTTATTTTTGAGCTTTCTAAATCACTAAGCCAAAGAATCATAGCTTAAATATTGTGCAAGATGTGGCTAGTTTCCCAATACAACTTTTTATTTCATCTTTTTTTTCCTTGAAATGAGATACACATAAACAAATGTTTTTATTAAATAAATGAATTAACAAAATTAAATAATTTATTTTTGTTTGTACATGTTATGATGTTCTGATTACGAAAAATTTGATTTTTGTTTATTTTACCTCAATGTAGTGTAATAGACGACAGTAATGCAGGGTTAAACTTTCGGAAAATTGTCTTTAATTTTATTGTATGAGGACAATCAAAATATATCTTTTGTTAAACATTTTTTAGATTTTTAGATTTTTATAATATATACAGATTTTTTTAGATTTTTTTATTACATATAAATTTCATTGAGTATAAACTGGGAAGTGGCAGAATACGAGTAGTGATCGAGATGGCAAGAAAGAAGGTCATTGTGCTCTATACCGAAGTGGATAACTTCGTGCTTCAGAACCATCAAATCGTCCATCTGGCAACGCTGGCGGTTGCACTTAAACTTCGCAATGTGTCTGAGACAGAAGCAGCAAACGAAAGTAGAATGATGATCGCCTTTTGCCATTGACACCGTACAAAAATTTCTGCCCATAAATAAACACATACAAATACACTCACATGCCACATGTATGTGTATGTGTATGTGTCGCTGTGTTGCCAGCTTTGTGTTTATGACAGCTGCAGGTGACGGCAACTGCACACACGGCCCACCGACAGCACTAAGAGCCGCTGCGTGAGTGTAATGACAAAATTTCGTTAGCATAAAAGCAGCAAAAAAACAAACAAAAACATAGCAACAAAATAAATGTGCGACAAAACTGTGACAAAAACTTTGGCAGTTGGGCAACACTGTGCACCGACTGTCAAATTACACTATTCGCTTCGCGTGTTGCTTTTTATTTTTGGCTATTTAGTCCGGCCTGACTTGGGGTCGTCGGATCGTTTGGGGTCGTTAGTGTTGCGTTCAAAGTTGGCTGTCAATTTGTTTTCACCACTCATGGCCTTCGTTTATCGTTAAACTGTCGCCGACATGCAGCATAACTAATGGCGGCCGCTATATGTCTCGCCTCATACTTTCTCTCTATCCTCTTTATTTATTTATTTGTTTGCTGATTTTATTTGCTCGCTCAGCGCGCCAAAAATTGTTATTAAAAAAGTTTTGGCCACTCGGCATTGATGGATTTGCACGCAACGCAGCTCGCAATTTTATTGGCGCACATTTGCATAAACAGCCAAGCTTTTAATGCAATTTTCTCATTTATTTATTTATGTTTATTTGTGTTTGGGCAGGAATTGCGCGAAATTTCATTTTGCGGATGGCACTTTCACTTAGCGGGTTCGTCGACTGGCCACTTGAGTGTGCGCGCATTTGACAAGTTTCGAGTGCGCGTTGCTGTCATTTGTCACAGCGTTAACCGTTACTGCGTGCGTCAGCAAGTTGGCAGCACTGGCCAAATTGTTTTTAAATGAGTTTCTAATGCTTAGGTGGCTTGGCAGATTGGAACCTCTGTCTAATGGATATTCACATGAATTTTCCAAAGCACTAAATGTGATTTATAATAAATTTTTTTGAAATCACTAATGGCACCAAATTGTTGGCTATAGTTGGTAAACAATTTCAGAAACAATGTTGCCTCGGAAATAAGTAGATGAACAAAAAATAAATGGTGTATTCAATCACCGTTTTGTCATTTTTTTCTTATTTTTTTCTTTTTTTTATTAAGGCCAACACTCGAGGAAATTACCATTAAAAATGCGGGCTGGAGGTTTCAAACTAATTTCTTTTTCAAGCACCCTCATTTGCTTTATGCGAATTGTTCTAAAAATTGTGAAGTTAGGTTCAGTTTCATACCAATTTTAACCGAAAGAATCTCTTCAAATTACTTAATTCCTAACGGTTGGCCTTTTCGTCAAAACAAAACATTTAATCGAGCTGTTTCGTTTTTTAGATAAAAGAGATTAGTTGTCCAGAGACTTTTTCAGTCATGGACCACGCACAATCCCAGAAAAAGTCCTGTTGGTTTAATCTAATTTTATGAAATTTTTTAATTGGTGACCTGTCATGTAATTTGCTAGATGAACCTGATTTTTTAACAAGACCAAGAGAATAAGTTATCTGAAGGCTTACTGTAGTCAGGCATCTGCTTCCTGAAGACTATTTCCATCGTTAACTCGGGTAGGTCAAATCTGATCCTTCCTTTTCGTTCCCTCGAAAAGGAGAACAAGTTGTCCATGGAGTAGTCATGGATCTCCCTCCTGAAGACTATTTCCATCGTCAACTCGAGTAGGTTGTTTTTGTTTTCTAGACAATGAGAATAAGATTTCAGGGGCTTACTGTAGTCATGGACCAGCCTCCTGATGATCATCTGCTGACTATTTCTATCGTTTATTCAAATAGGTCCAATCTGACCATTTTCCTTCCCTCGACTAGGAGAACAAATTGTCCCGGGGCTTACTGTAATCATGGATCTGCCTCCTGAAGATTATTTCCATCGTTAACTCGAGTAGGTTCTTTTTGTTTTCTAAACAAAGATATTAAGTTATTCAGGGCTTTCTAAAGTCATGGACCTGTCTCCTAATGACCACCTGATGATTATTTCTATCCTTAACTCTTAAGTAGGCCCAACCTGACCATTTTCGCTTCCCAGATAAAGGATGTACAATAGAAATGAAAAACTGAGTATGCAGTATTACTATGTGTGGTCTCTAGTTTCACGCCCATATAGATTTTTTCCGGTGTGAAAATTTTTTAAAAATTTGATCCAAGGCTTACTGTATTCATGGACTTGCCTCGTGAATACTATTTCCATGGTTAACTCGGTTAGGTCCTTGTGAGAAAGCGAATCTAACTTGCACTTTAAACAAACAACATACGGATACAATTCCTTCGGTTTAAACTATATTTAACAAAGTTTATGATTGGTTTTTTCAATCCAATCAACACGAGTCCCTTTTATTCATTTCAAAAAAATTAATGTCAATTTATTGCACTTACAATTCGAAACCTAAACTTCCATCGAATATGCCTGCAATTGCACCCAACTATCAAATCGTTCAAATATTTTACCCATGCAAAAGTGAATGCCCGCATAATTTAGCAGCACTGCTGAAAATTCGCTTCCAGCCAAACTGCAAAAGGAATGTCTGAGCTGTGAAACTTGAAGAATTTTGGCGCATCTCTCGCTGTTGCCACAGTGGGGGCCATGCAATTAAATTGTGTAATTAGTAAAGGAAAAACTTGACTCCACTTGAAGTTAGATTCAAAACAGATTTCTCGCAGCAACCGAACAACAAAATAAACTAACAAAACACTTCAGCGCAACTGCAACTTTAATAAGTTTGCATTCGAACAATTAAATTGCGGTCATTGTGGTAAAAACTGCTCAAAGCAAAGCTGCTCAATTGAATTCAAATAAAGTGAAAAAAAACCTTTTGAGCAAAAAAATGCGGCAATTTTTGATGAATGAATGGCCGAAGAAGAAGAAAAAGCGCCAAGCAACAAATTTTGCTTTATTCTGGATTCTGCAAATTTCAGCAGCAAAGAAAACCAAAAAATTAAAAATTATTAAAAAAAAACCATCTGAATAAATCCCGCTTGAGTGCCAATTTAATTTTCAATTTACAGAAAATACAAAAATTCTTATAAGCACCAAAAGTTGCTCGCACTCTGTTACGTTCGCAGACATATTTGCTTCGCTTAAGCGCACAAAGCGGCGCACACATCTTGATTCCGCTCGAATTAAAATAATTTAAATAATTTTCGCAATGAGATTTTCGCAAAGCGATACAGAAAATGTGCGTTCGCTCGTTTTTTTCCAAGCTACAGTTGTGCGAAATTGTGCCAAACCAGCTGAAAGCATTTGACAGCAATTGTGGCCCATTGGGCGAAAACGCAACCGACCCAATGGCAACACCAGTTACACTTGAGTAGAATTCATTTAATTGGCAGCACTGTCGCACTGTCAAAGCCAAATGTTTACTTTATTATGTTTTAAGTAAATAAGATTGCAATGCAATGCATATAAATTAAAAGTAAATTTTGCAAGAAATCCGCAATAACAATAACGAATTCAAACAATGCACCATTCACATTTCAATGAACGACAACAGCAAAGTTGATCTGGTTAGGCTGCTGTCGCCGCGTGCAGTGGCAACACTCATCGCGCGGCCGACTGCAGTTCATTGTTGATGCAAAGGCTTAAAGGATTCGCGTATTGTTGCAGGCAACTGTCTGACTGACTGTGTGCGGTCGAATGTTGCCAATGGGGCCAGAAATGTTGGCAGCGGAGAATTGTTGGGGGATATAATTTTTTTCGCCAAGTAGTAAGGATTCATTTAGACGTTTTTGAAATTAATTTGTTTCTTGTTCACTCCGCTTGGGAGCTTAGGATATCAATAAAAGGTTTTCCATCAGACTCGATTTGGATGTGATGTGATTTGATGTGATGTGATGTGATGTGATGTGATGTGATGTGATGTGATGTGATGTGGTGTGATGCGATGTGATGTGATGCGATGTGATGCGATGTTATGTGATGTGATGTGTGTGTTGTGATGCTAGAAGATGTGATATGATGTGATCTGATATGATGTGATGTGATGTGATGTGATGTAATGTAATGTGATGTGATGTGATGTGATGTGATGTGATGTGATGTGATGTGATGTGATGTGATGTGATGTGATGTGATGTGATGTGATGTGATGTGATGTGATGTGATGTGATGTGATGTGATGTGATGTGATGTGATGTGATGTGATGTGATGTGATGTGATGTGATGTGATGTGATGTGATGTGATGTGATGTGGTGTGATGTGATGTGATGTGATGTGATGCGATGTGATGGATGTGATATGATTTGTTGTGATGTGATGTATTGTGATGTGATGTGATGTGATGTAATGTGATGCGATGTGATCTGCGAATCTATCTGTCAAGCACCATTCTTGTGATGCTAGAAGTAGATTTTCTTAGAGTCTGACCTACTCATGGCCATTTTCTTCGCTTTATCTGCTTCAGTAAGGGTTCTTCACTTTTCAGTGACCAGATTCTATAGCTTCTGATTGTGTTTGGTCCTAATAATCTGTAAATAATTCGCGCAATCACTTATTGACGAAAACTTATAGCCTCTGTGTTGATAGTTTCACTCTCAAATGGGCATTTAAAGATTATAACTTTGACCTGGCATTCTAGTGTTAATATAGTCAACACGACAATTGAAATCCAAAGTTTTTAGTTCTAATAAAATTAATAAATAAACACTTAAGCTTCGAAGAAATTTTCTACTTATAATTTAACAAAAATATTTAAAATATTAAAACTATTTTAAAAAATATTAAATATATGTAAAAAAAATTGTATGCAACCATGGCTAAACCATTGTCAGCGCCAACAGCTCACGAACTGCACTGTAACACTGGCCAACTTGCACCTAAAGTGTTGCGCGTCCACTTGCAGCCGCTTGAGTGCACCAAACTTTCTGCGCCACGCCCACATTGACTAGAGCGTGCGCCGTCGCTTCACCCAGTCATAGCTTTTAAGTTTACATTTTGAAAGCTACATAGGCGCATAAATTAATGACATAATAGTTTAAAACAAAATTTATTAAAAAATATAAATTTTTTAACCCATATTGCTAAACAAAAAATTCTAAAAAAAAATCATAAGATTAATGTCCGTAATATGTTTGTTAAATAAACCAAAATGTTATTTGTGCTCTCTGTTCTTTTTTCGTCTACTCTTTTGCCTTACAAAAAAAAAAACAAAAAATTAAAATAAAACCAAATATTTTTGTAACAATTTTTCTTTTTATACTTAAAATTTTTGTAAATTTTGTGTTTTGTTTAAAACACAAAATGTTCATCTTTCGTTTGGCTTATTTCTTCTACAATTTTGATTTAATTGTTTGTGAAATTGATTTTGTGTTTGTAGGACGAGAAGAATCAACTTCTTATAACCAATCTTTGGCTTTCGTTGGTAAGTTTCAAGTTAAAACAAAAATGCTAAACTAAAATGAAAATATTTAAATATATATCACTAAATAATCATGCATTCTTAAATAATATAAAAAACAACAACAACATTTTCTTACTATTGGGGAAAATGCACAAAATCTCAAAATGTTCTATTGCTTACTGCTTACAAATTACAAAATTACAATTACTGCAAATAAAATTGTTTCAATTAATTTTTGTGCATTTTCTGTAAACCTAATTTACACACACGGCATTTTTACTATTTTGTGCCTTTAGTCATTTACCATTAAAAATTATTAGCCTTCCTCTTCTCTAAAACCTAATACCTAAAACCTACTCTTTGTATGATACGTTAATGCTACTGCAAGTTTTCTTCAACTTCAACTAATCTCTCTAACTAATCCCAGCTCCACTTACATGGCGACTGTCTCAACTTTAAGCTTTTGGTTTTTGAAAAACTTGAATAGTTAACTTGTTAAGGCTGGTTTGAGCTATGAATATGGTTACATATATTTAAACAATAGACATGCATTCTTTCCTACTACATATGGTCCCAACTCTACTTTGAAGCAGTGAATCGATTTTGAAATATTGTTGTAGACTTCTACTTGATAGTCGCTTGCATTTGTGTATATCTTTTCTCATGCATTTTTGATCTGATTACTCGGTTTGTTTACATCTTTTATTGCAGGCTACTTTGAATACCAAAGCGAGTATTCAAAGTAGATGGAACTGCGTTTAATTTTTACAACTATTTTCTATACTTTTTTGGTAATCGATTGACAGGAATAGAGACGCAGTTCTGCGGAGTAGAAGGTTTGCTATTGGGAAAGTTGTATAAAAGTTGATAACAATTGCTTGTCACCGTCAAATTATTAAATCTGTCTGAGTTTAATAGACTAAAGGGGGCTGAGTCTGGAAGAAGAGAAGGAAGAGTATCAGCTATGGGGGAGAACCTTCAAAGGTCTGACTACAATACGAGAACTTCTAACCTACCTTTAAATTATTCAATTTGGCCATCTATAATAGACTAAAGTGGCATCTGTAATATACTAAAGATCTGGCAAAGTTTATCATATATAAAGTCGGTTGCTAGCTTTGGCAAGGAAGTCTAAAAGATCTGACTGCATTAAGAAAACTTCAGACGTCATTTCAAATTACTAAAACTGGCTGAAGATACTAAATTAAGGTAGCATATGTCTGGCAGAATCAGTCAACGTCTTACTACTTGGAAATCTCTAAGTTGTATTGTTTCCCCTAAAATTCTGATCAAGCTAATGATAAATGCTTTTACAGAAACAAAAGTTAGTGACTATGACAGACTATATAACCAGATCACATTGCTATGGTCTCCTTTCATACCCAAATACGGGAATCTCATCTCACATACAAACAACCCATAAAATGTTTAAATTTTAGTATTGAAGTATTTTTTGTTCCTTTTACAAATACCCCATCAATGATCTTGAAACCTTAAAGCTTCAGAGTAGCAACAATTTAAGTAAATAATCATCTATTTCAAACCTTAGGCCGTGTGTGCTAAATTATAATAAACACAAAACGAAAAACCATTTTAAACAATGAAATCATTAAACTTCACACATACTAAACTGTAATTTTAAATAAAAAACAAAACTCAAATTAAAATAGAGTAGATTTAGCTTTGTTCTTCACTTCTTAGTTTCGTCAACTTTGAGCTAATGTTTTCCTCCAATTAATTTTTCATTTAATTTATTGTAAAGTTTTGTGCATTTTTTCCTTTCAAGTATGATTTCATATCAATCATAATAAATGCTTTGCTTAAGTTTTGTAAAAACAATTTATTACCATAATTTTTGCTAAGCATTTCAATTGTATTGGACCGCTTTCAGCTTATGAAAAAATTATGTAATTGCTCATGTTTACAAAAACAAAAACTGCACATGATCAAACAAACACACAAACATTTTCTATAATTGAATTAAAAACCACACTTTTACACTTTGAAAAAAAAAATTAACTAAAACTCATTCAAAGTTTAGCAACAAAAATCAAATGACAATTGTCATAACATTTCAACATTTTCAATATCACAAATCTGACTCCCCTCTCTTATCAATCGCAGCCCTCAAACTAGGCCAACTTTCACTTGTGGCACTGCGGCCCGCCCACATCCTGTGCGGGGCCATGGCATAATTAAACATTAAAATATATTAACTTTAAATAAATAAATATGCATGCGGCACGTTTTTGCAACATTTTTTGCACATTTTTTTGCTGTGACCTCTAGCCGCCGTTTTTTTTTGGGCACTTTTTGCATGTTGCAACACCGGCGCGCACTTAAATTCACATCAAAAATTGTACAACACACAGCCAGGAAAAAATTTACACACACTCACACATACATGAACGCAGATACACACACACACAGCGGAAGTTGTGAGGAAATTTTACATAAACAATTAAAGCCGCCTGGCGCGCCCCAGTCGTCCTGCTTGCTACCTGTTCTACTTCCCCGCACCTCTGCCTCCCACTCACTTTTCCTCGTTCTCTCACTGCCACCTCATGCACCGTTAAGTGCTGTTTTGTACTTGTAAAAGGGGCTGATGAAATTATGTGCCCAAATGCCAACTTTGCAAAAATGACTGAAAAAAATACACAACAACAACAGCAATAAGAACCAACTACACATGTAGCATTGCGCAAATTTGTGTCAACGCAAAAAGTAATTAAATTATTTATTTAAAATGATATTAAAATTGGTTGGGCGGCAATGATAAATTTTGCTATGCAAAAAATATTGCATGCGAAAAAATATTGCATGCAATATTTTTAATTATTCTCATACATTGCTGAGTGAACCTGCACTGTGTGCAAAAGTGTGACCAATAATTTATGACAGCAATTATTTTTGGCCTTTTTTTGTTGTTGCATGTTTATAGGTTTTTTAGTTGTTGTTCTTAGAGCGTTGTTGTTGCTTTGATTACTATTATTATGCGCGTTGATAGGTAACAAGTGCGCTGCGCTTGTTGTCACTGGTTGCTGTGCATCGTTCAGATTTATGAGAACGTGGTATTCATTTCATTGTTGTTGTTGCTGGCGCATTTAGTTTCAGCTTACAGCGAGTGTTTTGGGAATTACAAAATGAATTTAAAATTTTTTGTTTTTATTTTCACACATCTGCCTTGACTCGCATTTGTGATGGACATATGTCATGTGAGCGTTTTAATTTTGTCAACGGTTTTTGTCACACTGACAGCTGATTGATGTTTTTGAATTATTTCAAGTTGAAATTTTCAGCCAGCCATTTTCCATACACATACACACACATATAGTTTTTTCTTCCATGCATACAAGTTTAGGGTTTTTTTTGGCTCACTAAAAATGGCAACGTAACTGAAGGCTAAAAAGTACTAAGCGGCAGTATTACATGAAATATTTCACGTACACATTGCTGGAAAAAAATTGCAGAAACCTTTAAAAAACCAATCGCTGCATCCGCATGATTGACAGTTGACAGTCATATTCAGTATTTTGTGTGAAATTTGAGGTTAATTTGATTGAACTAAAAGTAATTACAGCAGCGCTTTGATTGAAAATTAAAATAAAACAATTTCATAAAAATGAAACAAAAAATACAATGAGCAAAAAACCTTAATGCTGCGTTCTAATGAAGATTTAACATATATTTTGACATTAGGTTTGGATTGGGTTTAGGTTGGTTTAGGGTGGGTTTAGGTTAGGTTTAGGGTGGGTTTAGGTTAGGTTTAGGTTATGTTAGGTAAGGTTTAAGTTAGGTTTGGGGTAGGTTTAGGTTAAGCTTGAGGTTAGGTTTAGGTTAGGTTTAGGTTAGGTTTAGGTTAGGTTTAGGTTAGGTTTAGGTTAGGTTTAGGTTAGGTTTAGGTTAGGTTTAGGTTAGGTTTAGGTTAGGTTTAGGTTAGGTTTAGGTTAGGTTTAGGGTGGGTTTAGGTTAGGTTTAGGTTAGGTTTAGATTAGGTTTAAGATAGGTTTATGTTAGAATTAAGTTAGGTTTAGGTTAGGTTTTGGTTAGGTTTAGGTTAGTTTTAGGTTAGGTTTAGGTTAGGTTTGGGCAGGTTTAGGTTAGGTTTAGGTTAGGGTTCATTTAGGTTAGGTTTATGTTAGGTTTGGGCAGGTTTAGGTTAGGTTTAGGTTAGGGTTCATTTAGGTTAGGGTTAGGTTAGGTTTAGGTTAGGTTTAGGTTAGGTTTAGGTTAGGTTTAGGTTAAAATAAAGTTACGTTTGGTTGGACTGGCCTTCTTTGGTCTTCTTCTGAAATCTCACATCACATTTAGAAGGCATATTTTCCCAATTTTGGGCGCTAGAATCCCTTTTTCTAGTCATTTCATAGTATTTTTTTTTTAAAATTTTGATACATTGCGCTCAAGAGTTCTGTCTGTGTTCCAAATACTTTGTGTTTCAGTTCTCTTAGAAAGCATGACTAAACATTTTCCTAAACATTTCATCATATTTTTTTCGAAATTTCACAACTTTGCGATCAACAATTCTGTCTGTGTTCAAAGTACTTCAGTTCCTCATCTCTCATCTTCTTCTCTAATTCCATGAAGTTTTTTCTAATCATTCCATATTCGTTTAAATCTGAACAAATGTTGTTCTAAAATCAAAACCATTTGCTTAATCATTGCTAGTTCATTTCTAGTCCAAACAATTTTGCATTCAATTTGCTAGAAAAAAGTAAAGAAACTGTCAACAATCTTCATGTTAAATAATTCTCATATTCCATTAAAAGATTACCTAAAATATTGAAACCAAAAATCGTTTGGTTTAGGATTTATTGGCATCTAAAATCCTTTGCAAGACTGTGGGAGCTCACTTTTGGGAATTCGGATCAAGTCTAAACAAATTTTGTAATAAAATAAAAGCCACAAAAAAAATATTGCAATTTCATTTACTCCCAGCCAGACAATCGGGCCGGACTTGAGGTGGCAGCAGAGTCAAAACAAAAGGCAAAACGCTTTCATTCGCCAACACACAAAACTCCTCAAATCCTAAACTGAAGCACCCGGGCTTTTATGTTGTATGCTCTATGCTATGCAAATAAAACACAACAAAAACTGCCCACAGAAAACGCCCACATTGCGTATAATTCATGCCTTACGGCCTCACCTTTCAGCGCCTCACAGTCCTCAACAGCGCCACTAATTCTCCCAATGCGCACTTCCCAGCTTGCTTACTGTTCGAAACGTTCACCGACAACAATAACAACAAAAATAGCCAACTGTGAGGAAATCAGTCTTGCATATTTTAAGGCTTTATTGTAAATTGATGCCTTTTGTGTTTTATTTTTGCATTTCATTCGTTCAACATTGGGAAAAAATTTTAGTATGCAAAAATAAAAAAAAACATGTATAACATGTAACAAAGCAAAAAGAATTGGAAGCAACCAAATAAATGTAAAAAACAACCATGAAATAACAACAAAACACAACAACAAATCTAACAGTGTTGCCATTTTACATGTTGTTGTTATTGTTATTATTATTGGTGTTGATGCTGCGGCATGAAAACAAAGCAAAGGCGAACGCATTTTTAAATTGAATTGTTGTTGATGTTGTTGTTATTGCCGCTATTGCTGCTGCCTTTTGTTTATATGCAATTTGGCAGCGAAAACAACAGCATTCGAATGAAATTTATAGCATACAGTTAGGCGCACTGTCTCACTTTTATTTTGGCATTTGAATGTTTTGTGTGCAGAAACAAAACCAAACATTAAATTAACTTTACAGACTTTTTTATGTGTTTTCGGTAAAGCAATGCACACAACAACAACAACACGAGCAACATCGCCACCAAACCCAATCAAACCAAAGCAATATACAAATGAAAAGGAATAATAAATAAAACGGCACAAAGTGTATGAAAAATTATCAGACGAGCAAAAATGCGCAGATATTTATGACTTCGCGACTTTGTGTCTGTGTGTGTGTATGTATGCATATTTAGAGGCATACTTATGGGCGTTTAAATGCGGCAAATTCAATGCCGCCGACGCCAACTGGCCAGAGTTGCCAGCAGACAAACGAAATACAACAAATACACAAACACAGCGAGACAGCAAAAAGTGAACGTAAGAGCGAGAATAGATCAAACTTTAAGGCTATCGAGACAAAACTTTGTTGTCATCAAAAGTGTAAACAATTTTTAATGCAAATATTTTTACTTTTCAACAACAAAAAAACTGAATTTATGCAATTTTCACGTATAAATTTAAACTTAACATTCTAAATGTGAAATAATTCAGTATCATTACAAACAGTAGACAAAATTTGCATAATGTAATAAAAATATGCACAAACGAAATGTCATGTGATGACAGCTGCTGTTGACAGTTAATGCTTTGCAGTTTTATAAAAACAAAGCTGAAATTAATGTTGCATTTTTGCATAAATTTTGCAAAGCTCAAGTTACATATGTCAGATTACAGATTTTTATTAAAATTAATTGATATAAATTTGATTAAAAATATATTTTAATAATTTTTATGGAAAATTAAAAAAATTTTAAAAAATTATTAAGGGTTAAAGATTAATTAAAAATTTAAATTTTAAAATTATATTAATTAGTAAAATTAATTTAATTAAAAATTTAAATTTAAGAATTAAAAATTGTTGCAACGACAGCCGCCTAAAAGTAGGCTATATGTAAATTTCATTGTATTATTGTAGCTGAAAATTAAGCAAAGAAATTATTCTATAAGTATGCCAGCTCTACTTTTTCCAATCTCGTACTTTTTACTGCTGTTGAAACAGACAGACAACACAAGCTTGGCTTAGGTTAGGTTACAGAAGTCACTTATACTTCGTTTTCTGTGGCGACGATTTGGAAAACATGGACAAGCCAGCGTAACCGTTGTATTTCTGGATTAAGTCGATACGATACGATACGATCTCCGATAGGCAGAGGACCGAAGATGTTGCGGAGTAGGTAAGGTTAGGTTATGGTAGCTTCCTCTGTAAGAGACATACTCGGAGGCCTATTAAGAGGCCCAATGTAATACCACTAATTTACCTGTTTTTAAAATATGTAAGCAACACTGTTTTCTCCAACATGTGTTACACACATTTCAAGCGCATGGGGCAAGGTTGTGAGTGGACCTACAGTTTAATGCCGAATCCGAACGGCGGTAAGCAGTTTTTCTTTCACACTTGGAGGATGGAGAAGTATCTTTACCTCACAAAATTTTCATCTGTGGTCCACCAAAACCAAGATTCGGTATCACATAAGAGAACGGGAATGATAATTGCCTTGTAGAGAATAGGTCTTGTTCGTTTAGAGAGAAGAAGTGATCCCAAAGTTTATATCAGCTGGCAGAAGTTTCAGAATATTTTTAGGATATCTTTATTTGCCTTAAAAAAGTTTATCCAAGTGCTGTCTTAACATTTTTTTTATTGAATTCAAATATATTATTTTAAATGATAAATTCTCTCGAAACCGCATCACGCAGTTCTTCTGTAGCTCAGAGTCACATTTGAGTCTAAATAAGACAACTAAATCATGTAAAAGAGATCACCAATATTTGTAGAAATCACCACTCTTCACCACTTTTACCTAATATTTTGCTATTCCACATTTAGAAGAAAAACACCACATTTAATTTCAAGTTAGATTAAAACAACATTTTTTTGTAACTCAAATTATTATAAAATCAATAATAAGCAATTTTTATTTTATTAATTTTGAATGAAAACCAAATAGAGTAAACAAATAAATTTATTTTCTGCATTTTTCACAAATAAAACTTTGCTACTCGCATCCTTTGTGAAATTTGGCGCTCACCTCACATTTTATGTTCGCATTGATATTTCGCTTTAACCACTCTTTGTGCCACTCTCAACCACACAACCTTATGTAAATATTTGGCAACTCTGGCCAAACTCGCTGCAGTGCAATGACTCCACCGTGTGCGCATTATGGCGCCCGGAGTGCTGCTGCCTTCCTTTCTTAAACAAATTTCATACTCATTAAATATGGTTTCGTCAGCGCCAACCGCTCACACATATTTACCCGTTAAATAACACCGTTATGCTTTGCAACGGTGCCCTTTGCAACGGTGCGTGTGTGCCGCCCTCGGCGCTTTGCTGCCGGCCACATTCATCGTCAGACTGTAATGTTTTCCCATTTAAAAACCCATACAAAATTTAATTGCAATTGATAAAAGCCGAAGGCTGAAAGAGAAAATTACTCACTCAAGTGCATTAAAAACCAAAGGCTTCCATTTTGGTTTTTATTTTCTTTCTTGTTTATTGTTTTGCCATTTTGCACCTTTTAAAACGCATTTCAGCGATTGCATGAGTTTGGTTTGTTTTAATGAGCGAGCGCCCCTTAAAGTATGCTTTGAAATATTTACACATTATGTTTGTGCTCAGCACAAAACCCAAATGGCAATAAATAAGTATATTTTTTATTTATACAAAAAATGTTTGGCTGGCACTGTTTGCCAAATCAAACCACAAATCGTTGTTCGACTGCGTCCGTGGGGGATGAGGGAGAACGTTTGCGTTTCATTCGCGCGGCATTTGTGCATTTCGCATTCCAACAACTCTAACACACTTTAAATGAACCACAAAAACGTTTTACAAGGGCGTGAAAACTTTTTCTTGCCCGCCCCCTGTCAGGCTTTTACACATACACACATACATATAAATGTGTTGTTGGGACACTGTTTGCTCAATTTAGTCCCCGGACACCCTCAATGAGGCATTGCCTTCTTTTTGGCTGTTGCCTATATAGTGCTGTGTTGTTGTTGTATTTGTCGTTTGCATAAACAACTTGTTTACACAAGTAAAAAACAAAACCATAGCCACAAATGACACCAACACACACATACACACACACGCAGAGAAGTTAGAGAGAGCTGAAGTGAGATAAGAGGACGGCACGCAAAACCACCGAGATGGCAAAAGCTCCTAAAACTATACCACATAATCTTTGTGCAAGCAAAAGACACAAAACCCCAATGAAGCAGAACACAAAGAAAATTGTATACCAGACAAAAGTGGAAGTGAAATAAGAAAAGAGGAAGAGTACGAAAATCAGAAGGAGAGAGAGAGTAAGAGGATCAGAATCAGAGGCTCGCATTTGATGGGAAAGATTAAGGAACGAGACAAAGTCAATGTGGGAATGGGAATGGGAACAAGTGGATACAAGTGGAGAATTTAAAAGGGTAGGAGAGAATGGAAGAGGATACTTAGGCGAGAATGAATGTAAGTAAGAAAGACGTTATAAAGTAGGAAGGGTGGAAAACAGGGGTATAGAAAAATAGGTAGGAAAGGGGTAGTAATAGGAAAAGTGAAGAAGAATAGAAAATAAAAAACAATGGAAAATACAAAATTATATGAAAAGTAAAAGATTTGAAAGCAAAGAATAGATTCAGTGGATGTAAGACGATAAGAAAGGAAGGGAGTGGTTGCGAAAGAGTTTAAAAAGTAGTGACAAATGAAAAAAAAAAAGGAAAGAAAGGGATAATAATATAAGTAGAATAGAGGATGTGAAAAATTAAGAAAACATATGAAAGCAAACAAAGGAAAAGGATAGATTTGAAAAGAAAGTAAAAATATGGATTGAACCGAAGAGAAAATAAAGTACGGAAAGGTGAAAAAAAAACGTACAAAAAAGTTATGGAAAAGAATATTAAAGTATAGTAAAGAATGGAAAAATTAATGAAAGAATAAAAGGAAAATAAATAAAAAAGGAAAAAGTAAAAAATTTGAAAGGAAAGTAAAGGCATGGATTGTGCAGAAAACAAAATACGGAAAGGAAAGAGAAGAAGAAAAAAGAAAAGTATATAATAAAGGAAAATAAAGGAAATTAAAAGAAAGTAAAGAAAAATGAAGGAAAGTAAAGGAAAGTAAAGAAAAATAAAAGAAAGTAAATGAATGGCAAGAAAAGTAAAGTAAAGGAAAGTAAAGAAAAGTATAGGAAAGTAAAGGAAAGTAAAGGAAAGTATAGTAAATAAAAGTGAAGGAAAGTAAAGTAGAGTAAAGAGAAGGAAAGTAAAAGAAAGTAAAGAAAAGGAAAGTAAAGGAGTGTAAAGAAAAAGAAAGGAAAGGAAGAAAAAGAAAAAAAGGTAAAAGTAAAGGAGAGGAAAGTAAATGAAAGTAAAGAAAAGTAAATGAATGTAAAAAAAGTAAAGAAAGGTAAAGGAAAGTAAAGAAAAGTGAAGGAAATAAAAGAAAAGGAGAGTAAAGAGCAGGAAAGTAAATGAAAGTAAAGAAAAGTAAATTAAAGTAAAGAAAAGTAAAGGAAAGTAAAGAAAAGTGAAGGAAAGAAAAGGAAATTCAAGTAAAGGAGAATAAAGAGAAGGAAAGTAAAAGAAAGTAAAGAAGAGGAAAGTCCTTTACTTTAGAAAGTCCTTTACTTTGTAAAGAAAAAGAAAGGAAAGGGTTAAAAAGAGTTAAAAAAGGAAAGTATGGAAAATACTACGAAAAATTAAAAAATAAAACAGAAACGGATAGAAAAATTAGTTTGAAATGAAAGAAAAAGCATGAAATGTTCAGAAAAGGGAACAAATTACGGAAAAGAAAAAAATTCTTAACACTAGAAAGACCGCAAGTTTTCCATACCTATAAAGACTACATATCATATTCGCTGATATCTCGAAAAGTACACATTAGATGTCTGTTAATTTTTCACAAAATAAATTTAAAAAAACTCAAAAATTGTTGTACGATAAAAAATAAAAGTCACCAGAGCAAAAATTTATAGAAATACTAAAGAAACTAAAAGAATAGAATAGAATAGAATAATAGAATAGAACAGAAGAAACTAAAGAAATAATTAAAAATTAAAAACGGTCAAATTGACCGCAATCATATTTCTAGAGTTTAGAAGCTATGGAAAAGGATCGGAGAGCAAAGGATAAAAAATATAGAAAAGATAGAAGATGCTAGGAAAGTACAGTCTGCCACTTCAAAACCAGGAAAGCATACGAAAGACAAGAAATAATAATATAAAAGGATGGTAAAATGTTCAAACGAATAAAAAATATTGCAAAATACAAGAAAAGGCAGTGAAAGCAGTATATAAAGGACTTTAAAAACAATTTCCATTCAAAAGTGATTTTTTATTTAAACACTATTCATTTTTGTTTTATTATCTGCCTTGATTAACCAAACATTTGGACATTTACCATAATGAGTGCTGGTGTTCAGATATGCTCCGCCGGGCATCTCACACATACATACCACTATACACGCACACATGCGTGCGCTGCGTCTGCTGTAATAAAGAAGCTATTAAAAAGTTTTTAAAAAGCAATAAAAATCACAATAAACTTTCATGCATTCATTTCTTACTTTTTGCCTTGTTTTTACTACACACACACACTCAAACGCCCACTTGTCGTTCATGTGACTGAATTTCACTCTTTTATGAGTGGCCAATAAAATTCGCTCGCCACTTGAGCGCACAGCCGGCTGCCGCTACCAGCACAAATCAGCACGAAGTCTGCGCTCAATGCTGGCGCTCTGTGCCACTGTCAAACGCAAATTAACCGCTACCCGCTTTCACACACTCTACACACACACACACACGCACACAGCGGTCGCACGAAAACAAAGGCCCGAATACACTTCTAATAAAAACTAATATTACCGTCATAAATCCCAAAAAGTATGCAAAAGTTTTTCGTTTTCAGCATTCATTGTGCACGCTTTTCGGTTTTCAGTGTCTATAAGTTTGTATGTTTGTATGCCTTGTATGTATCTGTATGGTTGTGTGCTTGTGTATTAGTTCGAAATGAAATTTGTCTGTTCGGTGCGTTGCGGGTTGTCTGAAAATTAAATGTAAGCATTTTACTGCAAGTCTTTTGCAAAACTTTTCTACTGGTCGTTTGATTATTTTAAAATATTTATGTATGAGTAGGTGTGTGCGTTTGCTAGACGGATTCCGTATGAATTTATTTGCTAATGATTCGTATTTTACCAATTAAACTAAGTAATTCAAACTTAGACAAGTAAAGCGAGACTTAAGTCGAATTATTTGTATGTTTTATACTTTCCTTTCCAATTGAATGTTTTTCAGCTCTCTAAAAAGTTTCTCAAGTATACTTTCAATTTCTCCATTTTATATACATTTCTCATATCTAAGTTGAAAATACTGTAAATTCGTTGAACGCTTCTTAGGGTTTTCTGCTAACTTTTATTATTTCCTTCCAACAAAATCATACTATACTCTGATACGTATACGAATAATTGTCGCAAATTCATTTTTAACATTGTTTTTTTTACTATTATCATAACTGTAAAAACGCATTTGTACAAAACAAAAACTCGTTTTCAAAAAAAATTGAAAGTATTCAAATTAAATATGCATAAGATTTCTTGTGGAACTATTTTAAATATTAAAAAGTTTTTAAATATTGAAAATTACATCTTTGTGCTCCTGTCTAATCAGAAGTAATCACTTGGTGTCAAATCCGGGCTATAATTTTGATACAACACCACTATCGATGTGAAGCTTCAGCTTTAGCTTGCCAGTTCTTAGTGACTGCTCCAATTGTTGACAGTACAGGTCCTTATTAAGAGTTTAGCCACAGGAGAGCAGCTCATTGTCGATGATTAACTGTAAATCCCATCAAACACACGCCAAAACCTTCCTGATGACCGTCAATCCTGGCTTGACCAAAGTTTGCGCCAGCTCAGCGCAGTTCTACACCGACCATTTTTGCTTGAAGTTGTTGCAATTGATCTACTTTTCATCACCAGTCACCATTCGCTTTAGAAATTGTATTTATAAACGATCGCAGAGGAAAATTCGATCCATAATCCACTCACACATCGAGCTTCTTCTGGTATCTAACCTCATTCCAACAGTTCCAAATGGTTCAAATGGTTTCTTGTGCAATGTTTGGCTCCTCACAAGATGATGAAGTCAGACTTGACTATTTTCATGATTCTTTAGACATTTTCAACACTGGGCCTTCCAGAGCGTGGTGCATGTTTGACATCAAAATTTGCGGAACAAAGTCAACCAAATAATAAATATAAAATATTTATAGTGTATTTCTTCGTTTCTGGTCATCATCTTTTAAACAAACCTGAGTCAAGCAATCCCAAAACCATCTCAGACGTTCTTTAGTAGGAAAGCCTTTCTTTCCAACGTCATCTGGTGTCATCCAATGACACTTATTCAATGCGAAATACTAAATTTTCTTTATAAAACAACACAAAATCCTTCTTTGCCCCATCCAAAAGAACTAAACTCTCTATTTCAAAAGTATTTTAATAATATTTCATATTCATTGCGAATTTAATAAAAATTAATTATTTAAATTCTACAAGAAATCTTATGGATTCTAGAGCAATTTTATGTCAACGCTGTAATTTTTAATTTTATTTATGAAATTTTAAAAATTGTTCTTAAATAAATCAAAAATATTAACAATCAAAATTTTCTCTTCCTTTAAACCAACAATAAAACTTCGTAACTTCATAAAAATCACAACGTAACTTTTAATGAACGCAACAACAACAACAAACATTGGTGCCACAACAAAACTTTATCAACCAACCAATCAACCAACAACCCACACAGGAGTGGAACGACTACAATCTGCGCTGGAATGACACCGAATACGGAGGCGTGAAAGATCTGCGAATAACACCAAACAAACTGTGGAAGCCGGACGTGCTGATGTACAACAGGTGAGCGATGAGGGTGATGCAATTTAATAACATAGGAGCAGCATAGGGCTCCTATAGATATTTTTACAAAAATAAAAACAACAGAATATGTTTACAAAATAATTGAGACCAAACAGAATGTGTAACGCTCTCTCTTTTTCTCCATAAGCCAATAACGTTTCAATATCACATAAAAAACAAAGCTTTTTAGGAATTCTTACTGCAGTTACAATGTATACACATTTTTTAAATATTTTATTTTACAATATTTTTCATTTTTTTTGCTGGTGTAAGGGGCATTTTAAATGTGTAGTAAATCCATGGAATTATTTTCATGTTTTAAACAAAATATCCACATACCTGTGCATTTAATTGTATATTTAATTTAAGCTTTAAAGGCTTTCGAAACGAAAACACTAAATTCATACAAATATGTTTACAAAATATATGAAAACGACAAAAGGTAAGCTGCCGTTATGCAATTTTCATTTGAATTTTAAGTCATGCGAATTGTTGTAGCGTTCGCCAACGAATCGTTTTCAGTGTGTATTTGCTGCATTTTTACTAAATACTATTTTTACTATTGCTACCACTGTTATCGTTTCCACTACTAACTAACTATATACTACTATATACTATCTGTCTGCAACTAACTGCTGCTAAATGCCGCTTTCTGTTATGATTTTCGTTACTATTACTGTAATATTTGCCTAGTTATGATTTCCGGTCGAGTTAGTGTTTCGTGAGTGCACCCTGTAACATAAACAGCCAAGTACAGTGTTCGCTCGCTACGAGTGGCTTTGAGCGCTTAGCTTTGTGGGCCGCTTACTGGCGAACGTGCACTGCTTCTGTGTTGCCAATTAGCTGCTTTGAGTTCATATGTTAAAATTTACTTAAAATTTGATATTGTAAACTTTGAAAAATATTCATTTCGTTTTTATTTCTGTACAATTACAATTAATTACTAAACTGTCTGCTTTGCAACTATAATAACAATTTTAAATATTAAAATAAATTTCCAAAAACAAAAAAAAAGAGCTGTAAATGCCTTAAAACTTAACTAAACTAAACGATGAAAACACAAATGAAACATGCATTTGTCATTATCCACTCGCTATTTTTGTACATAGAACTGAATCAAGGAAAAGTTGAAGAAACACCGTTATGATTTTCTTTCTCAATACCGTTCTGTGTATATCTATGATTTCTGTCTATGTCTACTTTAAATTTATTTGCATTTTAAATATTCATTGTACCGCATTCCGATGAGGCTATATCTGGTGTTGACACAAACTAACAGTTAAGAGTTCAAAGTTAGCCTTCAAGCGGTAGTTGATACATTTTTATTACAAAAATAATAAACAATCAATCAACAAGTGCTTGTTCACTTACTGGTGTTAGAAGCTGTGGCGGCTTGAACCCAAATCCAAATCTCAAATTTGCGCCCGACTGCTTAAAGGTTGAATTCAAGCCGTTACCGCCACCAAATGCAGGTTTGGTTTCTTAAATACTTCTCAATAATCAATAAACTCCAATATTGTCAAGAATCTTTTCAATAGACCTTGTAAATACTTAATATTTTTTAATAACGAAATATTTTCTTTATTATCTCACATTATTTTGGCATTATTTAAAAAATCAAAACCATAACAAACACAAATAATAATAAAAACATGAAACAATTCAACTGCTATCATAGCTGCTGAAAGATATAATGACTGATAAAAGTTGTACACTACTTTTGTGCAAATTACCTCAAAACTAAAAATTTCCCTCATTGTAAATTTGTTCTAAATAAGATAAATCTGCCAAAATCATGAAATTTGACTTAAACATAGCTGATATTAAAGTATTCTAAAAATTTCCCAACATGGGAAATTTTTGTTCCCTTATGGGAAATATTTTCTAATACATAAATTAAACGTTTTCCAATTTTTTTATCATAAATTATCCATCACTTAAAATTTCCCTCTAAATAAATTCTTATTTGTTGTTCTCAAATATGCGCAATTTGATGTTTGCCATCAGCTATTAATTACCAACACCAAATGTAGCCTTTTTTATGGATTTTTCCTTATGTCAATTTTTCCTTATGTGTAGTTTTCACACCTTCCACTAACCGCATTCAAGTGTATTATTTTTCAATGTTTGTGTACAAATTTCATCTGTGTACTTCACTTTCTTCCCTTTACTATGTGTGCTTATTCAACATTATTTTCTCAGTTTACTTGTTAGCCTCCTTTATGATTTTCTGCAACGATATTTAAAACCAATCTAGAAGAACATACAACATCACCAGCCCAAAAATATTACCATACTCCTTGTAACTCAGCTGTTTTGCGTCTGACACCAAAACCAACAAAACGAAAATCTCAAAATCGAGACATTGCACCGCAAAACAGCCAACATGCGTCGATAATTTGTTGATTTCAATAAGAGTAGTTTACATGCAGTGGTCTAGTGGGAGTGTACATTGTCAGCTTGCCGTTTATGTGGGCCTCACATTGTAACAATTGGATTTTGCAAAGCAAACTAAAAACCATCACCCGAAACCAAACGGAACACCAAGAAAATAAATACATAAATAGCTTTTCATATAAATGAAAATTTCTTTAATTAAATTCACCTTTTTGAAAATCGTACATTTACACATTTAAATAAACAAATCTTAAATCGAAAATATTTAAACACTTAAACCAACCAGTTAAAAATGAAGTTTTTTAAAATGCCAACCAAACACTTGTTTAACCAGAATATTATGCGAGTTGTTGTTTTAAGCACAAGAACAAAAAAAAATATCAAAAAACATAAACAATCTTTCGAACTCTTCGAACACACTTTTGAAACTATCGAAAATAGAACCAAAACCAAAAAACGAAACTCCAAGAATTTCATTGATGAAAACAGATGAACAATTTTGAAATTTTTAAAACAATACGCTGGTGTAATATAACTGGTTAAACAGTCAATACTTGAATTTATTTACTCGAGCAGCCAACTGGGCGAAATAAATTCCAAGTATTGCACATGTTAAAATCAAATCCCTCAAATCTATGGAAAATAAATGCCGACCAAATAAACTGAAAAACTCTTTAAATCCAAATATTAAAAAGCCAACAACACACCGAACCCCACCCACGCACTCGCACCCGAACACAGACTGTAATAAACACGCATTCGCAATTAAATTAAATTTAATTTAATTTCATTGAATTGAATTAAATTAAATTTTATAGCAAAACAGAGCGAAAAATATCCAACACATCACAATTAAAAACCCAACTGGAACCATTCGCCAGTGCGTAATGTAATTTGTGCCAGTTGAACGTGTTAAGGCTTCTTGTTGTTATTTGGTTTTATTGTATTTTCATTACGATCATTATGGTTATTATTATTATTATGTACCATTAACGTATAATGTATTCTTATAATTGTTGTTGTTAATTTTAATTGTTCCACGGTGAGCCACACAGTGGCCCGCCGCGCCCACACATATGTATGTCTACTAACCAAGCAATATGTACGTAGAGATTTATGTCTAAATAATTATAAAGTTTAAATTTCAACACTTATAATTAGCATTAAATTAAACGCCAAAACAAAACAGAAAAATATCGAAGCGATAAAATGGATATGCGAAATCAAACACTTATTAGCTGTGCAAAAGAAAAGATATACATTTCCGGTTGATTAGACCTAAAGTGGAGTTTTTTTATTAGATGTGGCTTAAAAAATTTATAGATTTGAAGTTGATGAGGCTGCCATGGAACTTTTTCATAGGCTTAAAAGACAATGGGAGTTGGGATCATAGGCATTCATATTTATTCAGGTAGCCAAGAAGGAATCATGACTGAAGAACTTTAAGGGATTTGGAATTGAATCTCAAAGAATAATTTCTCTTCAACAACTCAAACCTATCTACAATATATATCTTCCATACTTTTCTATTAAGAAATAAACACTTCATATGTGGTTTCTTCGCTCTGAAACTGATATCTTCTATTGACGCTTCGAACGTGACTGAGCATCAGAAAAGCGGAGATATATTTTTTAAGATATCTGCCATCTTCTCTTGAGAAACCAAGTCTTCAATGCTTTCTTTCAATGGTTTTTTTGTGCCTCCTTCACCACCACCTCCCATGACACTATGCCCGACTCTCTTTAGACGAAGATTGATATCCGTTCTTCGATAGCTTGGAAAGCCTCAGATGAGGCCATTTTAGAGACTTGCTAGGGTTTATTTACAAATCGAATTGGTCTGTGTAGGCTCTTCGACTTGTGGTATCACAAGGAAGAAAGTGTCTTTCGGCCAAGTCCCATGCCTAGCCACTTTAACTTAACGTAACCTAACCTAACTGCCTCTCCAAATCTGGGGTTTCGACACCATTTTCTATTTAAAAATTTGAAATTTCGAAAATTTTTTAATATCTTATTTTCGAAAGCGTAACTGACACTTCAGAGCTGGTTTATTGGTTCCCCTCTTGTCTTTTTAAAGACCTTTCTTAGTGCCTAGGGATTTAAATATTTAATATTTATCTATTGAAAACCTGCATCGCCCCTCATATCTACCATCTCCACAACAAAAAATTAGAAATATCTTTCTTAAGGATATTCTTCTATGGGGCCGCACTTTACAGCAGCTTTTTGATTATAAAAATCCTTCTGCTTCCCTTCTCATACTTTCAAAATAGCATTGAACTGAATTAGTTTTCTTTAAACCCATTTTTTTAACTTACCCCCGCTGGAAGTAGAAACCCAAACGTTTAGATGAGTTCCACACTACTTGACAACAGGCTACCTATTTGTTGTTGCTTTCCCTGCTGCGGCTCTATTAAAAACTTAATTAAGTGCGCCATTAAAAACTTATCAGAGTGGAAATTATAAGAAGCATTTTTTATAGGCATAGCTTTCGTTGTTGTAGCCGTCGATGTTGGCACCTGCAATGCCCACAAAAACAAACAACTTACGACAAATTTATGCATTCAACAACAGGCAACAGGAGAATAAAACTTTAAGGAAAGTGTACATAGCAGAGAGTTGCCACCATATTTTAAAATAGCCCAACAAAAATATGTTAGTGGCCCACGAGGCTGACATTTTCAACATTCTTTATTTCATTTCGCTTTCAATAAACATTTTAAAATATCATAGAACGAGAAGTAAAAGTTAAGAAACAGCAAAAATCATAAACAAACGAAAAGGAAAACGCAAAACTCAAAAAACTAAAACAAAACAAAAATCTAAAAAACACACTAAAAACTTAAAACTAAATAAATGTTTAAACTTAAACGTAATAGTTTTAAACAAAAACGTATTCTATATAAATTGTATGTGTTGATGTGCCGCTAAAATGTTTTAAAACAAGTTTTTTTATTTCATAACGTAATTTCCACAGTGTTTGTTAGTTGAAAACCGTTTACAAGCCAGTTGAGTAGTCAACATTTAATTTATTGACACCGTTATACAACAGTTTTGTTGTCCACGTTTGTGTTCAGTTTATGATTTCGTAGTTAACTGTTGCGTTTCCTTGCCTTCATTCCTGTCCGGCCGCCTAGATTTACAGTGAAGCTTTACGCTGAATTGTCCTGTAGCATTTGCAGCCAAGCCATTTCTATTTCTCACAATGTCCATCACTCAAACGAGTTCCATTGCGTTCCACATGCCATTCCGTCTCTCCTTTGTTCCGTAATAACGAAATCACATTGTGTGCACCTTTGAAACTGATTTATTTATGATTTAGTTCTCTTATAACAATTAAACATTCAAGTCTAATATTCCCTTCGTATTTGCCTTTCTCACTCTTCTAAAAATAAATTGAACTAACAAATACCATAAACAATAATACAACGCAAATTGTCACTGTAGCTTTCACTGCCATTTTTTTTGTGGTACTAATCAATTTAACCATCGTTGACATGTCCTACTAACATCTAAATTAAACAATATTTTTTTTGGTTGTAATTGTTCAACAAACAAAAATAAAACACAATGTTTGCTTTTGAGTTTCAAGCAAATAATTCAGTCAGGCAAAAACACTGTTAATTTACAGTCAAAATGGCGCTTCAAAATTCACACAAAATGGCGGTAAGCTGCATAGATGTTTCTCACTGTTCATATTATTCATTGATCTGTGTGCGTGTTAGTTTTTGTTTTTTGCCAAAACATATAATTAGTGTTTTTCGTATAAGTAATTAAAAAAAAATTATTAAAAAAATTCAAGTGCTGGCAAACTAAAACTTATAGCTTTTCTATGAGGCTGTAAAATTAATTTTTAAAAAATCAACATTGTCATTGTGAGTGTGAAAATGTCATTGTCTCGTGTTGTTGCGTGTATACCAAACCTAACTGTACTCGTACATACATAACTGTAAACATGCTTAGTGTCTATTCGCATACGTTTTCCATATGTGTCGATAACAATGAGTGTAACTATTTTTTGTGTGTGTGTAAGTATGTCATTTATGAGGGTTGAGGGTACGAAATTTCTTTTGCGTAAAAAATTTGTTAAGTTTTAAATAAAATTCAATTAAATTTTTATTTATTGGGTAGTCAAAAAAAATTGGATGCTTAAAGAATAATAAAAAACAGTAAAAGTATAATCAACTAAATAGTAAAAAATATCAGTAACCCAACTACAAAGTTCAGCAATTTCGAAATTATAGTTTATTTATAGTTTATTATAGTTATAGAAAGTATATTAGCACAGTGGTGGCGATTTCAGTAGGATACTGTCCACTGTGGTGGGGATTTCAGTAGGTAACAGTCTACTGACAGTACAGAAATGGTGACTGTAAGAAGAGTAAGAGTCAATTTTTTCTGTACTGTCGACCTCTCTCCAGACGCAGGTGTCAAGTTGACGGCTTTTCCTCCTACAGTGACTGATGCAACATCGTTTTAAACACCATTAGAGTCTTCACAATTCACACTGGTTTAGGCTCTCATAGAGCTAGTTAGAGTCTCAGTAGACTTCCAAGAAGCGCTCGTTCTTCACTCTCACTCATTGTGTCTTTTGGTAATGTCTGGACTCTGTTAGCTTCTTAAGATTGATTTCAACTTGTTTTTCTTGCTAACTCTACTTGAGACCATATTACTTCACAGTGTCTTAGTTTCATTAATCGATTGAAGTTCTGCCAGAATGAGTAATTGGGTGATACTCGTAGATGTCAACTAGGTAGGTAGTTATAAATGTTTGGCCACAAATGGCCACACATAGACCCTTATTGGGTCCTTAGTGATGCCAGACGGAGATCTGTTTATAATTTGTAGTACCCATCTGTGAGAAGACGAGTGTTTTTGGCATTTCAAATAACGTGAATAAAATGTTCAGTCCATTTAAAAATAAAAAATTCATAATAAATAGAAAGTTTCCCGTCTTTGATAATTTTCAATATAAGTGTAGGTAGCTAACCCATGGATCACTGTATCAAGTCATAATCAAATCTAAATCCAGTGGGCCAATGGACTTCTTTAATATCCCAATCGAAGCCAGATTTATATCGGTTTGTGAGTTGTAGTAGTGATCCGCTGGAACACGATTTTGTAACAATGAGGTTCTGGCGAACCTTAGTCGAGATTTGAGTTCTAATGCCGAGACCTCTTTCCGCCCACTGAACTCACTAACTATGGATTTTTTACTTAATTCAATTAATTAATTCAATTAATTGAATTATAAAACTTTAGAACTGACAACAAAATAAATACTTAGCAATGGTTTGGTTTGGTTTTAGTGGCTGCCTCTGTATGAGACACACTTAGGCCTATGGGCCCGTTGTGATACCACAAATTCCACCCGTTTGAAATGTGTATGCAACACTGTTTTTTTCCAACATGTGATACAACACACATTTCAAACGGATGAAGAAAGGGAGGGAGGGGACCTACAGTTTAACGCCGAATCCGAACGGCGCTTGGCAGTTTTTCTTTCACACTTGGAGGTTTTGCCATTGCCTGCCAAGAGCGCACTTGTGCGATTCTTGTAATTCTCATTCCCTTCATGTGGATAGCGATAGAAGTAGATGAGTGTTTTTTCCAGCTCAAGCCAGGAATCGAACCTGGGGCGCTCGGTATGAGAACCCAGCGCGCTACCCGCTGAGCTATCGAGGCCGACCTTAGCGATACTTAGCAATACAACACACCGATACTTAGCAATACAACACAAAGAAATTTCGTGCCTTTTTTCACGCTGATTTCTGGCTGACAGAAATCAGCGAAAATAATAACAAAAAATTTATTAATATTATTAAAAAATATTACTTCAAAAAATTGGCTAGACCCAGCACTTAAAGGCTCAAAATTTTTTATGAGATAACAGTTCAAGCTAACAGTAAATGTGTAAATTTTGAGATTTATGTTTTTGATTTGAAATAATTTTTTTTATTTAAAAAACATTTTTTTAGAATATTTTGAACATTTTTTTAGAAAAATTCTATTATATTAATAAAGTTATAATTTGTTTTTTACTTTTTTAATTTTATTTATTTTATTAATTTAAATATTTACATATTCTTCATTAATAGTTATTATTAATAAATAAATTTTAATAATGTGTATGTTAGCTTTGAATTTTAGGCTATCAGCACATGCCCCTTAAATCAACTGAGAGATATGTGAAAATTTCTTTCAATATGTTTACATCTATGTCTATTATTCATACTAAGCCTGCATGACTTCATGGTTTCATTAGGTATTTGTCAAACTGATTACTGCAAATTTAGATATAAGTGCGTTTTTACGACACCTTCAAGAGGAATTATGACCACTGAAATCATAACTAACACATAACACATTTCTGGGAAGCGCTATTTGTTGGAATTTGAGTGAAGTTCATAACAAAGAAATGAAAGAAATTGTTCGTAAATTAAATATTAATCAATAAGTCAAGTACTGCAATCTCAAGAAGATCGAGACAACACAATCACAAAAAATTAAAAAAAAAACTGAGTGAGACATTATAACGCAGCTTTGCATTTCAAAGCAGTGATATCAAAGTTCTTACTAAAACTCTGCTATTTGCATCTCTTTTTGCCCGCAAGCCTCTTCAACTCGATCTTGAGCTACAGGGTACAAAAAATTCAACCAAATCGCTACAAGTATAAACTGAAAAACAAAAAGAAGAAAACTTCATATGCAGAGCACACACAATCACCCATCCACTCACACAATTTTGGTTACTTTGAGCATCGCTCTCAGGCCGCCTTAAGTACAGCGGCCGCACAATGTGTTTTGTGTTTTGTGTTCGGCCGGAAGCAACGCCTAATGAGCTTAAAATCACACAACTCTCATGGCAGCTGCTTGTGATGTGCATATTTATCTGGTTTATTTCTTTGCCTTGCGTAGTACTTTTTACATTAATTTCGGTGTATTCTTTTGTGTTTGGCAACCAACGCACACCCAACCAAAACTTGAGCCAGTTACTTAAATGCACTTTTGCGTAGAACCAAAGTCGAGCAAAACGTAAAACAACTCGAAACACCGAAGCAGAAGGCAAAAAAATTGGTAGGAAGAGTGCCAAAAAAAACGACAGTCCAAGTGGCGGCTGTGCATATGACAGCCGACTGGCCAGCCAGCCCGCCAGGCTAGCTGTGTGGTCGGTTGGGTGTTCACAAAGCGACAAAAGTGGCTAAAAACAAGCGAAAGCGCAACACAACTGCCAGCTGTTTAACGCGCACAAATACACGCACATATCTTATAAGCGCCCATGTGTGTGTGCGCGTGTGTGTGTATGCTTTTTATGCTGGCAACGTGCCGGCAACATTTAAAGGCACACAAAACACTCCCAGCGGCGAAAGTTTTTTTGTTCTTGTTTTTAGGTGTATGAAATAGACAACAAATGCAACAACAAAAAGCATGAAAAGCTAGCAAAAAGAAGGAGTGGCACAAGCAAAAAAAACCAAAAACGAAATGAGCGCTAAAAACTGACAACTGCCACTTGCGCGTAAGTCCGCAAAAAATGTTGCAGCTCCACTTAAAGCGTTGCTGCCGTTAGACTACAACAACAACAACCTCAAGTGCTGCTGCCACACATATTTACTTTGTACTTTTTCAACTCTTAAGCCCTGCAAAATACTTTCGGTACGCTTGCAGTCCCTTAAGAGCCAACGAGCGAGTCCGGCCAGAGCGGCAATGCGAGCTGCAGCGGTCAGCATCGTTGCTTGGCTGCAAAAACAAACGCCGCATGCGAACCAACGCAATGCCAACTCAAAACAATAACAACAACAACAACTCACTCTAAAACATAGTTCAGCAAATGTCATTGCAATCCAGCAGCGGCCGCTATGTAATCGCATATTTGTGCAAAACGTTCGCAACACTCACAAGTCGTCCATTGCCGCCAGCTGGTAATTACGAAATAATTTTTTTTCATTACTTCTTCATTGTCGCCGCAGCTGCACTGCCACCAGCGTCTGTTGCATTTCTTCATTTCACACGCTGCACTAAGCTGCGTTGCGGCAGTGTTGCCAACTTGTTTGACTAAAATCTGTACACCGCATGGATTTCGCTTGCAAGCTGTAAGCGAAATGCTGTGCGTGTGAATGTAAATGTCTGTGTTTGTGTGTTTACTTAAATTGTGATTTATTTGTTGCCCTTAACCACACGCAACCACATACAAACAAACACTTGGCAACACCTGCCCATTTAATGCCAGTGTTGCCATGTTGCAGCCGCTTAAACATTTGCTTGGCACAGCTCACTGTACCGCTTTGTGTTCATTTCTGTTGCGCTTTTGGCTGACGCTTTTTTCGCGTTCAAGTGGCTTAGAGCAACTTAAATGCATCGGACCTTAGCTGAAATTGAAAAAATAAATAGTTAAAATACTTTTTTAGATTGACGCTTTTCTTCTCTTTTGTCGGCATTTTTTAATTAGCCGCTTAGGCTTCGCTCAGTCTTTCTACTACTAAATAATGGGTATTTAGTGGGAAAAGGGCAGTCACAGTGGAATTTTAATGAAAGCATAAAAATGTTTATTTAGTAGCTTCGGAATCGGCCGTCTCCGTAGGAATTTTTCATTCTTCTATGATACGCTGTACAGATGAGTACAGATGAGTGCATTCCCATCTGGGCGATTTCAAATAATTTTTCTAATTGATTGCAGGCCATAATAGATGAATCGTGAGTGAATGAATGGATGTTTTCATTTATTTTCTTATTGGAATTAAACTAAATAAAATTCAATGGAATCAAAACGAATGGATAGAATTTAATAGCAAATCAAGACAAAATTAATTACTTTTTTAGGCCTTTAATGATTGTTATGAAAAACTTGATTTTCTTTAGGTTATATTCTGCAACAAAAGTTAATCAGTACTGCACGAAGTAGGAATCAGTGATCCAAAAGTAAATAAAACTCTACTACTGCACTATGTAGTCTCTTATATGCAATTTAGTCGGCCTCAATATTCCAACGGATGACGCACTGGCTTCTACTATACTAGAGGCCCCAGGTTCGATTCCTAGCTCGAGCTGGCAATCAATGATCCTGAAGAAAATTATTAAATAAAAGAATTTGGCAACTCAACAACTTCATTACTTGGCCTTTTATGTAAAAATTTACATTGGATCTGTACTTAACCCTTTCGCTACAGGTTTTTACTGGGGAAAGTTAAAATTTTAAATTTTACGTCTTAGGCTTCTATGTGTTAGCAACATTCCATAAGAAATTTTTTAATTTTTATACTCGGACCCTGTATTTTAGAGTATTTTTCTATGAGAGCAGCCACATCGTGGCTGTAACAATTACTTAAACATAAAACTTTTTACGCATAACGAAAATTTGAATATTTCTTCATTTACTTCAGCCAAAATTAAAGAAAAAAAAGTATCTAAATTGAAAGAAAACGTCAAATTAAAAAGTTGTCTAATTTGTTGTTCTTCTTCTTCATTTACTATGTCAAGATATACCATTACAAAAACGTGTATACTTCTCTTCTTTAAACTTGAATATTCAGTTTATTAATTTCGTATTTTTCCTAAAACTTCAAACTATTCTAAAGACCAACAAAAAAATGTATTCTTGCAACCATAGAGGATGCAGACGTCCACAAAATAGCATGTTGCCATATGGCAACAAAATAGCGAAAGGTTTAAGAATGTAGTCGTCAATGATTCAGAAGTAAACTACTGAAAAGTACTTGGCAACCCTACTACTACATTAGACTTTTTCTTACAAAAACATAAAATGTTGTGTTCAGCACTAAAGAATGATGCTGTCATCAGTGATCCTGAAGTAAAAAAGTGCCAACCCTACTAAAAAATTACATGACCTCTTATAAGTATCAAATTTTATATTCAACAAAGGTTGATCAGTGATCCTGAAGTGAATTACTAAAAAAAAAAGAATTTGTCAACAAACAATGTGCCTCTGGATCTGTAGTTAGGAATGTAGCAGTCAATGATTCAGAACTAAACCATTGAAAAGTGCTTGGCAACCCCGCTACTACTTAAGTAGTTTTCTTACAAAATCATTACATTTTTTGTTCAGTATTACAGTATTAAAAAGGTGCTTGGCAACCCTACTAAAACATTAGATACATAGCTTTTTATAGGTATAAAATTTTATATTCTACAAAAGTGGATCAGCACATCAGAATGTAACAATCAATTAATCGAAAGTAAACGTATTCAAAAACTACATCATAGAGAAATTTTATATCCAACAAAAGTTAATCAATGCTTTATAATGTAGTAGTATGTGATCCTGAGGTGAAGAAAATTGCTTGACAACCCTACTACTGTATTACTTGGCAGATCATATAAAATCTTATAGTCAACTAAAGTCGATAAATTATTCAGAATGTAGCGTTTAATGAGCCTAAAGTAAATTATTAAAAAAAGTACTTGACAACTCTACAGTACCATACATCATATACCAAAAAATATATACAGCGAGTGATGAAATGATACTGCATTTTCTTAGTATGCTTTTAGGCTGAAGCGTGCATTCCATACGCAGCAAACTAAACTTGAAGTTGGCTTCAAGTAATCACTAATTTTCCTGCTATAAGCTACTCAACAATTCTACACATATGTAACCCCACTGAACAGTGTTCAATTAGGCACCCACATGTTCTCTCCATTTCCTTTTTCTCACTCAACTCAACAACACTATTCAGTATCAGTCCTTGTGTTGTTTTCTCAAGTTATTCCTGACCCAATTTTACTTTCTAGATTTCCCACAGCAACTAACACCTTCACCTTCAGCTGCAATATTTTTCGCAGAATTTAGTTTCCAATCAACCTTCACGTTCGGCACCATTAATTAGCCCGTCATTGATATTCATGCGACAGCCGCGTAGTGAAGGCGAAAGCTGTCCTTGGACGCCCTCGTGTCATAGTGCGCAGGCTCGGCCCGTTGCCGCTGCTCGTGTTTAATTAAGCGCCATGGCAAACATTTAATTAAACGTTAATAGCTTTTGGTGCACCAATGCTTTGAAAGTTATTCATGGCAATTGATCGCGCAGTGTGCCGATAATGCGGTCGATGAGTGGGCGGTGAGCCATAAATTCCGCATATTTATGTGTGTGTGTGTATGTGCGTGTGTGTGTGTGGAATGCTGTTTGAATGCATGAGGCAGAAGCTAATCAGTGCTTTCGGCACTGGGGAATTGAATAAAGAAGACAAATGCACAACAACAACAACAACAACTATTACAACAACTACTACTACTACTACTAAGCCAATGTCAATCACAGCGATAGGGACAGCATCAACCACAAATTTTCGGCATATTAATCCAATAGTGGCAAGCTTCTGCTTATGTATGTACTTATACAACTACAAATATATATACTTATGTACATCTACATTCAAATGTATGTACATATATTTATGTATGTAGAACGTGACGAGAGTAATAGCAACAAATTAACAGGCACCGCAGTCGTTTTCTCTCATTGTATCTTTGGCCATGTTGCACGTTTGGTTGCCCCGTCATGTCGCCCAGTTTCATCAATCACTTTGTTACATATAAATGTTTATCAGTCAGTCAAATTGTCATTTACGCTATCGTCGTTTATTGCCTCAAACTTCATTGCCGCAAACTTTTATTTGATTAAATTGCATACATGAATGCCATTACCAATTGGCTTGGTTGCATACCTATAAGCACACACATGTGTAGTGGTGTGTGACTACAACAAAAAATATTGCCTCATAATTTATGCGCCTCCACCCACACAGCCACACCAGCGCATGAACGAATAAATTTGCGCTAAAGGCCAATAACCGCATTGAAACCAGTTAGAATTGTCACTGAGACACACACATACATTCACACAAACATGTGTTTACACCCTGTAGGAAATCGGACTGGTCCAAATCTAATTTTTTAACTGGTTGCTTGTCAGTCATATCTGACCTCAGAACCGACTCGTTTTCTTGGAGCAAACTGGCAGTGTCCTAGGCGACAGTCAATTGTCCCCGCCTACATCCATTTGCAACTAGTCCAAGGTTAGTCCGAATTAAAACAGTTTTCAAACCAGTTGCGAAGCGACTAGTTTGCAAACTAGTTTATTCTGGATTAGTTTTCTAACTACTAGATTTTTACGGGGAAAATAAAACAATGCATTTTTTAAATAATTATTTTATTTTAAAAATATTTAAAAATAAAAACAAAAAATCATCGCGAATAAAAAGAAATTTTGGGTGCATTTAAATATGAACCAAGATGAACTTCGACTTGTTCACACACTTCTGCCGAAACTGTCTGGGGACTTCGCCTGTAATTAATAAATAAATAAATGAATTAAAGAATAATTTCATAATAAATAAATAAATATATTAATACATACCTTTAAGCTGCTGCTGCAATTCGTTGCTTTACGCAACCACGCAAAATTCTTACTGAAATCATTCAAGACAAAACGTGCAAATCGAGCAAACTTCGTGTCATAGAAACAGAAAGTTCGAATAATGCAAACATTTCTACGTTGTTGTTGTAGCAGAACAATCGCAAGATCAGCCTTAGCAGTACTATATTTTTTGCTTCTCTCACCTCTGTTTCGTTTTTCTCATTTTTATGTGCTCTTCTCGCATATGAACGCGCACACAGAACGTGAACGATTAGACGCGAACTGACTGACTTCTGCATCCGCTGACAGCTACTTTGACAACTAGTTGTCCAGTTGACTTACAAAAAAACAATTGAAAAACCAATGAATTTTGGGAACCAGTTGTCTCAGGTCCGACAGGGCAGTTACATATATTCAATACGTATGTACACAAGTGACTTTAGACAGATGTGCGCCCACACACACACCGTTACGCCTCTTTTTCCGGCACAACTCAAATGGGTTCCTCGGTGCTGTGGCGCCTCTTAGAGTTCATTACTCTCAATGACATCAATTGTGCGTTTATGCTGCGTACGCTGTCAGTCTGAAGCTGCCTTTTTTTGTAATTACATATTTTTCAGTGTTGTCACATAGTAAAATTGGATTAAATGTACAACAAAAAGCAACATTAACGAATTTATGGCGCGCAGTTATTTATTGAACAAATTTGAATAAAAAAAATATCAATACATTTTCTTCATTGATGCTAAAACAGCTTGACAGATTTCCATCTTACAACAGATTTTTTTCTTAAAAAAAATCAATTAGGTAAAACCTTTCAGTTTTAAGCCAAAATAATGCATCTTGCCACTTGGACATAATTTCTTAAGCCCTTTCAGACAATTGAGGGCCATTGACAAGCCTTCGACTTTAGTGCATTGTGGACATTGTGGTGGCTTAGTTAAAGCCCCAAGACACTGCTTCAACCGCAACACAGCCAACGACGAACGACTGTTGCCAGCTCCAGCAGCCCAAGCGAGAGGTGGCGAAAGTGCAGCCGGTCACTTTGTCGCACTAATTCCAGCTTTAATGTCACACAGCTTAAAGCTGCACAAGTCAGCTACCCACACACACGCATAATAATAACAACAACAATCACCCAGTCGCACTTCCGGCTCATCAATGGCCGACGCGCAGAAAATGCCAAAGGCCAGGCGGCACAAAAACAAATTTATATTGATTAGGTTTGTGCTTTGTACGAACGCCTAATGAACTTCCATCTATTTGCGCTGCTGTACGGCCAGATTTCTATGCAATGTTGCAGCACCCTCCAACAGTGTTCCACGCACTCAACGGCCACAATGTGCTATTCTATACAATTTGTGTGCGTGTGTGTGTGTGTGCGTTGTTATTTGTGTGGCTGTGTACTTGCAATCAGTTCGCTTATCTCATTGAGGTTGCCACCTTGTGTGATTGTCGGCTTACCTATACACTTAAACACACGCACGCACACACATACAAATACAAATCTGTATTTTGCAAAATTCTTGAATGGTTCGCTTTCAGCGTTTCTCGGTTTGTTCCAGCATATTGTATTAATTCTATTTCGTATTTGTTTTTCTTTGGCCCAACACCTGCCAGCACCTCCCTTCTTCTCATTCCCTCTATCGCCTCCGTTTCACTTTATTAACATTGTATTTGTTTCCAATGTTGCCGCCAACATCGACAATTTTTCTTCCTGCAGCTGCTACGCAACTTTGCCGGCGCCTCTCTCTTCCGCCCCTTAGCGCGTTTATCGTATTTCTTTGCATTGCGCCTTCGCTGACTCGTTGATTTGCCATTCACATTTGAACATTTCCGCCTTCCGTTCTACGTCGGTTTTTGTATTCCTGCTGGCACAACAACATTCATTTGCCCGCGCTTCCTGTGCATCTTCCCCTCGGCTAAGCATCCGTTCCGCTCGATATCAATCTTCGCTGATCAATTTCTGTAATTTGTTTATTGAGATTTAATACACCGACAGTCAGCGCCACTGACAAATGTTGCCGGCGTGACGAAGCGCAGTGCAGCGTTATGTCCGAGCAGGGCACAGATCTTAAGCCAATTTCGTAATGCGGGATTTTTTTTCTCTCTCATTCCAGTTTTGGTACAAATTTCACTTGCAAACTTTATGTGTTGACAAAAGGGAATTGAGCAATGGAAAATTTCCAGTTGATAAAAACAACAGAAAATTTCACTTCTTTTGAGTCTGAATATCACGTTTCAAGTGAGACAATGCAGAGATTTAGACAAATCGAATTTAAACACTTTAAATAATTTCGTTTCATATCTAACAAAGTTATTTCGAAGTTCTAAAAATCGGCCCGCCTAAAAATAAAAAAGGCTTTTTATTTTGAGTCCGAAAATTCGGAGTTCAATGACTTGGCTAATTAGATATCAAGCTGCATAGGCATCTTGTTAAAAAAACTACAAATGCTCCATGAAATAAAAGAGGTAAAAAATCGCTTCGAATATTTCAAAACTTAACTAAAAGTAAATATTTAAATTTTGTTTTAAGTGAGGTAAGAAAAATAAAAATTGGGTGTACAATTTTATGAAATGATTTAATATTTTAAAAACCAAACTCTTCTTCTCTCTTAAGACTAAAAATTTGTTTAATATTAAATATTTTAAAAACCAAACTCTGCTTCTTTTCTAAGACTAAAATTTTGTTGGTATTTGGAAGTCATGACATTCCAAAAAAATTATAAAATCCTAAATTTTCGTAGTTCCTTGTAGAAAAATCCAGTTTTTGGAGTTGATGAGCATCAGAATACAAAAAAAAAATGCACATGTAAGAAATTATGTCAAGAAATTAAAAGTAAAACCACAAAATTTTTTAAGAAAATGAAGAACAAAATTTTGTCATAATTTTAGTAAATTTACATTACTCCGAAATTATTTATAATTACATCTGACCTCTTTTTAGCCGCAGTTTACAAGAATCGTTACTCCCAGAAACAAAAAACTACTCCGGAAAACTGCTCCGAAATTTCGGAGTAGGTCTCAATATTAAAATAGCAAATTTTAGGTTGTGCAATTTATTTCAATGTTTCGTTGCAAACATTATTGCATAAAACAATTGAGCAATGACTTAAGAAGGAATTATTTTTTCGACTTTTTATAAATTAAAAATTTTAAATTTTAATTGAAAATATGAACAAATTTTTTAGTAAAAAAAATTCAACTGAAATTTTCTCTTATATGACCAGTTCTTCAAACTTCTTTCTTCACTCTTAAATAGCTGAAAACTCAACAAAAATAAAAACTGCATTGAAACTTTTGCCGGAAGCATTTAACAATTTCAACATTTCAACAATTTCAGCTCACAACAACAATTCTCAACACTACCAAACGTTTTTTCAAGCATTTTCCACTCACTTTGCCCCTTTCACTTCGCTTCGTTCTCTTCATTTCCGTTCCCTATCGCCACACCACGGACTTGTGTCACTTTGCACCACACTTGTCGCTTTCTTTCTACTCAGCTCACTGTGAATTGTCGTCTTCTTTTCCAAAATAAGTGTAAAAAATCGTCAACCTTTCGTTCGCCATGTCCATTAAATAAAGTCACTGCGAGTTTATTAGAATTAATGGCGGTTTCAAATTTGACCAAAAACACCGAACCATAGAAACAATGAAAGCGTTGGAGAAAATCCAGCACGCACAAAGCATTGACAACTGAAAAAACTCAAATGAAGTAAAAAAAATAAAACGCGAAAATCGCTTGTGACATTTCCACTGCGCTGCGAAATAGTCATTTTTTACTATTTTCTACTTTTCGTTTTTTCGATCACAATTGTGATTGTTGTTATTGTTGGAGCCAGAACAGGGGCTGCTGATTTGGCGCTTCTGAAAATGCTGTCTTTGGGCAATTTTTTCGAATCAGTTTTTTTTTTTGAGCAATTAAACTAAAAGGTTTTTTCAACCGTCTTTAAATTTTACTATGGCCATTTGCAATTTTGTATTGAACAGCTTTGTGGCGCGCAATTTTTAAGGGAATAAAAGGCGCAGCCAACGAGGCGAACTAACAACCTTCAATCCATCAACTGCCGGCAATCGCTGCGGTTGGCAACGCCAGCTGACCTTTCAATGCGCTCGCTTGGCGGTTTAACAGTTTCACGGGTGATACGAATTGCGCCGAGCTGTGCAGCCCGAATGTGTCGACAAGGAAATTGAAACCGCATCTTTGCGGCTTCAGCGAAATATAAAAACCAAATTGAAAATCCGATTTTTCAACCTCAATTGCGAAATTTTATAAACCTTGCACCTGTCGGTTATTGACCGACTTTTAAGCCCGTCAGCGAATATTCAACTCAATGTGGCATTTTCAGTGCCATGTTGTGGCGCCTCAAAGCAGGCAACGTGCGGTATGAAATATGCGTCGCAACAGCTGAACTCACTTGCTGTACGTAGCCTAAAAGTATGCCACCAATGGCAATGCTGTTGACACAATATGAACGACTGCTCGTGCCACACTTTGTAGCATACTTTTGGGCAACATTTTTTAATTTCATTTTCACTTTATTTTCCTGATTTATTAATTTTCATTCCAATCGTATACTTTGAACCGTTGACGCTGTGCTTTCAACAACTATTTTCTCCATTACCTTTTGCAAGCCCTCAAACAAATACATACATACATACACACATACCACTGCAGCGACCAGCGCAATCGCCAGTAAAATGTGTGGCATTTAACCACAGTTACTCGCCGTTCGCATACTTCGTGCACCTCAACGCCAACGGCCAACGTTATAAATCGCCGCCATATCAACTTTAATTCCGCGCTGCATTCCGCTGATAGGCACTCAACGGTTTTCCCCTCTGTACCGCTTACGCGGCCCATTCATTCTTTCTGTGTGTGTAATTTTACTTGGCCGCTTTCTCGTTACGTTCAGTTCGTTTTTCTTTTTTTTTAAGTGCACCAAATTGTTTCGTACGAAAAGGATTTTCAAGTCTCGCTTTCGCTCGCTCACTCGTCGCCAAAATACTCCACACTCAGTTGCGTGTGTGCATGACTGTGAGTGTTGTTGTGTGGGTGTACTTACGCCTTCTACCTCATTTAGCTTCATGCAAATTTAATTAAGCATCGCGGCGGCACGCATTTAACAAAAATCAACAAAAGTGCCGAAAGAAAGCAAAACAAACAACACACAGAATGAATTCAAGTTAAGGCAATTTAACTGTAAATGTTTAATGAAAGGCGCCAAACAGAAGTTCAGCCCCTTTTCAATATTGGCCTTCAATAATGAAAGCCATGTTTTATTATTAGTATTTGTTGTTGTTGTTTTGCGGATGATTTCACTGCTCGTTCAAATAAATTGCTGTACAAATATGCCAACAAATTGCAATCATTTGAGGTGTGAATGAGGCTATGCAATTTTACTCAGAAATCTTTTATGTTGGGGAAATATTTGCAAAATTAAGTAAAGCGAAACGAGGGAAAATAAATTATATCAAATATAGCATATAAATCAAAAATTACACAGCACAACAAAATCAAATTTTTTTTTAAATAACAAGGTTCTGACAACGGATTCTGGTAGAGGGGTCGAAAAAAATATACGTGTATCGGCGTTTTGAAAGTTTACGTCTGAATTTTTTTTTAGGGGGTGTCAAAGTTTTTCCCTTTTTGCACATTCTTATGGCGAATCGGCATACGAAAACCATGTAACATCACATTTCAGGTATATGTATGATGTGTTCAGCAATTTGATGTAAAATACTACGAAGAAAATTTTTGTGGAGCATTTTAACCGTGTAGCTGCTATTTGTATGGGTCAATTTGACCCTTTTTTCTAAAATGCCAAAAATGTCCTGTAAAACAGGACTTTTTAAGGACAAAATGTACCACGAAAATATTCACCATAAAATTCTACTATAGGTCTCTGAATACACCAAAGCTCAGAAATTAACTTGAACCCCAAGATTTAACACAAAATGAAAGTGTGTTTAAGTGTTTATTTCGTACTTATTCAAAATTGGTACTAAAATGTCCTACAAAACTTGCACGTGGAATAGCAGATGGAAGGGCAACCAATATTCCAAAAAACAATGGGACCCGAGAACTGAAGGGGCAATAGGCGGGCATTTTGTGTTGTACAGTGTTATTGGTCTAAGAATGATGCTTTGGAATTTTACTCAGTTTCATGTGTTGGGGAAATAACAAGGAGGCAAGTAGAAAGCTCCGAAAAGTTGATCTGCATTGTAAAATGCTTAAAAAATATATTTAAAAATAATTGAAAACGTAAACCCAATACCACTTCCCAATCCACACCTTCAAGACGTGCGCCTTGTGCTCTGCCAGACTGCACCCTATTGCTAGCTTAGACTCTACAAACAGGGCCTGCAAGCCAGCTCTGGTTAGTGTATGGGTTTCTTCTTTTCGCCTGTCTTACATCATGTTACCGAATTTTCCAACCAACAATTTTGAATGCCAATTAAAGAGCACAACAGGCTTTAATAGCTGGTTGGCTATCAGAACAGCTGAGAATTCCTCTAATGAGGAAGGACTAATGGGACTAAAGAGGATGTGATGAGGACTAATGAAGAGGATGGTTGACCTTCCTCATTAGTAACTCAAGTGCTGCTACAAGATGCACAGCATATAACAGAAAAGGAAAGCCAACAAGGTGAAACTTATCTATCATGTACATCAACCATCAGCGAGTATCGCAACCATTGGCGGCATTCATCACCAAACAGCATCAACCCCAGCTAAGGTTAACATTTTTGGTCTATTCGAATCAACAGTGAACCTTTTTGTTTAATTTAGGCCTTTTTTGTAAAAAACGGGTGTAAGAAAAAAAAGCAATTCTAACTTTTTGAATATTGTTGCACAAGTTGCATAGAGTTTTAATATCAAAGTTATATTTTATTTTTTATATTTTTATAATAATTTCTTCAGAACAAAAAAATTGTCCTTTCTCTTTAATTTTGGTTTTTTTTTAGTTAAATTCTATTACATGAAAATTTAGTTGAGTGGCAGCCGTGGCCTCAACATTCGGCGGCATTGTTCATTGGCGCCAGTAAATGGCAGCCCTATGAACATCAACCGGTTGTTTAGTCCAACCAGCCAACTTATCAACACTAGAATACCCAAGGGTCAAAATGATCCCATGGATGCCTTTTATTTTTATTTTTCATCACTTTATGAAAGAAATTCTTCGGTGATTTCGGATATTTTGAAGTCAAATTAAATTCAAAAGCTTAAAAATTGTTTAACCCTATTTTGTAACATGATTTCATATGAGATTAAATTGGTCTGGCATTCTAGTGCTAAGCCCTGTTGTTGCTTTGTACTTCTCAGAGAGCAGAACAACAAAACCAAACTCAAAACAATTTAAGCAAATTTAAATATGAAATCTTTCTTGAAACTCATTCTTTCGAAATACAAAATTTAAAAATTCCAAAAACTCTACAAAAAAACCGAATGTATTCAATGAAACCAACAGCGCTCTGAGTTGAACAAACTCTCAAGTTTGCGCCTTTGTCTGAACGCAAAATGTCATTTGCCCTCGTTTGCTTCGGCAGCAAAGCATTTACTGCTTTAACAAAAAAAAAACATAAACAATTTAAAATAATTAAAAAATATACAACAGCAACAACGTTGCGAGCATAAATTGGCGCCAACACCAAAAGTGCTAATTATAAAACATGCGTTACAACAGCTCAAAAAACATTCATAAATACATTTGTATGCATATGAGTATATGGCTATGTACATACGAACACTGTCACGTGCATACAAACACGTGTAGCGCTCAATAGCGAGATTGCATGACAGCCAAGCGACAAAATGTCTGCGGCGGCGACGGCGACGGGCAGCGGTCGCCATAATTGCACGACAGCCAGAATTAAATCGGTCTCCTAATACGAGTGTGCTGTGAAGTGTTTGCGCGTGTGTTAGTGAGTTTGTGTGTGTGTGTGCGTAATGCCATGTTTGCGCGCATAATTATAATGTCAGCAGCAAAAACATATAAGCCAACAACCAGCCAGCAGCCAGCAACCATTATTTAGATGTACACGACGTGGCCAACAAAAACGGCGGCCACAGAATTTAAACTCTTGAACGTGTTGCAGTTTTTGTTGGAATATTGAAAACAATTTTCTTTTTAGTTTTTTGGAATTTAATTTTTAAAATTTAATGAATTACTTCTTTGAAGAAAGAAACATTCAGTGGATTTATAATTAATGTTACTTTAGAATTGGCAAGGAAATTTGCCTGTGGAAATTTATATCGAGAAAGGAAATTTTATGAAAAATCATTACTTTAAAAATTTTTTCTCCAACAAACATGGAAGCAAAACTTTCTACAGTTAGTTGTTTTTCTTGTGTTTTGATATAAATTAAAAAAAATTTAATATATTAAATAAATAATAGAATTAAGAAAATAAATAAATATTTAATAATATTAAACAAATAATAAAAATTAATGGATTTTTCAACATATTTTTCCACATAAATTTACTGTTAGTCAAAATGTTTTCCGTTCGAAAAAAATGTATTTTTGTAATAAGGAAAATCCTATTCATTTAAAAAAAATTACTGTCAAAGGCTTTCAATGACATCTTTTCAAGTTATATGTAAAAATTCGTTATCCATTGTCGAAACTAAATGTTAAATTTGACAAACTTTGGAAACCACCAAAAAGATCTGCTACACGTTGAAATTTACACCAGACTGCGGGAAAATGATATCACCTTTTGTTGGCTGTTTGAATGCGAGCGAAACGGCGAGCGGAAGTTGGCAGCAAAATGAAAATTGTTAAAAACTTTAGCTTGCAACAAATGTGTGCAGAAATGCCAGCAGACAAGAAAAGACAGAGCACACACACACACACACACTTCATGAAGGCGGGTTGTTTTTTTCGGAAATTCAAGCAACTTAGTCATTGAGTCCAAAAATGTTGAGCAATTCCATCAAATTTAAATGAATTATTGTATTTTTACGGCAGCCGCCGTGGCTCAGTTGGTTAGTGCGTTGGACCGCGAGTCGAAGGCAGCAACCTCAGGTTCAAATACTGCCTGTAATACACTTAAAAAAAAAATAACGGGAAGACTCGTTTTCTCTTTCGGTGGCTGTCCTCTCAGCTGGAAATGGCAAACCTCTGAGAGTAAAAATTGCTTATGAAAAAAGCCCCCAACCTGCCGTTCGGAACCGGCATAAAACTGTAGGTCCGTCCACCCGCGTACAAATTCACACGCACAACACGGGTGGTTGCGGGAAGCTAGGCCTTAGTCTCGCGTCAGCGGGCTGTCGTGCCAGTCAATTATTTTATTATTATTTATTAAATTAATTATTATGTATTTTTATTATATGTTTTCACCAGGAACATAACAGTTATAACGTTTTTAGAAAAAAGTTGGAAAATAACTGTTTCATTGTAACAAACATTTTAATTGCTACTTGTAATTATTATTTTGAAATAAGTATTTTTACATCTATGTATAACTATTATTATATTAACTATGACAAATATTTTTTCTGTTGCCTAATAACTATTATTAGCAAGAAATATTTTTTCCATTGCTCGGTAATGTTTATTTTTTTTAAATATTTTTTCCGTCATCGCATAACTGTTATGAGGGAAAAATATTTTTCCGTTGCCAGTAACTATTATGAATGGGAAATATTTTTTACATTGAGTAGTACTTTTATTTTGCAATATATATTTTTTACGTTGAAAATACCGGCACACAAAAGAAACAGAAATAAATTCTATAGAATTAGGTTCCCTTAGGTTTTTATGTTTTAGGTTTTTCTACATATAGAAATATTTTCCATTCATAATAGTTGCTGGCAACGGAAAAAATATTTTTCAAAATATAAACGTTACCGAGCAACTGAAAAAATATATTTCCAAAATTAATCGTCGTAAAAAAAGCGGTGTAAAAAATATTTTTCCAAAAATAAACGTTACCGAGCAACGTAAAAATAGTTTTCTCTCATAACAGTTATGCGACGACGGAAAAAATAGTTTTCAAAAAATAAACGTTACCGAGCAATGGAGAAAATATTTCTTGCTGATAATAGTTATAGGCAACAGAAAAAATATTTATCACGAATAATAGCTACGAAATGACGAAAAAGTTTTTTTTCCGCATAATATTTATTGTTCAACATTTATAAATATCTCTTAAAAATGGGCAACGTTTTCGAATTTACAAAAATTTTAACTGTTATTTTGGGTCCCTGGTTTTCACATATCTTTATCAAACATCAGCAATTCTTGGGCCAAAAACCATTTTTGTTTGACTCTAGCGAGATGTTAACACTCAAAACCCCCCCTTGGCTGCACCGCTGAGGTCAAAAACATGATATTTTCTATGGGTGGGCGGCAATTGGCATGCAAAGCAAACGGCAAAAGAAAGTGCAAGAAAGTGTGTATATATGTGTGTGTGTGTGTGTATGGCGGTGGCAAAATCGAATGTGAAGTTTGCGCAGAGGATGTAACTTGGCAATAATTTAGAAAATAGGACGACGAAGTGAACAAAAAGCAAAAGAAACAGCAACAGCAGCAGCAGAAATTGACAAAGTTTTTCCAACTGCAATGGCAACAATTGAACACACACACTCACTTACATACAAAGAAAGGCAACACATATGCAAATGTGATGCGCAAAGTTGCACACAAGAACCGGCCTCACACACACACACACACCCACACACAGACAGGAAAACTGCATATGTGCGATTATGTAGAAAATGTGCGACAACTTGGTGACATTGCTGCGAGGCTAAGGCAAAAATCAACAACAACAACCAAAGCCAGAAAACAAGGGAGTCAGTAAGCCTGAAATAACAGTATTGTAACCGCAAAATAAAGATGATTGCAACAATAACAAACAGCCGACCGATGCACGCAGCAACAATCACCGCAACAGTGACTTTAACAATGGCAACAACAGCAACAAAGCAGTGTTATTGAGACTCGTAATCCAACAAAAACAACAAACACATATACATACAAATACTTATATATGTATTGGTATATTTGTGTGTTTTTGTTAGTGTTTGTGTGTATTGGTGCCTTGTGCAATAATCCGCTTGTACAATTTTCAATAAACTGCAATTACATAAATTCTGCGGGGCACAGCAAAACTGTGGATAGAGGTGGGAAGAGGGGGAAACATATACATAGTGTTGTTGCAGTTTCGAATGACAACAAAGGCACAGACTCAAACATTTCTTGGCGGGCTATTACGACAAAGCAGCAACTAAACAAAGCGCAGTGCAAGTGAATGGTGTGTTGTTGTTGTAATTATTTGCAGACAAAACAAAACAAAGATCCTAACACACGCACTCCCTTCCACTCTTCTGCACTTTGTGGTTTAAATGTAATTGAAATTGTATCTGTTACTGCAGCGTTGCCATATTGACCAACAAGTTTTCGAAAAGACAAAGCAAAAGTTTAATGGGTTCGGAAGCGATTTTTGCAACAAACTATAAAAGGGCTGTTTACTACAAAGCGCCATTAAACGATTAATTTAAATTCATTTCTGAAAAATATGGCAACATTGTTTGCACAATTTTGTGTTCGCTCGCTTTTGTGTTCGCTCGAATTCCTTGCGGGAAAATGCTAAAGTGAAATAGTTTCATTGTTGGCAGCGGCAGTTACGGGAATTTAATTATATTACTAGTTGTTGTTGTTGCTGTAACTTCTAAAAGCGCCATAAAGTGCAACAAACTAAGTGACAAACACTGATAAAATATTCGAATTTGCTGCAAATTGCCAGCAGAAAGGCAGTGCTGGGTGGGGGGGGTGGTTAAATTATGGCTCAGACACACAATTTGCCAACTACAAATGCAACTGCAACTGTGACTGTAACTGTAATGCACTAATGCCACTAAAGATTATGCCGTAATTTGGCAAACCTCACCTGCGCTGCTTCGCCTAATGTCATGAAAGTTGAAATAAAATGGCGCACATGCAACTACAACACCCACACACATATACACACGAACACGCGCGCACCCACGCTCGAAACGCCGCGAGCGCATTTAATTTATGGCAACACTGGCAGCGCCAATATGCACACACACACACACATCAATTACATAACATGATTAGTGCCAGCGCGGCGTGTGAAGCCGGCAAATATTTATGCGAAAATGCAACTTGTGCGTGACGGGAGTTGAGAAGTCGGAGGTGAGATGGCGTGCAAGCATTATGAATGGCAAAATTTAGAAATGCAAAAGCCATTTAAAGCCGTTAGCCGAACTTTCGATTGAAATGTGTTTTATAATAAATTACATGTGATTTGTTGTATGTATGTGTGTGTGTACAAAAATCACATAAATCCTTTTTATGAATGCGTCAAACAATGCACATGAAATGGCAATGGACAAAGTCATATGTCAAAGCGACGTCAATTGATTGATTAATGGGGCGAAAGAGTAATGCAGGGTTGCAAGGAAAAGAGTGCAAATGTGAGAGTAGGTGAAAAAAATGGTGGTGTGGTGTGTAGGCAAAAATAAGTAAATTATAAAATAGTGTGGGAAACTGAAAAGGGATATGATCCCTTTAACATTAATTGAGGATAACAAACTTATAATACAAAATTTAAACGAAAATTTAAATAGAAAACATTGGAAAATATACAAAACTTAATATAAAAAAATAAAATCAATAAATGACACAAAACTTAATGAGAAAATACTGAACAAATTGACACCAAACTAAGTAATAACAGTTTTATAAATTCATTAAAAACGTAATAAGAAAAAATTAAACAAGTAAATAGGCAAAAACAAGTTAGCAAAAATTGTGGGAAACTAAAATGGAATCATAGAAAATAACATTAATTGAGGGGAAAATAAAAAAATTATAAAATTTCAAATTTAAATGAGAAGAAATTAAAAAATATGCAAAACTAAATTTAAAACAAAAAAACTAGATGAGACTAAACTAAATGAGAAATAATTGAACAAATTGTTACGAAACTAAGAGAAAAACATTTTCCAAATTAATTCAAAACTAAATAAGGTAAAATATAATTTAAAAAATTTATACAAAACTAAGTGAGAAAAAATTAGAAAATAATTACTACAAAATTGAGAAAACATTAAAAAGAAATACAAAACTAGATGAGAATATAATATGAAACTAAATGAAAGCAATGCGTTAATTTCCAAAACAATCATCGTAAAAAGAAGCTCGTGTTCAAGCTCTGAGGCTAGCAAAAGTTTACGAATTTAAATGCTCAAAAATGACCCCATAATGCGAAACTCTCTGGAATTCTCCAAGAAAAACAAAGTGCATATTTCCAGGCCTATCTTCCAGGCCGTAGCTCATGCCGACATACTATACCATTCGAAAGTCAAGAGCCCTAAACGCTCCTCTCCTCTAAACTTTTCAAGGGTTGACTTGATCATCTTAATGAACTGGTAAGCCGTAACTCTATAGAGCTACATTAGATCACAAGATATGAGGGTCACTTAGGCAGCGAACGAGTCAAATGCCTTTCTAAATAGGTGCAATACGCCCACTGATAGGTCCTGAACCATTCTGTGGACTTTCCAGGCAACACATACAAGATTTTGCCGAGCAATGGACCAACAGCACGAAATTACCCCAGGCAAAAAGGTTCTTAACTCCAGACAGAGGGGTAGACAAAAAACTCGTAATGCTCAAAACGATGCACCTCTGAATCCTTTCTGGATATATAACTGGCCATTGCAGACTGGGGTATCATCTCAATAAAAAGGGAATTTCCTCTTCTTATGTGTGCAGTAAATGCAATCAAGAACCACAAACTTCTATACATATTCTCAGCAGAAAAAGATTTTTCAATTTTAGCCCCGGCGAAGATCTCAAACTTAGAACGCCAAAGAGTGCTTAGATTGCAAAAAAGTCTCAACTTAGAGGGTTAAATTACAACTTCCGCAAAAGATCAATACTGGTCGTGGTTTTTAATAGCCTCAAACAATAATACTCGTACATACATACAAATCTATATAAATCCATATGTGCACTCATCAATAGCTCAACGATCACTAAACCCAAAACTATGGCGAACATAAACAATGAAATTGTCGAGAACCGAATAACTATTGAAGCGATTTATGAAGTTTAATAATTGACAGCACAGAAAAGTCAAGTCAAATCAAGTCAATTGTGCGGCACAAGGCGAAACGACCAAACGACCAGAAATGGCCAAAAACCAATAGCACCAATCGGCCAGCCAGCCAGACAGCAAAGTGTGCTGATGCCACGAGCTTCTCGCCCTCTTTCGGTTATATGATGACCAAAAAAGAGCAACTCAGCAACTCAGCAGTTCAGCAGCAAATGAGCGGAAACAATATGGTGGCAACAAATTGGCTGGCTGACGCGCTCGTTGGCAACCATGGCTAGTAATGGCGCCGGTGGCGGCTATGGCAACGTTATGGCTGTGTGATTTATTTGATTTATGTGCGAAAATGCGATGTAGGAAACTGAAAAGTGAGATTATTGAAAGAAATTATTAATGGACTGGCACATAACGAGCGGCACGTGATGTCGACGATCGGGGCCAGCGTGTAGTAGGCTGACTGAGGCGTGAAGTGCATTTAATAATTTGAATGGCAGCGGCCCAGCAACTCGGACAGCCATGTACAAATGGAGAAAAGTTACCCCTACAGCAAATAGCAGAGATTTGTGTCAGTTGTTTGGATTATAAATATGGATTTTTGTCAGTCATATTTTATTGCTCTTAGGTAATTACTCAAACATTGCCATTGAGGGTGTGCTGAGAAGAATTTAATGGATGAATTAAGGGCAAAGAGAATGTGTTGGGAAAAAAATAAGAAAAATGCATAATGCTAAGCCTGTTTTGTTGAGCTTATAATGTGATGAATTTTTTTTAATGAATTTGTAATTCAAATTTGCATTTCGATTAGTTATCATCAGTTTGAATTTTTCTGGTAAATTTAATATATATTTATGGTAAAGTAATAGATTACGGAAAGATTGACTAATGCTTGACTGATTATTTGATTAAATTATTTATTTGTAATTTTTTTTAAACTATGAAATCTTATACTCTATTCAGAAAGCTAAATTGCCATTAAGAAATTTTTTTAATTTATTCTCAATTTAGCTCTAAATTGAACTCTATTTATGAAACAAAAATCTCAATTTAGCTAATTGCAATTAGCGCCAAATTGACCATAAATTGAGCTCGATTCCCCATGCAATCCTGTGTCGTGTTGTTATCGATAAACAAATTCATTCACAATTGACGAAGCTAAAACAAAAATGATAAACTAACAGCAGAGAAAGACGTTTGTTGTTTGCTTTAAAATGTCGTTGAATTGAATGTTGAATAAATATTACTAAATGTTCAATGAATGTTTTCAAGAACGTTTTTTTAACCTTAAAGGGAAAAAAACTTTCATCCGATAAAACAAAAACATGTTCGATAACAATATCGATAACAGCTTAATTGAGGTGTAAGCTAAATTGTGTGTGAACAGCAAAAACAACAAACACAATTAAGAATAAAATTGCCTCAATTTATTTGGCTGTCTGAAGAGGTCATTATCTAGTTGACTAATCGACTACTGAAACAAATTGAATTCATTTTTAATTCGAAACTCAAATCAAAGCATCCAATTCAAGTCCATCCAGTAATGACTTTCTTCTGACTTTAGTCAGCACTTTTGGCCGGACAAATTCGTGTACAGACAATTTGTTTTCGAGGAAATGGCCAAACGTTAATGAACAAATCGTTAATGTTGCCAGCACTGATTAACCAGTCACGCCAACAATGCGCGCTTCCCACAAAACAAAACAAACAACAGCATTAACATTACAACGCATTAAGTAGGCATTTACTTAGCATTTCAAGTATGTATTTCCAGTACATTTGCACACAAACTCTCACACACACACACACACACCAACATGCTATATACGTGTATGTATGTCTGTGTTAAATATATTTAAGTAACGCTCACGTTTCACGCCCATAAGTATGCAATTAATTTTGTCTTAACTATCAAATCACTATCTACATACAATAATAATAATAACAACAACAACAATAACAATATTGGCCTTTATGTGTATGCAAGAAAATAACTTAACGCACACATCAACCACCCACACACACACACACACACACTTTGCTACGGAGAGGGTCTACTCACCCGCCCCAACTACAGTTAACTCGCGCCCACTTAATGTAATTTAATGAGACATGCGAAAATTCAGTCCAAATATTAGCACACAAAATACAAAATAACCCCAACAATGCAAACACACAACCAACAAGAATAACATAAAAAAAATAACATAACTAAACAGAAAAGAGAGAACAAAACATATTAGAGAGAAATGAAAACAGAATCCAAAAAAAAGAATATATAGAGTACAGTAAAAGTAAAAACGTTATAAACGTTATCAATAAAACAAAAACAAAAACCTATGGTTATAATTTAGCGCGGATGAGGGATTCGATGGCACGTATCACACCAACATTGTGGTCAAACATAACGGCAGTTGTCTGTACGTGCCCCCTGGTATCTTCAAGAGCACATGCAAGATAGACATCACGTGGTTCCCATTTGATGACCAACACTGCGAAATGAAATTCGGTAGTTGGACTCACGATGGAAATCAGGTAAAGTGTAATCACAACACATACTTACTCGTACATACATACAAATACATCATGTACTACTGCGTACATGCAAATGCACACATTCACATCACTCACAGTCACATGAATAGATTAGTTCAAGACTTGTCCAAAAATTAGACATTTATGTGAAAAAACATTAAAAAAAATTGTGGACAACTTGAAATAATGTTTTCGATAGTAAATCGATGCGCAGAATAATAATAAAATTATTTTAATGAAAAGTGAATTTTTTTAGAAATTCGCTACTTTTCGTATGTATTGTACAATGAAACGAGCTAAGAATACGAAACTGATATGAAAAATTTTTTTTTAAATATAGATCAATTTAATACGCAGTTGAAACGGCAAATAAGTGAGCATTTACTTAATAACTGAAGAATTAATGCTTTATTTTAATCCATAATAATTCGTGCTAGAGTCGAAAGTCGTAGAGCCATTTGAAGCTGGAACTTCAATATATGACTAAACTTTTTTGACGGAGAGTGAAAATCTTTGGGAAGATACCGAACAAAACACGAAATCAAAAAACATACTCTCCTCCTATTCAGAATTTGAAAAAAAAGAGACTACTTAAGTAGGTTTTATTTTTATGATTCATATGATTAAACGAACAGAAATGAATCCGTTTCTCTGAAACTTGGTTCTTTCCACAGATGAATCCTTGAGCTAAAGGAACAAATTACAGAAGAAGATTACATCTTATGGCTTATTGCAACATTCCGATCATTTCATGTCAATTCAAACTTCAAAATTACTTCTACGAAAGCAACAAAGAAGTATGAACCCATCAGCTTCTGTGACCTTATTCGAAACAACCCAAGACCACAACTGGATACTTGTTCTACCCATAACATTGTCTATAACTCAACTGATCACACCAACAGTCTAGAACCATCTAGAATTCCATCTTTTCCTCTGGAGCCAACCAACAGTCTCAATCCGGGGCAAATCAGTTCAACCGCTGAATGAAGTAGAGTTGATTCGATATTTCCATATCTCAGCAATCATATGAAGTCCTGAAGAGTCGGGCAGTGGCACAGAAAGTGGTCTATCGTTTCTATCACTTCTTCATATCCACAGCTTCTACAGATATCATTAGTGATGGGCATTAAGTGCTAGAAAATTTAAAGATTCGAGCTCTAAAAGTCCATTTAAAACTTTCAACATCTTTTTAACCTAACTTCACTTAAAATCTAGACTTAGCATAATCTTAAGGAGATGGCAACGAGCTCCTAACCCAAACACTTTTTGAGGTTCTTATTCATCTTCTTTCTTATCCATTTTGTGAGTAACCTTAACAATAAAACTTGGTATTAGTTTCAACAAAGACTTGATTTGACTGCCTTTCATCCCTCTAAAACTATCAAATGCTCAGTTCTTTGCATTTTATTTCAACATATATTTTATTAAAACTAAATTAACAAATAATGAGTAGAAATTTATGTAAATTAAACTCCAAACCAACTTAAAGTTTCGCTTTAAAAACCACTTTATTCAACTCATTCACAACATTTCCACAAAGTGTGCAGTTTTGCCAACGAACATTACATTTTACTCATAAAAACATGAAATGTTTTTCTCAAAATCGACTTACTATGACGCTTCCATACATCGATTTACCAGTTTTTAGTTGTTTTCAAAGAACCCCCTTTTCTTTTTTTTTGTTTTATTGCCTTTTCAACCCAAAATTATTGCTGCTATTTTTATCTCCAACCAACAACTATTTTAGTTACTATTAACTTCTGACTTACTTTAACTTATGATTTCTTCTAATGAAAAACCTTCAAAAAACAACAATTCACTGCTTTTTTGTGAATTGCAAAACCAGATTACAAACACAAAACAGTATAATTACTACCAACGAAAAGAACAACAACAAACAAAATGCAAGTGTTAACACAAAACGTGCAAAAATGTATGGATTTTTTGAATGTTTTGTGACTACACTAAGCTAAAAAAAGTAGAACTTACCGAAAAACAAATACAAAAAAATGAAAAAAAGGAAACGAAAAATATCCTTCGACGATGCTCGTCCTAATTGGAATCATGTGTGAAATGAGTTTTTTTCCGAACACTATGAAACTAAATACATAATGACACATACTAAAGTGTCCTAGAAATGGTTGATTGGTGTTGAATTTTCAAACCAAAAACCTAAATAGCAACGCGTTAAGGAAAAAACAACAATTTCAACTATTTTGCATGGAGAGAAGCCATACTAAACCACGCCCAAATTTTCAAAGGCGCCTTCGAGAGAAGCGCGCCACCAAAATAGGAGTTGACCAAAAATTTGGACATTTGTAAAGACTCTTAATGAAAGACAAACAAAACCAAAAACGTTACTAAACGTCAATTTTATTGTTGTTCATTTGATGGCATTTTGAGAAATTTTTGAAAATGTTGATTCATGCGAAAGTTGTGAAATTTTCAATGTTAGGAATACTTGGTTGCATAAATTTATTAAAATTTCTTGGTTTTTGAAATTTTCAAAGTTGGAAAACCATGTTTGAATTTGAAAACACTCAATATTTCGTAATGTTTGATGTTTTTATTTATAAAAAAAAATTATTTTGTAGAAAAAACTTCGATTCAATAATGACTTTAAAGAAATGTTGATAGGTTCTAGGCTAAAATTTATAGGAATTTTAATTAATCAAAATTTTTTTAAATTCATTAAATCTAAAAAATACAAAAAAATTTAGAAAATGTCAAACAAACATCTTGTTTTAAAAACTTTACACTTTTACGTACAAAATATTTTTTTCTCAATAATTTAAATTTTGAAAAACTCCAAATGGATAAGATAGAAGTTCATATTTTAAATACAACTTTAAAATTAAATTAAAAATCTTCTTTACAAAATTTATTTTTCCAACAATTTAAACCGCAACAAGTTTTGAAAACACTTCAAATTGATTAGAAATATTGACATTAAAACGGTTTACAACTTAAAAATTAATTGGAAAATCTTTTTCAAAAAATCTGTTTTTTGCAACAATTAAACTTGGAACCAATTTTAGACAAATTCCAAAATTATTTACTGGAATTTCAGATTTTCAAACATTTTATAACTTTCATATTCATTGGAAAATCTTATTCACAAAATATTTGTTTAACAATAAAAGCAAACATTGGACACTTTTCAAAATCATTAGCTAGAATTTTAACACCTTTTACAACTTTCAAATTCATTGAACATTTTAAGAGTCTCTCAAAAATCAATTGAACATCAATAAAATGTAATTTTCGAAATTTCATTTTAGCGAAATTTCCAAAATTATTATTTACCCACGTCTCCCCAAAAACACTTTGAAAAACACTTTTACCGAAAACACCCACACAGACTCACGTTGCATACGTGTATTATACAAAACTTACTTGCCACAAAATTGTTTTTTGTTCCTACATACTAAGTGTACGTTCAATAATTAAATCACACAAAACACCCTGTACATAAATGTCGTTTCAGTGTTGTTTCGTTTTCATTTTCGTAACGTCTTGCATTCAAATGCTGCAAATATTTCTAATGAATATTAATTCAATAATGTTTACAATTCTTTCTTTCCCCTTTCCTAACAACAACAACACCACTACTACCAACAACTAACAACAACAAACATACGTTTAACAATAATGACAACTTGCTCCTAAATCAATATTCCTTCTGTCCTTCCAAAAAACAAAAACATGGAATCCTGTTGTACACATTTTTCGCTAAACAAACATTTTGTTACTCCAAACAACAAAATGAATACACCAACTAAAAACATATATATATGAAAAAAAAAAATACAGTTGGATTTGGTTTTGAATTCCGAAGATGGAGGGGATCTTTCCGATTTCATAACAAATGGCGAGTGGTATTTGCTTGGTTAGTAATTATAAACTCAACTACTATTTTCTACTACTATTTCTATATACTATATACTATCTGTGTATAGCTATAGTCTGTGTATAAATAATTATTTCTATATTCTTAATTTTAAGTTGAATTTCTACTTGATTGTAGTTTGTAGTGTTTTGAATTGTCAAATTTTGGTTTTCAATTGTAAATAAGTAGTATGTGCTTTGAAAAAAGTAGCAACGTATAAAAGTATGTAGTTAGGTGAAGTTGTTTTTGACTATTGAAACAATCATATAGAAGTTTTTGCTATTATTGTGCAAAAAGATTCTATAATCTGGAGATTGCTTGAAGCAATTGTGTTGTGATCAAAAGGCGCTAATATTTGATAATAAAACTTTGTTTATTTTGAAAATAATTCCGGCTGTAAGTTAAGGGTTCTAAGTATCGAAAGATTTGTTATCTAAGCAAATGTAATTTGTATTTATTTTATTTAAAATGGATTTCAATGTGTTGTTTTATGATTCAATAGAAGTCGTTATTTATTTACTAAAAGAGTTTAGTTATTAGAAAATTATTTTAGGTGGAGCAGTTTTCAATTTCTTACTGTACAAAATAAAAGTTACACATTAATAATGGTTAGATAAATATTTCTTCTTTTGTTAGTATTAAATTTTTTGCTATTCTGGAGACTAGATTAATATTTCACTTGTATGCAATCTATAAAAAAATTATCATTCTATAAAAAAAAATTACTAAACACATATTTCAGTTTTAAATAGACTAAACATTAGTATAAATTTTTTTATTACATAAGCTGCCACATGGCTCAATTTAAAGTTTCACTCAACCAATTATTCGAAATTATTAAATATTGAAATTATTAAATGTCTTTAAATTTCATAGAAAAATTCAATGCAGATTGTACTGCATTTCAGTAACACTTTAGTGGCCATTGTAGAATATGTACTCCACAAAATATTTAAAGAAAGCAGTTGTAGGAAAGTTTTTAAAGAGATCTTTGTAAAATTTTTTACATTCAACATTTTTAAATTTTTCTCTTTATGCTCACACAATCTTCTTAAACAAATGCTTCAGCTCTGGTTAGATACATGACTCAGTCATTTAAAGCAAGCAATAAATTGTTACTTAGGATTGCCGACTGTTTTAAAAATGTATTTGACATTTCAAAAATAACAAAAACTTCTATAATATATAACTTAATAGAAAATTTTATAAACTTGTAGAAATTTGTTGAAATTATTTAAAAAAAAATATGTAAACAATTCTAGTAGAAAAATATAATTTTTGTTAAATTTTCAGTTTCATTGTATATGTATATTTTTCGTAAATGTGTCTAAATGCAACTCATTGCAACTTTTCACTAATTTTCTACAACTCTTTAAATTGTTTCTTTTTGCAAAATCAAAAACCGAAAAAAAACAAAACTACGAATTCCCAACTTTTCCCCAAAACAAACAACTGCGCGTCACAGCAATGCCGGGCAAAAAGAATACCATTGTGTACGCCTGCTGCCCGGAGCCGTACGTGGACGTCACATTCACGATACAAATACGTCGGCGTACGTTATATTATTTTTTCAATTTAATTGTGCCGTGTGTGCTGATATCATCGATGGCTTTATTAGGATTTACACTACCTCCCGATTCCGGCGAGAAATTAACATTAGGTAAGTGCGATTCCAACAATTCTAACCACTCACACTCTCTTGCAAATCTACAACAATTAATATATAAGAAAATGTTTATCTGAAAAAACAAACCTTTTTTCGAATACTTAATATGTGAAACTCTCTAAAGTAACATTTACAGGTACAAAATTCAAAATCACTGGTGGAAATATATATATTTTTTTTTGTAATGAAAACTAATTTTTTATATTAGAAATATTTACAAGTACACGTAGGTACAAAAGTTTTGAAACTTGCGCGTTAAACAAAAATTCTTCTGCACAACAACGTCTACACATGTTGGCTCAAAATCGAAAAGTATCGAGTGAAATTGTAGTGAAGAATACCTATTTTTTTTTAATGCAAAACAAAAGCTCTTTTTCTCTCTCTCTCAAAACCAGCGCAGCTCTATGCAGCGGTAGCGAAATGAGGAAATGCTGGATTTAAAATATTAGATAATCAAAATTTTTTGATTTTTTTAACTTAACAAATTACTAAATCAAATGTTTTTGTTTAAAAAAAAGTGCTTTGAAATATAATAGTTGCATGAAATTAAATTGAAAAAATATTTTAAAAGTTAAGCTGGAATGACAGAAAGTCGAAGTTAACACTTCAATTCGCTGAACTGAATCCTGAGCTGAAAGATTATTTTCTAAAAGTGGTTTTTATCACAAACATCTATAAATGTTTCACAATTTACTGACTTGTGTGGCAAAATAGAATTTTTCAGACCAAAATTGTGTTGAAAACATTGTTAATTTATCAAAATTTTAAATGTAAAGAAAACAATAAAAAGCTCCTAAATAAAAACTTGAACAAAAAACTTGAAAGGGTGACAGATTAATTGATTGCTGAATTACAATATTAGGTCGTTAAATTATTATTTTTGCTAAGTTTCCAAGCAAACTACTCTTATTAATAAAATTTCTTAACGTACATTTCAAAATTAAAAAAAAAACTTGACCAAGTTGCGTTTTGAACCACAGAGTTACTAGTGCAATTGATTGCTGAATTGGGTCATTAACCGGTCATCTTTGCAAAGTTTCCAAGCAAAAAATTCTACATCATGAAATTAAAATTAAATTTAACAATTGAATTGCAATCAAGAAATTAATTCATTTGGAGGCTGCAAAGTAAAAAAGCTTGACTTAAATGCGCCTCAAAACGATGGGTATAATGTAGTTCATTACTGAATGGGAAGATTACGTCCAAGCAAACATTTCTGCTTCATAAAATTTGTTAAATTGCGCCTCAAAATAAAAAAATATTAAATACCAAAAATGTGTGTGGCTGCGCTTCGAACCCAAACCTCATGGGTGGTAGTACAATTGATTACTGACATGAAAAATTAAATCATTAAAGTTTGCTTGTTTACCTGGTCTTAACAACCTCTAACTGGATTCTAACCTGATGAATCTTGTGTTTTTAATTCCGTGATACGAAATTTGCTGGTTTTAAATTCAAAATTGATACAAAAAATACGAACAAGACCAAGTCAGATGGCATTTACTTTCATACTTCTTAGGCTTCTTACGTTCTAAAATAAGACAACTTGAATGCCTTGAACCAACTCTATAAAAAAATCCATAATTAGTTGACGTTCCAATAAGAAATTGCAAACAAAAAATAAAAAAATCGCCATTACAGCTTAACTTTTAAAATCATCTAAATAAATAGCACTTGACTAAATATTGTTGATTCTAAAGCCATTTTTTATGCAATATTTGCATTTTAAATAAAATAGTTTAAAACAACCAAATCTAAATAAAACTCCAGACCACACTACATAAAGAAATGACCGTTCGAAAAAAATATATATTTTTTTTAATACAACAAAAAATATTAACTACGCTACGTTATGAAAACAAAAATGAAAACCGAAAACAAGTTCGAATTGCCGCAACGACACAACGCCCAAAAAAAACAATACGCAAAGCTTATGCAATGTTTACGCAATTTTTCTCTTAAATTTATTTTCAGATATTTTTCCCCAATTTTATGTAATTTAACAAATACTTAATTTCCATTTCAAGTGGTTGATTTCATTTTCGGCCTCAGTTGTACAACTCTCTCATTTACGTATGTGTGTGTATTTATTGTCTCTTATTGCAGGCGTAACTATACTTCTATCATTAACAGTATTTCTAAATCTTGTTGCTGAATCCATGCCGACAACGTCGGATGCTGTTCCTCTTATAGGTACACAAAAACCAACTGAAAAATACCATAAATAGAAAAAGAAACCAAACACAGAAAACAAAAAAAAATCAAAATCAATTTTTGTGACTATTGAAATCATCGAATGAACACTTTTGTCCAGCCAATTACTGCATACTAACAAACTGACCTACTAGCTTCTTGTAACATAACAAAAACAATTAAACAAAAAAAATATATATATAAAGACATACACATGTGTTATGGTCTATGTTCTGTTTTGTTTACACTTTGCGTTGTCACTTTATGGTTTATTTTTTTAGAAAACACACTTTTGGTTGTAGCGTAAGAAAAAATCTCAAAACCGGAATGCCAACTGATGAACATTTCTTTTACTATACCTTTTACAAATGTTTTGAAGAAAATACCAATTATTTAGCAGAAGAAGGAATGATGATAAGTGTGAATGAAACTTTAACATCTTAAATAGAGAACGCCGATAACGTACTGGAACTAAATACTTAGTGATTGCTCTGTCGCTCTACGAAATTCAATTAGCCTTTATTTCTTACATTACATTATATATACTTTTCACATATTTAGTAGTTGGATATGAACAAGAAATTCGGCTAATTCAAGGTTGAAGTGTCAAATGGGTATACAAAATAAATTTAATTAATTTCACTAAATACCTGAAAATAGAGAAGATACTACAAAATAGTAAAATTCTAGTACTAAACTTTATAAAAACATAGCACTTTGAAAATTTTAAATTTTAAATAAATACGAGGTGAATATGACTGCCGACTTCTGGTGGTAGAAAAAGCCATTAATCTTCTCTGCAATTTCTTTCGAACGATGCAGTATTCTCCTACAGCAAAACATTCGGGGTGGCCCGCGAATGGTCACACAAGACCCTTGTTTGGTCCTTAGCGATGCCAGACGGAGACTCGGTTGTAGTAATGATGCGTAAGAAAGCGAGTGCTTTTGACGAATTGCTCTACTAGTACGGCGAACTCTACAACGGTCCCAAGATTGTCAAGCGTTGTCCCGAGAGATTTGAAATGGCAGTGAGATGGCAAAACAAAAGCAGAGAACATGTTCTAATGTCTCTAAAGCTTCGTCTTCCTAGCACATTCTAAAGCTTTCTCTACATTCATGGTGAGAATATTTGCATTTTCACGATAGCCAGACGGCCATGAAAGCTTGATTGAGTTGCATCAAGTCGTATCTGGACTGCTCCGTAATTTCTTGCGTGTAGTGAAGATCTAATAGAGAAGCAACAACAAAAGAACATAATTCATTCTTTTTAGAATGACTATGAAAGACTCTCTAGGATTATCCATAGGCTCCCCAAAGACTTCAAGTATGAACCATATCACTTTTTCTTAATAGCGCAATGAACTCATTTATACAGTCAGCACCATCAATTCGACTCTTACAAAATTTATTGAAATAAGTAGAGTCCGACCGATTAATCGGCATCAGCTAGTATCGACCAATAAAATTGGTATCGGCATCGGCTAGTATCGGCATCGGCCAAAAAATAGGTATCGGCATCGGTATCGGCCGTTTTTGGTCGATGATGCCATCGGCCTATTTTTCTGCTTTTTTGTTTTTATTTTTTGCACCGACGGGTTGTTGTTACCCCTTTTCAGTAATGTATTTTTAGATACTGTTTAATATAAATGTTTCCTAGAAATGTTTTTTTTAAGCTAGGTATTCTTAAAAACATAGATTTTCTCGAAATGTCTATGCATTTCGTCTCTTAATGTGGATATCAGAAGAAGGGGCATTAATTGAAAGCATTTTTTTTAACAGGCCTTTTATTTTTTCCAAATTTGTTTTCTGACTTCTTCCCACTGCATCTGTACAACGGGTCGCAATTTGAGAGTACAAATTTAAATATAAAAATCGTAATTTTAAGTTGAATAAAAAACTTAATTTGTATGCAATATTTACGTCACTATTTTATTTTCTCCCTCAGTGGATAAATGTGATATATTATTTTTTTTAATACATGTTAATGTATTAGAATTCTGAATTCTCTTGTTATTTTATTTAGTTTTTAATTATTTCTTTTCTCGTTGTTTTGTTATTTTGTGGTGAATATTACAAACAATATGTAATAGTTCCTTTTGTTATTTTATAAAATAGACTGTGTTTTTGATTGAATTCATTCGTGTTATTTTTTCTATGTAATCGGCATCGACATCGGCCGATTTTCGCCCTTTCGGCCGATTAATTGGCATCGGCCAAACTCACCCTTCCGGCCGATTAATCGGCCACAAAATTTGGTATCGGTCGGACTGTAGAAATAAGTTAATAATTTTTTTCTGCCAGTGGCACTTCAACCTTTTAAAAATGTATAAAAAAATTCTATAAATATTTAAAAAGAACATTTGCAATTAAACTGATCCAACATAGCAATGAAACCCGAGCCCTTGCGAGTCCTTTCAATTGTATAATTTCACATTTTCAATATAAAAATATCAAATCGAGCATAAAAAGTTTTAGACTTTTTTTGTGCGTATGAATTTGTTAATTTTAAATTTTTAATAACTTGCCATCTTTATTAGTATCATTTTGCCTCAATCAACTCAAACTGTCCAAAGAAAAAACAGGCAACATAACAAAAATTAATGAAACAACTACTAAAATGACACAGCATTTTGCCTTGATCGCTATTCTCACCACTACTGTTAGAATGCAAATTGTGAACAATTTTGTACAAAACCAAACCAAACTCAACCGAAAGCATAACCACTCCTCTTTCTCTTCTTCACTTTCGCTCTAAGTGTGTGTGTGTGTGTGTGTGTGCGTGCATTTGTCTAGTTTAGTTTTGATCAATTGTCATGCGCATCATGCAAATGCGACCAAGGCAAAACGCTGTGTCAGCCCAAAATCTGTCATAATTGGTATTTACAAGCAGACACGCATCACAGACTGTCACACACATTGTCACATACTAAATGCATTGTCATTTAACTACACTGCAAAAAATTCTCTTAAATTTTTTTCTGTTTGTTCAACTCACACATGCACACGCACACACACCAAACCCTGCATAACACTCCAAGCACCATGACACGGCATTCAAATATCACAACAACACCAACAACCACACGACATGAATTTGAAATTCTGTATATGTACAAAGTATGGTCTCTCTTTAGTTCTACTGTATCTTTTCGTTTCGTTCTCCGCCCCCTAACCCCTACCCCTCTACCGCTATTGACTATGGTTATGCCAATAAAATCAAAAGGAAACACACATAAAACCAGCCAAACCAAAACAAACAAATCAGCCAGCAATCAAACAATATCAAAATCTTAGCTGACACTCGACATTTTGCTCAATGAGGTGTTTTATTGCCCACTGCTACTTACTTGCCGGTTATTATTGTAATTTCATTTTGGTTATTGCTATTATGGGTTTCCGTTTGAGTGTATTTTGTATTTGTTCGAACTAAGAGTGAACGTACCGAACGGCTTTCGAAATGGCGTAAGAAAGTACATAAAATGTGTCTGACTTTCTATTTGTTTGTTTTTTATGTTCACTTTTTGATTGGATTTGTGTTGTGCGCATTTGATTTATAGAAAATTGAAAAGGGTCAATCAGCTCGTCAATGAGCTGAAGGTTGATGGTTAAAGGGTTAAAAATTTATGTAAGTTAAATGTGATGAATATGGATTGTTAAAAATATTGCTGAGGTCAACATTGATAAATATTCTTGCTAAATATGAATGAATGTGGCATGGTGTGACAAATATTTGTGACAATGTTTATAAATTTATAAATTAGTGCGTAAATTTACATTAAAGTTTTGAGAGCATAGAAATGTTGCTTAAAATAAAAAACATGAAATAAAGAGCAAAAAATGCCTTTAAGTCACGATTGTCCCAATATGCACACTGACACTTTATTTGTGTGTGTGTGTGAGTGCAACTGTTAGATTTTGAAGCACAGTCAACAGTTCTGGATGTCGCCTGAAGTGTCCCATAAATTAGTCCCATAATTAGTGCATTCGATTCAAATTCAATTTCAAATAAGAAACTTCATGGCTTCACTGTCTTAGAAGAAAGTTTCTTTAACACTAGAACGCTCAGCAAATCTAAGTTTTTAAGCTTGTTAAACGATTTACTTGAAATACAGAGACAATGCTTCAGAAATTTTATTCAAAAATTTCGTAATTAAAGGTTCGTTTATGTTATAAAGATTTCAGATTAAAAATGGTGTAACCAAAAATTTACCAAATAAAGCTGTAGTCATATGAAAGAGTAGTTTAATACTAGAAAGATCATTTTTTCATTTTTTAATGTATGTATTTTCTTTAGTATTTCTATAAACTTTTGCTTAAGTGACTTTTATATTGTTATTGTGAAAATTTTTATCTTTTTAAAAATTTATTTAATGGAAAATTGGCTAAGTCCGATTTGTAATTTTCGAGAAATCAGCTGCTATGAAATGTAGTCTTTGTAGGTATGGAAAACTTGCAGTCTTTCTAGTGTTAAGTCAACATAAGAGAGAATTGAGTTATATGTACCGAAGTCAAGGTGCTTAAATGTATTTTATACGTTTTGAAAAATCATTTTTTTTCAACAATATTATTTGTGTTTACATTTTAGTTAAAGTTTTTTGAAACAAGAATCCCCTTTCTATTTTGGTGAGAAAATCTTTTGTGCACATAGTTTTCAATCTTAAATTTTCAACTTAAGCTACTCTTCCATATGACCACTGAAAGAATTCTTAACAGAACTGAAAATAAAGCTTAACAAAAAATTGTCCCTCTCTTCATTTTAGTAACTAATCATAGCAAATTTTTTAATTTTTAAACTTTCCCTCAACCAACCATCGAGCTGATTGACCAGTCTCCGTTCTTATGAAATGCTAGCTTTGAGTTATTTTCCATATAATTTCTGTACGATTTATTTGTTATAAGCTTTTACATTATGCTCACACATTCTTTTGCCAATCAGAATCTCATCAAGCAACGCATAACTATGCAAAGTTGTATATATTCTCATAATGGTTGACGTCAAATAAACGACCGCAAAGAAAAAAACACAAAAACCACTTTGTGTAAATTAATTAGCCAATAAAAAAATACAAAAAACCAACATAAAAACTAAAGACAAAAGCAGCTCAACTAACTAACCAACCAACCACCAAACAGACAAACATCATTAAAATTGTATATATAAAAAATATTCATCCAAAAGCCTTTATTTCGCTACCAGCCACATGAACAACCTCCAAATAGTTTACAATAAATGCCCCAATAGACATTTAACATAGAAAGCAACAACAACAACAATAACTCGTATGCAAAATAATGACACAACAATTCGAAACTCGCAAACAACCAAACAAGTCAACCAACCAATCAATCAACAAACAACTTCAATGCAATATTTCCACCCTTCAAAAGCAAATATCAAGTTCCCTCTCACGCCCCCTTAAAAAAAATGAAAAAATCGAATTCACACACAACTTAGCTCACATTTCAGCCATTTGTAAATTGTGCGTACGACAATCATAACAACGGTGACAATGTCATGGCAAATGTCCAATGTGACAAACGGCCCGAACGCGCGTGCCAGTCAATTCGAATCGCTGTCGAACGAACGAACGTACGGTCCCAACGTAGGCGACCGTAGCGATCATTTGTAGAGTGGTGTGTCATTTGATACTTGGTACTTTTGAGGAACAGAAAACCGTCACAGAATGTAGCAAAATTTAGCAAAACCCATACAGTTGTGAGAAAACCGAAAGCAAAAAGAAAAGACATTGAAATTCATCATACAAGCAGTGTAAATATATATCAAGCAGAGTTTGTATCTAGAGCACGTAACTGAACAATTCGTACCACTCATGTGTAATGTACTCGTTAGTCGTATTCATGTCTCATCGTCGCACCGACACAAACCCACACTAATCGTCAGTGTTGTGCAAGCTGCGTTGGTAGGTATGCAACGGTTTCGGTGTTGTGTGCCCAGCCAAACTGGCTGCACGCTGAAACTTCTAATGAATTTCTTTCTAATGAAATCTAAGAATGATATATATATTTTTAATATTTTAAGCATAAATAAGATGACTTTTTGCGCAGTTGTCAGCATGTTGGAGTTGTAATTTGGAGCAGTTGAATTGTGTAATTGCCATAGATTGTGGAAAGTGTTGATGTCTTGTTTATAGACTCAATTCGAGCTTAAATCAGTAAAAAGTTTTCTTAATTGAAAAAAAAAATTTTTAATTAATAATATTTAAAAATAAATAATGTATAAATAAAAATATGTAATATAATATTTATGCATTTTCTAAGAAGAATTTGGGTTCTTGTTTAAAGTAATCTAAAATTAAACATCAGCTTTAAAAACAAATAGGTATATATATTGACGATTTAACGTTGACTTGGAGCTGAAGATGATATTTATATGATATTTATGATAATTAATAAAAATTATTGTGGTAATTAGGTATATCCAAAAAAATAATTTTACAAAGCCTCAATATAATTTTTGTATTGGTAAAGCATTCCTATGAACGACTTTTTTGTACTAATTTTGCTCTCATTTGTACTTAGAAATTTATTCGGAATCTTTCCTTTTGCTTAAACTCTCTTAGAAGCTTAGTTCTATTCCTCTTAAGAGTTTTATAAAAATTTTTAAAACTCAAAGATTCTATAAGTTTATTGAGGGTTACACAAGTCATAGATTTTCTTATAAAATCGCTAAGAAATTAAATATTTTAACTCGAAGCTTCTACAGGTTTATTGAAAGGATCTCGTTTTGGTTCTGTCGATATGTACAAATCTTAGATAATATCTTAAAATCACTTAAAGATTTAGCAACAAATATTTAAATTTAAGGCTTCCAGAAGCTTATAATAAGAAACTCGAACCGATTCCCATTGATCTGTAGAAGTCTATGATATTATTTTAAAAACACTTGGGACACTTTCAGCAACAATTACTTAAAATCCAAGCTTCTACAGGTTTAGGTAGTGGAACTGCTTTTGGTTCCTGTTGATCTATGCAAGTCTTGAATATTCTTTTAAAATTAGTTGGGAATTCAGCAAAGATTACTTAAATTTTAAGCTTCCAAAAGCTTATAAAATGAAACTCATTTCGATTTTCATTGATCAGTAAAAGTCATCTATTCTTAGATATTCTCTTAAAATCAGTTAGAAATTTGGAAATAAATATTTAAATTTTAGGCTTCCAGAAGCTTATGAAAAGGAACTCATTTTGATTCCCATTGATCTGTAGAAGTCTTAGGTATTCTTATTCAGTTGGGAATTCAGCAACAATTACTTGAAATCGAAGCTACTTCAGGTTTATGGAAGGAAACATTTTTTGATTCCTGTGGATCTGTACGATTTTTTAGGTGGCTCTTACCATCAGTTGATGCACAAATATTCCCCCGACCTCCTAATCTGGGTCACATGATGTTCGTGCGCAGTAATTAGTCTCAAAGAGATCTTCTGATCTTCAGAAAAGTTAGTAAAAAAAAACGTCAAATATCGCCCAGAATAGAGCTTTTCATATTTTGATGCCTTAGAACTCTTCAAGCTGAATATTCATCTAAGTAGTGAATTGATTTTAAATCTCTATATGATTTTTGTCTGTCCTGATTATAAACTTTGTACAAAACTATGTCTGTACTTTAGACTGTTTTAAGGACTTGAAATCCCATAGATGAAACTTTGAAATATCTTTCAGTTTCATTTTCGAATAAACCAAGTTATAAGGTCTGCACCGAAGGTCTGCAAAGCTCAAGTCTGCAGGTGATGTTAGGTTAGGTTAGCATGGCTCTATATGAGAGGCACTTAGGTCTATATGGGCAGTTGTGATACCATAATTCTATGCATTTAACACTCTTTTTAAGTGTCACATTTCGAACGAAAAGGGGGAGGGAGAATTTTTATATTTTGATTTATACTTAAAATCATCTAAAATTTAACATTTCAATACAAAAAAATATTTAATCTTTAAATACTTTTTCTAAGTATATAAAGCTCTTAATTTATCCCATTAGACTTTGATATTTATTGAAGGTCAGGTCTTCAAATGCTGGAATATTTATTTGTACTTAAAATCAACTAAAATTTAGCATGTTCAAAATTTTTAAAAATATATTTAACTTTTAAATACTTTTTTTAGGTATGCAAAGCTTTACATGTATCCCATCAGACTTTAAGACTTTAATCCATATTCAAGTGCAGGTCTTCAAATGCTGGAATATTTATTTGTATTTAAAATCAACAAAAATTCAACATTTTAAAAATTCCAATAGAGAAGAGAGGGAGAATTTTGATTTTATTTTTTATTTTTATCTATACTGAAAATCAAATAAAATTTAAATTAAAAAATATTAAATCTAAATAAATAAATAAGTAATAAATAAATAAATCTAAATTAAATATTTTCTGGATATGTAAAGCTTTCCATTTATCCCATTAGACTTTGATCTATATTGAAGTTCAGGTCTTCAAATGCTAACATATTTATTTGTACTTAAAATCAACTAAAAATCAAAATTTTAATTTTTAAATAAATTTAAATTTTTTAATAAATTAAATTTTTTTCTAAGCGTGTTAGGCTTTAAATGTATCCCATCAGACTTTGATGTATAGTCAAGCTCAGGTCTTATAATGCTATTTTTATTTGTACTTGAAATGAACAAAAATTCAACAATTTAAAAAGTTCGATAATCAAAAAAGAAATTAATAAATTTTTAAATAAAAATTAATTGATTTTTTAAGTATTTTTTCTCAGTTTTTCTCAGTTTCCAGTTTCCACTTATCCAATCAGATTATTGATTGATGTACGAGTTTTTTTCCGCATTCTTAGTGCAACTCCAGCTCACAACTCCAACTCAAGACGCTGCGTTTATGTAAAATTTAAAAAAAAACACACAACAACTACAACAACAAAAATAATGCTAAACTTTTATAAATTTTTTAATCACATAAAAAACACACTGTAAATATGCAAACACCCATTAAATCACACACGAACAAATTTCAATTCAATTAAAACACAACAATAACAAAATGGCGCCTACGTAAGTACATCACGCCCAGATACGAAATCCAAAAAAAATCAATACACAAAAAACAAAAATGACAAAAACCGCAAGTGCAACTCTCCTGCCTTTCTCCAAAGTAAACTCAAAAAAATAAATAAATACTTTTTACAAAGACAAAACGCATGCAAAACGCTCACCAAATGCTTTACGAAACAAACTAAACAAATAAATTAGAGTTTTTGCGTTGCTTAAAGCGTGCGCAACCACCACAGACCACCACTCGTCAGCTCACCACGTCCCTACTTCACCACCTTCACACACACAAACGCCATTTACCACGATTTACGCAAAATTGATCACCACAAACGTGCTAACTATTTGTAGTACAATTTCCAAACTTTTCCAAATATGAAATTTCATTTTTACTTATTTTCATGAAAATTGTTTTTTGCAATTTTCAAAACTAATACTTAAAAAAAACTATGCACCTACCATTTCGCAACATTAGCAGAACAACCTAATTGTTTTGTTTTACTAGATAGCATTTGTATAATTTTTTTTTCCAAATTAAACTCAAGCCAAAAGGCTTTTTAAACTCCGCAAGCTAAACCGAAAATGTACTAAATTAAAAACCAACAACTAAACAAGCAATGCCGTTATTTGTTACTTATTTAAATCACCACTGTGCGTGCTAACAGCTAAATCCACACCAACTAAATGCTAAAATAATTTAACTAAATTCAACAAAGTTTAACGACTTTCGACTTGTTCGTCAACTCATAAATACAAACACGAACGAAATTGAATTTTGCCTTCAAGATCACATCACAAGATGGTAGAGTTGCAACTCCACATAATATGAATGTCATTGCGATCATATTATGTCATTGAATAGAAACGTTTTTTTTTCTCTCAAATCCAGAAACTACAATAAAAAATGTAGAAAACATTTTTTATCTAAACACTTCCAACTGCAAGTGCGATGCAACAAGTTGGCTGATTCCTTTTGTCAAACTTGTATGATTGAAATTACCTTAAAAAGTTCCACTTTATGCCCAAAGAAGATCCTGAAACGAAAGCGACTGTTAAAAAGTGCAAACGAGCGTAAAGTGTACGGGTGAGTGATAGTTTCAACTGAATACACCGTGTAACAGCATTTTTCACACCGTGAAAAATTCATATGTGCGTGAAACTAGAGACCAAATATAGTACTGCGTACTCAGTTTTTCATTTCTACATCCTTTGTCCTTTTAAAAGGTCTTCAAAATTTTGAAGGGGATAAAAAATAAAAAAAATATAAAAAATACTTAACCTCGTTAGAATATGGCGATAGGGATATCAAATGAAAGAGGAAAGGCTGAGGAATTTAAATAAAATTAATTTTTTATCTATTTGTAAAAAAGGATATGAAAAATATTCTTTGAAAATTTTAATCCTTTATATCCTTGAAAATTTACATCGAATTTTCTTGAAAAGTATGTTAAATCCCCAAATCTCCCTGATCACGTGTCAAAATTTCATTACTTTATCTTTATTAGTTCGAAAGTTATTAAAAAAAAGCTGCAATTCTAATGAAGTACTTACAAAAATTCTAATTTATTTGAGTATCAGTATTTTAAATAATAAAAAGATACAAAATCAATGAAGCGAGAATAATGCAATTTTTACACGTGATCAAGGAGGTTTGAGGTTTTAACATACTTACTTTTCAAGGAAATTCGATGTAAATTTTCAAGGATGTAAAGGATTAAATTTTTCTTTCCTTTCCTCTTTCATTTGCTATACATATCGCCTAACGAGGTTAAGTATTTTTTATATTTTTTTTTAATTTTTCATCCCCTTTAAAATTTTGGAGTCCTTTTAAAAGGACCAAGGATGTAGGAATAAAAAACCGAGTACGCAGTATTACTAAATTTGGTCTCGAGTTTCACGCACATATGGATTTTTTCCGGTGTGAAAATTTTTTTTAATTTTTGTCGCATGGTGATATTTGCCAACTTGCTTCATAATAGTTTTTGTACTTTGCTGCAACCATTTGCGAAAAATTAAATTCAAATTTTGCAAAATATCACGTTTACAACAACCAGTGGTTCGACATTGGAATGCTGCACACACACTAATACATACATATATAATTTTGTAGTAATGCGCTGCCACGAACGCTGCATTTGCACGCCAAGTGCAACCAAAGTGAGCGGCACGTAATTCAACATCCGCCAAAGTCGGACAATGCGCGCGCGCGCCATGGCAATGGCGGATCAATGTGGCGCCCCGTAGCGGAAACGGAAAACGCCCGAGCGGCAGCTGGCAAGTGCTGAGAATGATGCAAAGTGCCAAATGCTGTAAAAGCAGCACGACGACGAGCCCAACTAATGGACGTACAAGTAGATAGCCAGACAGCAAAACGGATAGACAGACCGAGGCGCGAAAAGAACGGCCATTGCATGACAAAAGAAATCAAATGAATTACGCAAGCGGGCGTTCGTAGTAGAGCAGAGTGAGGCTGGAAACGACTGCAAAATTGCAGTGCCGCCAACGCTGACAGCAGACCGACGCAACTCAACGTGGCTCAGCGTAGGTGTTGAGAAAATGAAAATCTGCATTGCAGTCGCTGTCGATCGCGCTAACCCAGCCGTCAGTCAGCGAAATGCTGCAGCAACACACACTGGAGCGAATTGGCGCATCAATGCGGTGGGCGCCATAGCAGTGCATAATGTCATGTCGTAAAACAAAAAACAAACAAAAATCACGTAGTAAATTAAATGGACGCTGCGCCCACACACAGCAGCCAGCCACCATGCCGCAGTCGCGCATTTGCATTGGCGACAGGGAAAAGTGCAGCAGAAATTTATTGGTGGTGCAGCACACGTCGGCAGGCCGCATGCGGCATAAAAATGGTTTTCTGCTCTGTTCCATGCGTGTGTGTGTGTGTGTGTGTTGTGTGCGTGTGTGCTGCCGCCATGGAGTCTTTGGCAAATACGCCGGGATTTGCTGGATTTCGTTTTAATGATATTTCCAACTCAAAGCGCACGCTTCATGCAACAACAGCGCCGCACAAAGCCGCCATGAAATCAGCCGCAGCCCAACAACTTCAGCTGTAATGCAGCCATACTCACACACGCACACACACACAGACAGCCAGACAGTGGCGTAGTAGGGCAACGAATTTTTGAAAGGGTGAACAACAGCCTAAAACGTAAATTCAGCTGACAGTTCAATCTCAGTCACAGGGTTTTCCAACACATTTCCAACCAACTTCAGTCATGCAAAATGTGCTCTTCATTGATTCGAACTGACGCGTTTTTCATGCCGACACATACATATTTCCACCCAAAGCAAATAAATTCGCTTCCTGTAAAGTTTCGAAACGTGTTTGGAAGCATATTTTTCACATGTGATTACCCTAATTCTGTCTGACGTTGCCAACCAAATAGCTCGCTGCACAACTACGCCCAGCGGAAATATGTTTGCAAGTTCTTTTTGTTGTTAATGCCTCCTCCGCTCTTTTTTTGCGACTCGCCGCTCATTGCCACTCATTTTTCACATTCCCCCCACATACTTTCGCTCTTTTGCCGCTACATACAGTGCGCTACGTTCCCTTACTCTTCGTTTGTTCGCCGCTCCCATTCACCTCGCACCCGCTCCGTGTTTCCCGTCAGCCGCTCTGTTGTTTTCCTGCGTCAAAAGTTGGAAGGAAGTGCGCCCTTCGAAAGCCTTTTAAAAGTTGGAAAAGTTAATTTTGGCGTGTTGTGAAAATTTTAAATAAGCATTCGCTACGCTTCAGACGCACTAAGCCGCCATCGAGCGCACAATATTAATTTTCATGTCGTGCATTGGCTAATAGACGAGCGTTGGTAACTATGCTAAAGCAACAAAAGATGAGCCAACTGTCAACTGAACTGATGAAGTTCAAACACAAAAGACATAACTAGCCTGTAGGGTGGCCATATCTGTGCTGAAAATTGGCCTAAATAATTAACATGTTTTATATCAGATTTTAAAGAAAAGTATTATCTACCTAGAAGTTTTCTTCTACGAAATAGCAGCTGCTATGGAAGATAGGACCGACCTCAAATACCGCCAGAAACACACTTAGCTGTTCCCAACTCATATAGAGCTCTCTACAAAATTAAATGTTTGATAAAACTGGATGCCAAAGAGATCAACTGCGTTTTATACAGCTATTGCACCCTCATCTTTCTTCAAGTATTAAAGAAAATGCATACAGTGCTAATATTTTGGCCAAAACGCCGGCCCAGTCGAGATCTTCTTGTCCTCGTGCCTCTCTTTAATTCATTTGACAATTTTTTCACTAACTGTCAGCAGTTTTTAGTGCAAAAAGCTAAACTCTATTCTCCACTACTCATTGCCAGAGTGACCACCCACATTGACGAAGTTGTAATTGTATAAATTTTAGGTTTAAAACCCAAGTAAAATTAATTAAATGTAAATTAATGGAAAATATCGCCAACTTGCTTTAATTTCACTATTTAAAAAAGGTTTATCTAGCATACTGACCGTCTAAATTCAAGCTTTAAAGTACCTACAGGGTCTTACTTCACTTCTTCGTATACAAATAATTTTTGTGAGTTTATCAATTTTAAGTTTAAAACCCAAGAAAACTTAATGAAATGTAAATTAATGCAAAATATCAAAGCCAACTTTCTTTCGTTCCTCTATTTGAAGAGGTTTATATAGCAAACTGACCATTTAAACTCATGTTTTAAAGGGCCTATAGGGTTTTACTTCATTTCTTCATACACAAAGCATTTTTGTGAGGTTATCAATTTTAGGTTCTGAAGCCAACTTTACTTAATTCCTCTATTTAAAAATGTTTATCTAGCATACTGATTGTCTAAATTCAATTTTAAATTCAAATTTTAAAGAGCATACAGGGTCCCACAGAGCCTGAAGAAGTGATTCTTCATAAACAAATCATTTTTGTTGCTGAATTTTCAATTCTTGTCAAAATAACGTTTCCCAACACGTCTAAATTACGAATCGTTTTCGTTTTTTTTGCACAATAATTGCAACTTTTCAAAGGCCTTCGAAACAAGATTTTGTCATTGATATCCACATTAGTCACAACTCTTTGTGTCCACAGTTCAACAAACACACATTACATCAATTCATCACCACCACTGCCACCACTTTGAAAACCATACACATGTACATCGTTTTACATACTTACATACTTGTAATAAACAAAGTTGTTGCTAAACATTCTTCTCGCATATGAAATCTAACGGTTTTGTCTTGACATATTTTAAATAATTTTTTTTTATAATAAATGAAATATGCCACTTTTTATAGAAACTATTCATATTTCTAACTAAGCAACTACAATGGCAACAAGCTTTAATAGTAAACAACTTACAAAATACTACAAAAACAACACATAATAAACTAAAAACAAAAATTAAATACAAACAAAAATACTCGACATACATTAAGACATGCAATAAATATGTCTTAAAAATGCATTCAACAAAACAAAACATACAAAAAATAGATAAAAACAACCCAAACACAAGAAAATATCAGTAATATTAGCAAACAACAAATTTCCAAAAATACACTAGAATACCTCTAAAATATATATACATACAAAATAAACTAAACATGAAAATCCAAAAATACAAAATATACTCGACAGTTTTTTTTAAACTACTATTATTGTTTTCAAATGGTTTCTTCTTTTTTTCTACGATATCTTTTTTTGTTTCAGGAGTTACAATTCTTCTATCGCTCACAGTGTTTCTCAACCTTGTAGCTGAGACATTGCCCCAAGTATCTGATGCAATCCCCTTGTTAGGTAGCGATTGCATTTAAAATGCAAATATTCAAATTTTATACAAAAAATTAAATTAAACAAACAAAATACAAACAATTTACCGCAAAACAAATTAATACCTACTACTCTTAACATTATTATTGTTGTTATTTACCATATATTGCTAAACAAAAAACTTTAAATCTTAAACGAGAAACTAATCTAAAACGAAACGTGCAATTAACTGCCACAACATTTAAATGTTCGTTTTTCTCTACTACATACTTACTACTCTCCTACTGCCGCTATTATTACTACCACCACTACTACTACTACTACTACTACTACTACTACAACTACTACTACTTTTTAAACTACTACTACTACTACTAACTACCAAATTATTTATAAACGTTGCCATTTAAATAAAAATTAAACCCTAAATTTTTGCCTACATGTCTAAATTAAACAATTTGCAAAGAACCGTTCAAGTATTCTATATTTTCGTTTAGAAACGGTTGTCTATGTTGTTTTTGTTCTTCGTTCTTATGCTCCTCTTCGTTTACTGCGTATTACTATAAATGTGTATGTGTGTCAAAGAGACCCGAACGCTTATCCACCACCCAACCTAATTTCATGTTTTTAACTTGATTTGCCAACAAATCGAGTGCGGATAGAAGAGTCGAGAAAGAAGAGTTTTTCGTTTGGGTGTCCTAGGCCCCAAGCCAAGAGCAGACAGCCGAGTACATAGTTCTCGTTCCATTCTGATAGGTTTCTGTCTATATTTTCATTGTTTCACTTTCACATTGTTTTTCATTCTTGAACAACAACAAAATTGATTGTTAAAACCTAAAGACACCCGATTAAGAAGGAGATTAAATAGTTGGTGAGATATAACAGAATATATACATAAATGACATAGAGTTCATAAGATGATAGAAATTGTATAGAAATGATGCCAAATACTTAGTCGAATAACCGATGATTCAACGATCCTTTTCACGTGGTTATGATGACCTAAAATATGTGTGAGTGTCGCTGAAGAACTGCTGAACCCTAACCTAACTCTAGGACCACCGAGTCAAAAAACTAATAATTCAGCAATCGTTTCCATGTTGATCATGTAGAGTTCATAGGATAATAGAAAATATATAGAATAGATGCAAATATATTTAGATCAGATAAAAAATTTTTTTAACCCTAACCTAACTCTAGCCTTACTAAGTCAACAAGCCAATCATTCAGCGATCTTTTCAGGGGATCTTGATTGTTGACTTAAAGTGAATGAGTGTTTTTTAGTAACTGCTCAATCTTTCTGATCAGAAACGATGCATAGTACAACGTATCAATATAGATCAGACAAAGAAATTTCGTTGAAACCTAACTTAGCTTTAGTCACACTAAGTCAAAAAAACCCATCATTCATTCTTAAAGTGAATGAGCCTTTTTTTAATAACTGCTCAATATTCCTCATCAGAAACAATATATATTACCACCTACATCAATATAGATCAGATACAGAATTTTTGTTAAATCCTAACCTAACTTTAGTCACACTAAGTCAGCAAAACCGATTATTCAGCGATATTTTCAAGTGATGTTGATTGACGACTTAAAATAAAAGAGTGTCTCGAAAAAACTGCTTGATCTTTCCGATATGATCCCATCCGATCCGATCATAAACGGCATATAGTACAACTCCAGTCACTCTTTCTCTCTTTTCCATCAAAAGCTTTTCACTTCCAGAACCAATGCAATGCTTAACATGAATAGTGCTTAATATTTAATGCGGGTTGTATTGTATTAAAAAAGGGAAAGCTAGACCTTAAAACTCAATGCGCCAGGCAGCGCATTTCGAAGCAGTTACTCTACTAAATTCCGACTACATATAAATTCAGTCTGTCAATCCTTTGTCAATTCAAGTCTAAATAAAATTTATGAAATGAAAAATATCATCTTTTAAAAAAACACAGTCTTAAAACTTTTTTTTGAATCTCTCTTCAAAAATATCCAATTTTCAAAATGACCCATGAGTAAAAAGATTTTCAAGTTCTTTAAAACATTTTCATAAAGTTGTTATTTCTTCTTTAGAGTTCTTTATTGACAATCTTAATCGAGTGTCTTTAGAAATATAATTTGTATTCTGTTCTTAGACAATTTTGTCCAACTATTTCAACTTATACTTTAGTAAACCTCTTCGACCTTATGACTTTGGCTCAATAGAAACGCCCAGATCTTCTCGTATCTAGAGCTCTCTCCCTCTCTCTCTCTCTCCCCATTGTCTGTCCCTCTACCACCGTCTTACATGCTCTTACCGCTCTCTCATCGAAATTCTCGCTATCGCTCTGTAATAATTTGCGCCCATTCTTTATTTTTAAATGCTATCGTTATCTATACTTCTATAAAAACAACTCTCAAATCCATGAATTGGTATTTCATATAAAAGAAATTCAAAAGAAATTTCCATACCTTCCCCTTTCGGACGTCAACAGTGTGTATTACACACCGTTTGCGTCATATTTCACCCCATTTTTCCATACGTTTTCCTATATTTTTTCAAATTTCTATCTAAAAATTCCAACAACAATTCTTTAACAAATTCCACTTCGATTCAATGCAATTCCAATATTTCAGCAATTACAAAAGATACTTATGAGACAGATTTCAATGCAAGTTGATTTGGGAATATACTTGTGATCGAATCGATCCTTTTCGTATAACTCATTTCTTTTTTTTTTTTAATTACTACAATTCACAAAAACAATACAACGCTCTTGCTCTCTTTCTTACAAATAACTATGTCCTTTTAGTACGTTTTGTACTTCGTTTCACTACAACTTTATTACTCTTCTACTTCGAGTATAGCCTTAGGCTTTTACATTTATGATTTATTTCCTTGTCTATGCTCTCTCACAACATATGCGTCTCACTCTTTCACGATTGCATACGCATTGGCTCACTCTAACTCTCTATCGCGCTATCATTCTGTCGCTCTCTTTCCTTCTTACATTCTTTCGACTTTACAAACTTTCAGTTTTCATTGAAGCTTTCACTGATTTTTGGTTCGACGCGCTTTGTTCTTTCGTCTCACACTTTTCACCTCACCCCAGCCCACTGTAACTCACCGGCCAACACTCCTTCACACACGTTATATGCATTATATACACGTTATATTTACTATACTCGTATATATATTTACTCTAAGCGTATTCTAACTATACTTTGACCCATTTTCGGAATGATATTTTTTGATAACGAACCTTTTTGAAAAGTCATACAGTTATGCAATCGTAAATTCAAATTCCAATTCGCTTCATAAAAACTAGCTACTTAGTTATTTTTAAAATAAAAATTCCAACAATAAAACTATGAAAAACTAGCTTTAAAATCGGTTCACAAATATAGCAAGTATTACTTTATCATTTCAATATTAAACTAAAGTGTACATTTACTTTGTCGCAGCACTGTACACAGCAGTTCGTGAACATTATCGGAGTGTAAAAATATCATTTCATGGCGAAAAGGTGTCTGTCACACACACACACACAGTGTTGCAAACACATTTTCACCAAAACGAGAAAAACAAAAATGGGTCGACTGTATGTATTTGTGAATCGTGTGTCAGAGTTTTTTCTTGTGTTAAATGTCCAATGTTGCGTTATCCAACCGCGCAGCTCGAAACGAAAATGTCACTTAATGAAATTGTATCCGATATTTGTTTCGAGTTGTTGTGCCAGTTGTAAGCGTTTTACTTTTCGCTCTCACTAACAGCGCTTTTAAATTATAACTTTTCTTTTAAATATATTTATATATATATATATATATATGTATATGCATATACCATATATCAGTTATTTGTGTACAATTTTTTTTACAACCACATTTAACCGTTAAAGTATGTATTAACACTTTCTGCGTCATTGTTGTTGAATATTAATCGTCATCACCATAACCAAACTATTTACTACTTACATATTTATATATGCAATATTTGTATAATTTATTGATTTCGTTGTGTGGAGTTTTGTTAATTTGAAATAACAGCCATAAAAATTAATTATTAACATTTAAGCATTTTATATTTGAGTTATGAGAATTGTGCGATTGCTTCCAATTCAAATGCTGGCAAATAACATTTTGAACGACTATCAAAAAGGTTCAAAAGCAAAAGGTTCACAACGAAAATATCACCACAGAAATTTGTGCCCATCCTTCACTCATACATTTACTTGGGTTATTTGTGAATAAAGTTCATAAATAGAGCCCAAAACTACACAAAATCATGCATGATTTTTATTACCATTCCTAAACCATGTTCTATCCCTAATTCATTCGGACTTATTAACTACTGCAGACTGATTATTACTTAAGTTTTTATAAGATAGTTTTCTTGGTTTTGTTGGAATATGGAACTGATGGAAGCACTCAGAAATTTTTAAGTCCATTGTAGCGCAATCGACATATCGAAATCAATGCGAGCTTCGGTAGTTCGGAGTAGTCTTATTAGTGCCAAGGTACCAAAAGTTGTCGTACTTAACTGGTCATAACCACTCATTACCGGGTTAGGTCTTGTCGCAAAAGTTCTCTCCAGGCGCCTCTGCTTTGCGTGCGCCTTCTCGAGTTGGTCACACCCAGAAATGATAGAGCATCCTCAAAATGATTCTTTCACCCGCGACACAGTCTCCCTCTTTGCCGTCGATCTCCAACTACCGCGTCAAGCACCTCTTCGGCAAAGCTTCTTCGTCCATACGGTTGATGGGTCGCTGGATGTAGATTCGCTGTGCTACGTCCATGTCTTTAAACAGCTCGTCCTTCGTTCGTATTCGATATTATTTGCCAGTACGAACTGAGCCCAAAACTTAGCGCACTTTCTCTCAAACACCCAAAGAGCCGCTAAGGCATTTTACGACAGGGCAGTATGAGCGTCCTATAGAGTACAAGTTTTATCTGTCGAAAGAAATAAATAAAAATTTCGATATTATTCATAGAACCTCAGATATTGTATAATACTCAGACTATAAGATTGCAATTGTTGACCGAAATTTCTACATTAGTAATAGAACCTCAGATATTTTATACTCTTTAGACTGTAAGATTGCAATTGTTGACCAATACTCTTTATAAATCGGAGAATCTGAAGCATGTCATCCGGTTTTGACTCATCAAAAAAACTCTGTTTTAATTTCTGGAATAGAATATATTTCTTCCCTTCCTCTCTTTGTGGAGTTTTTCTACTATTCAGACAGTAAGATTGCAATTGTTGACCAATACTTTTTATAAACCGAAGAATCTCAAACATGTCACCCGATTTTGACTCACCCAAAAGACTCTAGGTTACTTACTGGAATAATATATATGTCTTCCCTTCTCTCTTTGTAGAGATTCTTTATACCTTGAGTATTCTATCTCACTTATGCTTAATTTTCCACTGATAAATGTGTAAAATTCTGCCGCAATCTGAAGCTAAGTTTTACTCTACGTTTTGAACTCTAAACTCACCCATGAGAAGAAAGAAAAAGAGGAGAGAAACAACATTTTATATGTAAATTGTTCTTTTGGTAAACCCTACTTGTCTCAAGCAGTTCTCTATTGAATTTATAGTCCAAAATACTAGACATATGTCCCCTTCTTTTACAAAGCTCTCCTACTCCTCTTACTTTAAACTACATACTTCACTGTTATTACTAAACTCCTTCAAATCTTTATTTGAATATTTGATTACTATTTTTTTACAACAATACAAACATAAAAGAATATGCTAAAGTCCTGATCAAATCATGTTCCTATACAAAATCAAACATAATACCCACAGTTCAACTGAATTTTCTAGTCTTGCAATTTAAGGCTAAAAAGTTAATAATAATAATAATTGACTGGCACGACAGCCCGCTTACGCGAGACTAAGGCCTAGCTTCCCGCAACCACCCGTGTTGTGCGTGTGAATTTGCATGCGGGTGGAAGGGACCTACAGTTTTATGCCGGTTCCGAACGGCAAGTTGGGAGCTCTTTCATAAGCAATTTTTACTCTCAGAGGTTTCCATTTCCAGCTGAGAGGACAGCCACCGAAAGAGAAAACGAGTTTTCTCGTTATTTTTTTAGGTGTTATTACAGGCAGTATTTGAACCTGGGTCTCTGCCTTCGACTCGCGGTCCAACGCACTATCCAACTGAGCCACGGCGGCTGCCGTTAAAAAGGCTAAAAAGTTATTAACCCAAAATGCAGTATTTTCCGTATACCTTCCTGATTCGTGCCCTCTGCTCTACACAATCATGAACAACCAGTGCAACGGATGTCCATTGGTTTCTAGCAAACTAAACTTGGCTACAAATTTTATTGAACATTTAACAAATTAAATTTTATTGAACATTTTATTTAAATATTAAAAGAAATATTTAACATTTAAAATTTTATGATTATTATTTTTTTAATTTTTAAAAATTTTCCAGGTGTTACAATACTACTATCACAAACAGTTTTCTCTTTATTGGTCGGTAATGTTATCACAAAGACGAGCGAGGCTGTGCCATTGTTAGGTAGTTACCCTACCCCCCCCCCCAAAAAAAATATGAATAAAATTTCACATTTAGCTAAACTATTAAACAAAAGTTGCATTAAAATCCCAAAAACTCGTACAAAAAGCGCTTTAGCACGATCTCAACAAATATACATAACTATAAATAATTAAGAAAACTAAAGCAATAATATGCATTCAATTGAATATTTCTTCTCTTCTAGATACTAAATCTTAACTACCGGAATGTACTTACATTTCTCATTTCCTAATAAACCGTATTAACAATAACAACTAACTTGAAGCCGTAGTCTCAAACTGAATTATCCACTCACCAGCTGCTACTCTACATACTGTTGCCTACTACTGCATCATGCCAACAAAAAACAAAAACAAACAACAAACCATAACTAAATACTTTCATAAGACTAGAAACTAAACTAAAGTTCTTGAACTAGTTTTAAATAGAATTTTGTACAGAAATATCAAAACCGATAAAAATGTACGAAAGGAACTCACAATCCAATTTAAAATTTACATCTAACTAAATACTGAAAATGTAGTAAGCCTGGCTTTGCTCCAGTTGGTTTCTTATAGTAGGTTGAGATTTTTGCGCATGCCTAACAGCTCTCTTCATCCACCCAATGCTCGCCTTAAATCCGTTCACATCTATTGCTCATAATAATGCCACAACTCATCGAATAGTTTGGTAGAAGACTGGTGAAAGCATTTAATCGCTTCATTAGTTTTATATTGAATCATACATGGAAAGTGTAATCGAAATATGTGACCAAGTCACAAATTTTACTTGTGCAACCAGTGACATAATGCAATTTGTATGGGAAATGTTATCACTTGAATAAAGTCAACATGCTTTGAATTGGAAGTAAGCGTGCTTGAGAAAATATTTTCAGTTTAAATATTACAAAATTTTAATATTATTTTAGTTTTTATTGTTTGAAAGACTGTAAGTAAATGTAGGCTTTTAAGTACTCAAAAGAACTGAATTTAGCAAAACATTTTGAGTCAGTTGATACCATTTAGTGACAGTTGTGACTCAGCGGTGAGTGCGTTGCAATGCAAAAAAGAAATGCTTCCACTCTACACAACATTGAACAACCAGCGCAGTGGATGTTCATTGCTGTCTAGCAAACTAAAAATTGCTACAAATTTTATTGAACATCTAAATATATCTTAAATAGTGAGTTCGAATGCCTAAGGAAATCAAAGCATAAAGTGAAGATTTATTATTTTGTTGGGAGCAAAATAAAAAGAGTGGAGAAGTAAAGAAGTTTTCTTTCATACTATAAATCGATCGATCGTGTTCGAATTCCCAATAGCGAGTGGAAGATTCCAAAATCTGACAGCCTCTACAAAGTGATCTTTTCAAAGGAGATGTTTCTATGCCATTCATATGCCTTTTTCTAGCCAAAAGTAGAGGCAAAGAATTGCTTCCGGAGAGCGCAAACTATGAGTTGTGCTTCCACATGAGTTGCTTTTTTTGGCTCTTAAAATTCCCTAAAGTCTTTTTTGGTGCTCTATTTAAACAATCAGTCAGTCTTTACCGAAACCCCAAAAACATATCATTCCATCTATTGGTGCTTGCTGGGATCAGTTAAAGTGTCGATTGGCGATTCTAAATGCTTTTGCAGTACCTAATCCTTCCAGCAAAAAAATCGTAGGCCTTTTTCTTGCCGGTCACTTGCAGGTAACGCCTTGAGAACCAATCTTCCCCATGCCAGAACTTTTTCTAGCATTAGACAACCTGGCCTATTTATTCTTCTCCTCAATTATCCCTTTTATTCTTATATAAAGACAGCTGACCTACAAAATCAAATACTAAAGCTAAACCTTCTTCCTGCCAATTGCAAAAGTTGTCTAAACATTTCCATGTCTTGTAATTGATCAAACCTTCTTCTTTTCGGTATCAACAATGGCTCAAACTCCAACAAGATTATCTAAGTATACTTCAATTTTAATTTATGCCAAATTTTTTTTCTTTGCTTTCACTGTAAAAGTTTGATAGATAACCGTATAACAGCATTTACAAATGCAACTCTGCAATGCATTCGAGCAACAGCTTCCGTTGAAATGTTTTGGAAAGCAGCTTTGCAACACCGAAAAAACTCGCAAACCATTAATCTACAAAAAAAAAACAAATAAATAGTTAAAACTCGTAGCCTCAATAAAATCATAGCGACTCATTAAAATCATCGCATTAAAAAGCCGCAACATTAATGCTAAAATTGTATCGTAACCAAACGAAAACGTACATACAACCTAAAATGCACCCTGTAAAAGCATAAAATCAAAATTTTGCCTGATAATAAATTCAAAAATGACTTTAAACTGCAAATCCTAAACCTTAACACTGTAGACAATCATATAGAAAAGTATGCGTACGCTATATAGTTACTTGAATATTAAATTTATGTGTGTGTGTGTGTGTGTGTGTGTGTGTGTGTGTGTGTGTGTGTGTGTGTGTGTGTGTGTGTAGTATGAAGCCAAACATTCGCTCACCCAAAACATGTAATGCCAGAACACACGTATTGTTAGTAAGCTTTTTGCAATTCCTCTCTTCCAAGTATCAAATATGACTTTTATGCTAAAGTTTATGACAACAAAAGAAAACCAACAACAACAAAAAAATCCAAAAATCTAACTAAATCGAAAGATGACATTTCATTAAATAAATGCAAAGAAAACTCAATCAAATCATCACAGTAAACCAGCAACAACTAAAGCATTACCTAATCATTAACCAACGTTCAAGTCGTAGAATAGCGCCAATGCATTTTATTTTCATCAACGCTTTCACTCCACTCTCAGCGCTCAGTTAAGCTAGTTACAAATTTTTATAAAATCATTTACCCAAAATTCCCCTATCTAAATAGTGCTTTGAAAAGAAGCAATAAATCTCGTAGTTTCGCAGTTAGTCACTTTTAGCGAGTTTAATTCGTAGTGCTTAAAAATATATAAAGTTTGATATTCGACATCACTGAATTGCTGAACGAAACAGTTGAAATATTTCATAGCACCAGCATCGCTCATATTTGTTTACAATTTCGCTTTCATTTGACTTGATTCGACCTTAGTTGAGTATTTATTAATTGAATTTGAAAATTTTCAAATAGTTTTGATTTCAATTGAATTTTGTATATTTATTTAAATTTGTTTATATGATTTTTAATGTTGCAAGCAAGAGGTTCAACAGTTCAATGTTGCATGATTTCTAGTGCACTTGTCATATGTGTAGCATAGTGTTGGATGTTACACTGTTTTAAACAAAACATTGCCACTGCTAATTGTTAAGTATTTAGTGTATTATTACCAATCTTTTTATTAGTATCCACTTGATACCAAAGACCCACTTACTACAATTTTAGTTTTTTTTTTCAGTTTAATATTTTCATGTTATATGCCAACCAACAAAACTTTGCCATATGTCTCGTTGTTTCGGAGGTTTTGAAAGCTACTACGAAAGAGAGAGAAACTAATGACTGCATTCCTTGATAGCAAAATCAATGCTTTGCAGTGATGCCTGTCAGACTCTAAGAATAAATTTCTTATGAGATATTCTAAATAGAATTTAAAAACCAAAAATTCATGTATTTCTTAACATCTAAATCAATGCTTTGCAGTGAAGATTGTCGGACTTTCAGTAACATTTCCATGTAAGATTTTCAAACCAAAATTTCAAACTAAAAATTCATGCATTTCTTCATAGCAAAATCAATGCATTCCAGTGAAGACTACCAGACTTTCAGTATCATTTCGTATGAGATTTTCTAACTTAATTTTAGGACCAAAAATTGACGAATTTTTTGACAGTAAAGTCAATGCTTTGCTGTGAAGACTGTCAAAATTTTACAAGGATTTTCGAACCAAAACTTACAAACCAAGAAATCATGAATTTCATGTTTTAATACAATATTTCTTCGTTAATATTTCCAAAACTGGAAGTTACCAATTAATCTATTAGAAGTCAGCAATATATTTTGACCCAAAGCAAAAAATGTGTTCTGGTCTGTGACAGAATTTCTTTTCGGAGTTTGCGTACACAAGTTTTGAGCCCAATACCATTTCAAATCCCATTTTCAAATTATATGGTATGACTTAAAATTTTTGTAACAAACGAATTTTTGGGGATTTAAACACCGAAATCACCATTGATTCTGGCATTTATGTTTGAAAATGTCCAAAAACCCATTCACGTTTGTAACTATGGATGCAGATCTTCAGAAAATTACGCCCGAACATATTTACTCTATGAGAAACGAAAAAGTTGTAGATTAAATTAAAATTTCCATCCTGTTTTGAATTTCTGATGCCCAAATATTATCTTTTAATTTATTAAAAGCAAAGAAAAGATAGTATTTTTTTTTTTTGTAAAAGTTTCAGACAATTTGAAAAAATATTTGATTGTGAAAATTTTGCTTAGATATTTTTTATTTAAAATAGATATTTAGCTATTTTTTTATTTTATTAAAAAAAAATAATAAATTTGATTATATTTTTAATTTATTTTTATTTTATCTTGATAGAAAACAAATCTAATTTTCATATATAATTTTTAGGGTTTGTGAATTTTTCATTTATTTTTATTTTGTTTATTTTAGTTTTATTTTTGCTTCAATTTATGTATTTTGTTAATAGAAAAAATATTTTCTTACTTCCTTTTTATTTATTTTTTTTTTGTTTTTTATTTTTTTTTTATTTTTTTTGTATCTATAGAAAATATTTATAGAAAATAGAAAAAGCAAATATTATATTTTGAAAACTTTCATGTATATTTTTGTTATTCTTTTTTTTTATAATGACTAATATTTAATACGATTAGTTCTTGCACCTTAAAAAATTAAATTTATAACAACTTCAATTTTTTTTATTAGCCAAAAACCAATATTAAACCAAACTAAACTAAATATTCAACTGTATGTAAAATTGCTTTGATAGAAAATCCCTTAAATACCAAATAAACAAAATAATTTCTTAAAAACAAAACACAAATAACAGCTTATGAAACCCCTCAATATTTAAGCAACAATAACTGAAATAATTTGTTTAATTTGCTTTTGACTTTCTTCCTCCATTTCTTTCTTCCACCCCCTTTGATTTAAATAGTGTGCACTTAGATAAAATTAACAAAACAAAATAACAATTGTAACACTCTACAATGTTCAATGTACAAGTATATTAAAATGTATGCAAAGCAAACGTGCAACAACACCAAATAGTGAAATGTTCAATGAAAACTTCAAAAAACACTTGAAAATAATCGTTGTTAGCATTTAAGCAACTAAAACTAAGTGGAATGTATGGAATGTTGAATGTCCGGTTGTACAATGCAATACTGTGCAATACTCTCACACACACACTCACACACCTATTAGCTATTCCTTGACCATTGCATATTCTTGAAGCTAATTTAAATAAAAACGTAACTAACCGTTCAAACACACACAATAAACACCTGTAATGGATGTGTCTCTACTTCGGTGTATTGGTAAATGTGATCACTACTTAATGCTCGCTCACTCTTTTGAACTTGTTTCGTCCTAACTTAATTCAACACCTTTTACTTCCGTCTATACGTTCTTCTTGTTGACTACTTTCAAAAACATTTTGACAAGTTTAAAGTTTTTGCAAGTTTAAACGATTTTTAATTAATTTGAATTAATACTTTTTTGTGCACTTTATATGGTTCATTTAAGTTTAAAGAGGTAAATTCTAATGACAAATTTGTTCATATTTGAGACAAAATTAGCTCCAATGGCCATTGCCCATACTTTTGAATTTTTTAGAATATTTTCAAACATTTCATCTATTTTCTTTCACTTCACTTTAGGTAACAGAGTTATATCTCGACTCACTATGGACTTTAAGAAAGTTATTCCCACTTAAAAGTACTTCTCAGGGCAACTTGATTGAGAACCTCTAAGATGCAATGGGAAATGATTTAAATTTTTTCATAGTTTAGCATTGAAGTCAAAATCAAATTAGATTAGGTAGGAGTGGCTGCTTCACGGCATAGCCCACTTGGGCCATGAAGGCCCATTGTAATACAACAAACAATCGAGTATAAGACTGAGTCTAAGACTAAGACTTGAGTTTCTCACGAAGCCTGTAAACTGTTAATAGCCTTGCCGGCCATATCTCCTAGATTGTCGAAGAAGAAGATCCAATTAAAATTATCTTAAATTCCTTGAACTTTGTCACATTTAGAGACAAAGCCACAAAAGCATTCAGAGAAGCATTTTTTGCAAACCTTATATCAGTGCCTATAGTTCGTACAAAGGGACGATTTTTTGAACAAATCCTTTAAATCCTTTTGACTTATCATAATTATTATTATAAAATATTTTTTTGCATGTTTATAAAAAACGTCTTCTTTAGTTTTTCAACGTAAAATTGAATGAAATATAACGAAATAAATACATAAAATAGATGCTGGCATATCACTGGTGTTTCCATGTGATAAGAAATTTTGAAATATTTAAAACTCATTTAAAATTAAAAAAAAATTGTTATGTTTTTTTCTTTAACGCTCTTAAATATTGTGTTTTAGTAATATTTGATTTTGAATTTTCATCCACAACGCAACAATTGCACGTGAGCTCGTACATTTCCATAGCTATTTCACTTCTTTTTGTATTTTCCGCACGATTTTCACCAGCACAGTTGCATTCTTGTGTAATCAATATATCAATGTATGTATGTTTATTGGCATTTTTTTGCTATGACACCTCACACTCACGTAATTTTTCACAAATATTACTACTACTTAAACTACTACTAATACTACCAACTACTACTACAACTACTACTACTCCAACTACTACTATTACTACTTACTACTCACTTTAGTATAAATATATTACAAACTATTCAATCATACATTAAACTAAATATACAACACTTAAAAAAATCAATTTTCGTAATTTTCTATGTAATTTGTTTCTGCTGTAATATCAACCATACAACAATTACTAATAAATTCTTTTTCATTTTTTTTTTACTTTTAATTTTGAAAATACAAAAACCAAACAAATCAACAAACACTCCACCCAAAATCAAACCACTGCAAACTGTAGGCACATATTTCAATTGCATCATGTTTATGGTGGCATCGTCGGTGGTGCTAACGGTGGTCGTGCTCAACTATCATCATCGCACGGCGGATATACACGAAATGCCGCCATGGGTAAGTCCCCACTCAACTCGCACGAATGTCGCTAGTGTTGTTGCTGTATTTGGTGTATTTACGGTGCCCATTTTTAACGGTGTCGTACAGTGTGTGTTGTAAAACTTGTTTCCGCATTGCATTGAAATAAATTCACTCTTCCAATTTCTCTTCGATGACACACTTTCAATGCAGATAAAATCCGTTTTCCTGCAATGGCTGCCATGGATCTTACGTATGGGTCGTCCCGGACGTAAAATTACACGAAAAACAATACTACTAAGCAATCGCATGAAGGAATTGGAATTGAAAGAACGTTCTTCCAAATCACTATTAGCCAATGTACTCGATATCGATGACGATTTTCGGCATACAATTTCCGGTTCACAAACGGCGATCGGCTCGTCAGCGTAAGTTTCAAATATGTATTACAGGCTGAGTACTTAGTTACCATATTTATTGGTTAAAAAGAAAGAAATTGTATTATATAAAATATATATTAATGTATTGAAAAACGCTCAACATATATGAATTAAAATGGCCCAAACGCAACGACTGATACAATTCTTAAAAATTCTTTTATTTTTATAGGAGTTTTGGTCGTCCCACAACGGTGGAGGAGCATCACAATACAATAGGTTGCAATCATAAAGATTTGCATTTAATTCTTAAAGAATTGCAATTTATAACAGCGAGAATGCGTAAAGCCGACGAAGAAGCGGAATTGATAAGCGATTGGAAATTCGCTGCAATGGTTGTGGATAGGTGAGTCATAGACTAAGTATGCAAAATTCCTTAAAACCCTAAACGGTTATAACTAGTGTCCGACCGAATATTCGGTTTCGGTTTCGGCCCAAATAAGTGGTTTCGGTTTCAGTTTCGGTCAAAAAATGGCCGATCAGCCGAAACCGAAACTTTCTAGAATATTTTATACATTTTATTGTGTAGCAGATGTATAGTGAAAGGAGGAGTCATTTAGATGCCAGCATCTTTTTTTAGCATATAATATTAAATTATTTAATTTTGAGTATTAGCGAGTAAGGTACGAAAGGTGATTTATTCATGTTTACGTTTTTAAAAAATGAATAAATTGCTTTTATTAATAAGTATTTATTTATTTATGCTATGGTTGTTTGTTTGTTCTTTATTTACTTAATGTAAAATTTGTTTGTTAAAAAAAAGTGCATATGGGGATTTTTATTTCAACTAGAAAGTTTCGGTTTCGGCCAAATATTAAAAAAAACCGAAATTCGGTTTCGGCCCAAAAAAGACGTTTCGGTCGGACACTAGTTATAACTAAAAGAAGAAAAGATTCTCAAGAAGCTGAGAGAGCAAACAAATCAGCTCCAGATTGCAATTCACCAACACCAACACAACAAAAAGCGAGCAAGGCTAAATATTTTTCATAGTTTTCAAGCCAAAAACTTTTTAAAAATCTGCTCAATGTCCGCATACTGCTAACCAAAACCCAAAAAATCAATTTTTAAAATTTATAACTCATAAATTATATTAAAAACCTACAACATTTCTAGATCTCAGAAATTGTTGAAATCCCATCATAAATTTTAAGGATTGAAATTAAAAGAAATATCCCTCATAACACTTTCATGGTCTCAGCGCACTCTTTCTCTCATCAACATTAACAGCCTTTGCAATTAGCACGAAATCCCCATGTAAACGGCATTCAAACAGTATGAGCCCATCCAGCGTCTTTTGCTTCGGTATAAATAATGCTTTATGCAATGAAATACAATTTCCAATTCTCTCAATTTTCTTCTTTTGGAGGCACATAAACGTTTATGCTTAATACCGTCCAATATCGCCAAAGTGACCATGCCGACAGGTCACAAGTACACACAGAAGCGTTGGAACAGCAGCTGAAAGGAATTACCGCCAGCGGCCAACCCAGTCATCCCATCTACAACCCACAATCAACTTCATTGCATTGCAAAAGCAGGCACAAATCCCATTTTATCGTTTCGGCATTAAAGCCTCTGAGACAAATGAACAAACAGACAGACAGACAGACCGAGAGACAGACATCATACAGAAAGTGTTCTTAGTGAGTATAAAAGCTGCATTTGAGTTATAAAGGCTGGCGGGATGGTAATGGGGCCCGCTGGGCATAAAAAGTATGAGGAAGAACTTTACAAATTCTCTGATAGTTGAGCGCCACGCTGAGCCCACAAAGCCAAGCGGAGAGTGAGTGGTTGAGTGAGTGAGTGCGTAGGTTGAAACATGACAGCAGCTGTTGTTGTTGGTACAAAAATAGTTAGCTGTATGCTTGTTAAACGTTGTCTCCAAAGTGGCCATGGGTTTATAATGCAATAAGGTTTATTTTTTCATTCGAAATTTGTATTGATGATGATTACTTTGAAGATTATTGAAAGTAGCTCAATCCGGTAGTAAGAACTGTGATCAATGAGTGTCCCATGTCGCTGCCTAGCTAAATGGTTTACTTTGCGGCTAAGATGAGAAATAAAATTCTTACTTTTTCTCAATACTTTTTTTTATAGAAATTGGGTTTCTTACTAAAAACGGGTCCATGGCCGCTTTGGCAAATCTACGAAAGGACGAAAGAAGCAGTTGGAACATAGCCAAAAGGTTCTCAGATATGGCCTAACTCGACCAAGTTCCAAGCAGTTGATAGAATTTTGTACAAACAGAACTTAGTGTGTTGTAGAGCGATGAACATGGCCAAAGGATCTTCAGATATGGCCAACTAGAGGCTCTCATCTCCTTGGCCAAGTCTCAACTAGTTGATCGATACTTATACAAACAGGCAAACGAACAGAACATAGTGTGCTGTAGAGCGATGAACATAGCCAAAGGATCTGTAGATATGAACAACTAGAAGTTTCATCTACATTACTTCTAAGTCTAATCCAGCCATATCGTAATTCAACACATTAAAAACTTACAAATATCTGAAAAATTATTCCAATTAAACTCAGATAATAAAATTGCTCGTAAATTGGTTTCTCGAGTGTATAGATTAACTCTTTCCGGAAATTTGTACGATATATCGTAAAATGTTTTTCCAAGATTTTATATTTGACACAGTATAGTACTGACACAGTACTAGTGCGTTTTGTAAGCGGCTTTTTGCAAGAATTTGAAAAACCGGTGGTTCGGCGTAGGATTTTTTAAATATGTAATACTTTTTGGTAGCAAAAAGCTAAACAATTTCCAAGGTTGAATCTCTGTTGATTTATAAAAGATATTAAATTTAAAATTTTTTGCGTCAAAATATTTTTCCCGAGCCTTTAAAAAAATTGTACGATATATCGTACAAATGGAAAGCAACGGTTGCAAGTTATGTTTGCATTTTTTTTTAAGTTATGGGCTTGGTAACAGTTTTATTGCGTTTGCTTGCCTGCCACGCCCATCTGTAAACCACGTGGCTAATAAAATTCGACTATTCGGCAATTTTCGATCAAAAAAAGAATTACTAGACGATTTTGTGTTTTACAGGGCAGACACAGGTTATGTAAGGTTAGACATGCGTACTTGCCACTCCCACTACAATAATAAGAATGGGCTATATTCAGTGTCTTTCTGTAAAACTGTATAAATTTTAATTTATTCTGTGTTTTATTGAGAGGAAAACGGCTTTGCAACAACAAGAACGGTAATATAAGGCCGAATAAATGTGAATCCATTGTTTATATATATAATTTATATAAGTTTCGATGAAAATAAAATCACGTTTTGATTTTGTGTTGTTATAATTTATGTTTTTTATCAAGAAATCAATGAATAGTTTTTAGTAAAACTTAAAAAACCGAAACCAGAAATTCATGAATTTTTACTCCTTTGCGGACCATTGTACGATATATCGCACAGAATTGATTGAGCTGTAATTCTCAACTCAAATATTTGTTTGAAATTTTTTTGTATTTTATTGCTAAAATGTTCAAGCGAGTCAATATTTTGAAGGAAAAATTTGTATCTCAAGATATGTGGAAATTGACCGGAAAGGGTTAATATTTTTCTTATTCATAAATGGCCCTAATTTCATACCGTTTTGTGAGAAACGGTATGAAAACTTGCTTTATTCATCATTGGCAAACTTTGGTCACTTTAGCATAATGAAAAGTGGACAACGTCTTAAGCGGATGTAATCTTTGAGTGGCAGACAAGTCCAACTCGAGCACAATGTTGCTCATCGTCAGGCATAAGTTTTGTACGAGCATATGCCGTGTGTACATGTGTGTGTGAGTGTGTGTCCGCATGTGTAAAGGTGAGTTCATTATTTTAAGTGTAATCTCGTTACGAGCTCAGTGTCTCTTTACGACACGCGCTGAGCATGTGAACACGTACACTCCACAGCCGCGCCAGCACATGACCCCACAAGTATAATATTGCCAATAATATTAATCCCGATAATGATGATGCAAAGCGGCACCAAGTAAAGTGGCTGCAGAGCGTGATGTTGATTGCAGCTGAGTTGAAAGACTCTCATCGAAAATCCACTGCCACTGAACCTTTGGTTTGCCATATGTGTGCGGATGTGAGTCTGCACTGTCCACTAAGGTTATGAGCGCACGTATTCCCCTAAAGACCGCTTCTATCACTGCCAACAAATGCAACAATTTGCACACTCACACACATACACACACACCAATACAAAATCGTGTAGCTGCTGTGATATTCGCTCATAAATTCGCAGTGATACCCCGAGCTCAGCGGGCACATGTTGTGTGTGTTTAGGCGTTGGGAATTGGATGCATTACACTGATAAGCGCACAACATATGTGCGTATCTGACAGTGTGTTTGTGTGTGATAGTATGTGTGTGGGTGTGTAGCGCGTGAATATTGTCGTTTTGGGAGTCTTTGTATCGACATACGGTGCACTGCTAATGCCAACAATTAATATGCAAATTTTCAAATATGCAACATTTTCAATAATTTCGTATTAATTAGAATTTAATTTCTAATAAGATTTAGTGCAATGCCAATGATGGATAAACAATATTTAATTGCATTTCGGATCGTTTGAACATTATTTGCTCAAACACATAACGACCCGAAAGGGAACAATTAAAATTGTCATACATGTGTGTGTGTGTGTGTGTGTGTAGTTAGCAACGGGAAGCCGATAGAAATCTACATGAGCAGGAAAGTGAAATGAGTTTAGCGGCGTAATTTAATTGAATAGATAACAATCAAAGCCATTGCTTAGGCATTTTCCAAAAGCAAATAACAGGAAGCTTTAAATATGAAACAATTCAATGCTGAGAACGGGAAATTGGCCATTAAAATTGTTTTTAATTCAATGGAATTTTAATAAAAGTCATTACATTGGTTTATGAAATATGTATAGAAGTTTTTAAGAAGCCCAGAAATCTTGAGGAGTTTGCAGTGAGGCCAATCTTATGTGTAAGGTTTGACTTGGGCGCACCAAATTCTCTCACATATCTCTGTTTAGGCTAAAAGTTTCAAGCACAAATCTAGTTTCGAGTATATTATGTACAAAGCACTTAAGCACTGCCAAAGTACAGTCAAATATGTATATGCCAAATTTACCAGATTTTTTTCATCAACTATCTGTCGACTTTGCATTTCAATGCCCACTTCAAATATGCATCATACATATTTGATGCCAAGTGCACTATTGCCCTCATGCATTCGCACAGACACATTGAAAAAAATTGCAAATTCATGCGCGCTTTTAGTGTTAAAACACCAAAAAGCACCCATCAGCGGTTGCATTCAAAAAACAAAGCGCGCACTGCCCGGTCGAGGCGGTTACAAGTTGTGGCCACATTTGAGTGGTTTGAATGGTCGATTACCAACAAAATTTTACATTCCATTTTCAATTTTATTCATTGCATTAATTAAAACATCTCAATTTATTTAACTGTGTGCCAATTGTTCCAGATTATAGAAGTTGATTAGCTAATGAGAATAAAGCTTTAAAGAGCGCTTTTATGGCACAAAAATTCAATCAGTAAAAAGCCACAAGAATTTGACAAAAATTGAAAAATTCATAAAATTAAAAACAAAATTAAGCAAACAAAAATTCCAATTTATTTATTAATTTGTTTAACGACAAAATGGGTACAGTGAGATTTTCAGCTCTCTTAGTTGCACTTCAATAGAGAAAATTTTGCAATGATTTTTGGTTATTTAAAATTAAAAGTAATACAAATATTGAAGCAACTTTTGCTCATAACTCTACAGTAAACCAAAGGCGTACACAGGGGGGGTTGGGGGTTGAAACCGCCCCACAGTGATTCGACTCCACACAACCGCGGGACAAAATTAGAAGGAGTGGTCCGTTCTTCATAAAATTTGGTTTACTAGTTAATCATGGTCTGTTGAATTGAAATCTCCATTTTGTTTCTCTGAAACTTTTGTAGTTTGGCAATGCCTGAGACTTAAATTTGCAATTTTCGTCATTTTTGGTAAGCTATAGCAACAAGTGTGTTGGCTAGATTTTTCAGATTTTACATTTAATCGGTAACGTCAACATTGATAATTGCAAAGAGTAACAGAAATTGTACGACTACCCTTTAGTTTTGCAATAAAAACGATAATAATAGTCGTATGTTTTGCTTTTATGCAGTTTTCTCAATTTTTCATGCGATTGCATACTTTTAGGGATGAAAAACAGAAATTTTGTCGAAAAATATGTGTTTAGACCACATTTCAAATAGAATTATTTTCTGAGATCGGAAGATATCGGAGGATGTAATTACATTATCCGACAAAGAAAAAATGCTTCTTAAAATAAAAAAAAAATCCAGTAACATACTTTCACATACTTTTTAGATATTTTCCTCTAAGTTTTGCCCATTTTTAGAAAAATATTTTGAATTAAAAGTGAAGTAAAAGCCTCAGCTTTACAAATTTTGATATAGATTAAGAAATGGCCACATCATTTCTTAATCTATATTGAAAGTTTTAGCTAGTTCTTCCTAACCATGTATTTTTACGATTTTTTTTACACAATCGACTAAGAAACAGAAAATATGTATATACATTTTTTTTGTGAAAAAAGTTTCAACTTTGAGCCGCATTAATTAACACACTAATTAATTGTTAGCAAAAATTTTTCTTAGTTAGAGTTTTACCTTTAAAATGACATCAAAGTTGTTAAATTCTGAGGCTATAAATTTGTTGAGTTTTGTCTATGGAACGAATCACTGTACGACCCCTAAATACAAAAATTACTAGTAAAAAAATGTTTTTTAACATTATTGAGCTCAAAGCTTGTACGTAAGCCCGCCGCCGCCCCTCCCAAATGAACTGCTTTGAACACCACTGCAGTACACACATGAAATCCTTTCGAACTCCTCTCTTCACCTACTTTTTCAATGAAAAATCATTAGTTTTAACTAGTCAATAATTTTGTATCAAACCTACTAATCTTTCCATTCTTTGTTTAATTGCAGATTTTGTTTAATTGTTTTCACGCTCTTTACGATTATTGCAACGGTAACCGTTTTGCTGTCGGCTCCACACATCATCGTGCAATAAGCCACAATGCAACGCTGCATGCTTAGATTAGTTTTAAGCATAGGGTACATATATTTTCCTTTCCGCAAAGGAGACATCTGAGAATACAACCAACTCTTAGAACACAAATGAAAATATTCAATAAATTATATTAGAAGCAACAAGTGAAAAACCCCCAAAAAATTGTTAATTAAATTTTTAAGATATTGTACTTAAAAAATAGTCAAACTAAAAACAAAAGCAAGCAAACAAAGTGGTTTACTTAAAAAAATTAAAAAAACAAACAAAATAAATATAAATAAATATTTTACGAGAACAGAAAAAGGAAATGAAGTAATAACTGCCGAACAAAAATATGTTTAAAAATTAAATATGAAAATCAAGTAATAGCAAAAAAACACACACAGAAAATCCCCCAAAAAAAATGAAATATTTGCATACACTGGAAACAATTTTAGTGGTAAACAATTTGAATGAAAACAACATAATACAAAGATTAGTAAAATAATACAAAAAAAACAAAACAAAATTAAATGAAATGGTGAAATTTTTTTACAATTTAAGTGGAGTAAAATGTGAAATGAAAATCGAAAAAATAATAAACAAATGTAATGAACACATAAGCATAAGTTAATTATTTTTTTATTTAGTGATATACAAGTGAATAAATATAAATTAAAATGAAACAGAGACAGAGATTGTTCCTATGAAACACAAACACACACACACTCACAACCATTCTTAATTTGATTGAGAGACACAAACCCGTTCGAACCATAACACAAAATAGAAATTCAAACAGCAAAAATGTCATTAAGCTTAAGTAATGCAAAACAATTATGAAATAATAAGCAAGCAAATCGAAATGTGAAAACAACAAAAAGTAAAATTACAACAAATAGCAGGCAACCAATTCAAGAGCAAACTACTTTAGAACGAGACAAATGTATAGAGCACAACAAAACGTAAAGTACGAAAGCAGCAACCAATAAGCGCAACAAATGGCAGAGCAAAGCCGGAAACGCAAAGGCGCAAGTAATGAGCGCAACACAAGCGAACACAGAGTATAAAGTACATATTTTTTATGCGCATATATGTATGTATATATGTATTGTATGTATTGACAGCATCCTTAAAGCTTTGGTTACTAAGTATTTTCGACTCGTTTATTTATGATTTCTCTAAAATGTACAAAATTACTTGTATGTATTGAAGAATTTTTACGGCGTTCAAGCGACACGGACCGAGTACGCGTAAGCTTAAAGTAAGTTAGCGATAGTGTTGCAAATGAGACGGGTGTAGTGTATGACTGCACTTGCGTTTCAAACCGAAGCGACAGTCGCAGAGGGATCATGTTCGGGTGAAGGTAACCAGAGGAAACAAACCGAGACACAATAATGCAAGGAAACAAATACTTGAACAACAAATATTCATTATTTTAGGCAAATATTCTAGTTACTGATAGGGCAAATTAGGTAATGTAAAGCAAAGATGCGCGACACACAACTCGAGTCGCCGGTCAACAATTGTGAGATGATGACGATGCTGAAATGATAATCCAAACTTGGCAATGAATGATATGATTACATGTACACCGTACAGAGATATGGGTAACAAATTTATTTTATATAATTACAGGAACATATTTATTTTTTTATAATACTCATGAAAATGAAATGTGAGAGAAATAGTGAAACTAGCTCATGTAATGACATACAGAAAACAGATACGCATATGAAGCGATTAAAAATCGATTATTTGAGTGCAATTTGTGCAATTAGAGTTAGCGAAATTAAATGAACAAATGGTAACAAGTTTGAAATTCACGCTGATGATGTTTTACTTAGTTTTTTTTTACTTTCAATTGAACTCTGTTTCTGTTATGTCAAATAAGCCCTATTTAATATTTTAAGCAGTTTAAAAGTGCGTATTGACAAAGAACTTTTTTAATTAACATATTATTTAGAAAGATTATATCAAATCGTCTAAAAGTTGTTTTGAGACTCTCACAATGTTGTGAATTTAGTTGAAATTGTTATGCAATTTTCAACTTCCGGCTTTTAAAAGTCATCAACACAGCCTCTGTCACATTTGAGATTCTAGTTGGATTGAAATTAACATGAAATGTTAATATCTCTTCAAGTTTTCTTCTTTTGAACGTATAAAAATTGTTAAAAATAGTCAAATATTATCACAAATGAATTCTAGTTAATTTAAAATTGGCGTGAAATGTGAATCTTTTAGAAATTGTTTGTCCGCTAAACATTCAAAAGTGAATAAGGACAACCATACAGTAAAGTGATTGTCACAATTGAGATTCTAGTTGGATTGAAATTCAAATGAAACGCTCATATGTCTTCAAATTTTCTTTTTTTTTAATTATTAATTAAAAACATAGTCACACAATATTGTGACTGTGTTAAATTAAATTCTAATTGACCTAAAAATGGCATGAAGTATTAGTATTTTTTCAATTGTGTGGTTGTCACAATAGAGATTCAAATTAAATTCTAATTGACCTAAAAATTGCATGGAATATTAGTATTTTTTTCAATTGGGTGATTGTCACAATTGAGATTTTAATATCTCAAGTTTTCTTCTTTTGAATCTATTAGTTAAAAACATTGTCACACAATATTGTGACTGTGAAAGATTAAATTCTAATTGACCTAAAAATGGCATGGAATATTAGTATTTTTTCAATTGGGTGATTGTCACAATTGAGATTCAAGTTGAATTGAAATTCACATGAAACTTTAATATCTCAAGTTTTCTTCTTTTGAATCTATAAATTAAAAACACACAGTATTGTGACTGTGACAAATTAAATTCTAATTGGTTTAAAAATGGTATGAAATATAAGTATTTTTTTCAATTGAGTGATGTCAAATTGGAGATTCTAGTTGAATTGAAAATGCCATGAAATGTTAGTATCTTTCTAAATTTTCGTCAAAAATTATATTCTATTTAATTGAAAATGGTCCAATACTAGTATTTCTTAAAATTTGTATCCAGGACGTATAAAAGTCTTATATAAAATTTTATAAAAATAATGAAATTGGAAGAAAACAATCATTAACACGATTCGGGTTTCAAATTGATGTGAAGCATTCCAAATTGGCTGGTCTTAGTCGGAAATGATTTACAAATACCCCAACTATTAGTGAAAGGTGTTTATTTCTTAAAGTTTACGATGTTTTCAAGTAATTTTAATATAAATCAAAAGTCGTTGTAAAGGATCCGCGCCCTCAAGTTGTGTGGCCTTTTTTAATAATTTGTTTTCTCATCGCCAAAAATATCTTTCACACTTTCCAATAACCATTCACTCTCTTCGAACATACCTTTCCGTGCAAATTATTTAAGTCGAAAATAATGTTTTTGAATCAATTAAGCGAAAATGTGATACAAAGCAGCTTCAATATTTCAAAACTCCTAATACTGAAATTCGTGTTTGCTTTTCACTCGACAAATTATGACAACTTCCCGCATAATTTCAGAACCCACCTAAACGTAGCATACAGAAATAGCATTTACACCGAGCACCTTTGCGCATATGTATTGAAATATCTTTTTTAGACGCCACTAAAGCGATTTACCGTATGTTTGTATGTGCACATGTATTGACATTGCAACTACTCGTATGACCTACCTCTGGAAATTATGAAGAATTTTTGCGTAAATATACAACAACACTGCCACCACCTTCTAGAAAGTCTACTTTAAACAATTGGGAAACATTTTTGTACCATAGTGTTGCAAATTGTTTTCACCAACTCGTTTCAAAGCACCAGCGTGAATTTCAAATACTAAACACATACTCGAAACTCAATTCGTCAACTATAACTCTTACTACTAAACTTACTTAAAACCTAACTAAAAACTTCACAGCTTAGCATTGTGAATGAAATGCGCCAGACAGGAACGGAACCAGTCGCGTGCAAGGAGATGAGCAGAGTATCTGCTCGGCTTCCAACTTTGCTCTCATTTCTAGGCAACTCGACCACAGTAGATATATGTACCTATGTGTATACATACGGACGTCTACATATGTTTGTATTAATGTTCCCAGTGCAGACAAAAAATGCGAATTACTAGAAATCTGACAGACTTTTATGCTACTAGTTATATAATTTTTAAGTAAAATAATTTACAAAAAAATTAAATAAACTCTATTGTAAACCATCAGCATTATTTCACACAGCATAGTTTTTTTGTTTGAACTCATAACAAAAAATTAACTCATTCATGAAAAATAACTTCTAACCAATATAGTTGCAAAAGTCAGCAAATCTGTGCAAAACGCGCCTAAAACACACACATCTGCACAGAAATTACAAAATAGTATTAGAAATTTAATGAAGCAAAAATATCATCTATATGTAGATGGCTACTCGTTTTTTAATTAATTGAAACCGATTGAATTTGTGCTACCGAACTCCACTGTAAATTCATTTAAGTAAATAAGTAGGCCACATAGGCGTTTGTATATGTTTAATATGTACTGGCGCACGAGTACAATTTGCATACCCACACCTCAATATTTATAAAAATAATTTATATACTTACGAAGGCTGTAAATTTTGTGTAAGACAATTTTGGCGCACAAGCGATCTGGCAACATTGCTTTACTTTAACGCAACATTACTTCCCAATTTGTTCGAAAGAGATTTCTGAATTTTTTTTTAATAAAGAAATGCATAAACAAATTTTCATCAAACTACAATACAGGTACTCACACTACTCTTAACGCCTCATACTGTTATGTTCCGTATATTCCATGAAATGAAATTCATTTTCGAATCGTATTTCATTCCTTATGCTTGATAGCCAGATCGCTTTAATGCGCGCCCATGCTCCCATAATTTTACAATTCTTCACAAAAACTCTTCACAAACTTTTGATATCCCACAAACAGTTGTATTGTATGTATATATTGTGTATTTACATACACATATACATAACTTTAGTGAATAAAATCCCTCCAATTGAAGCAAAACCAATCTATGACTAACTTTAACTAACTAACTAAGTTTAAAAGTTCCTCCTCCTTCCTTTCCTTTCTCCTGCCCTCCTCTTTGGGTACAGTACAATGGTCCGAATGGACTGAGTTCTATGGAAGGCTTGAAGCCTTCCTGCCTACCCTCACTGGATTCGAATCACTGCATTATTTCCTAATCAAGTGTCTGCAAATTGTCTACTGCCCTAAGTTCGTATAAATTGTACTAAGGCAGTAAAAATTGCAAGTGCACTTGTGTCCCATAGTTTTGAAAGTGTTAATCCTCAACTGGACCGCAGCAACTATTGCTATTTTATTTTATTTTCTTTTATTATATTATTTTTATTTTATTATATTTTAATTTTTTTTGGCTGTAATAATAATTTAAATTAAAAATCTAAAATTTTTTCATTTAGTATTTTAGCTAAAATTATTCTGTAAAAATGTATCTGAATTGAAGTAAAAAGTCGAATTAAAAATGTTTTCTTGTTTTTCTGCTTCTTCTTTCTTTACTATGTAAAGATATAACATTCAAAAACGTGTATACTTACTTATCTTTTTTTAACTTAAATACTCAGTTTATTAATTTTGTATTATTCCTAAAACTTCAAACTATTCTAAGGACCAACAAAAAAATTATTCTTAATATCATAGACGGTTCAGATGTTCCCAAAGTAGCACGTTGCCTTATAACAACAATGTGGCGAGGGGGTTAAAGCAGTGGATTCTGTTAAGCATTTTTTATTAACTCTTAATTTGAATATATACGCTGATAATAATTTTATATTTTTACACGTTTTCGCTTACAAAACTAACATTTCGATTTCAATTCACACAGAAAATTTGAAAAACTGCCATTGTTTTACTTATGCACGTTTAACCCTTTGCATTACAGCAAACCTAACTGCATAATTTATGCAAATATTTGAATTAAAGTCGTTTTTGTTCAAGAGAAACAGTACTATAGAAATTGGTTCATATTGATTTTGTTTTCTAAACGAAATCTAACACAATTGTGTAACCGGAATTGTTAGTTTAAAAAGTTTTAGCTGGTTAGCCTACATCAAATATATTCAAATATATATCGAAATAGTGTTACTTTGATGAAACTTTATTTTAGATAATGTTTTATGGTTACATCCTTCAATTTGCAATGCTGTATCGCAAAGGGTTATGGTCAGCTTCGAAAAGCAAAAAAACACCAGCAGAAACTCACCATGTGAACTCAACAGTGTTGAGGCCATTACAGCTTCTGATAGTTTTATTTTTAATAAGTCCACGTCTACTAAGGCAACTCCTCCGGAAAACCCCTTTTTGAACTGCTTCGAAAAAATCACACTTCTCGTATAAGCCTAGAAATGCATATTGCATTTGAGACCTACTTTAATTAACCCTAAGACGAACGGTTTTAGCTAGCTTAAGCGCTCGTTTCACCTTTCTACGTATTAACCGTTGTCGCACTCACACATAGATTTTCGTATCTGTATGTAATATGTACACTTAAGTATCCACAGATTGGCTCTTTGGCGCACGAAGGGACAACCGCAGAGAGACCCATGAAATCTTTTTATATGTTTTTTATAAATATTTTCTATTAGCAGTAAATTTTTCTATAAACATGAAAGAGCAAACTGTCTGCATGTGAAACATTAAACTTTAGATTTAAAAATAAAAAAAAAAAACAAAACAAAACAAAAAGCTTAAACAAACAAAAGGAACAGTAGTGAAATTATAAGCTAAAGTGAATCCTGCACACAAAAAGGATAAGACGAATTTAAATTTAAAACACAAACAAAGACAAATGATATTACCAAAACCAACGTACACTAATACAAAAATAGCAACAACAACAAAAGAAAAGCACATACAATTTCAGCCAAAAATAAATAAAACAACACCGAAACGAATAAAAACAAAGAATGTGAAGTGCAGAGGCAAAAGAATATCACACATACGCATATTTCAACACAACAACAAAAAAAAAACACAAACAACAAAAAACATAAACATTCAAAAAAGAAAACCAAAATTGAAATGCATAAAGACGACATCGATTTTTAAGTGAACCGTTTATGAGAGTGCAACAAAATTTTTTGTAAAAATATTGTTGATGTTGTTGTAAACAAATTTAGCCAATCCAAAAAAATAACTAAGAAATCATAGAGAGGAAAAATTAATATGCCATAGATGACACTTGTTTATTTGCACCAGGGACGAGGCGCGTTGCTTACAGCAATAACGAACACTGGACACGGCGTACAGGGTGTTGCGGCAGAGCATTGAACAATACAAATCTTAAGGCCTTAATTAAACTCGTTATTATTAAATCTACAGTAGTTGCAAATAGTTGAATTCGCAAGTTTTTCTTTAATGTGTGGCAACACGTTTTTGCATAATGCGCGATTTTGTTTCAAAATATAAAACTTATAAGATTTTTTCTAAATATGGCGACACATTATTTTTTATAATTTGTGAGTGTGTTTCAAAATGCATATGAAATTGGATATTATATATTTATTTATAGATTTTATTTTATACTGCTAACTTTTTAATAGCAATTTTTGCTTATTTTTGATATTAAAATTTAGTGTGTTTTAACTTAAAAGCTTTGCTCTACTATATGCTATATCAGTGTGTGAAAGTCCCATTTATTTTAGCTAATAAATTGTTCTCTCTTCTTTCTCTACAGATTCTTTTTAATTTTTTAAAAAATGTCTTGCACATCACTTGAATTAGTTAAAGAGCGCTTTTAATGTCAACTTTCAGTTGTCACTTCAGCAACAGCACAACACCCTGTATAGCCCGCCACCATTCCATATTGACTTTTTGTTCGAATAAACTTTACAAATAAGAAAAATAATACTTATAAATTACAAACAAAATAGCTAGTTTATTAAAAGAAAAATCACCGGTTATCTGTAAAATTTCACATTAAAAATGCATTAAAATTTAATAACAAATTATTTGCATACATTGTAATAAGGTTAGTAAATAAAATTCTATAAAAAAGTTTGTTCAATGGAAAAAATGAGAACTTGTTTTGTTTTGCATGATTATATAAAAGAAACCACAATGACAACTAGGCAAACTAATTAATTGTTATAATTTATACATTAATTATGATTAGATTTAGCAACTAATTAAATCTTAAGCTATAAATAAAAAAAACCGCGAGCTAATTAAAAAAATGACGTTAATTAAAGTGCAGTATCCCAGCCCACCCCACGTCACGCCCATTAAACTCATAAAAAACTAATGATTTAAATTTAAATTGAAATTGATTGATTGATTGAATTGAAATTGAAATTTAAATTTAAATTTGCGCAAAACTAACTAGACCCATGTCGCGGCCCTCCCAAATAAACGAAAGCATTAATTATTGCACAATTAAAAACAATTGAGATTACATTAAAACAAAAGTAAACTCAATAACGAAACAATAAATTAAAAGCATAAGCATAACAATTAAAATCCCAACAAATTGCATGTAAGATTTAGAAAATCTGCAAAAATTATTATAAAATATCTTTAAAATAAAAGCATGAAATTGAAATTAAATTGCAAAAGTCTGTTGTCGATAAGCGTTATTGACAGACAAAAAACTGTTTCGTCACATTGACGATAATTAATTATGAGCATTAATAAATAATTAGTTTAAATAAATTATTAGCATTAAAATAATTTATGAACAATTGATGAATGAAAAAAATTACCAAAAAATAAAAATATTGATAAACAATTATTTTCTTTTTTTTGGAAAAAATTTAAATGAAAATAAAAAAATCAAATAAATGAAAATAAAGAGAAAACTTTTTATTCATTCTTCACAAAGTTACGTAAGTAATTGTTACTTATTTCTTAACATTGCATCATTATAATTTTTTAAATAAATTACAAACCAATTGAAAAATATTATTTAAAACCAATTCTTAAAATAATTGGTTTTGAATTTGAAATGAGAGAACAATTTTTTTCCAATGTGCACGTCTTTACGTGAGCAAATCCCACAGTCGAAACCGACTTCTTCTTGAACAGAAACTTCTGTGCCTTCTCCTACTTTCTTGTAAATACATTCAAGCCCCATCATAAACTGCTATATATACTTCAAACCATAGTGAAATCAATAAAGTGTACCAGGTACATGACGTACACTTATTTCTCTGAGTAGCAATTGTCAAAGTGTCAATTTATTTGTGTCAGTTCGATTAACCTTTATTTTTGTTGTCGCTAAAATAGCATAAAATTTAAAATTGACTTTCAGTACTCCAGAAATATATATTTTCGTAATGTATTTTATGTTAGAAAAACATAGAAACTGCATTGCCGGTCGTTTTTTTGCAGAGATAGCACGTTTTTCCTAGCATGTATCTACGTTTTTTGTGTCGGTTTTGGTGCAGAACTTTTGGTTATGAGCTCTGACATTTGTCAGCATAATGACAACAACTGTCAGAAAATAAGTGTACGATGAAGAGAGAGTTCCTGCTATCTGGCACACTTTATTAATTTCACTATGCAAAAAAGAAAAAAAGCGATCATAGGAGACGGACGTTTTTCCTGCTGGAAAATTGAAAAAAAAAAAAAAATTTTAAACTGAAAAATTTTTTTTTTTAAATATAAAAAATCTTAAGGAGGATAACAACTTGAACTACTGGTGTGGCAGAACTTGCAGGAGTTTTAGCAGACACAGGAACACAAGGATTTTTTAAATATCAGGTGAAGGCAACTGCAGGAGAAGGTAAGCAAATAAAAGACAGTTGGGATGGCGGGCGCTTCGGCGTCTGGCACTGCAGCTGGGACTGGGGATGTTTTTAAAGACAGTGATGACGATCTGGATGGATCAGATTTCACGACAGTACATTTTACTAGGAAAGCAAAAAAGAGGTCAATAAACTCTGCAGAAGGCATGAGTGCAGAAGGAATTTCGTGCGGGGTTTTGCATGATCAAAAATGTGATATTGACAATGTACCCAAATCCTCAGATAACAAAACTAAAGAAAGGAAGAAGTGCAAGTCGGAACAAAGTGAAATTCCGTTACAGGGCATGTTGGTACCGAAAGGTACATATTACAAACAAAATGCTACGCAGAATTGAATATGTGTAAACAAGCAGAAACAATCAATAACACTTTGACTAACACAGGAGTTGTCAATACACCAATAGTGACATACTCAAACAATCACAAAGGAGATTTCGCAGTTCTTCTAGACACATCCTCCTCACCTCTCTTTGACAATAGGTTTACAAAAAATGGTCTGTTCCTTTGGAGCAAGATAAGAAATATGGAAATAAATGGTATTAAACTGATAAAAGCACTTGGCAAAACATTGTATAACATTTATTTTAATTCAGCACTTGCGGCAAACCAGTGTGTAAAAAACAAAATGCTTTTAGATGCCAAAATCAGATCCTTCATACCTAGAAGTATGGTGGAAACATATGGAGTGATCAAATACATTCCGTATGATTTCACAGATGAGGAAATCTTAAAAAACATTGAATCTGACATTAAGATAGTGTCAGCTAGGAGAATTATGAGAAGGGACAGGGTGGAGAAAGACAAGTTCGTTCCTACAGAAACAATAAAACTTGCCTTTGAGGGCAGCGAACTACTATTTTTTTTTTTTTACTAAACTATGTATTTTACAAACTTCAAAGTCTTACACTACTTTCCACCTACGAGACAATGCTTTAATTGTGGTAGACTAGGCCACACAAAAATGGGATGCAAGGCCAAAAAACGCTGCATTTTATGTGGCAAGGAAGGGGGGTGTGTCGAAGAATGCAACAATAGGAGTTGCATTCTTTGCGGCAACAACAATCACAATGCCTTTAACAGAGACGTCTGCCCTAAATGGGAAAAAGAAATCAAACTTGTAGAGATTATGACAATTAAAAAAATAAGCAAAAAAGAGGCATTTGAATCATATGGTCTCATCAACAATGATAATAGGTTCGCGTTATTAAACGACTATGATGACAACTTCCCGTTGCTACAGAATACACAGCCCCAAACTGTGAACAACGACGCTGAATTAAACAGACGGCTCGCGTCCAGGAACTACAGCAAGGTTGTATCCAAACGCGTTGTTGCTGCCTCTAGTAATAACCAGCCCCCTTCTAAATTAACGAAAGTAAATAACATCACACCGTGCTTTGAATATTCTAATTGGTCCAATGTTTCTGAACTTAACAGGGTTTTACACATGCTATGTGAACGTTTTGATCTAGGATCTAATGATCCCATTACATTGTTAATTAAGAAAATACAGGGTAATAGCCCACAAAAATCATCTCTAGATAGTAGATTGGCAGATATAAGAAAGGGAAATGTTGAAAATACTACAATACAATTGTCAGAGTCTTAAAGCCAACAAAGACAATATTGAGTTTTTCACACATATACACCAAACAGATATTGTAGTTTTGCAAGAAATTTTCTCGCATGATGAAGCGAGTTCTAGTCACAAGTTAACAGGGTTTAATATGATAAGGAAAACACGGCCTGACGGGTATGGCGGTGTTGCGATAGGTTTCAAGCGTTGCTTGCAATTCATGAAGGTCAATTTCCAGACTCAACTTGATATTATCATAGCCAGGACAACAAATTTAGTCAACAATTGCACTGTCTGTTCCTGCTACTTACAACCTAGTATAAATATGCCGACGTTTGTAAAAGAACTATCAAAACTGACGACATTTTTAAATACGCAAACGAATGTCCTACTACTAGGCGATTTTAATGCCAGAAGTACTGCATGGGGAGATACGATCAGCTCTTGTAAGGGCAAAATTTTGGGACAACTCATTGGGAACACCAATCTGAGGTGTCTCAATGATGGTACAAAAACTTATTTTAGAGACCTTGGGGCAGAGAATGGTAGTGTTTTAGACCTATCTTTCACAAGCATACATGAAGACTTAAGTTGGACATGCAGCAAGGCCTTTGTTGGAAACAGTCATCACTGTCCAATTCAAATTATTATCCCTAACGTCACAAAGAAACCTCACATATTCTTATCTAAAAACCTGTTATCCAAAAAACTAGCAAGAATCAAACTCTCAGAAGTTTGGAACATTAATGAAATAGAGAGGGAAATTACCAAAGCAAGAAAAGCAAGTTCGTTAGACCTGAACAATTTCAAGCACACCCCCAAAAAATGGTGGAACAAAGACTTAGATAAGCAATATAGAATACTAACGGCAACCAGGTGTAAAGCTAGACTCACAGGAAAAATTGATGCGGCCTGCCAAGAAAAGGCTAAATGGTCTCAGAGTGTCAAGGATGCGAAGAAAAAAGACTTCCTTGATGCGATAAATTACCTGAGTGATAACCCAAACACTAGAAAGGCTTGGTGCTTCATCAACAACATGAAGGATGGGGGGAAATCCTTCATCAGCAAATGGCCAGATGAGGTTAATACTGAATATTTACAACATTTAAAATCTCAGATAAGAAATTCCAGTGCCCCACCTCTGCATTCTGTCATTGATGATTTAAATAGCAATATACCTGTTATATCTAATCCCTTGCTTGTATCACCAAGCGAGTTTGTGAAGATCATCTCAAATAAAAAGCCAAGTGCTGGCGGGCCTGACAGAATCACATACAGCATGCTAAATGCGCTTCCGTTTGAAGTATTACAAAAACTCGCTAAGCTACTAGAAGATCATGTTAACTCCAATTCCTTTAATGATAATTGGAGGACTATTCAAATTGTACCCATACCAAAAGCCAGCGGCAATCTAAACAACATTCTAAGCTACAGGCCTATCTCATTGATCTCAGTTATAGTGAAAAGTATCAACACGGTTGTTAAAAACCGTCTGTCCGAATTTGTTGATAACATACACTTAATCCCATCAAATAGTTTTGCATACCAAAAAAACAAATCAGCTTCGATGTGCATAAATGAAATTCTTCACACTATTGAAGTGGCGAAGAGCTCGAAGAAAAAAGTTTTCATTTGCTCATTTGATTTAGCGGATGCATATAACAGTGTTGACATTGTTCGTTTAACAAATCTGCTTCACCAATACAGGGTTCAACCGCAAATTTACATGTGGATTTATAATTTTCTCCACAAGAGGATGCTCAAATTGGGCAACAGCACAGTTGAGGTCAATAATGGTCTTCCGCAAGGAAGTTGCTTATCCCCCTTACTTTTCAATTTATACACAGCTGAGCTTCATAAATTATGTGACAACCACACACACCTTTTTCAGTTTGCGGATGATTTTGTGCTCATATCGGTTCACACCACTGCACAAGGAAGTCTGAGTAATTTACAAGACAAAACTCACATGTTTGCGAGCATATGTCAAGATCGAGGGTTATCTCTTAACAATGCTAAAACAAAATTCATGTACATGGCTAGAGGATGTAGAAACTTGTACCAATTGAGGGTAGGTAAAATTATCATTAATCAAATTAGCCAGTTTAAATTCTTAGGGGGGAGGATAATAAGCGCAAATTCAACGTTGAGAGACCATATGTCCAAGATTAAAAATGATATAACACCGGCCAAAAACCTGATTGCTAGGCTAACAACAATTAAGGCTGGACTTGTGCCCAAAACTTCGTTACAAATATTCAGAGCATTTGTCAGATCCAAATGTGAGTATGGGTGCACAATCTACGCAAACGCACCAGCTGGTTATAGCAAAAAACTACAGACAGCAGTCAATGACTCCTTAAGACGTTGCATTGGTGTTCCGCCGAGTACACCAATCCACACCAGATATGCTCTTGCAGGAGAACTCCCTCCCTCTTCAAGGGCGAACTGGTTAACATGCAAAGAGCTAACACGACAATGGCTAACAAACACAGTCTTAAAAAATCAATTGCAAAATCTTGGTTTTTTAAACACAAGTTATGGGGTGGTGTATAGCAAGAACATGGAAATTTTCAATAAAATAAACACAAATACATGCTTTAATAGACATCCTGCAATTAAATTAGTAAAACCAAACTTATGTTCTGCCAAAAGAAACTTAGCGCATGCACAACTAGTGGCAATTTATAATGAAAAATTAGCCACCTTACGGGAAAAAGGGTTTTATATCCTGGCCACAGACGCATCTGTAGCAGAGGACTCAGTGGGATGTGCGGTCTACTCTGAGCAAAATAACTTCTCTCTTCTGTTCAAGCTTGGTGAAAAATTCTCCTCCATGACGGGAGAACTTGTCGCCATTCAAAAGGCAATAAACATAGCAGTGGAAAACAAAATTATGAAACTTGCAATTCTCACTGACAGCCTATCGGCACTGCAGTGTATTGAAAAGGATAAGACAAATAACTACTTGGTGGCAGAAATACATAATTGCATGTATATAAACAGAAACACACTACAGGAAGTCAGATTAGCCCTAGAAGGGTAATCATATTTAACATACGTTGTTGGTAATCTTCGTCGAATCGACGAAGTCGTATTCAACTCCGATTTTTGGAAGTATTAGAAATCGTATAAACTCCAACTTAATTTTATAATTATGCTTAGACATTTTTGTGTAAATAATTCGCACCGTATATATTTTTAAAAATTATTTGTGTATTTTTCAGTAATTTGTGTTGAGGTACATTTATTTTTGAGATCGGAATGAGTATCAGAAGTTAAAAAAATAATTAAAATTAAAATAAAGTGAAGAACAATACATAGCTTCTTTATGAAGACAGAAACACAATTATAATTCCTTAAAAAACAAATAAAAAGCAAAAAATTAAAAAATTTAACTAATTTTTTACAATTCTAATTAACTATTTCACTAACTTACTTGCACACTAATTAACTAACTAACTAATTAACTTAACTAATTAATAGTTAATTAATTAACCAATTCCAAAAAATTTTTCAACTAATTCTTCCGATAACCCCGAATTCCGAGACATTTTGAAATACTGAAATGCCATGTATAGTACTCGTATTCAGTTGCAAAAAGTCACGTTAATGGTATTCTTCGTCGATTCGACGAAGCCTAGTTTGGTTTTTCTATAAAAAAAGAGAACTTACGCTGCGCACGTGCTGCAAACCCTTGTATTCCGGGAAAGCACATCGCCAACTGAGATCATACGAAAAGAGAAAGCAATCAGATCAGAGAATAAGGAGAAATTTAAAGAAATGTGTGTGGTGTTCGTCGAATCGACGAAGATTACCTTTCTAGGGTTAGTATGGTTGCCGAGTCATGTTGGCATCTCGGTCAATGAGAAAGCGGATCAGGCTGCCAAGACTGCCACAGTTCATGGCAGAAGCACAATCATTGATTTAACTGTAGATGAGGCCCTACTTCGTTTGAAAGCAAAAATTTGGGAAGAATGGAACCTTGAATTTAAAAGATTAAGCTTAAGCAAAGGTAGAGGATTTGCGGAGATTACAAATGAAATTAAAAAGAAACCTTGGTTTAAAAACAAGGACTGCAACTTGACCCCGCACGAAATAAAACTGTTAAACAGACTTCTGACAGGGCATACTTACTGTAAATCATACTTGAGTAAATTCATTCCGAGTGTCAGCGATCTCTGCAGCCGCTGTGGTTTGCTTGAAACCCCAAATCATCTTATCTTCGAATGTCATGCCTTTAATCTGGTAAGGTCCAATTTCAACATGTTTAACAAATTTAGTAATCTCAAGGACCTACTGAAATCTTACAATCTTGTGGATTTTAAAGACTTAATTAATTTTATACAAGCTGCCAATCTTGCTAACTCCTTGTAATTATCTGTCACTACCGGTAAGTGTATAAATGACTAATTTCTATTATTACATATATAATTTGCAATATTATTAATATATTATAACAATAACAACCTTTGAGTATCTGAAAGTCAACCTGGCGTTATAAGGGCCCTTTTAGGCTATCTTGCCATCAAGCACACCAGTGCTACCAAATTCAAAAAAAAAAAAAAAAAAAAATATCCACATCATTTTCACACAATTATCCTTTGACCCATATTTCCTCGAATTTTCTACTCTAAAGAATTTCATTTGAGCTGAATGCAACTCTGTCTGCAATCGACCGCAACAGCTGTCAATATACACCATCGTAAATTCGCCGCAATTCAACTCCGAGTAGAACACTGCAATTCGTCGGCCGCTGTCAATTTAATTCAAAAATTTCGTACGTTCTTCCAGCACTTTCATGAGAAAATAAACACAACGAAACAACAAAGTAAGAAATTTGCTAAAAACAACAAAAAGAAGCCCAAGGAATAATGCCGAGTGAAATAATTACGCTGCAACTGGGCCAGTGCGGCAATCAGAGTGAGTATTGAGGCGCGCGTACAGGGTGTGGCGATGCGATGCACTGCGCGTCGTTTGTACCGCCCGCTCACCCAACAACGCTTTTGTTTTGTGTTCAACGTTTGCAGTTGGTTTTGAGTTTTGGAAGCGCCTGTGCTTGGAACACGGCATATCGCCAAGCGGTGTGCTGGAAGATTTCGCCACGGATGGACTGGACCGCAAGGATGTGTTCTTCTATCAGGCGGACGATGATCACTATATACCGCGCGCCGTGCTTCTCGATCTGGAGCCCAGAGTCATACACACAATCATGAGCTCACCATATGCCAAGGTAAGTCCATTTACATGGCGCCGCGCTTGCCCCACTCACTGCTGTGACCACTTGAATTGCAGCTCTACAATCCAGAAAATGTTTACCTGTCAAAGCACGGTGGTGGCGCTGGCAACAATTGGGCTTCCGGCTACAGTCAGGGTGAAAAATTGCACGAGGAAATTTTCGACATTATCGATCGTGAAGCGGACGGCAGCGATTCGCTGGAGGGGTTCGTGCTGTGTCATTCTATAGCCGGCGGCACAGGCTCAGGCATGGGCTCGTACATAATGGAACGGCTGTCGGATCGCTTTCCCAAGAAACTCATACAGACGTACAGTGTGTTTCCCAACCAGGACGAGATTAGCGATGTAGTTGTTCAGCCGTATAATTCGCTGCTAACGTTGCGTCGCCTCACCAGCTGTGCCGACTGCGTTGTTGTGCTGGACAATACGGCACTCAATCGCATTGCCACCGATCGACTGCACATACAGAATCCCAGCTTTACGCAAATCAACACACTGGTTTCGACCATAATGTCGGTGAGCACCACAACGCTGCGCTATCCATCGTACATGAACAACAATTTGATTGGTCTGACGGCGCCACTAATTCCGACGCCACAGCTGCACTTCCTGATGACCGGCTATACGCCGCTGACAACGGACAACGATGTGGGTTGAGTTTTTAGGTTTATTGTCTGTTTTATTTTTTATTGATACGAGTACTTATGAGCGTTTTCCCCTCTCAGCAAACGGTGAATGTGCGCAAAACCACAGTGCTGGATGTTATGCGTCGCCTACTGCAGCCAAAGAATATGATGGTTTCCACTGGGCCGGACAAAACCAATCATCACTGCTACATATCCATTTTGAACATCATTCAAGTGAGCTGCAAAACCATAACGGCGAAAGAAGTTGATTTCATTTTTCGCGTATGTTTATTGCATTTTTTAGGGTGAAGTGGATCCCACGCAGGTGCACAAATCGCTGCAACGCATACGTGAACGCAAGCTGGCCCAGTTCATACCGTGGGGTCCCACCAGCATACAGGTGGCGCTCTCTCGCTCCTCGCCCTATGTGCAGAGCAGCCATCGTGTCTCCGGTCTCATGCTGGCTAATCATACCAGTATATGTTCGCTTTTCGAGCGTGCACTCGGCCAGTATGATAAGCTAAAGAAACGCGGCGCTTTTCTGGATCAATTCCGACGCGAAGATATCTTCAAAGACGACTTATCGGAACTGGATGATTCTCGTGATGTGGTCGATTGTCTGGTGCAGGAGTACGAGGCAGCAACGCAGCCAAACTATTTGCACTGGTCAGCGAAGAAGGGTCTGGAGGAATAGATGATGAACAACTCCAATTCTCTTCGACTGCCTCAATGCCTCCACGTTGCCATAATACTCCGGTGTAGCGTTCATCATCTGCTTATTTGTAATCTTTTTTTATAACTAACGTTTTGTGAAATACTCGACATAATTTTGTACTTTTCACTCATAATTTGTTCTTTCATTTTGCTTTGTAGCAACATCGACAATTGTTACGTGCACAATAATTTCAATATTGTTACTCGTAATCATGATGAAATTATAATTTCACCATGAGTCGTGATAGCATTTTATCACATTTGATATTATTTTATTCATTCTTCACAACACGTCATTGCGATTGCTTTGATATCCAAACAAGCACAAAAACACACCTTCCATTTGTTGTTTCCCATCTAAAAGTAAAAAATACAATAAACTGTTTATAAACTAAACTTGAATGAATAGTTTTGAGCAAATATGAGGTTTTAGGGTGAAAATATCAGAAGAGATCACTAAGTTCGCTGTAGATAATGAGCCGCAGTCCGCGTGGCTTATCAGTTTTGTGGTAATAAGTCTTGTGTATTCCGAAAAGTTTAGAGCCATAAGTAAAAATTTACGTAAGTATATTTCTAAAAACAAATTGTATTTGTCATATTTAAAAAGCACAACAGCAAGGCTTTCAATGAAACAATTTTTATAAAATTCAGTTTTACCAAATACATGCTTTTTAATCTACCGAAAATTTGACTCGTTACCCGTAACATCTTAATTGTTTCAAACTAAAAAAATGTAAACCCTCAAATTTGACTCGTAAAAATTGTTTCAAACTAAAAAAATGTAAACCCTCAAAATTGGTAAACAAATTGGGTAACCTCTACTCTTAAATTTTTTTTCTGGATGAGCGATCAGACTATTTCTTTCTTCCTAATAATCGAATAAAAACGCTTAATCGAGCGAGTCAACTATTGTGACTGGTGTTTTGGGAAGAAGAAGACTGGCGGCAAATTAGAAGAAATTTCGATTACTCAGAATTCGTACAGGCACGAAGTGAAATCAATGACTGATAGTGAAATAAACGGCAAAGAAATGACATAAAGAATTTCCGTTAACACAGAATCCGGTTTTTTTTGTAAAACTTCCATTTTTATTACACCTGCCTAATAAAAGGCATCTCGTAATATTCTAACATTATTTGGAAATAATTTATGTACATAGATCAATATCAGAATATACAATTATTTACGAACTTAACAAAACAATAGCGTATAAATTACAGTTTACAATACATACATACAGTTTACATTATATCCGGTTTGATGTGTGAAAAAAACGTCATTTATTGCATGCAATTGAGTGCAGTGGATATTATAAGCATTTAGTAATTAAATAAAATACTGTGATAGCCAACAATTTGGCATATTGGTACGAACAACTGATGAACACCTAAACTACGTAAGTGCAGTGTTTTGCTTCTTATCTGCGACAAACTTCCGCCGCATACAAAACGCTTATCGGTGGCCAATGCGCTGACTAGCGCGCCAGAATCTGCGCTAAACAACTGCATGAAATTAGTAACCTTGAACAAACTTGTGTCAGTGTTCGGAGAAACAACGCAATAGCACAAAAATCGCAAGTGCATCATGAATGGGAAGCTCAACAGAGTAGTAGCAACCAGGGCTGCAGCCAACCTCTGCGACATTTCGTTTTCGCCGCCAACGGTAAAATCTGCTGAGCAAATTGGCTCGTTTGCGGTGCTCGATTTAGAGACAAATGACTTGCCCAATATTTGGTCCAAAACCGCCATCGCCGAGTTGTGCATATACGGGTTTTCCGCTACGGAACTGGATGTACAGCCTCTGGACACGCCTGTGTCCCCGCCAGCAACACCGCGTGTGCTGCATAAGCTGACGCTTCTGTTCAATCCGCGACAACGAGTGGCTCCGAGTGCGGAAAAAGTCACTGGTAAGTTGCCTGGCCTCGATTAGTTGTCGAATGCCGAGTTGACCTGTTTATACATTCAAGGCCTGAGTAACGAGATACTGGAGCATGAATCCCACTTTGACGAAAATGCAGCAAACACTGTGATCAACTTTATAAAACACCTACAACAACCAGTGTGCCTGGTGGCACATAACGGCAACATTTTCGACTTTCCCATAGTCAAGCATAGTTTTGAAAAATTGCAAATGGTTCGGGTTGGATTTATTGCAAATGACGAAAGATTCCCTAGTTGACTTGTTTTTTGTTTCAGCATTTACCCAGCAATTTAATGTGCTTGGATTCGTTGCGAGCATTTGTGGATATGGATAAAGAACTCGAATTTGTATTGCTGAAGGATTTCGAAGCTGACGTGCAAATTGTCAACGAAGACGTTTCAGCAGTCATCAGAACAAACCGTTGCTCTGTGCCGAGTATGAAGCCAATGGGTGTATCGCTGCCATCGCCAGCAGACGCAGTGACACCGCAAACAACAGTTCCGAACGAAATCGATTGGAGATTATTAAATGAAACAACGCCGAAACGGCCGTCTAAGGCAACCATGAACTCGTGTGGTAAACGTTCGCGGGCTGCGCTCGAATTCAATAACATTTCAACGCCGCGAAAAACACGATGCGTGTCGCTGAGCGTCTGTCGTACCCTATTCCGAACTCAAGGCACATGGAAATATCCGCCAAAAAACGATTATAAGCTGTCAAACATTTTTCGACGCAAATTCGATCAGAATCCTGTGCAGGCGCACCACGCTGAGGCCGATGTGGACATGCTTATGAAACTGATGCAGACGTACGGCGTGCAATTCTTGGCATACGCACAAAACCACGCGATGTCATTCGCCAAGGTGCAGTCGCATCTATCAAAGCGCGAAGCGCTGTGAGCAGGCGTTCTGTCTTTGTTATTGCATGTTGCGAACGTACGAATTCCTTAGCGTACGTTTATATACGTACGTACCTTTTATATTCGATTTAATATGAGTTTTATATTGTAATTACATACACATGTGTACGTCGTACGTAATTTTAGAAAATATTAATCGTAATAAATTTTACACGTTGCTTGTCGCGAAGAAAATATCAAATATTACTTTTGTTTCCGGTGTAGAAAATGTCTAAATGAAAATCTGGAAGCGTACTGTTTAATTATTTTCCATATATCAATTTTTAATCGTCATTGGTTTCAATTTATTTATTACGCTATTTTTGAATTGTCGCTTTTGTGGCTTAACGACGCTAACCTTTAGAATTATAATTGCTTTTTTTTCAAATTGTTCTCAATGCTTTAGTAAACATGATTAAAATGTCCATTCGCAAAATGTGTTCGCCATATATGTATATACACATATGTATATATAAATATATACATATGTATTCATGTATGCTATGCAAGTTGGCAAACTTATATTTGATTGAGCAACTACAAGAATCAACTCAATTACTTGTCGGTTTATTTAAATTTTCCATTCGAATAATGAAATCGAATCTTTGTATTCGACGCGAGAAGTTTACGGGATAGGCAAGCATGCCAAAAACTCGATAAAATAGAACGGGAATGAATTTGACGTGAAAAAACGTAATGGAAAGATTTATCTGTGGGCGTGGCTGTGAAGATGGTAGGACTTACGACTAAGTTCTCTGTCCACTTAAGTGTTTAAAAAATATCAAGTTTTCATAGCTCCGCTGTACAAGTACACATCTAATTACATTTTCGAAGTTTTCTTCTTTTGTTGTTTGTTTTCTATATTGGATTTTTTCTTATAAACTTACATGCTACGCTAATAAATATGATTACATCGATTTGCGAACTAATCGTTTTGCTATTCTATGGATAGCTATAGTACAACTTACTAGCATTATCATAAATACAAAATTATCTTCATTTCATTGTAAAAATAATAGTTTAAATGTTAAATTAATTTACAGTACTGAGATGCGTGAGCATTCTATGTGTATGTGTGTGGGTGTGTATGTAAAAAAAAAATGTGAATAATGTATGTGTGAAATTCGCGCAAATTAAAATTCCCACGAAAGAACTACCTGAATAGAAATAATCCAAGAAAGTGAAATTCCAATTTGGAATTCCACCTCTCGCTGCACACGAGTGTGAATGATATTCTTACATGCTTAGATTAGGTTACGGTTACATTGTTACGTTACGTTACTTTTTACAGCTTTAAAATTAGCGCTACCCCTAACTTATTCGCAATACTTCCGTTAATCCAGGAGCATGTTCTCGTCGCGGTGCGGCTCGGCGCGATCTGTTCTGCGTAGTAACTATATGCATATGACAAAAAAGGAAATAACACAGCACATGAATTTATGTTGGCGGCCGCCGATCGTAGTCGCCGCGCCGGTAGTCGGGCGGGTAGTCCATTCGGCTGTCGCGCGGCCACTCACCCGACGGCACGTAGCGCGGGTCCCCACGATAAACGCCGTGCGGCACTGCGCCTGGGGGCAAGCCACCATTGCCCATGTAGTAGTTGGGAGGCATGTAATGACCAGCATATGTGAGTGGCGGCGGTGCGTGCGGAGGATGGTAGCTGCAAAGCGTATACAGAAAACAACAATGCAAATGCTGCCACAAAATGCTAATTGCACTCATTACCGTCTTTTGTCAGGTCTTCGATCCCTGTCGCGATCACGGTGATCGCGGTGACAGCCGCAACTGCCGCGACCGCCATAATTATCGTAACGATCACGTTTGTAATCGCCACCACCATAACTGCAAAGAAACATTGTACATTTCGGCATTTAACACTTTTCGAACTCAGCAAAACTTACCGATCGCGGGCATGACCCCAGCGATCGCCACCTTCCGCATACGGTGGGCCGCTGCGGTTATCACTGCCAGGCGTGTAGGCGCCACTGTTCACATTAGCACCGCCAACGCCGGGCGGCAGACGCGCATTGGCGCCATGCATGGCACGGTTGTTGGGCGTGGAAGGCGAATTACGCCGATCGCCACTAGCACCACCGCTGTTGAAGTAGTCGTCGCGATGATGCTTCTTGCGTTCATCATTGCGCTCGCGAACCCTACAATTACACGATCAGCGATATTAACTGTCTTCGGTGAACTCAACCGATCCGATGTGCAAACGCGCACAGCCATGTCGTTTGAGTTCCTACACCTATTATCTACAAATTAACGCAAATTACCTGCCAGCATCCATGTTCATGCGTTTGTACGATGGTGTCTTTGCCTCGGCCGCAGCTCCTATGCCACCACCAGCGCCAGCCATGGCTTCCATCTCTTCACGCTTCCGCTTCAGAGGCGAATCCACGCCTAAGCGTTTCGTCTTGAAGTCGACATGTTAGGGAAATGGAATAAAAACAACAATGCGGCAACAGACATAAGTGGTGCGTGCACACCGACAGTTAGTTATGCAAAGGGTCACAAAGGAGAATTTTCGGTGCTCCTTGACACGTCCATGTCACCGTTATTTGATAATAAGTTTACGAAGAATGGTTTGTTCCTATGGAACAAAATTAGGCACATGGATATAAATGGTATTAGACAAATAAAAGCCCTTGGCAGATCTCTTTACAAAATTTATTTTATTTCTGCAATGGCGGCGAATCAGTGTGTGAACAATAAGGGACTGTGTGAGGCGAAAATCAGAGCCTTCATCCCAAGAAGTATGGTTGAAAGTTATGGTGTGATTAGAAACAGTCCGGTCGAATTCTCAGACGATGAAATTTTGAAAAATATAGAATCGGATATTAGGTTGGTGTCGGTGAGGAGAATGATGAGGAGGGACAAGGTCGAGAAGGATAAATTCTTTCCGACAGAAACGGTTAAGCTAGCGTTTGAGGGCTGTGAACTCCCAGAAAGAGTAACAATCTTCTTCACAAATTTCAAAGTTCAACATTATTTCCCACCGACGCGACAACGATTCAATTGCGGCAGGCTTGGCCACACTAAAATGGGATGTAAGGCAAAAAAAATATGTTTCTTATGGCAAGGAAGGGGGTTGTGACGGAGAATGCACAAACAGAAGGTGCATTTTGTGTGGTGATGTGAGCCACAATGTTTTTAATAAAGATGTATGCCCGAAATGGGAAAAAGAAAAGAGGCTCATTAAAATTATACTTTAAAGAAAATTAGTAAAAAGGAGGCTTTTGAGTCATATGGCCACATCAGCACGGGGAATAGGTTCGCATTGTTGGAGGACTATGAGAGCAATTTTCCCTCGCTTCCGAACACACAGTCCCAAACCGTAAACAACAACGCTGAGTTGAACAAACGACTCGCGACGAAGAGTTATAGAGTAGGGCAGTGTCCAGTCGCGCTGCGGTGTCCCCGGGTGAGAAACTGCGCTCTCCGAGGATAGCTAAAATGAATTTAACACACCGTGCTTCGAACAACCAAATTGGTCGAATGTGACTGATCTGGACAGGGTGTTGCACCTTTTGTGTGAACGGTTTCACCTGAATACGAATGTCCCCATAACTATGTTAATAAGGAAGGTGCAGGGTAACAGCGTACAAAAAACATCGCTGGACAAAAGATTGAAAGATATAAGGAAGGGGCATGTTGAGGTTTCTACAATATAACCGTCAAAGCCTTAGAGCTAACAAGGACAATATTGAAGTTTTCACACACACACACACACATCAGATAGATGTTGTTGCGTTGCAAGAAATCTTCTCGCATGATGAAGCGAGTTCAACTTACAAGCTAGCAGGTTTCAACATTATTAGGAAAACAAGGCCTGACGGGTATGGAGGGGTGGCGATAGGCTTCAAGCGAAGCGTGCCTTTCAAGAGGGTCAAGTTCCAGACACATCTGGACATTATCATTGCCAGGACAACAAACTTAGTGGACAATGTCACCATTTGCTCTTGTTATTTACAACCGAGCATAAACTTTTTCTGATGAGCTGGCAAAGCTGACGTCATTTCTAAGCAAATGTCCTCCTCCTTGGTGACTTCAATGCCAGACACACTGCGTAGGGAGACACGGTCAGCTCCGGAAAGGGTAAAATTCTGTGGCAACTTATTGGGAATACAAACCTGAGGTGTTTAAATAATGGCGCGTGTACGTTTTTTAGTAATCTTGGGGCTGACAGTGGCAGTGTCTTGGATTTGTCGTTCACAAGTATACATGAAGATGTTGGATGGACTTGTAGCAAGGCCTTTGTGGGGAATAGTCATCACTGCCCGATTCTAATTGTTTTACCCAATGTCACAAAAAAACCTTTTAACTTCATATCAAAAAACCTTGTATCTAAGAAGTTAGCGAGAATCAAGCTTTGTGAGGAGTGGAGCATAGAGGACATTGAGAGGGAAATTACGAATGCTAGGAATGCCTGTTCTATAGATTTAAACAACTTTAAGCATGCTCCCAAAAAGTGGTGGAACACTGACTTGACAAGACAATACAGAAGACTGACCGCTGCTAGGTGCAAGGCCAGGCTGACAGGGAATATTGTTGACATTGACGCTGCCTGCCAGGAGCAGGTGAAGTGGTTGCAGGATGTCAAAGAGGCGAAAAGAAAGAATTTCCTTGACGCGGTCAATGAATTAGGTGAGATCCCAAACACAAGGATGGCGTGGTCCTTCATTAACAGTATGAAGGAGGGGGGGAAAACTTACATCAGCAGGTGGTCTGATGAGGATAATACCCTTTACTTACAGCACCTTAAAGCACAGATTAGGAATTCCAGTGCCCCACCTCTGCATGCAGTCGTTGATCGGTATTCGAGACCTGTCCAATCGGCTCCTCTGTTTGTATCGCCAAGGGAATTTGTAAAGATTATTTCTAACAAAAAATCTAGTGCTGGTGGACCTGACAGAATTACGTACAGAATGCTACATGCGCTGCCGGTTGAGGTTTTACACTGACTTGCCAAACTTCTAGAAAATAAGGTAAATACAAACTCCTTTAAGGAAGACTGGAGGGTGATTCAAATAGTACCGATTCCGAAAGCCAGTAGAAATCTGGATGGCATCCTAACCTACAGGCCTATCTCTCTAATTTCAGTGTTAGTAAAAAGCATTAACACGCTGGTCAGAAATCGTCTTTCTAATTTTTTTGTTAAGAATCACCTAATCCCCACAAAAAGTTTTGCATATCAGGAAGGCAAATCTGCTCCGATGTGCGTAAATGAGGTCCTGCACACGATTGAGGTGGCGAAGAGTTCCAAGAGAAAGGTATTCATTTGCTACTTTGACTTAGCGGATGCTTACAATTGTGTTGATATAGGTCTTTTAACAAATCTGCTGCACAAACACAGGGTACAGCCCCTCCTTTACATGTGGATTTATAACTTTCTTCAGAAGGGGATTCTCAAACTGGGAAACAGCACAGTGGAGGTGAATAATAGTCTGCCTCAAGGTAGTTGTTTGTCCCCCTTGCTGTTTAATCTAACACGGCTGAGCTACATAACGTGGGTGACGAATTTACACACCTTTTTCAGTTCGCTGATGACTTTGTACTAGTTTCTGCCCACTCCTCGACACAGGGAAGTCTGTGTAACTTGCAAAGTAAAACTGACGTGTTTGTAAATGCGGATCTGGGGCTTACTCTCAACACTGCGAAGACTAAGTGTATGTACATGGCGAGAGGTTGCAGGAATGTTTTCCATTTGAGGGTAGGTCAAAATTCTATCAATCATATGTCCCAGATAAAATTCTTGGGTAGGATTTTATGTGCAAATTCAACCTTAAATGGCCATATGGCTAAGATTAAGAAAGCAATCATTCCGGCCAGAAACTTGATGGCTAGGTTAACAACAATAAAGGCTGGTTTGGCGCCCCGAGCTGCGCTACAGATTTTCAGAGCTTTTGTTAGGTCTAAGTGCGAGTATGGGTGCACGACCTATGCAAATGCACCGGCTGGCTACAAAAAAAATTACAAACAGTGGTAAACGACTCGATGAGACGCTGCATTGGTGTGCCGCCGAGCACTCCAATACATACCAGATACGCTCTGGCAGGAGAACTCCCGCCCATTGCTAGGGCATCCTGGCTGACGTGCAAAAAACTGACGCGTCAATGGCTAGCAAATGATGTATTCAAAACCCAATTACAGAACTTGGGTCCCTTAAACACTAGTTATGGGGTTGTGTACAGGGAAAATAAGGACATTTTTGACAAGATTAACACTCACACAAGGTTTAGTAGGCATCCTGACGTTAGGGTTGTAATGTCTAGCCTAGGTTGCGCCAAAAGGTATCTATCGCATGCTCAACTAGCGGCATTGTACAACGAGAAACTAGCCACCTTACGCCTGAATGGGTTTGTCATCCTGGCAACTGATGCGTCTGTGGCAGAGAACTCAGTGGGATGTGCGGTGTACGCGGAGCAAAATAATTTCGCTCTTCTTTTCAAGCTTGGCGAGAGATCCTCCTCTATGACGGGAGAACTGGTTGCCATCAAACAGGCAATTAGTCAACAGTCCCACAGGCAAACAGTGGGAAATAACATCACGAAGCTCGCAATTCTCTCGGACAGTCTCTCGGCACTGCAGTGCTTAGAAAATAATAAGACAGACAACTATCTGGTGGCAGAGATACATAATTGCATGCACGCGAACAGAAATACACTACAGGAAATTAGATTAATTTGGGTGCCGAGTCACGTAGGTATACTTGTGAATGAGAAGGCGGATCCGGCCGCCAAGACAGCTGCTGTTCATGGCAGAAACATTAGTATAGACTTGACTCCAGACGAAGCTCTACTTAGAGTGAAAGCAAAAATTTGGGAAGAGTGGGACGTGGAATTTAAAAGAATTAGCCAAAGTAAAGGCAAAAGTTTCGCGGGCATTATAAGAGATGTCAGAGAGAGACCGTGGTTTACAAAGAAAAACTGCAACTTGTCCCCGCACGAAATTAAACTCCTAAATAGACTTATTACAGGACACACCTACTGTAAAGCATACTTGAGCAAATTCGTCCAGGGCGTCAGCAGTCTCTGTAGCCGCTGCGGTTTGCCAGAAACTCCCAACCATCTAATCTTCGAATGCCAAGCCATGGGTCTGGAAAGGTCAAATTTCAGCATATTCGACAAATTTAATAATCTCACGGACCTTCTGAAATCGCTTAACCTTGTGGATTTTGAAACATTAGTTAAATTTATACAAACTACCAAACTTGCTGACTCCTTGTGAATCACTGTCATCATCGATAAGTCATAAACTAATCACACATGTCAGATAACAATCTCACACATAAAGAAATTCGAATCACTCCCTTGTCATGAAACTCATTGTCTCGCACTTGAAAGATAACCTGGCAATATAAGGGCTAATCTAAGTTGCTTGCCATTAAAGCACTGCTGGTCCGGTGCAAGCTACATCCAAAAAAAAAAAAAGAAAAAACTTCACTTATTGCATGCAATTGAGTGCAGTTGATATTATAAGCATTTAGTGATTCAATAAAATAAATAAAATAAAATGTGATAGCCAACAATTTGGCATATTGGTACGAACAACTGATGAACACCTAAACTACTTAAGTGCAGTGTTTTCCTTCTTATCTGCGACAGACTTCCGCCGCATACAAAACGCTTATCGATGGCCAATGCGCTGACTAGTGCGCCAGAATCAGCGCTAAACAACTGCATAAAATTAGTAACCTTGAACAAACTTGCGTCAGTGTTTGGACAAACGAGAACGCAATAGCACACAAATCGCAAGTGCATCATGAATGGGAAGCTCAACACAGTAGTAGCAACAACGGCTGCAGCCAACCTCTGCGACATTTCGTTTACGCCGCCAACGGTAAAATCAGCTGAGCAAATTGGCTCGTTTGCGGTCCTCGATTTAGAGACAAATGACTTGCCCAATATTTGGTCCAAAACCGCCATTGCCGAGTTGTGCATATACGGGTTTGCCGCTACGGAACTGGATGCACAGCCTCTGGACACGCCTGTGTCGCCGCCAGCAACACCGCGTGTGCTACATAAGCTGATGCTTCTGTTCAATCCGCGACAACGAGTGGCTCAGAGTGCGGAAAACGTCACTGGTAAGTTGCCTGGCCTCGATTAGTTGTCGAATGCCGAGTTGACCTGTTTATACATTCAAGGCCTGAATAACGAGATACTGGAGCATGAATCCCACTTTGACGAAAATGCAGCAAACTCTGTGATAAACTTTATAAAACACCTACAACAACCAGTGTGCCTGGTGGCACATAACGGCAACCTTTTCGACTTTCCCATAGTCAAGCATAGTTTTGAAAAATTGCAAATGGTTCGGGTTGGATTTATTGCAAATGACGAAAGATTCCCTAGTTGACTTGTTTTTTGTTTCAGCATTTACCCAGCAATTTAATGTGCTTGGATTCGTTGCGAGCATTTGTGGATATGGATAAAGAACTTGGATTGTTGAAGGATTCCGAAGCTGACGTGCAAATTGTCAACGAAGACGTTTCAGCAGTCATCAGAACAAACCGTTGCTCTGTGCCGAGTATGGAGCCAATGGGTGTGGCGCAGCCATCGTCAGCCGACGCAGTGACACCGCAAACAACAGTTCCGAACGAAATCGATTGGAGATTATTAAATGAAACAACGCCGAAACGACCTTCTAAAGCAACCATGAACTCGTGTGGCAAACGTTCGCGGGCTGCGCTCGAATTCAATAACATTTCAACGCCGCGAAATACACGATGCATGTCGCTGAGCGAATATCGTACCCTATTTCGAACTCAAGGCACATGGAAATATCCGCCAAAATACGTTTATAAGCTGTCAAACATTTTTCGACGCAAATTCGATCAGAATCCTGTGCAGGCGCACCACGCTGAGGCCGATGTGGACATGCTAATGAAACTGATGCAGACGTACGGCGTGCAATTCTTGGCATACGCACAAAGCCACGCAATGCCATTCGCCAAGGTGCAGTCGCATCTATCAAAGCGCGAAGCGCTGTGAGCAGGCGTTCTGCCTTTGTTATTGCATGTTGCGAACGTACGAATTCCTTAGCGTACGTTTATATACGTACATACCTTTTATATTCGATTTAATATGGGTTTTATATTGTAATTACATACACAGGTGTAGGTCGTACGTAATTTTAGAAAATATTAATCGTAATAAATTTTACACGTTGCTTGTCGCGAAGAAAATATCAAATATTACTTTTGTTTCCGGTGTAGAAAATGTGTAAATGAAAATCTGCATGCGTACTGTTTAGTTATTTTCCATAAATCAATTTTTAATCGTCATTGGTTTCAATTTATTTATTACGCTATTTTTGAATTGTCGCTTTTGTGGCTTAACGACGCTAAACTTTAGAATTATAATTGTTTTTTTTTTTCAAATTGTTCTCAATGCTTTAGTAAACATGATTAAAATGTCCATTCGCAAAATGTGTTCGCCCATATATATGTATATACACATATGTATACATAAATATATACATATGTATTCATGTATGCTATGCAAGTTGGCAAACTTATATTTGATTGAGCAACTACAAGAATCAACTCAATTACTTGTCGGTTTATTTAAATTTTCCATTCGAATAATGAAATCGAATCTTCGACGCGAGAAGTTGACGGCATAGGCAAGCATGCCGAAAACTCGATAAAATAGAACGGGAATGAATTTGACGTGAAAAAACGTAATGGAAAGATTTATCTGTGGGCGTGACTGTGAAGATGGTAGGACTTACGACTAAGTTCTCTGTCCACTTAAGTGTTTAAAAAATATCAAGTTTTCATAGCTCCGCTGTACAAGTACACATCTAATTACATTTTCGAAGTTTTCTTCTTTTGTTGTTTGTTTTCTATATTGGATTTTTTCTTATAAACTTACATGCTACGCTAATAAATATGATTACATCGATTTGCGAACTAATCGTTTTGCTATTCTATGGATAGCTATAGTAAAACTTACTAGCATTATCATAAATACAAAATTATCTTCATTTCATTGTAAAAATAATAGTTTAAATGTTAAATTAATTTACAGTACTGAGATGCGTGAGCATTCTATGTGTATGTGTGTGTGTGTGTGTGTAAAAAAAAAAATGTGAATAATGTATGTGTGAAATTCGCGCAAATTAAAATTCCCACGAAAGAACTACCTGAATAGAAATAATCCAAGAAAGTGAAATTCCAATTTGGAATTCCACCTCTCGCTGCACACGAGTGTGAATGATATTCTTACATGCTTAGATTAGGTTACGGTTACATTGTTACGTTACGTTACTTTTTACAGCTTTAAAATTAGCGCTACCCCTAACTTATTCGCAATACTTCCGTTAATCCAGGAGCATGTTCTCGTCGCGGTGCGGCTCGGCGCGATCTCTTCTGCGTATGCGTATGCATATGACAAAAAAGGAAATAACACAGCACATGAATTTATGTTGGCGGCCGCCGATCGTACTCGCCGCGCCGGTAGTCGGGCGGGTAGTCCATTCGGCTGTCGCGCGGCCACTCGCCCGACGGCACGTAGCGCGGGTCCCCACGATAAGCGCCGTGCGGCACTGCGCCTGGGGGCAAGCCACCATTGCCCATGTAGTAGTTGGGAGGCATGTAATGACCAGCATATGTGAGTGGCGGCGGTGCGTGCGGAGGATGGTAGCTGCAAAGCGTATACAGAAAACAACAATGCAAATGCTGCCACAAAATGCTAATTGCACTCATTACCGTCTTTTGTCAGGTCTTCGATCCCTGTCGCGATCACGGTGATCGCGGTGATAGCCGCCACTGCCGCGACCGCCATAATTATCGTAACGATCACGTTTGTAATCGCCACCACCATAACTGCAAAGAAACATTGTACATTTCGGCATTTAGCACTTTTCGAACTCAGCAAAACTTACCGATCGCGGGCATGACCCCAGCGATCGCCACCTTCCGCATACGGTGGGCCGCTGCGGTTATCACTGCCAGGCGTGTAGGCGCCACTGTTCACATTAGCACCGCCAACGCCGGGGGGCAGACGCGCATTGGCGCCATGCATGGCACGGTTGTTGGGCGTGGAAGGCGAGTTCACCGAATTACGCCGATCGCCACCAGCACCACCGCCTGCGCCACCGCTGTTGAAGTAGTCGTCGCGATGATGCTTCTTGCGTTCATCATTGCGATCGCGAACCCTACAATTACACCATCATCGATATTAACTGTCTTCGGTGAACTCAACCGATCCATGCCATGTCGTTTGAGTTCCTACACCTATTATCTACAAATTAACGCAAATTACCTGCCAGCATCCATGTTCATGCGTTTGTACGATGGTGTCTTTGCCTCGGCCGCAGCTCCTATGCCACCACCAGCGCCAGCCATGGCTTCCATCTCTTCACGCTTCCGCTTCAGAGGCGAATCCACGCCTAAGCGTTTCGTCTTGTCCGAACCGCCACTGGCGCCACCGTATCGCTCCGCCTTGTCCTTGGCGCGCTCTTTATCCTTATCCTTTTTCTTCTTCTTTGCACTCTTGTCCTTGCCCTCGGCAGCTGTACCGTTCTCAGTTTCTCGCTCTTCACGCGACCGCTTCACGGGTGATTGTGAATTCGCTTTGGCGCCTTTCTCCGAGGAGCCCGCTTCTTCGCTGCTCTTTAACGTGTGCTTGTACAACTTAAATAGCTTCTTGGCATCGAACTCCGTGAATTTCGACACAAAGTACCACAAATTGCTTCGCCACTCCTTCTTTTCTGGCTCCTTGTACGCCTCCAAACAGATGTCGATTTGCTTACCAATCGATAGCAGACACTCCTTTGTGTGCTTCACCTGCTCCTGATTGGAGAGACTTGAGTCCGGTCGGTCGAGCGCTTTAAGCGCCTTCTTCACCGGCCGCATCTTCTCTTTGCACTCGTTGAAAATGTTCGGATCCAAGTCGCCCAGCACCTCCAGTGCGCGCGGCTCGTTGTTGGCTGTAAAATGCATCGGCTTATTTGTTGTGTCGGCGGCGTTCGACTTTTTCGCTTTGCCCGTTTTGCCACCCTCTTTGGCAGCTCCACTCCGTTTCGCCTTCTTCTTCGTTGTTGTGGCATCGGCGTCGTTTGTGGTAATGTCGTGCTCAGCGTCTACCTTGGATGCAGCATCACGATTGCGTGCCTTCCGATCAGCTCGGTCCAGGGCGTCACCCGATTGCGACACTTCTTCGCCATGCGACTCCGATACGTGACGAGACTTCCCTTCGGGCGTGGCCGGCACGGTCACGTTGGCATTGGTTTTTGGCTCTCGCGGTTTTCGCGGCTTACGCTGTTTGCGCTGCACGCCTTTCTTCAGCTCGACATTCTTCTTGATAATCTTCAGCAGGTATTCGGCGCGGGATTGCAGATGCTTTGCCTGTGGCTTGCGTGTGTCGTTGAAGAGTATTTTCTCGGTCAGTTTCAGACTAGGGTCCATTTTCATTTGTTCCCACGAGCCGATTCCGTATTGGTAAATGCCGCACAGTAGCCTAGAGTCTTCTTCTACACCCCATTCTGTGTCAAAATTGGCTGGCCGCGTTTTAATGTTCAACTGCCAGCTGAGCCGTTCACTGACCACACTCGGCACTATCTCATTTAACGGCTTGAGTTCCTCCTCGCAGGATAGCAACGTTTTCGCATTGAAAGAGACGCCGCCCAACTTCACCGAGAACGTGGCCCGACTGCGCTTCTGTTTGGTTGCATCCTCTGAATTTATGACATTCTTCGGTGTGGCCGGTTCGTCCTTATGCTCTTCGAAGAATTGCACACAGCGATCGTGCAGCATCTCACCGATGCGCTTCAATTCCGCCAGCGGTTTCTCTTGCAGCTCGGCATCGCACGCGATCGCCTCCAGACGCTCAAGTGGCGCTGGGAATTTTTTGTACGACTTGATAAACCGACGAATTTCAGCATCAGTGAAGCCTGAAATTTTCTCTTTCATGGTCGGACGGCCGCGTTTTTTAGGCCGACCGTCGTCCCCACTGGCATCAGAGCCCAAGTCGTAATCCGAATCCGCGCCTGACTCATCACCTGGCTGGTTCTTTTTGGGGCCGCTGCTACCGCGTTTGTTAGGCGTGTCCGCTTGGCTGGTCGCCGCAGTCTTTCGTCGTGGTGGCAAGTACAGATCTTCCATTTCCTTGGCGCGCTCCTGATTTTCGACAATCTTACGAAAGTTCTCCGGTATAATGTCGTCCCAATCTTTGGTGTCCTCTTCGTCGCCAGCCGTAGTTTCGTTGTCCTTTGTGGCGTCGCCTGGATCCTCCTCGAAAGCAGCTATACTCGCCACCTTAAAGGCAGACAGCAGATCATCGGCGGGCATTTCAGGGTCGTCATTTCGTGTCTCAGCACGACGCAGTATCTCATCGATATCGCACACCAGCTCGTCGTCGTTTTCTTGCTCGTCCTTGAAAAGCTCCTCGGCACCAAATTTCAGAATCGCTGATAGATCATCCTTGTTAAACGGCGTCGAATTTGACGAGCTTGCGCCGCTTTTGTCCAGCACAGTGCGACCCGTCGTGTCCATGCGCTGTATAACCAGATGATCAAGCACCATTTTCTGTTTTGCACGCTCCACAATCTGCTCCTCCACCGAACGTGCCGTCACCAAGCGATATATGTTCACCTGATTCTTCTGTCCAATGCGATGAGCGCGAGCTTGTGCCTGCAAATCGTTTTGCGGATTCCAATCTGAATCGAATATGATTACTGTGTCCGCTGTCGCCAAATTAATGCCCAGACCGCCTGCTCGTGTTGACAGCAGAAAGCAAAAGTCTTGGCTGCCCTCGGCATTGAAGTGGTCCAAGGCCTGCCGGCGCATCTCGCCCTTGATACTGCCGTCGAGTCGTTGAAACGAAAAATGCCGCTTCTGCAAGTAGTCCGCCAATATGTCCAGCATGCGCACCATTTGCGAGAAGATCAGCACACGATGGCCGGTCTCTTTCAGCCGGCACAGCAGCTTGTCCAACAGCACCAGCTTACCGGAGCCCTTCAAAAGCGTCTGCAGCGCTTCATCCTGCTGCAAGCCGAGCAATTCGAACTCAGACGGGCGTATCAGTGCCGCATGATTGCAGCACTTCTTCAGCTCGATCACAATATTCAGGAAGGTGGACGTGGAGCCCTTTTTGCCCTTGCGTAGTGCATCGAAATTTTTCGTCAATATCCACTTGTAGTACTGCTTCTGCAGCGAGGTCATCTCTACGCGCAGAATCTGCTCCACTTTCGCCGGCAACGACTTCTCCACGTCCTTTTTTACGCGTCGTAATATGTACGGCTCCAATTGCTGGTGCAATTTCGCATAGCCTTTATCGGCGGCATTACCATGTTCCAACTCAAAGTCTTCCCACGTGACAAACTTCTCTGGCATTATAAAATGTAGCAGCGCCCACAGCTCTTTCAGCGAGTTCTGTAGCGGAGTGCCCGTAATAAGTAATCTATGATTGGTCTCGAACTCTTTTAGAGATTTGTAAAGCAGAGAATCATCGTTTTTCAAACGATGTGCCTCATCAACGAGCAGCGCTGCCCATTGTAGTGTGCCAAGGAACAATTTATCCTTTAAGTTAATGGGAGAAATTAAGCGAATAAAGCCACAATTATTAAGATGTTTAGATCAGAAAACAAATGGAAAGTCAAAGTACTGATTAAAAACTCCCTTTCAATGCTACACAAGATGAAAACGAGAAAGTGATTTTCACTTCATAAATCGAGAAATATCAAAGTAGAATTCCTCTTTGAAAGCCTGTATTTTCTTTAACTTACAACCGAAACGTGTTCGAAAAAATTAAATCAAATTATGCTTTACTTATTCTCAATTAGAGCTTTTTGTCTGCTGGGAAAAGGATAAAGAACACAAACTTACCTTCAACACAATCTCATACGTCGTGAGAATGCAATTAAATTTCAGTCTTTTTGAACCATCAAATTGCCACTCGTACTGGCGTATCATTTCACGTGACTTTACGTCACCCAGATAAGTGACAACGTTCATGTCGGGCCCCCACAGATCGAATTCCCGCTGCCACGCGGTCATTGTGCTCAACGGCACCACGCACAAAAACGGCCCGTACAAGTGGTGCACCTTGAACAGCGTGTAAAGGAAGCATATGGTCTGTATTGTTTTACCCAGACCCATCTCGTCCGCCAATATCACCGAATTCTCTTTACACCATGAGTGCAGCAACCAGTTGAGGCCGTCCATTTGGTAGTCACGCAGCACAAGCCCTTCGCACAGGAAGTCAGGCTGCTCGCGAATCTTGTAGAATTTCGGCCGGCTCTTCAGCACCTTGCAGTGGCGTGACGGCGTGCATTTCGAATTTTCGCGCTCCTGAAACTGTTCGACGCAGCGCCGCCACTTGCGATGCACGAGAACGCCATCCTCCCACGTTGCTTCCGCGTACGGCAACGACTGCCACTTGCACAGGTATTCAGAGGCGCCATCAGGTTTCTCATTACGTGCGATGATGCGATCCACATTGTTGTACGACTTAAGCAAGTCGTTCTGCAGCTCTAACTGGCATTCGAAGTAGTCAATGTCCTCGGGACCGGCGTAGCGACGCCAGTACTCGATGTCTTGCTCTTTCTTAATGAAGTTATCCAGCTTCTTCATGCCCTTCACCTTTTGCTCACGCAGCGTTGCCTCCGACTCCCAGGTGTTGTGTATATGGGACCAACCCTTCCACTTAATTAAGTATTGCAACTCGGTGTTAGGTAGATCAGTCTCATCAACGCCCTCGTTTGGATCGCAGCCGGCCTCCTCAATGGCGTAGATAGTGGTCTGATTGCCAGTGCAGCTTTTTTTGCCTTGTCGTTTGGCCAATATGCGTTCGATCGTCTCACATTTCTCCTCCTCCTCGGCAGCAGCGGCTGCAGCCTCTGCCTGGCTCTCGTCGTACTCAACTTCCAGCAGATCCTCAGAATCGGTTTTCTCATCATCCGATGCTTCTTTGTAACTGACCGCTGCTGCAGCACGACGCGTCCCAAAGCTATTTATAAAAAAAGAGGACAAAAAAACCGAACAGTAAAGTTGTAATGTGTTTTAACTAAAGAATATTTGTATATCAAATAAACACAAATTTTCCTTTTTCCTCGATACGCACCGCTTACTGTCCTCCTCCTCGCTCTCGTCGCTAGAGTATGCCTTCTTATTTCGCCGCTGTGGCTGCTTGGCGTTGCTGGTCTTAGCAGTTGCTTTGCGCCTAGGTGGAGCCGAATCATCGCTGTCCTCGTCACTTTCGTCGCTCTCATCCGAGTCCCAACTGCGCGCAGCCAAAGCATGCAAAAACAAAAAGCGCTTTAAATTTACACCATAGTTCCCGCACTCTCAAAACGCTTTCAACTTTACTTTTGTTTCAATTTTTTCTTCCGCACAGTCTTTTTCACTTTCTCGGGTGGCGGCCTTCTCACCGGTCGCGCGGTACGCTTCGGCTGGTAATCGTCCTCGTCGTCCTCGCTGCTACTACTGCTACTCGCCGTTGGCGACTCTTCCGCTGATGAATCGGAACTTTTCTCGGACTCGGCCGACTCTGAGCAGTTGGCCTCGTCACCGTCTTCATCATCGACACCTTGGATATTTCCCGCAGCCCCAGACACAATGCCGCCGGCCGAAGGTGGTTTGTTTTTGGCGGAGTTAGTTATCGCTTTAGATGCTGCCGCCGTGATCGCCGGCGTCGACTTCGTTGCAGCCACTTGATCGGACGCGATGTTATTTTTCTGCTCAGCGACGTCGTCGCTGTCATCGTCATTGCTGTCCTCATGCGAGTCATCATCGTCGTCCTCCTCGCCGTCGTCATTGGTGGTGATGGCTGTGTTTGAGGTATTATTATCTGTGGTTGTGTTTGTTGTAGTGGTTGTTGATGTATTGTTGGTGGTGTTATGTGCGGTTTCGGTCGCGTCTTCTTCACCATTGACGGCCGTTGTGCTGTGCGCAACAGCTTGTCCTTCCCTTGAGCCTCGTCCGCGCCCACGGCGCTTTTCGCGTTCCACGCTTCGACGATTATCATTCCCATCCTCCTCTTCGTTTGTGTCCGAATTCGAATCGGAGTTCGAATCGCTGTCCGAATCATTGTCATCCGAATAACCATTCGTTTTGGTATCTTCTTGCGCAGCAGACGCTGTCGGTGGAAGTCCAGCCACCGCCTTCTGTTGTAGCTGATGCTGTAAGACATCGCGCGCATTTTCGCCTTCAGCCGCATCGTGCTGGAGCGGCTCCGGTGAACTGTGTCCTCCACTGGAATCTGACGAAGATGATGAGCTGTCTGTATCAGAATCGGATCCTGAGGAACTGCCACTACCACTACCAGAGGCATTGTGTTCTTCGCGGGTATCATCATTATCTTCCGATCCTATGCTATTGAAGGATTCATTGTGTTCCTACGGATTCGAAAGAAGCAAAACAATAAACAAAAACGTTGCGGCATAATACGTTTTCGAAAAACATTCCACAATCAATGTACAATGAATATATGCCATACTTTAGAGTGCTGCTGTGCCATGGCCATAATCTCATTTCATAGCAGCAATAAAATAATGCATTTTGCAATATGTGAGCAAAGGCAAAGATTTTCAACTAATTGGTATGTGATTGGAAATGAAAGATGAGCTCAAATCTGCTAATAGAAAATTTAAATCAGAGGTATGTGATATGACCCGAGACCACAAGTGAGTTGGCCTTCAAGGTCATAAGCATTGTACGATTTCATGTAAACCTACCCTTTCCTTTTTAGGCTTACGACCGCCCTAGATAAAAAAATACATCAAGTATCAAATAAACTTGAAATCATAGAATACCTAAAATATAATTTCAACTAAAAGAAAGCAAACAGTTTACACACCATAGTATACTTCTAAAATCATTTCATACAGGGTGGACCATTTAAGATTTGGAATTTGAATCGGTTATAAAAAAAAACTAATGAATATTTTTTGAAAATTCCTGTTTGGTTATTTAAGAATAAAAACCGATATCGTTCATATGACTGCCACGACTGGCCTTACAGTACGCCATTCGGTCAACCCAATTTTCAAGTACTTTTTCGATTGTTCCGGGTAGAATTTCCTGAATGGCAACTTCGATTTCATGTTTCAAAGCTTCAATCGTCTCTGGATGGTTAGCGTAACACTTGTCCTTTACGGCTCCCCACAAAAAAAGTCCAACGGACTTAAATCGCAGCTCCGAGGCGGCCAATTGACTTCAGAATTTCGGCTGATTATTCGATTTTCGAAAACGGTACTCAAAAGTTCGATTGTTACGTGCCGGATGGTGATGAGCCTTCAGTTCTTGGACCAATTGAATTTTGTAAGTCTTCATACCGAGATCTTTATGCAAAATTCTCATCAAAGAAGTGCGGGAAATGTTCAATTCCTGAGAGCGATGGCGAGTTGACGTTGATGGATGTTCACACACATTTTCGGCTACAAAAGCAATGTTTACGGCTGTGCGCACTGTACGAGAACGGGAACGGTCCATGTTTGGTCCATTAACGATCCAGTTTCACGAGCTCGCTTCACAAATTGATCCACAAACTGAGTTGAAGGGCAATCTTTTTTTTTTTTAATTCTTTTTTTTATTTCTTACAGTTTGGGTTGAAGACTCTTCACTGTGGAAGTAAGTTCTCAATATTTCCTAATTTTGTTCAAGCGTATAGCGTCCCATTTCGTATATGTCAAACTTTTAACTAAATTACGAGCACAAATTGAATGACATTTGGACTGCCATTCTCGAAATAAAGCGTAGTTCAAATTCCAAATCTTAAATGAAAACAAGTTCTGATCTAATATACTACATAGAAAGCCATGTTCACCATGTTTAAAAGGAGCAAAAATATATATAAGATGGAAACATTGGCTAGTTGTTTGGTATAGGAAGGAAACCCCGAAAATAATGTTTCACAAATCTTATTACTTTTAAGAATGTAAAATATTTATTTATTCAAGCATCAACAAAGATCCATGTTATCTAGGATTCAATTAAGACCAATGTACACATTGCGCGGAGGTCTACAATCAGGACACTGGGTTATATCTTCACAGTAAGGATCACTATATATCAAAAGGCTCAATATTTCAGTCAATCAGTTTTTGATAAATGTTGTTTGATGATTTCCGCTCAAAATGTTTAAAACAGTACGACATTTCGATCAAACTTTTACTTCAGTCCAGAACTGAGCTGGTTCGTCTAATCGATGGGTTCCGGTAGCGAATTCTTAAATAAACCCGGCAGTTCACATCGCAGTCAGATCGATCTTTACACTTTCACAAGTCATCACTGAAAATTATTGTATTGAAGAACTTACCTGTGAAGCCACGACTAAGGGCTGATGTTTTGGTAGATCGGTATAATTTGAATACGAAATCAACTTAGATATAAGTATATACATTATAAATAAGTGTATAAAGAGAACTTTATAAACCAGTATATGAAAATCTATATAAAATGAAGTTAATTCGGAGCTGCCATATCACATATGGCAGAGTAAAAAACTTTTGAAAAATATAAAATCCTCGAAAGATCCAATCCTTCATAATAATTCGGTTCAGCCATATGTACTACTTGTATATTTTTAAAGCAAGTCCTTGAGGAGGTCTTGACATATTTCATTGAAAATTAATATACCATTTGAAGATCGAACAGCTTTAGAAGATTATGCAATGGTTAAAATCGACGTCCTCCCAGAAAAATACGAATTTTGTATAATCCTTTGAATGTTATGCAACAGATCAAATAAAACTCAAGCTAAAGGCTTTAAATTGCACATAATTTATTAGATCCATGCTTAAGCTCATTTTATATGGTACCGATCTCGACCATTCCGGAATATATTCCTTAATAAGAACTTAGCGATACAAACACCCATCATTATCCATAAGGAACTAATCACAACACACAAGCGGATCCTTGGACAAGGGTTTTAACAAGAAAACATCGTAAATTTCGGAAAATATAAATTGATCATCCAGATTTCTTGGGGAAAACTTAGAAATTCTGATGCTAGTATAAAGGACGAGCCAAAAATCACACTAGATCTGCAAGTTTATTCTACAACGGAGGTAATCCTCTCCAGAAACATCAATATTTTCTGAAAACACAGCACATACACCAAAGTTTTAAAGTTTTTCTCCATCGATCTGCAGCAGGAGCTGCCCAAAACATCTTCACTGCTATTGTTAAGCGGAGCACGATCATTCCGTCAGGCTTTACAGCCATCACCGACAAATCCTGTCCAGCATACACTCTGTGTGTCATGGAATCAATGAAATTGCAAATTTTATACGCGTTTTCCTTTGGAAATCGGTCGTAAAATGCAATGGGATCCCATAGAACAAAACATTTTTACGTTTTACACATTATCCATTCGATATTTTACGTGCTTTAGCCGAATTATCTAGCTGATGGCCCAGAATCGCTCTCATTTTGGTCATAGTTCCCAGCAAATCCAAAACCAGAGTTCACTTGAAAAAATTCCCAGCAATTTGCCTATTACGTAATGGGTGAAAATTTTTGAAAAAACACATTAAATGCACAACAAGGACACACTTTTGTATAATTTTTAGCCGGATTTACGCGGAATTCGTATAGAAATCTTAATTTCAGTTGTAAATTGCAAAAATGGGTCCCCAATAGAATTTGGAAATTTTCACCTCTCCAGCTGCGTGGATCTTTCTAGAATGCGTACGAATCGAAAAAACTGTGAAACAATTGATATTTCATTAAAATTTTGCAATTTTTCCAAAAGCGCCCAGCGCCAAAACGACTAGCAGCATTTTTCGCCACTGAAGCCCCACTTGAGACTCCTCCAATTTCATCGCAATTCCAACCACACCCAATTCGCGGAAGCACCATATTTCTATGCAATAAGAAATTTTGACTGTCTTTTACCACTATTTATTAAAATTTTCAAAATATTTACATTTTTAGGCGGTCAATTGTACATTTTTCGGAACGTCTCAGTGATTGCAGCACTCACCTGGCTCATGATATATCTGTCGCAGCATAAACGTTTCTCTTATTGCAGACATTAAACATACACTAAGTTTAAAAAATTTTTGCTAATTTTCTTCAATAATATTCACTTAAATGTGGCAATTGCAAAAGAAAAAATTTTTTCCTCCAACGCAGCACAAAAAAAAATTCACGTCGTCCTCGTCTCCCATTCACAAGTCATTTGTCGAAAACGCCATTTTGTCTTTTCGTACTTGCTTGAGTGTTGCCAATCGCTTCGCAGCTCAACTTCGAAATTCGTTCAATTTTCTTTCACCCCTCTGCTAACTCATGACGATCTATTCCTAGTTTGTTCTTCGGCACTTTTTCATATTGGTAGCTTTGGCCAGGCAATTTCTCGTCTATTTGCCTTTTTACTGACGGCAACTATGCACATTTTACTTTTCACGAATACCTCTTATGGTCGGGCACCGTTTTCAATTTGTTTTGGCTCGTTTAGCTGGTTGGGAAAATTGATTTCTTTTTTGCAATCGGCGTCGAAGATTTTATTCACTTCACTTTGCGCTCGGGTAGCCATGTTGAAAATGGTTCGACGAGTTATTTCGAAAATCGCAGTTCAGTGGATTCGATGTCGAGGCCAAATGGTCGACCATAGGGCTGCCAGGGCTATATTTTATTTCTTCATTAACATACATATGTATGTTGATATAGAAGTGTTTAATCAGGTGAATTTGTATAGATAATCAATCGCCACACAATGGCGTTGTGTATAAATGGGTAAGCATACACAGGACAACAATTCGTTGGTTAGTGTCAGTTAAAATGTTGTAGCAAAATTTTATGATAGTTATATGTTTTTGTGGCTGTGCCGACAACTCTTCCAACTTACGAACCATTCACAATAATTTCAACATCAGCTGATTTTGAATAATTCGTTTCCTTGTAAGCTTTGAAATTACGAAAATAAGTAATATACATAATTATATCAACATTTTACCGCAATGGTAAGCATTGAAATACATTAAAAAATCTATAACTAAAAACAAACTATTATCCTACCTAGCGGCGCAGCCTGGCGCCTAGTCAGAATGTCTCCGCTAAATCTCGCCCACGTAGCGATTTCACGCCACCATTTCAAAACAAACGCAAGCGCAGCTGTCAAGAGCAGCTACAATTGGAAAAACGCCGAACCGGCACCGCCACGCGACCAGTACCGCTCAGCGAGTATGAACAGGCCATTGCACGAGTGCTGGCGCGTCCATTTAAGGTGCCCATCGCCGACTATGTGCCCGACTACAACGGTGGCAATCGATGCCTGGGCATGCGCCGCAGTAGCATACGCAAGGCGCTACACGATCCGCACGCCTGCAACGCGCTTGTGCTGTACACGCCGCCGAGCTACACTGAACACGAGCGCATGTCGCTGGACCCGGCCAAGATCCTGGTGCATGTGGTAGTCGATCCGCTGCTGAGCAACATACTGCGACCGCATCAGCGCGAAGGAGTGCGCTTCATGTACGAGTGCGTGGAGGGCAGACGGGGACCCTTCAACGGCTGCATTATGGCTGACGAAATGGGCCTGGGCAAGACACTGCAGTGCGTGGCGCTGGTGTGGACGCTTCTGCGCCAGAGCGCGGACTGCAAGCCGACCATTTCGAAGGCCATCGTCGTTTCGCCTTCGTCGTTGGTGAAGAACTGGGAGAAGGAGTTCGGTAAATGGCTGCAAGGACGCTTGCACTGTCTGGCCATTGAGGGCGGCTCCAAGGAGGACACAACGCGCACGCTGGAACAGTTTGCGGTGAACAGCGGTCAGCGCTGTGGGACGCCCGTGCTGCTCATCAGTTACGAGACGTTTCGCATTTATGCGCCCATACTATGTCGCACCGAGGTGGGCATGGTCATATGCGATGAGGTGGGTTCTTACGTTGCAAGAAGACCGAGTTTCGTAGTAACACTGCAACTTTGTACAGGGCCATCGGCTGAAGAATAGCGATAATCTCACCTACCAGGCGCTAATGGGGTTGAAGACAAAGCGACGCGTGCTGCTCTCGGGCACACCTATACAGAACGACCTAACGGAGTACTTCAGTCTGGTGAATTTCGTGAATCCAGAAATGCTGGGCACGGCAACGGAGTTCAAACGCAACTTCGAGAACGCTATTTTGCGCGGTCAGAACGCCGACTCTAGCGACAAAGAGCGCCAGCGTGCAGTGGAGAAAACGCAGGAACTTATCGGGCTGGTGAATCAATGCATCATACGCCGCACCAATCAGATATTGACCAAATATTTACCCGTGAAATTCGAGATGGTGATCTGTGCCAAACTGACGGCCATACAAATGGAATTGTACAGAAATTTCCTAAAGTCGGATAAGATACGCCGAAGCCTGGCGGGTGAGAAGCCGATAAAGTCAAAACCAATAATAAATTTCAAATGGAACTTTGTTCTTTTCTAGATTGTAATGAGAAGGCCACATTAACTGCCTTGGCTGACATCACCACACTGAAAAAACTGTGCAGCCATCCGGATTTGATCTATGAGAAGATATTGGCCAGAGAGAATGGTTTTGAGAACTCTACGAATGTGCTGCCCGCGAATTACAATCCCAAGTACGTTTAAATGTTGACTTGATTAGGAATTTCGGCCGTTCCTAAACTTTCTTTGCACATCTTAACATTGCCTGTATTAACTCAAATTAGGTAAAATTATGGAATTATGTCACGGCCCATTTTTTCTGCATTTTAGAGAATTCAATCCAGTGTTGAGTGGTAAATTTATGCTGCTGGACTTTATGTTGGCCTCCATACGTGCTAATTCCGACGACAAGGTGGTACTCATCTCAAACTATACACAAACCTTGGATCTCTTCGAACAGCTGGCGCGCAAAAGGTAACATTTATAACATTTCAAGAACTTTGTATATTTTTGTGAGCTGCATAAACTCGAATTGTTTTTAGTTTTAATCAGGGACCGTAACAGTTATAAGTTTTATTATAAAAATCAATGTTTAACAGTTATTTTTTGATTTTTATTTTATGACTCAACAAATAACAGTTATTTAGTATTTATATTTTAAAAATCCTTTAATAACAAGTATTTTTGATTTTTTTCTTATTAGTCCATAAGTAACAGTTTTCTTTCGATTTTTATTTTAGTTGACATGATAACAGTTATTGGTGACATTTATTTAAAAAAGTCATAATAAAAATTATTCAGTGACTTTTATTCATAAAAGTCATCAATAAAAATCATTCGGTGACTTTTATTTTTTAAGTCATCATTAAAAATCATTCAATGACTTTTATTTATAAAAGTAATCAATAAAAGTCATTAGAAGACTTTTATTTATAAAAGTCATCAATACAAATCATTCAATGACTTTTATTTTTTAAGTCATCAATAAAAGTCATTAAATGACTTTTATTTATAAAATTCATGAATAAAAATCATTCAATGACTTTTATTATAAAAGTCATCAATAAAAATCACTCAATGACTTTTATTTATAAAAGTCATCAATATAAATCATTCAATGACTTTTATTTATAAAAGTCATCAATATAAATCATTCAATGACTTTTATTTTTTAAGTCGCAACATAAAAGTCATTTTCATTAATCGCAGTACTGGATTCATTAAATATCAAAATGTATATATATTCTTGATCGGCTGAACAAAAACAATAGAACAAACCACATATATATTACGAGAAGGGCCCACGAGAAGGGCTTAAAAAACATCATTTGTATCTCATTTGAAGTGCTTTCACCAATTTTGATGTCAAGCCATCTTTTAAATCATGTTTCCACATACGAAATCTTAACCCATCGTTGGGGCAGTTAAATTTTGATTTTCGAATAATTATAAAATACGTGTCGAATAAGTTTTGATCTAGAATATTTTCAGGAAGTTCAAATTCAATACCCGACAAATTTAGATATTCCAGTAGTGCAATTAATGACTTTTATGTTGCGACTTAAAAAATAAAAGTCATTGAATGATTTTTATTGATGACTTTTATAAATAAAAGTCATTGCATGATTTTTATTGATGACTTTTATAAATAAAAGTCATTGAGTGATTTTTATTGATGACTTTTATAATAAAAGTCATTGAATGATTTTTATTGATGACTTTTATAAATAAAAGTCATTTAATGACTTTTATTGATGACTTATAAAATAAAAGTCATTGAATGATTTTTATTGATGACTTTTATAAATAAAAGTCATCTAATGACTTTTATTAATGACTTTTATAAATAAAAGTCATTGAATGATTTTTATTGATGACCTAAAAAATAAAAGTCATGGAATTATTTTTATTGATGACTTTTATAAATAAAAGTCATTGAAAGATTTTTAATGATGACTTAAAAAATAAAAGTCACCGAATGAGTTTTATTGATGATTTTTAGGAATAAAAGTCACTGAATAATTTTTATTATGACTTTTTTAAATAAAAGTCACCAATAACTGTTATCATAGGTCAACTAAAATAAAAATCGAAAGAAAACTGTTACTTATGGACTAATAAGAAAAACATCAAAAATAATTGTTATTAAAGGATTTTTAAAATATAAAAAAAAATAATTCTTATTTTTTTATATTTCCGTAAAAATTGCATAATAAAAGTTTATTGCCAAATATGATTCTTGACACGAAAAGAAATCTGTTGGTATATTTAATTTATTTGTGTGGCTTTTCCTTCATAGTAAACTTTTCAAATATAGTTTTCATAAATAACTGTTATTTCCGGTCCCTGGTTTTAATATTTAAATATTTTGTTATTCGTATGCGTTCTTCAATTTCATTTAAAAAGTTCGCAAATTTTTGCAGGAAGTACAGCTATGTACGCCTCGATGGATCGATGACAATCAAGAAGCGCAGCAAAGTTGTGGACAGATTCAACGATCCGCAGTCAGATTGTTTTCTCTTTATGCTGAGTTCGAAGGCTGGTGGCTGTGGCTTAAATTTGATTGGCGCCAACCGGCTGTTCATGTTCGATCCCGACTGGAATCCGGCCAATGATGAGCAGGCCATGGCGCGTGTGTGGCGCGACGGTCAAAAGAAGCCATGCTTTATATATCGTTTAGTGGCGGTGTGTTCAAACAAACTATATTTTCTTAAAAATGATTATGATTGTATATACATTTTCAAATTGTAGACGGGCTCGATTGAGGAGAAGATTCTGCAGCGGCAGACGCATAAAAAATCTCTATCCAGCACCATAATCGATAATAACGAGAGCGCGGAAAAGCATTTTACACGCGACGATCTGAAGGATCTATTTTACTATGAGGCGGACATACTCTCCGATACGCACAACAAGTAATTAAGTGAAATTTATATTCATATATTGGCACGACAAAAAAAAGAGCTAAGATTACAACGCTTAGATTTACAATGTCTTATTAATTGAAAATTATGCTAGTACATATAATTAATTGATTGCCTGCGTCTCTTTCTACAGGCTGAAGTGCAAGCGCTGCGTAAATAACATACAAATGCAGCCGCCGCCCGCAGACTCCGACTGCACGTCTCATTTGTCGCAATGGTATCACTGTTCGAATAACAAAGGGTTGCCTGACAGCACGCTTTCGCAGGCTTGGCTGACCAGTAAATGTGTCTCCTTCGTCTTTCATCATCGCTCTCAGGTCGTTGCAAAGGAAGCAACGCAGCCCGCAGAAGACGAAAAGGAAAATCAGCCCACACACAGACAAACATCACGGCAACGCAAAACCGAAGACGACGACGACTACTCGGATTCATCCCATCATGAGGTGGATAGCGACTATGAATAACGTCGTGCTGCCACCTCCGCTCTAATTGTGTAAATAAAATGCATTTGTCGTTTAGTATTAAATTATTTAATAATTGAACCTGAACTTGTTTCGTTTTTATCTTTTACTTGCTCATTTTGCAGTGAATTATTTAAATACATAGTAACAATTGCTCTGCTAATGTGGTGGCATACTTGACTAAGTCTGTGTTGTGTTAATAAAGCGAAATGCTTCTGTGTCTAATTTAGACGCTATGTTTATCATGTACAACACACACGAGTACAATGCATATTTCGTTTTCTTGTATTTTTAGTTTTTTTATATTTGTTTTTGCTTTGCTTGTTTCAATGCAAAAATAGCACTTGGCGTTTTTCTGTTTGTCTATACTATTTACATATTTAAAGTGCTTAATGTAATTGTAACTTTGCTTTTGGTGCATGTGCACTCGTGAAATTTAAAATATACCGACAATACGTTTGCGATGCCGTAGATTAATTGAATGAGTTTTAATTAGTTTAAAGCTATTAATGTCGGCCAAACATTAACGTTCGACACGCACAAATGCAGCATTCTCGTTGGTTGCTTTAAAATTGCTTAGAATGAATAATAATAAAATTCTTCAATTAATTTTTGCACTACTGAACCGTACAACTGTTTTTAATTTTTCTCACAGCCGTTCATGCTAGCGAAGAAAATTGGAAAACGACGCAGTACAGCGTGTCTTGCAGCCAAATGAAGATCTGAAATAACAATGCCGTGACCACGCCCATTAAACGTCCTGTATCTCGTGCCACACATTGCTCTTCTCCGGGGGTTTCTGCAGCGGTGGCGTCACGTTCTGGCACTCGTTGAGGAAATTCTTTATGCCCTGATAGTAGCTGTGCGGGAGAAGATGAATAGTGCCTTAAAGTGTTGATGCTTGCAATTGATTAGTATTTACATTGTTAAAATAAAAATATAAAATTTTAAAATTATGAGGCGTTGACTCAGGAGGAAGTTATAAGTTTATAAAAACTTGAAATGGGTTAACGCACCCGTCCACTATCCAAGTGTCATTGTGTGAGCCACCAATAAATTCCAGTATGCGTTTTCTCTCGCTGCCGCACTTCGTAAACAGGGTGCGCATCATGCGCGGCGGCACCAGATTATCGGCCAGACCGGATATGAACAGAAGCGGCACCGAGCATTTGCCAATCTTGGATAGCGAGTGGTACTGAAAGCAAATTAATCAGAAATGTGAATGCCATAAATTTTGCACTTATCTAATCTATATCTAAAAAGTAATATTTTACACTGCGTTGATAAAAATTATCCTTTTTCTAAAGGCGAAAACGCTAAATTAAAATTTTTCATTTCCCATATCGTTGACATACCTTATTCTTATAAAATATATTTGGTATGTATTTCACTGACGGATGCACCAGCTCCACGGCCATGTCCGGTATGCTGGTGAAAGTGTTCTCCACTATGGCACACATGACTTTCTGTGAGTACACAGTATCGGCGGCTACATCCACCACCACTGCGCCGCCCAGCGAGCGACCGAAGAGCACAATTTGCGTGTGATCCAGATCGTGACGCGAATACAGATAGTCGAGAGCAGCGCGTGCGTCTGTCACCAGACCACGTTCGGATGGAGCGCCTGTCGAGAAGCCGTATCCACGATACTCGACCATCAAAATGTTGCAGTGCAGGTGATAGAATATGCCCCAGACATTCTGCATGCGATGGCCCATGTTGCCGGCATTGCCGTGAAAGTAGACAAAAGTCGGCACCGTCTTGGAGCGTTCCTCCGGCTGGCTCACCCAGAAGGCGTGCAGCGTCACCTTATCCGACGTGCGTATGCTGACGGCCTCGTGCGGCAGATTATGCATGGTGGGAATGGGAATGTAAATGCGTGAATTGGCTGGCAAGTCGGGATGATAGAGCAACACATCCTGTGCATAATAGAGAATGCCTAAAAGCGAAACCAGCAACGAAATTAAATTGAAAAATAAAACGAAAATATCGATATTCACTTGCACGCACATATCACAATGCTGCCGAATAGCCCCAGCGTCAGCAGCCCACCATAGAAATAGTAAAAGATGAAGCAGAGCAGAAATGCGGCCACCGCCGCGGCCCACACACTGCGCGACTGCGGCAACGCAATCGGCAGACCACCGATTTCCTGAGACATTTGAGTGCTGCAATGGCCTAATAACACACTTTTCACTGTTACAGCAGGAAGGCAGTGGAAGGGGAAGGCTACTTCAGTTTCTATCGTGAACTCAAAGCGTGCTGCATGTTTCCGCAATTATGTTCTGCAACGGTTTTAACTATGCTGCTTTGTTTACTTTTTCTTGAGTGTTTTATTTGTTTTATTGCATTTTTCTCGTCAAATAGCAATTTTGTATGCACTCGGTGCTAGTTTTGAACTTTCGCTTTTTTCTCTTGCAGTTAATTAGATTTTCAATTTCTTTATTTATATTTGTTGTATCCTTTTAACAGCTGATTGATGACATATGCAGCGGCATTACCGAGTGTACAGAGTTGCCGTTTCTTGAATACAAACGCTTAAAAATAAACGGGCTGAAACATAACCAATGACAAATTTTTTCCATTTTTACTCAGTTTTCATTATAAATGGTTTTACTATTTTCTTTAGTCTGAAGTGCGACTGTGTTTCAATGTATTATTTTTTTATAGGTTTACGTTTGTAATGAGCACTGGGATGGATTTAAGTCCTTTTGATATAAACAACTGTGTAAACTTTTAAGACAAACTTTATTTGCGTGTTCTAACAATGGCGTCACAAGTAAAAGTAAAGGTAAAACGTAAAGGTAAAGGACCAGCATGAACTTAGCTGCAAGCCCGAGTTGCCACACTGCTTGACAAGCCCAACCACAACAGGGTTGCATTCACCATGGCACCACCTCCACCAATACACTACAACTCGGCCTAACCTGACATTCAATCGACCTCGATTGCTTTTACAATGAATCTTCTTCTAGCTTATCATCTAAAAATTCATAATCTGTACATTCATCACTTAAATTATCACCATCTGTGTTGCCTTCTGAGTCCGTTTCAACTGGCCTACCTCGAGGTTCCAACCATTTCTTCATTCTAGACGAATCAATTACATTGTCATATGGCATCTGAGTAACCTGACAATTTTCAACATCCGTAACAACATAACGATCATGACCTAATTGCTTACGAACTACATAAGGGCCTCTGTACTTCTGAATTAGCTTCTTATTCTTCCCTACCGTAGTGTCTACATTTTTAACCACAACTAAATCTCCTGGTTCAAATTGTTTCGCTGGCCTATGGCTCCTCTCGTAATATTTCTGATTGTACAACTGAGACTTCTGTATTGCAAGCTCTGCCTGCTCCCTTATTTCGGACAAATTAACTTCTTCTCTTGAATACACATCATGCAAATACTCCGTCAATTCATCAACTACTTTGCCGCGCTGCTCAACGCCAAAAAGCAGCTTACTAGGGGTCGTCTTTGTGGCACAGTGTACAGTATTATTCATTGCAAACTCGACATCCGTCAGTTTCTGTTTCCAATCTACATGGTTTATAGGGTCAGTCGTTTTGGCCAATATTGCTTTCAACACCCGATTCACCCTCTCAACCTGACCATTCGACTGTGGCGAAGCTACCGCATTCAAAACATGTACAATGTTATTGTTCCCGCAAAAATCCCTAAACTCCGATGACGTAAAAGCTGTGCCCCGATCATCTATGATTCTTCTGGGACGACTGTATTCAACAAAATATCTCTTCAACGCACAAATCGATTCTTTCGCACTACTATTCGTAGCATACATTTTGACAAATTTTGTGAAAGCATCAATCACCACAAACACATGTTTATGCTTTGAGTTCACACTCTCCAATGGCCCGAAATGGTCAATGTGCACTGTATCGAACGGTTCTGGCTTCTTTGGAATACTATATATATTACGCTCATTGCTTCTAGGCGACGTCGAATAATAAATGCACTTCAAACAATTTCTGATGAACACATTCAGCTTTTCGCGCATACGGGGAAACCAATAATGCTTCCGAATCTGATTTGCACATTTCTCAATACCCAAATGACCATATTTCTCATGTATCAATCGCATAATGTTCTCTTCCATCTCACCCGGCACATACAACTGTCGATTCTGACCACTGACACGAAAGACTAACCCATTCTCCAACTCATATCCTGGCACTTCCCCTTGCTCTAATTCTTCCCGCAGTTTATGAATCACAGGATCACGCGTCTGTATAATCTGAATGTTCAAATCAACCTCATTCTCCTCAATACTACACACAGCTGACAACCGGCTCAATGCATCAACATGCTGCATCTGTTCACCCTTTCGGTGTCGAACTGAAAAATCAAACCCGGCGAGACCCAATGTCCATCTGGCAATTCTTGGATTAATTGTTTTCTTCTCCAATGTCAAGACCAAAGAGTTGCAATCAGTCACAACTACAAACGGAATTCCATCCAACATAGTCCGGAATCTTTCCAATGCATTCACAATTGCCAATGTTTCCAACTCAAAGCTATGATAACGCGACTCCGGATCCGTCGTTGTTTTCGAATAAAATGCCACTGGGTGAAACCTGCCGTCATCTTGCTTCTGTAACAGTATAGCACCATACCCTCGCGAACTTGCATCCGTATGCAACTCTGTCTCCCGCCCTGAATCAAAGACACACAGTACAGGGGGCTCAGTCAATTTAGATTTCAAGGTCTCAAACGCATTCCTACACTCTTCTGTCCATTCAAACTTTACACCTTTTCGCGTCAAATAACTCAATGGGCGCGCAATCTGAGAAAAATTATACACAAATCGTCTAAAATATGAAAAAAGACCCACCGCCCTCTGCACCTCCTTTATGTTGGTAGGTACTGCGTAATTCTTTATCGCTACCAAATGATCTTCATTCGGACGAATCCCCCGTTCACTCACACAGTAGCCTAAATACTTCAATTCTCTATATGCAAATTTGCACTTCTTCAGATTCAAGCACAATCCAGCCCCTGACAATAATTTCAAAACTTCTGCCAAAACCACATAATGTTCCTCAATAGTCTTCGTGGCAATGTTAATATCATCTAAATACACCACAATCCTCTTCGCATCAATCAACGGCCGCAACACTAAATTAATAAACCGCTGGAACACTGGTGGAGCATTAGTCAAACCAAATGGCATAAACCGATACTCATACTGTCCCATCGGAGTCACAAACGCAGTTATCGGTATCGATTCCTCATGCATCGGCACCTGGTGAAACCCATTCCTCAAGTCCAACGTACTGAAGAAACTCTTCCCACCCAAATATTCAATACAATCCTCAACTAACGGCAACGGATAATGATCTCTGACAGTCAACTTATTCAACGCCCGATAGTCAACACACATTCTCAATTCACCGTTCTTCTTCCGCACTAACACAATCGGAGACGCGTATGGAGACGCACTTGGCTGAATAATGCCCTGAGCCAACAAATCATCAATTGTCTTCTGTACTTCTGTCTTTTCCCTATATGACAACCGGCGCGGACCACTGTACACCGGCGCATCACTCTTCAACTGAATTTTCATGCAATAGCCACTCAACTTCCCCCCCTTGTTCTTCATTTTCAAATAGTTCTCAAAAACAACTGATTTCAAAGCATCTGCATCTGTTATAGACAAGTTTTCGTCCACATCAATTAGATCACCAATTTCATCCATCTCAGTTGCACCTACCATCAATATTACTTCATCATACAAATTCAAGTCTTCTGTTCCAACTAAATTTACAACTCCGATACACGACTCAAGTCGAGTTTCACACAAATTTGAATCACCAATTACATTTACCTCTGCATTAACTGAATTAATTTCTGACTTGCCACACTTATCATCTGATTTCAATAACTTAACTCTGTTTGGAACCTCTGTTATCTTAACTACTGGACTCTTTAATAAATTAAACAACTTAAGTGCACTGATATTCAACGGAACTTCATTTTTATTGGCATTATTAATCTCCAGCAGAGTACGTCTACTATATCTCACTGTGTCCATTTGGCACAGGCTTATATTCATTGCCTTAAGTAAATCGCGTCCAAAAAGTAGGGGCACCACTGCCTCTTCATCTGGCAAAACAAACAAATTATGGTCAAATTTACGGTTATCAAACACAATTTTACAAGTCACAAGGCCGTACGTACTTAAATTCATATTTCCCATCCCCCGATACTCTGTCACAGTCAATTCACCCGTCACTTCAAATGGCACAAGAGAACGCTTCACGAAACTAGTCGGACTGCCATTATCAAATAAAGCAAAACACGGAATTAATTCAGTGCACTTATTCTGTTTCAAAAAGGCAACACTTACAAGATTTCGGTGTTTCAGCTGTCGGGCTAAACGTCGGACCTCCTCTACCTCCGTCAATGGCGTCCCTGCCTCCCACTCCTCGACCTCTGCTACTGGCTGCTGTTGTTTCGGTACGGCTGGCATCCGTGTTTGCGTCTGGTTTAGTGTTGTATTCTGCATCCGACTACGACGTGGGCACTGCTGGCGCATGTGGCCTACTTCATGGCATATGAAACACGAGTTCGGTGGGCGTCGCGGGGCCCCGCACGCACTTTGATAGTGCCCATATTGAAAACAGTTGTAACACCTGACGGCCGACAAATCCGTGACTTTTGCAGCTGTGTTAGCAACTGGCACTGTTGTATACGACCTCGGCCTAGGCACGGCACCCGACATGACACTGATCTTCGGCACAACCACTGGCGCAGCTGCCCGACGCTTCTTCTCGTAACGCTCCATCAACCCCTTCAATTCACGCAAGGAAGTGGCACTGTACAGCATCGAAACCATATTCGTATCGTCGTTAAGCCCCTCGATGATAATGTCGATTAGGTCCGTTTCTGACACATCGGCGCGGCTGGCAATGTACTGCATCTCAACAATATATTGTCGTGGTGTTTCGTCTGGTCTCAGGACACGGGCACGTAACTGTTGCAGCACATCTCGAACCGTGAATATACGACGGTATTCAGTCATCAAAGCCATCCTTAGCTCACCATAGCTGCGAACACGAGTTATGTCCGCGAACCGCTTCGCTTGCCCAGTTATCAGATGTCGTGCGGCAACCAGCTGGTCTCGCTCACTGTACTGGAAACTCTCGAACACATTCTCCAAGTCGGCCAACCATTTGCTAACGTCCTGCAACTCCGAACCATCAAATTTGCTCATCATCGCGTCCAGTACACCCAGGTCGATTCTACGACTCTCGAACTCGTTCAACTCACGCTGCAGCTGGACAAGCTCACGTTTCTTGCGCATGATCGCCAACTGCCGATCTAACTCAGCCTCTTCAGCCTCAGTACTGGTCACATTCACCACACTCCCTGCATCAACTGTATCATCTTCTGTATCTGGCACATTCATGGGTCGCTCCCTCTGGCTGGCCCCTGGCATCTGTCGTCTAGTCGTCTGCACACTCTGGCTGGCATCTGGCATCTGTTGATTCAGCGGGACATCAGGCTCGCTATCCGCTCTGGCCGCTCTTCCGCTACCTCCGACACGACCTGCTACCGCTTGTTCATACACTGTCCGCAACTGAACCATCGTGGCGTCTTCCTCGAATTCAGCTCCCGCAGCCCGTAGTGCAGCAATAACCGCATTGCGCGTTAATTTGTTCGCCATTGAACCACAATAACTTTAGAACTTAGATAGAAAAAAAATTCCTGCTCGAACCCCACACTTGACGTTGTAATGAGCACTGGGATGGATTTAAGTCCTTTTGATATAAACAACTGTGTAAACTTTTAAGACAAACTTTATTTGCGTGTTCTAACAATGGCGTCACAAGTAAAAGTAAAGGTAAAACGTAAAGGTAAAGGACCAGCATGAACTTAGCTGCAAGCCCGAGTTGCCACACTGCTTGACAAGCCCAACCACAACAGGGTTGCATTCACCATGGCACCACCTCCACCAATACACTACACGTTACTCGATGACGGATAATTATTTGGCCTATTCGTTGAGAATATAACGCCATTCGTAAAGAATATTTCGTGAAATTTAAAATTATTGGCAGCCCGATGTATTTTAAGCTGACAATTTTAGAATCAAAATGGTCTTACTTGGCGATATATATAAAAAACGTTCTTAACTTTTGAGACTAATAGGTAATTATTTTATGATCTCACAGTTCCTAAAAAATATTGGTATTACTAAATCTTCGATAGAACTGTGAAGTGTGGTAGCACTGTGTATTTCTCGACTGTCTGCTGTCATTCGCTGTAGGATTCCAATCGGAATATTCGCCCAATGCGACACGGTCAACAACAGCCTGCAGACCGTCCAGCCGACGGTTTTGTTTATTTGGAATCAGTAGATTATTACGCCACAGTCATTGCGCAAATTTAACACGAGATGGAAAAGTCAGAACCTTTGGACACGGGCGTGGCACTGGCGGACAAGATTGCAGCGAAAAACGCCAGCACCAACTCTTTGGACACGGCCGACTCAAAGTCCAGCTCGATAGGCTCGAAACAGGGCGTCGACGTGGGTGCCGTACGCGATACGCCGTTTACCTACCTCGATGGTGAGGAAGATCAGGATCAGAAGAACGACGTGACTTACGTGTGTCCTTTTCGCGGACCCGCTTTCGGTGCGCTCACCATCACCAACTATCGCCTGTACTTCCGGTCGTTGCCGTTGCGCGACCATGAACCGCCAGTGGTGGTCGATGTGCCGCTGGGTGTGATAGCACGTGTTGAGAAGATTGGCGGCGCCTCGTCGCGCGGCGAGAACTCGTACGGCATTGAGATATTCTGCAAGGATATGCGTAATCTGCGCTTCGCACACAAGCAGCAGAACCACTCGCGGCGTACTGTCTTCGAGAAGCTGCAGTCGTATGCATTTCCGCTGTCCTATAGCGGCCGGTTATTTGCATTTGCGCACGCAACGGCCTCGGGGCCGCCGCCAACTGCAGCAGAGAATGGCTGGGCGGTGTATGAGCCGCTGGCGGAGCTGCGTCGCATGGGCGTGCCGAACGATATGTGGCGCGTGACAAAGCTGAACGAGACGTACAGCGTGTGTGACAGCTATCCGGCGGTGTGGGCAGTACCGAAAGCCGCCTCCGACGAATTTCTGCGGCGCGTAGCACAATTCCGTTCACGCTGCCGCCTTCCTGTGCTGTCGTGGATACATCCGCGCTCTCAGGCCACCATCACGCGTTGCTCGCAACCACTGGTGGGTGTGGGCGGCAAGCGCAGTGCCGACGACGAACTTTACCTGAGTTACATCATGGAGGCGAACGTGCAGTCGGACAAGCTGGCCATCATCGATGCACGTCCGAGCGCCAATGCAATCGCCAACAAAGCCAAAGGCGGCGGCTACGAGTCCGAGGAAGCATACAAGAACGTCGAGATACACTTTCTGGACATACACAATATCCACGTAATGCGCGAAAGTTTGCGCAAGGTGAAGGAGGCATGCTACCCAACCATCGACGACTCCAAGTGGCTGTCGGCCATCGACAGCACGCTGTGGCTAAAGCATATTAAATGCATACTCGCGGGCGCGGTGCGCATTGTCGATAAGGTAGAGACGATGAGCACATCGGTAGTGGTGCACTGCTCCGATGGCTGGGATCGCACGGCTCAGTTGACGGCTCTGGCCATGTTGTTGCTGGATCCCTACTATCGCACGCTGCGCGGTTTCGAAGTGCTAGTGGAGAAGGAGTGGCTATCGTTCGGACACAAATTCCAGCAGCGCATTGGCCACGGCGACAATCGCCACTCGGACGCCGATCGTTCGCCCGTCTTTCTGCAGTTTATCGACTGTGTGTGGCAGGTGAGCCAGCAATTTCCAAATGCCTTCGAGTTCAATGAACACTTTCTCATCACTATCATCGATCATCTGTACTCGTGTCGTTTCGGCACGTTTCTCTGCAACACTGAGGCGGAACGCGTAGCGGAAGGTAAACTTGATTAAAACTTATGTTTCATTTTGCTCCTTTTCATTAATTCGATATTTCACAGATCTCAAACACAAGACTGTTTCGTTGTGGACGCACATCAATTTGTCGCTGAATCAATACCTAAATCCACTCGCCTTCTCGCACGCTGCACAGACAGTGCTGCGCCCCATCGCTAGCATGCGCTACGTGAAGTTATGGAAAGGCTTATACTGCCGCTGGAACCCGAGCATGCGGCCGCAAAACAGAATATATCAGCGCACGCGTGAGCTGCTGGCGCTACAGGAGCAGCTTATCAAGCAGGTCAGCGATCTGCGCCTGAAGACGAATTCACGCCAAACGGCGCAGACCTCGACACGATTGGCCTCGCCTATGCATTGAGCGCATTCGCTCTATGTAGTGGTTTGCTGAAGTGAACCACTGCAACCTGCTGATCAGCCCTGCAAATCAAGTATTGGCATTAACACGCATTTATTCCGAATGAGTTTTGTCCTCCATGCTTTTATTTAAACATTTTTATGGTTCATGAATTGCGAAACCTTTATATGCATTCTTTTAACAAAAATGATTTATCTATAATGCATTCGATAAGTTAATTTTTTACTAATATCATATGTGGTAAGCTTCCCATTAAGCAACTCAGTATGAGTGGCATAACTTGAGCGTTGAAATGTTGCAACAATAATTTTAATAAAGTGAACAAGTATTCAACAAGAAATTTTAAATGGAATGTTTTTGAGATACTTTGGTTTTAGTTCTGCAAGTTTTTCTAATTTCCCTTCACGTTTCACATTCGTATATTTCATGTACGATTTCATTTTCAAAAATATTATTTTTCACAAAGCTTATTTACTCCCTCCAAACTACACGAAATGCATGATTGCCGAAAATCTAAATTATTTCCTGCAACTATCATACGGTCGCATCAAAATTGTTTCAAGCTATAGTGTTACAGAAGGAAATTAAAAGGATGTCAAAGTTTTGAAATTTCATAAGCTTTTACCTTGCCAACGGTTTCTTTATGCGATGCCAAAGAAATTTTTGGTGAAAATTACTTTTTGCCACATTACAAACTTGTGTGCGAATATTCGGAAACAGCAACGGCGCAGTAGCCGGGGAGTGCAGTGAGTGCAAAGACGAAAACCGACGGCAGATGCGCGCACACACAATAAACACGATTTAATGCGCCCTAAAGTATGCTTGTTTAATTATGAAAATGTAACAGGGAGTAGCAGCATCTCTAGAGAATGCACGTGGTGTGTGACACAGCAGCTCACCGACAAACACACACACACACACATATGAGCGATGCAACACTGGCGAGCATAGATACTCGAAGGATTTGCGTTCGTTTCATTTTATGTGTTTGGTAGCGTTTTTCGCTTTGTTATTTTTGCAATATTTTTTGTGCGCTTGGTGACATGAAAATACAAAACGGCAGCAACAGGATGCTCCCTTGCTGGTACTGGCAGCCCAGGCTGGCTTTTGCGTGCTGCCGCAGGGTGTGATTGTGTGTGTGTGTGTGTCACATATTTAGCTGGCTGTCGTTTGGTGTGTTATTGTTGGTGGTATTGCAGTGAGCGCGCCAACTTTGTGAAAATGATTTTGAACTTTGCAGCACCAAGTTTTCTATTCGGCAGTCAAATCAACGCCGCATAAGTAGAAGCGTGCGCGTACAAATTGCAGGCTGCAAATGCACGCACACCGCTTACGGGCGGTTGTGTTTTAAGCTGCGCTATTCGCTAACGCCATGCCCACATCAGCCTACCAGCACCACTGCAACGAGCCACAAATGCTGCAGTTGCCCTGTTGGCGCACTCTGAACTTTGCACAAACTTTGCTCTCTCCCCTTTGGCCCATTTCTTTTTTTCATTCACATTCCATTCGCATCGTTTGGCGCACAATTTCATCTTTGGCGGCAAATAATCTCGCTGTGCCATTTTTCGCTTAATCCCCACATTCGTGCACTTCATGCGCTCCCTGAAGAATGTGTGTGGCGCATCGGTTTTCTGTTTGTCATGTTTTTCTTTTATTTTCTCATTTTCTTTATGTTTTATCATATTCGGTTAAATTTGTTTGTGTTTTATGTGTTGAGATTCTCGCGAAATTTCTTTGTAATCTGATGGAGCCACTTCTGAAGTGATGGCCCGCAGCAACTGACTTGGGATTCTCTGGTCAAAGTGCCGGGAACGTGATGCTGAAATTATGCAAAACATTTCCCCCTCAGCGTTCTGTGTCCTTTGCGCTTTAACAGCTGGCGAGTAATTTGAAGATTTAAATTTCATAAATTACTAAAATATGTTTTGCAACGTGGTGTGGTGCACTTTGGCAGGGCGAATGTAGACTTTTCCCTAAAATGTAAAATTTATTTGAAAATATTGTTTTTGTTTTGTGAATTTTGTTCCACACAACAAACCACTTACTGAAGGTAATAAAGATCATTAAAGCTTTTATAAGGTGCCGGGTCACAGAGACATTACAACGAGGCATCTATTTGTGCTTAAGAGTGGCACTCCCATCAAACCTAACCTAATTCTAAAAAACTATTTAACATTCAGATCACATTTGTCCGACACCAAAGACCCACAACTCGTTAGTCCTAAATGTGTATAAAAATGGCAAACTCTAAAATGTACATTGTGTTCAACAATTTCCCTTCCATACGCATACGTGTACGAGCGGCGAGTGGCCGAACCGCACAGACCACAATCTAACCTAAAAAACTGAGAAATTACGAGCGGCACACCAAATGAGCACGTGCAGTGTCCAAAAAGGACCAAAAAGGAGAACTCAAACTGGCGAGCTGAAGGCGGGCAAAATTGTCGTTGCTAGTGGGCGAAATTACTGATGTGTTTGTTGTAGCTGGTTGATTCCGGGATTTACTCTTTACTGGTTTGTGGAGGCGCTTGGGGATGGGAGCATTTGGCAGCTACGTGTTATGGTCAGTTCCGCACCATAATTTTAATGGGCGCGCACAGCATATTCCGCGCGGATTTGGCTTGGAAAGTGAATGTGAGTGCGCAGCGCGTGCTGCAAAATGGACAAGACTGGAAAATAAACAAACCACAAACAGAAGCACACCGCAAATTGTACATTTTTGAGATGTGCAGCGCACAGACTTTCAAATTTGGGCAAAGTTGAGCGAAAAAATGCGACACAGACCAATTTATTTTTTTTTAATTTACTGTGAGCAAAGATTTGTAAATGTTTAAATTCTTTTAAATGCATTTTTTTCAAATTTGCGAATTTTCTAAACACGCTGATGCGCATTCAAATTGTGAAACTGCTGGTAGCATCTTAATTAGTGGCGTACGAATTACTTCTCAATTTGCATAAACTCGTTTTTGTTTTCTTTTTGTGCTGGGCGAGTACCGGAGTAAATATAAATACAGACAGCGCAGACATGCAGGCAGCAAGTGGCAGCGCCGACACCTTTTTATTTGCATATATTTTTTTTTTTGAAAACATTGAATAAGTGCGAGGAGCTGCGAACTCTTTTGCACTCTGCCGTTTTGCAACATTTTATGTTTCTGTTATGTTTTATTGAATTTTTTTTATGTGATATTTTCATGCGTCAGCAATGAGTGCAATTTAGAACTGGCTGTCAACTGTTTGGCGCGCATTCGGCAGGTTGTACGTTATTCAAGAGCTTAATGAGTGCCTGATTTAGGGCTGCAGTCTCCAATGATGAGCACACTGAACACAAATGCAATCAATTAAAACAAATTTAACAGGTTAAAGATTAAAGGAGATTTAAAGTAAGATCACTATTCTAAAGTGAGGTTACGTTAGATTGAAGGCCAATGGAAGTCAGACTACAGTTTCTACATTGTACTACTTTGTATACGATTCCCACTGAACTATAAACTGCGCTGTCAACCCTTAAAAAAAATGTAAATTCAGTTTTTCATAGAATTTATTTATTTTTCAATATTTTATCACTCAATAAGTCTCTGGACCAGCAAATTCTCAAACATTTAAAAATAAAAAATGGAATTCAAGCATTTTAGTATTAATTTGTATAGACATTAAGACTAAAAAAAATTTATTAAATTTAGATTTTTGCAATTGAAATTTTATATCATAACAAGAATATAATTTAGGGCAATTGCTGCTGTAAGTTCCAAAGACTTTCAACCTGTAGGTGAGCCATATTTCCAGTGTATGTGGCTGCATTTCAAAATAATTTTCGTAAACTTTACACGTCTGCAAATTAAAATGTGTAGCAAAGTCTTGTATTTACATTTTTCTACGTTTGTACTTATATGTATGTATGTAAATATGTATGTATACATAGTAAGTATATCGAATATTTGCATGGAGACACGTGCAATAGACGCAACGGTGGTGCTCTGCCGACACGATGCAGCTTGTACTTTGCTGCCGTGCGCCCTTAAGTGCGACCGGAACTGTCTGCATGACCCAATGCGGAGAAGCGTTCTAATTAGTTTCAAGTTTTAATTTACAACAACCAAAAATTTAATTTAACTGCCATGCGGCAGAATGCGCCAACTTGGCAACAGTGTGTGCACCTCTAAGCGAGCGTGAGTCTACGTATGTGTGTGTGCGTATTTGTGAGGCTTGTCCTTATCGAGGACATTTGCAGGGCCTGCTGTGCAGCTGGTACTGACATGGCGAATTATTCATTGCGGCTAGTGGCGCAATGCCTTCAATCGCATTCGGAAAGGAATTAAGTTAACCCTCAAATGCATATTGATGCCTTTAGGCACACTAACATATTTATGTATATCTTCAAATTAAACCCCGATATAATATTTTGAAACGACAATCACATTCGAAATCTGTTAGCTTATATTTAGTAGTTTATTAATATTTAATTCACTTTTCAGTGGTTTTTTATGTTAAAAAGAAAAACCTATTTTTATTTAGCAAACGTGAAAATAATTCATGCATTTGAGGGTTAAGTCAACTTGAGGTGCATTGCCACACACTGATAGATTTGTGTGTCTTTATATATCAGTCATGTGTTTGTTGATTGTGGCGCACGTGACATTCGTCTGCGTTGAAAACGTTTTGTAGCATGGCCGATGCCTATTTTGTCTGTCAGCAAATTGTGCGCTTATTGACGGATAAATCAATTTGCGAATTGCTTGGCAATCGAAATCACAGTGACGCACACATTGACAACACTAACACACACATTCAAACACAATTTCATAAAAAAAGAAATGCATCATCGACTAGAAAAAAATGGCAGCATTTTGACTAAAACCCCATAGGCAGCATACAGCAAAGAATTAACAAGATATGCTCGCTTCCAAATCTGCTCAGGCCAACACATACACACTTATACACACACAAACACGCGGCTTTCATGCATACATGTGCGTACGACAGGGCTGTGGGAGAAAATCTGAGACCGGTAAGGTTAGGGCACAAGGGACCCTCAAGGGGAATCTTTTTAAAAATTGTTAAAAATATTACATGCAACTATAAAATGTTAACCTCCAAAAATCTTGGAACCGTTGGCAGAAAATCGTTACTTGGATGGCGCATTTTTCTTAGACTCCATTTTTATAGCATGCGAAAACTTCAGGTCCGGGTAAAAACCTACACAACGCTCCCTTTCGTGACAGCAGGCACACAGCCAGTGGCGGATTTAGGGGGAGGGTAGGGGTTGAAACCCCCCGAAATATTAGGATCGACTTTAAAACTACATAGAGATTAAAACGCATTTTATGAATATTAAAGAATTACTTTTTGAAACGCCTCCCCCCAAAATATTTTTCTGAATCCGCCCCTGCACACAGCATACAGCCGCAAGCCTAAAGCAAATTCACGCCGTCACTTCTCAGTCTTGGTGCGGGTTTGCTGGCACTTCTCCCAGCCCGCTATGCCCGCTCAGTGCGTTTATCTTCAACTCACACCTTGCTGCTGAGGTAGCCCAGTCGTAAGCCAAGTTAACTCGCGTAGAAAACAGCCAAAGAAAACACAAACATGTAAGCGCGTTTTCGTTGGTCTACAACGACTTTGGTATTCTCTACACTATAGCGAGGCACCTCTTATCAACCAACTTTTAATATTACTATTACATGAACTGCGATTATTTTCTCAGCATGCAATGCAGGATTAAACATCTGGAACTTTTTTTTAAAGACCCAATAATTGTATAACTTACAGAGAAATCAAAACCCAACTCAATGACAGAATTGAAGCATAAACAATTCTGGCGGGCAAATATTCAAAATACGAATATCGGATTCATTTGATAAACCGACTAATAACTGATTGACTGCAGTCTATGCAGCCGCAATTGTAATTCCCTCACACACGCCACGCCCACTTTCAGTAACAACGAATTACTAACCCTGCCGCGCGCTTGCACCGCAGCGCACAAACCTACAAATAGCGACCAGCAAAACTTTAGTTATTTTGTTATCAGATCACGTGCACAAGCGCCGTGTCTGCCTGCCAGAAATGCAAGCAATTCCTTGCACGCTTATCCTTTCAACTCGCCCACTCGCACGGCGGCCGTCGCAGGCGGAAGCGGAAGTTGGGGCGGCCAAAACATTACCAGGCGAGATTGTGCGACTGCGACTGTTGCGGTCCTAATTTGCCATGAAAGGGAGCGGGGTGGCTTACGTTAGCGGCAATGGGAGTGACAATGGGCATGCGAACGGCGGCAGCATTGTGCACGCAGTAGAATTGTGCCAACGTGTGCCAAACTACCAAAAGATTATCTCAATTGATGGCCGGCAGGTAGCAGCGTCGACTGTGCGGCGTGCGTGCGGCAAGTCGCTTCAACTAACTCTTTTTCTATTTTATTTTTAGTTTTTTGTTTTTACTTTTTATTTTATTTTTATTTTTTGGCAGCGTGGCAGTTTTAGTGGAGTTTCGGTTGCCAAAGCGCGCTCACTGGCTAAGTAAGAAATCGCTTACGTCTATACGTTTAAACGTGATTTATTCCTTTATACGCTTGGTTGTGCATTGGAGATGCTTTTGTTGTTGTTGTTGTTGCTGGTATTGCAGCTGAAAGACTGTCTCCGCGAACACCTTTAGCACAGCTGAGCAAGTTCGTATAATGACATTTTTCTGTTGTTTTTGTTGTTGTTACAAAAGCTGGCGACGAAGCGTACAAATTGCGGCAGTGTTTTATCCGGAGCGAAATACGCTGTAGCGTTGGACTAAATTGAGTTTATTGATATGCTGTGATATATTCGGGGCGCAGTTGAGGGCACATTTACATCACATAATAATCGAGGAAAATTGAAAAGCAATGGAGCAATCATTGAAGTGAAATGCCATGAATGCGAAACTGAGTTGGGACAATTGAAATTTAACCAAAAGATATCGATAGAAGCGATGGTTTTTTGGGTTATGAAAAAGCTTAATGCATTTAACATAATCTATTTGTATGGAGGGAAGGGATAAGGGAGAGATTGAGAGGAGCATTCAACAGCCATTCATGCGTGGCATTGGGTTCGATGTGTTTTCTCTTCAACGATGGGTGGAGTTAAAAAACTACTGTGCTATTCATTCAGACCAGGATTGCGGTTTCAGTTATAATACATATATGACCTACTGATCCGAACCCTCTGAATTGTTACTAAAGAGTTCTTCTTTAACAAGTATAAGCAGCGACCGTCAACAGAGATGACTATTCTGGCCCACCCTAGTCAAGGGTAGTGACTCTTAAAACAGCCTAAGAAGAATATTAATGGCAAGGGTTTATCTTATGGTTACTGTGCAAGTATTTCTAAAACAAATCGAAACCTCGGAAGAATTTGAATAGTCGGACAGGATTGACTTTTTATATCTTCTATTTTACGTGGGCAGTCCGATAAGTACTTAGCCCCACCGCCCGATGGTGCCACTATCGTAAGAGAAATTTACTATCGTGTAGTACATCCTCGTAGACGGCTACTGTCAAAATTTCAGCCATATTGAGTTTGTAGTTTTGTAGATCAATATCGGTCGGTGATTCGCCAAATTGGTCGCATTAGGCTACGAACAGCTGCCCCATCCACCGTATTCTCCAGATTTGGCCCCGTGTGACTTCTTTTTGTTTCCAAACATGAAAAAGTCACTCGCCGGGCAGAAATTTGAGTCGAATGAGGAGGTTATCGTCGCCACGGAGGCCTCCAGAAAACGTAGTTTTTCAGACGGGTTAAAGAAGTTGGAGCATCGCTGGGTCAAGTGTATCGAGTTGAAAGGAGACTACGATGAGAAATAAATCGCCACTTTTCCAAAATTTTCGTTTTTCTTTTGTAGGCTAAGTACTTATCGGACCACCCACGTATAGTAAAACAATTATTGGTTTAATTCTAAATGAAATAGAAATTTATTATATACAGTCTGCCCAGTAGAAGCGTGATCGTTGTAACTTGGAAACTATTTGTCCGATTCGTTTCAAACAAATTGTACGTAATATGTTTAATAACAGGTATAGTCGCCGCCATTCGCTATTATGGCCTCAAACCTCCGACCCATACTTTGCGCTAAGTTCTGAGCAAGTTGCCGAGGCAATCGACTCCAAATCAGCCGAATTTGTCTCGATAACTGTTTTGCTGTCAACATAGTTTTTCCTCTGCGTTTCTGCTTTACTATTGCCCACACATTTTCTATCGGGTTGGCATCAGGCGACTGTGAGGGCCAATCTAACACCTCTACCCCATTTTGCTATTTCCACTCAGCACACATTCGGCTGCGATGTTTGGGGTCATTGTCTTCTGTCGTCCCAGAGAGTCCTCTTCTCCCGAACATATTCGCAGCTGATGCTAATAAAGCTTTTTTATAAATTTTGTTCATCAAAACCGCGTTCAAGTGGGTGGTAATAACGAAAAGTCGCCCAAATCCTTTTTCTGAGAAACAGCCCCAAACATGGACCTTTAACAGTTCGTTGGAGCAATCGGTTGTTAGCGGTACACCAAGATAGATTTATGCTACTATTTGCCCAAAATTAGGATTCATCCGTAAATATTACATTATTCCAATTACGATCTGAATTGGCATAAGCCCAGGCAAGCCGTTTTTGAACGTGTGATGATGAGAGCAACAGATTTTTCAAAGAGCTCCGGTATTTAAAGTCGTTAGATCTTAAACGTCCTCGAATCGTCTCTTTTGATATTTGAACACTACTTTTCTCTAAAACTGCTTTAGCTTTACGCAACGATAAGCCCGGCTTCGTTGCAAACAAATCAATGATTTTCTTGTTCTGTTTTGGAAAGGTCTTTTTTTCAAGGCCGCGCCCAGCCAAATCGTCGGAATTTTTTGCTTCCATGTACCGATTCGTCTACCTCGTTACGAATGACTTCGACTTCTTCATATATTTAGCTGCAGCTAAACGTGACATTTACGGCCCTCTAGGGTGTAGACAAAGGAATACGGCTTTAACCCTTTCGGGACGAAGTTTAATTTTGAAATCCAAAATACTCTCAGTAGAAATATTGTCATGCTATGAATGTTGGGGATAGAAAATTATATTGGATGCTCACAAATTCTGAAATCATCCTTTTATGCGGGAACACCGAAATGGAAAAAATATTTTGCTTGGGTCGTAAGATTTGAATAATTGTTTTGAGAGGCATTAAAAACTTGCTGGGACGTATTATCCCAGTAGTCCCGAAAGGGTTAAGTCGCTTCTCTCACGCGGAACTCATCTTGTTAAAACACCGTGTACTTTGTAATTGTTTCACGAGACTGACAATTTTTGCAGTGCGTATTACAAATTTTTCTGATAACGGTACTCTAAATGAAAATTTGGTCGATCACGCTTCTACTGGACAGACTGTAAATTAAAATAAGTAATTTATTTGTACAATGATTTTTTATTAAAGATTTCATTACACGTTATAATACAAAACACTTGATGAAAAATAATAATTAAAGCTCAAAATGTTTTTCATCCGCATGCTGCAGTAGCGAAGACGATGATTTTCCTATACATTCAGCGGCATTGAAGGCCTTTTCTATATCCGCTGCACAATTTGTTCGCACCTTCACAGGTCGGCGACTGACATTTGTGGCACCTTGCACTTTGAGTCTTTGCGGTGAATGCAGCATTTCCCTATGCTGCAGCTGGCGATCTGCGGCGGCAAAATATTTTTCATAAACTGCCAGGGGATCCAATTGCCAAAACTTGTGAAACGATATGGCGGGCTCAATTGCCAATAGTTCGGCTGCATAGTCACTGGGACGCGCCTGCATGGAAGATGATTCGCATAAAATGGAGAGTTGTGTGAGTTGAGGCTTAAAGCTAACCTGATGAAAGCGCGCCGAATGAATGGCGTTCACTTGCAACGCGTGCAGACATGAGCCCAAAATCATGTCGTCCGGTGACGAGGCCGTGGGACAGGTGCAGTGCTGGAGTATGCGCCGAACGGTGGGCAGACTGAACGCAATGCCGCCACCGCCGGTGATGTAGTTGAAACCATCTGTTGCATGCAGCCGATAGCCGTAACGTTCGCCGAGATAGATTTCGGCGGTGTGATTGTAGCAGCCGAGAATTTGGCAGACGCCGGCAATGCTGTTTATAAAAGAACATTTGAAATGAATTGGAGTATTGATATGAAGAACATATTTAAAGAAATTGAGAAACTTATTAATTAAAAGCTGAAATAACTATGAAAGCAGATTGAAGATTGAAATTTTACAAACAATAGTATTATGGGAACTTTATGAATTACTGCAATTTTTTAAAGTTCATAACATAATTCCCACCTATAATGACGCGTTGGTATCGAAAAGCCATGTTGAAAAAAAAACAATAAGTGGATGATTGAATGCGACCTCAAATGAATCGAAATTGAATAATTTTTTTTTCAGATTACATTGCATCCGTTCCGCATTGGAATGCATCCAGTTGTGCAGACGGCCATAAAATCCGTGTAATGCAAACCAATAACCATTGGCGCCAATAAAATAATCCTTAAGCGTACAAATCGAAAAATTTAAATGAAAACGCAAAGCAATCGAAAAATGGTGGGAAAGAGAAGAAATAAATGAAGAGAGCAAAACAAAAAAATCCGGCACATACCTCAGCAACGTGTCGTCATCGGAGAGGAACAGCCAGCGTATGGCACGTTCGGCCGGAGCCGGCCGATTCAGTTGCTCGATGTGCTCAATGGCTAATTTCAATATGGCCAAAGTTTTGGCGCAGTGGCCCATCTCCACGTTGGCCACGCCGGTGCTGCTGGTGGGTATGTCGCGGTCTGTATGAAATATTTATGTATGCAGAACAGCAGAGAAAGTCAAATTTCAACTAATTTTCAATATTCGCAAGTCAATTGGCAGCTGTCGATTGCATCACAGGTACACACACACATACATGGATGGGTGTGTGTTTGTGGTTGAGTGCTAATTGTTCGCCTTGACGGCCAAGCACCAAATTAAAATATCTTGTTGAATTTCAGTTTGGTTTTGCAACTGCTCGCTTGGCATTGTTTCTGGCCATTCTTACCTGCAACGTCGCTGTAGTATGTGAGATGTTTGGCGAATGGCGCCCAAGTGGCTTTGATGATTGGTAAGCGTTCCTTATGGAATTTCTGACATGTTTTGATGGCAAAGTAGATGTTTTCTGACCTTATAGGTGACTAAAGAAAAGTAAGAGTAGACCAAAAAATATTAAAAATAGGAAATAATTGTATGGGGAAACTAATTCAAGTAAATGTGGAGCTCTGAAAAAGACGCCACATGTAAACATAGTTCTTGAAAATTAAAAAGGAAAACTAGCCACATACTCTAGAGATGTTGAAAGTATGTTTAAGGTATCATGGCACGTTAGAAAGGCGAATTTTTAATGATTTAAAAAATTATTTATTTTTCAGCTCCTTTATTATCAATCTTTTTGAAAATTTTTTTACAATATATTGAAGGTTTAAGGAACACAAACAATTTTTTTGTTAGCATATTGTCTCTTATATGGAGCTGATGTCGCGTAGAAAAAAACACATCCTCCATTACGGACACTTAATCTCCGGATTGGCTAATCTGAAACAAAAAAACAAAAAAGATTCATAATTATTAAGCTTTCGGGCACAGGAATTCACCAGAAAAATTAAAGAAACGCTAAATATAAAAGGATAGCAGCTTTTGAAAAAAAGTGTAAAAATTGACTGCGTTTTCACCTTTTTCCCAGAAAAAGTACTTAAAATTAAAATTTTTTCTATTGTGGTGGATTCTTGTAAAAAATAAGTTAATAAAAAGAACTAAAAAAAATTTGTTTAAATCGGTCGAGCCAATCCGGAGATTAAACATCCGCAATGAAGGATGTGTTTTTTTACACGACTTCAGCTCCACCTATATAAGAGACAATATGCTAAAAAAAAACAAAAAACATATTTTGTTCTGTTCCTTAAACCTTCAGTATATTGTAAACAAATTTTCAAAAAGATTGATAATAAAAGAGCTGAAAAATTTTGTAAATCATTAAAAATTCCCCTTTCTAAAGTGCCATGATACCTTAAAAAAACAAAACACTCAGCAATTTTATTGTAAGCCACCATTTCATAAAAATCAATCTTTTAATAGACTCAGGAAACTTTAAACAGCAAAATTAGAAAACTCTGTTTAGTTTCTTCTTTCTTAACGGACATCATATCTGATGATTCAACATAAAGCTATCTCACTTTCATTAAGAAAAAATGAATAAAAAACCAAAGTAACGCAAAAGTTGAGTCCTTTCGCTTTTTAGAATATTTTTTTTCGGGTATTTTAAAAACAAAAGAAATCTGCAAATAGTAACGAGTGGCCGTGGGGCAGCGTACAAGTTTGTCATACGCTCTGATAAATCAGCAACTTACACACGCGCTCGCATCCGTTGGCAGCGCATACATGGCACATGGCATTCCGGTGGCTTTGTTCGCTGCCGCTTTTGCTCGCACTTTCGCATTCACTGTCGCAGTCGCAATCGCTTTGATGTCTTCGTATGCGCCCAGTGCCAACGGGCAGACATAGGGAACCTTGCGAAAAATCACTTTCTGTAGATTTTTTAATGCGCCACGTTCGTGCTCAGACGGTGTGTCGTCCGCGTTGTGCGCTTCATGCGGCAGTGGTCCCCGATGGCTGCCGTTGGCATTTCCTAAACGTTTGCCGTTCCTCGGCGTTGCACTGCTGCCGTGGTCCCGCTGCTGCACAGCGTCCATCCCCACCCGCACGGGCACATTATCATAAATGAAGCGCGCCAACTCGTGCGCCGCATCTATGCTGAAGTCGGTGCGCCGCCGCTGTCTGCCGCTGGCAATTGCTGCTGATATGCTGCGATAGTGCGATATCGTTGCAGAGAGAAAATAATGAATTGCATGAGAAAAATCGCTGCGCCGAGTGTGCTGCTGCAAATCAGCAAAGAACTAAGCGCTCCCGTTCAGCGGTCGACCTTTAATGCGGACCAAAAGTGTGGCCGCCAGCGGCGCTGCGGCTGGACATGCGAGCATTAAGTGGACTCACCTTTTGAGCAGTGCGCCACTGAAGACAACGCCTGAGCGTAGCAGCGGATACGGAAACCATTGTGGATTTTCAAAGAAGGCAAAATGATGAATTATTGTCGCCTCGCGATCGTAGAGGGCGTGACCCAAATAAAGGGGCTGCATGGAATGTATGATTGAAAATTTTGTTTAAAAAATTTGTTAGATAGGTATATTTTTAATGCTATTTATTTAGTTTAAAGGTTTTTTTTTAATAATTCTTCTTCAGTTGCGCACGCAGGATTTTGGTTCGGGGGGTTTTGTGAACTTTTATGAGAACTTTAAAACAGAATAAGATTTAGATGTATGAATCTACAGACTGAGATCCAAACCTATGTGCCTATGTTATCCCCCCTTTACAGATTTTGGTCCTGAAAGTTCAAAATAGAAAATATAGTTAAAAGGAGACAATTTTTCTCTTTCATTTGATACCCATATCTTTATCATTGCACAACCGCAAATATTAAAAAAAATATTTTAAATGTGTATGTCCTTAAAATTTCAAAGTCCTTAAAAAAGGACTTTGGCCCTTTGAAAGGGACTTTGGGCCAGAAAATGAAAAATTTACTATGCCAGGTTACTATAAATGACCTCTAATTTCATGCCTATATCAACATTGGGATGGGTCTCGACAGAAAAATTTGTTTTTTTCGCATGGTGTAATAAATGTAAAGTTTGTGTTTTCACTCAGTCCATCATAACTTTGTCATTTTTCTTACGATTCTATTGATGTTAGGCTTAATATTTGCACAAATAATATATCTTTCATCTTCGATTTTAAAACCAAAGGAGAAAATTTATTTTATCTATAAAAAAACATTCGAAAATGTATGATTTTTGAAAATGGTCGAAAAATTCAGTTTTTTACAACTTTCAGCGTCAGTAATTTCTCCAAATCTCATCTGATTTGGACAATTTGTATATCTCTGGAAAGGCTATTATCTTTCGAACGACGGTCAGCTTATTTTAGTCGGGTGATTTGTTTACGAGATATGTGCTCATAACTGAAACAACAGGGAAAAAAGATTTTTCGAAAACGCTTCTTACAAACATTTTTTGATCTTCAGTTTCGTGTTCAGCGGCCCAAAGTTAGTCTAGAAAACACTTTTATTTGTAGGTGAATTTGTTGTGTCGAGTAGTGTTGTTGATGATTGAATATACTGTACTAACTTAACTAACTAACTATGTACTAACTTAAAGATATTTCGGGCTTATTTTATTTGTTTCTTCTGCTCTCTTCTCAAGCGTATAGTACAAAGATTGTAACTCATTTCAAATCAATTCGAACTCAAAGCAACACAATGAATTTATTCTCTTTTGTTTTAATTTGAGAAGGCAACGATGCACTCATTGAATGTGCCTTATGCCAAATAATTAGATTATATTTCAATTCCCCTCTATTCACCCAACAAATCAACTACATGTTCTGCCTCATTTCTTATTAATTTCAACAACATACCTGTGTGTGATTCTCCTGCGACAGAGCTTCCAAGAGTGCGCTGAGCACAATGTGTGTGCTCTCCTCGCACCATATAATCCACTTAGTATGCTCGTTCAGCACAAAACCGCTGTCACCCGCGCCCCCGCCCTGAAACTGACCATCACCCACCAGTAGTGGCAGCACGTTTTCCACGGTCCATTGGCCGGGGTGGTGATTGAATAATTCATGCAACATGCGTATGTTGATAATATAATCGGAGGACAAACCTTGCGATTGGTTGATAATGTCATTGCGTAGCCGGGCGCCTAATTGACGATGGTAGCTGTTGTCCTGGCTGGATATGAGCATCAGAATCTCCGTCGGCGCTAGGAAATACAGCAAACAGAGAAAATACCTGTCAGCGATTTTGTTTTTGTGATTTACCCATTGCAACAAATATTGCAAGTCGAGCTTTGCTGGAGCATGCGAGAAGTCAGTGCCAGAGGCGAGATTATGTGGTGCGAAAAAGGTCCTATGGCCACTTGGCTGCATATAATTTCATTCGTTGAGACCCCGATTTCTAATGACTGGTAGCTATGGTGTAGCCCAGTGGCGCTCTGGTGCACGTGACTTGTATGCGAAAAGTGGCAAAATCGCAATCGCACTGACGCTGTCCGCTGCTGGTTGCAGTGGTGTTGCGCTGTTGATTGCTGCTGTGATGTTCCGGTGTGGCAGCAACACGTACTTGCTGTGTTTGCTGCTCGCATGGCCCAGTGGACAGCTTGCGGTAAATTTATTTCATTTCAATTGCACGACACATATTCATTTTAATGTGCATGCATATACATATGTAATACATAGTTATATATGCATTGTGTTGAATTTTCGACTACAATTCTATTAAAAATATGAAGACGACAATTTAAAAAAATATAATAGGAGGAGAAACACCCGCCATAGTTGCTCAGCTGTTAATCCTTTCGACCCCGAATTTTACCCTGTGTCTCGATATTTCTTTTTTGTATTTAAATCATGAAAAATTTGCCTAAGTGTGCACACAACATTTGAAGTCGCCACGCCTCTTTGTTAGAGTTCTAAAGCTAGTTTACTTTTGAACAATTTGACCTTAAAACGGGTTAAATAAATTTTCTATCAATATTTTTTAATTACAGAAAAATTATTTAATATTTATGGAAAAATACAAAATTATCACCTTTTTGATTTTATTTAACCATTATTAAAGAAAAAGGGGTTTGATCAAGCGCGCCCAATTCGAAGACTTCAATTAGAACACAAACTTTCCCTGATAGAGATGAGAAGAGAGTGATGAGAAATTATCTTGGGGATAACAGTAAAATTTTTGTAATTTGTTTTGAATTCACTTCTACAAATATTAATTTGTTCGTTCCTACTTAAATTAAACCCATAAATCAATTGTAGCTTTTGCAATAAGATGACAAATAGGTGAAGTTGCTCTCAGGCAACTTTGAGGTCGAAAGGGTTAATTTAAAATTTATAAAATTTAAAAAATTTAAACAAACACCTTGCACGATGTGCAATGACAGAGAAGTACAATAATAGACAAAATTCTCTTTCAGTACATTAACTCTATAACCGGACAAGTTAGTGCGCAGGAGGACTGTTAAAATTGACATGAATGAAATGGAATCGAAAATGGCTTTCGTTAAATTATTTTTATATGAAGCTGAAAAGATCCAACAATTTACAATCTACGACATCACACACAAAAAAAAAATGTTAAAACCTGCAACATTAAGAATGGAAAAGATGGTTTAAACCAAATTGATGTATTTTAGATATTTGAGAATAAGTTTATGGAATCATTAAAATAAATCATTAAAAAAATTTTATTGAGGGGTTTAGTGAGAAATGATTATGAAAACAATGTTTAGTTTAATTTAAAAAGTTACTTATGCAAGCTTAACAAAATATAACAATATTTTCGCATGCAAATACTCACCGGAAGCAAATGTTGAACTCAAAAGAATCGTAGCAACCAAAGTATTGAGAGTAAGAAACATTCTAGTGATTCGTTTTACAGCTGCTGCCAGTCGTCTTTTTGCTTTAATTATAACAATTTTTTAATTTAGGAATAAGTAAAATACTACGAAAATTAACAATATAAACTTGTATATGTTTTTATTAATAGTTAAGAAAACCTGGTAAAACTGAAACGCATTATAAGTGTTACGAAAAAACGAACACTTCCCTTTTACAAAAGGGTTTTCTAATAACAATTTTCGACTTGGGAATGAAATAATCGGTATCCCAATATGTAGCATTTACCTCTTACAGTATTTAAGTACAAAACTTTTATTTATTGTTTCATTGAATCATTTTAACCACTCAAGGAGCTCAAAAAGACACCAAATTTTGTTTGTTTGCTTTTCGTGTTTTCTTCAAATTTGTCTACCAAATCACCAGTCAAACAAATGAATAATCAACAGTTGTGCCAAATAATTGATGCATTGATAAGGTGACGGAACGTATTTGTCTTTGGTGTTTGCCAGTCATTAAGCAGCTGGTGTGGTGTTTATCGCTGACGCCTTGCACACACATGCACGCACACATTGACGCACAAGGAAGTATCGTTGATTGACTTTGCAAGTGCAAACAATGATTCGCAAATCATCGGCCATTGATAGTGCAGTTGGCCACGGAGTGATGTGTGGATATTTTGTGTCAGTTGTAGCTGTGCGTTTGTGTGTGTTTATCCTGTACACACATAAGATGAATTTGACTAACTGACAATGCGCCAAATGCAACAACATTCTAAACAGTGTGTGTGTGCGTACGTGCGGCTGGGGATTGGTTGCGTTGTTAGGCAAAATGGATTTTCTTCCTGTCTTCCTGTAGTCGGCAAATGCATACAACTGCAGCCGTTGCCGTGTTGAGGTTCCGAGCAACATAACAATTGTCCAAGCTGCTGCTGTTGTTATTGTTTACAAATGTCCACCCCATGGGGCAGTCACAACAATGTGTCGATAATTAACTTGCACATCTAATTAAATATATTTCAATCGCTGTGAAAATCTTGTTTGCATAATTTTCCTATAATGCAGCGTTGCTGCAGTGAACTGAAAATTGCTCAGACGAAAGCGAAATTATTCTTAATTTTCATTGTTTGGCTGTGTTCTTGAATTTTAACTTGAAGAAATATTAAACAAAATTTCATTAACTAATTGATTTACATTTTGTGTAATAATCATAATTAATAATTTAATTGAATTGATTTAATTGAAAGAACAAATACTAAAAAAAATTTAAATAATAATAATAAATAAATAATAAAAATTAAAATAGTTAATAGAATTTACATAGTATATGCTTCGAAGTCAAATATGTTTCTAAATAAAAATTATTCCTTAACCCTTTCGCTACAGGTTTTTGCTGGGGAAAGTTAAAATTTTAAATTTTACGTTTTAGGCTTCTATGTGGTTATATTAGCAACATTCCATAAGATATTTTTTAATTTTTATACTCGAATCCTGTATTTTAGAGTGTTTTTCTATGAGAGCAACCGAATCGTTGTGGCTGTAATAATTACTTAAACGTACAACTCTTTGCGCATAACGAAAATTTTGAATATTTCTTCATTTACTTCAGCCAAAATTAACGTCAAATTAAAAAGTTATCTAAAGTTTTCTGCTTCTTCTTCCTTTACTATGTCAAGGTATACCATTAAAAAAACGTATCTACTTCTCTTCTTTCAACTTTAAAATTCAGTTTATTAATTTCGTATTTTTCCTAAAACTTCAAACTGTTCTAAGGACAAACAAATAATGTATTCTTGAAACCACAGAGGCTTCAGACGTCCACAAAGTAGCAATGTGCCATATGACAACAAAATAGCGAAAGGGTTAAAAGGTGACGAAACTATCCGTTCATGTGCCCATATCCGTACGTGGCCTTGAATACACTAAAAACCCTGAGCTCCCTGTTTCTTACTAGCCTTACTAAACTTTCTGTTTCAATCGTCGTTGTCCCGTAAATTGAGAAACCGTCCCGGCTTAATGTGGTATCACAAAAAGCTAATCTCTTTGTACTTGTCAGAACTTTCATTGGAAGTTTGCAACTCTGACCTAACCTTACATTACTAGCACCACTGATGGGAGGAGCAATGGATTGGGCAGGCTTTTGACCGGGCTTGAGGTTTTCGGAATCCCGGATTTTATCGTTGTGAGTAATTTTCTTTTCAATTTTCAGGAAAACTTCAAGAATAGATACCTGTGCCAGTTAAGTTGTTTAAGAACGCAAACCTACTGACACTGGAATGCCCGGGTTGTCCTACCTTCCTTAGAAGCCCATATGGAATCATGTTACAAAATATGTGATCCTTATTTTTATAATTTTTAATTATAGTTTTATTTTTTTTTTAATTTTGCTTTAAACTAATCTAAAATTCACGAACGATTTTCTTTCGCGATAAAATAAGAAAAGACCTGAGTTATGTTGACTCTCTTGGGCATTCCAGTGTTAAGCGATTGACTTCTTGTAAGCAGCCCGCAAGTTGTGGTTTCAAACTGCATTCTGGTTATCTTTAAATCTACAAAATAAATAAAAACGTTCTAATCAAATTCATGTTGTCCCTCACCTGAGTACAACCTTTGAGTTAGCTCAGTTGAGCTTAGCTCAGCTATTTTTGCGGAATTACCGCTATCACATTACTGTTAATTTGCTGTTGAATGCTTTTTCAACATTTCAAGTTCAAAGCTGCTATTTTTTTGCTGCCAGTTTTCATCTCACTGAAAGCCAACACAAACGTTCAAATTAGACGTCGCTACTCTCGATGCTTAATTAAATTGACGCAATTACGGAACAATTCAAACACACATACACACACACATACAACAAGTTGCATTCTGCCTTTGTGCGGCTGTTTATTTTTGTTTTGCAGATTTTATTCAACTAACATTGAAAGTGTGACGCAGCGTGTCGCTGTCACATGCAAACTGACGCGATAAGCAGCCGAACGCGGTGCAACGTTTCGAACGAAGGCGGCAAACCAAACTGACTGACTGTCTGGCGGCAAATGCGAAATGTTGTTTTGAAATTGTCAACGATGCGCTCGGAGTGAAAACGCTGTGGGGACACACGCCAGCCAGCTGAATGCAACGCGCGGCCAGGCGGGAGGAGCAAGCTGCTCAATTTCCACTCAACTGCAGTGCGTCGGCGCGGGATTCGCTAGTTTTATGAATGAACGTTGCCGGTTGTTGACATTTTGTTGTCGAGTGAGAGTGGCAGCAATTTGTTGCCGACTCATAATTGCGGCAACGTGCAATGCTGTGTGCCGAGTCAGTGCGCAAAAATTTGTAAACAAATTTTAAATTATGTGCACGTACACGCAGGCCGAAATTCGCTGGATCGCCCAACTGCGGCGGGTCTACATTTTATGCTCGACAGCCTACGCCCATTGCTTTGCCGTCTCAAATTTGTCAAGATTTACAAGTTTTGTTAATGGTTTTCGGTTGTGCGGTGGTGAGTTGTTGCTGTTGTTGTTGCAGTCAGTTGTTAGTTATGCACGAGACCTTCATTAAAAGTTGTGAAATTTTTCCTTTAAAGTTGAGCAAACTTTCGACATTTTCTTTCATTTACATATGCAAAGCGTAGCCATTAAAGTGTACGTTTCAATGGCAGCAGCAACAACAATACGGCCACCTTAATGATCCGCCGCCACGGGCCGACGCCCACAACTCACAGCAACGCATCTCGTCTCAACTTCACGGCAGTGCTGAAATTGCTTCAGCTGCTGGGTGTGAGGGGGGAAATAGCAAAGTGCGGTGCGTTGCAAATACCGCAGAATCAATTGAATTGCCAGCGCCAAGCGTCGATATTTTTAATCTACCACTCGAGCAACTGAAGTTCAGAGTTCGTCAGCTTGTCAACGACTTTCTTCACCGCCTTCTTTCCTTTGCCGTCGGCCAAATTCGTACCGCTTCATTCGTACACTTGAGAACGTTTTCTCATTTGCATTCGCTGCCAATGTCGTTGGTCGTTGGTGTGAATTGAATGAATCTCTCGAGTTCGAAGAGTGCGGCACTCGAACCTCATAAAATGTAAATTTCTTTCCAAAGTCAGTTCAACGTGGCTGAATAAAATCAAATACTTGTCTAAGCTTTGTAATATTTGAATATTTATATGCACAAAAAATAAGAAATAAAAATTTTAATATTTTAAAAGTTTTAACTACAGTAAGCTACAGTTTCCAAGAAGGGTTCATAAACTTGTAAAATTCTATAAATAGCATTTTATAATATTTATGCCTTTAGTGGTTGCATGATGTAACTACTGTTTTAATAAATTTTTTAAGAAGTATTATCCATGAATATGTATGTATATATTTTTTTTTAAAACTCAGAGATATTTTTCTTTACATCAAACTACAATATACGAGCACAATAGTTCAGATTTTTACACGGCTTCATGTTTCTTCTTAAACAGAAACAAAAACAGGACAAACATTTTGTCTAAAAGTTTCGGTATTTCATTAACCTAACAGCCCTCAAATCGGTCTCTGATTCATTGAAGTGCAGCCCACACTTTCGATTACTTTTTCCCAGTTAGTTACAGCGCTGCACACTGAAACATCATACTAGATGTACTTCTGCCAAAACAGCAACGATTTTCTAGAAGTTTCTTTTTTTTACATTTTCTTTGAAGACCACCAAGTGTACAATTGCCAACTTTAAAACGCTTTCAGAGATGGAGAATTAAAAAAGAGAGGGAGACAATTTCACGCCCCACCAAGTGTACAAAAAATTGCAAATTTTACAAAGCTTTCAGAAACGGAAAATTAAAGATAAAATAAATTCACTTCGATGTCCTTGCATTCCTTTAGTCACTTTTAATATTAAATAATACAATAAATTGGCAGATTTTTTACGTACGTCGATTATTTACATTCAAAAGAATGCAGTAAAAAAATAATACAAAAATTTAAACCCACTCTAAGACCCACTAAATTGCCTAGCGGCGTATTTTATTTACAGCTCATGATATTAAAAACAAATTAAGCGACCAGGTCCAAACGTAATCTTTCTTCGCCAATGCGAAATCACATAAAATACCACAAATTACAAGTAATCGACCGAATCGAAGGGTAAATAAACGCCCAAAAAAACGTTGTTTTTGGGTGGAAAAAAGGCCGTGTGCCGGCCGCACTATATCATTAACGGTAATAAAGGACATTTGTGTCGATGGGCATTTTCACGATAAGAAAGCAATTTCCGCGCAATCGGTCGATGTGAGCACTTCTACACGCCCATGCAACCGCCACGCGCCCGTCCGCCGGCGCGACACAGCTGGCCGTTGTTAACAATGCGGGCCGGTGTGAGAGGTTAAAAAGTTTTCTCATTAATTATGCTAGCAAATTGGTGCACCACAAACAACGCAGGGCTTACGTGTGAAATACCAAAAAACACACACACACACACACACACTAACACACGCACGACAGGTATTTAAGTGCGGCTGCGACACGGCCACAACTTAAAGCGTATAAAAGTGCAAATCATTTAAATTGGTTGACGGTTTAATTAGTTTTAAATTTTTATGCGCACAATGAAGGCCGCAATCGCGCCAACCGCACTCGAATATTCCGTTTAATTTTATTGTACAATTAATAAAAATGCTGCACAAGTGCGTCGTTGCGGCGCGCCGTAACGCAAACAAACAAACAAACAATCGAGCAAAATGTTAAATACACAAAATGCGCGCGCAAAACCGCAGAAACTTTTCACAACAGCATTTCGTCAAACCAAAAACAAAGGTAAAATGCCACTTTGCGGTACGTTTGCAAGTGACGGCACATTTTTCAGCCAGTGATGTCACACAGGACTTAGGTGGGTGCAGTGGCAGTGGCGCACACAGGGGGAGGAATTGGGGGTTCAAACAGCGTAAGTACGAAAATTGCAAAATATGGTTTCAAATGGAATCGAGCTCAAAAGTGGTACGCAAACACCCCTTAAAAGAAATCCTGTGTGCGCCACTGAGTGGATAGGTGTTGGTGGAAATGGGGGCTGTCGAGTTTCGTTGTTCACACCTTCGTATGTAAAAAACCGATGATTGCCGCTGGAGCAAAAACAAATTTAGATGAGAAAATGAATCGTAAATGACTTAAATTTTACTTTGCATTAAATGGAATTTTTATACAATTTTACTTAAAGAAATCTATTGAAATTTAGTAGAGCTCAACTAAATAACACTACTCGACACGAAAAATGCTCCTAATAATAGAAGTATTTTTTAGACTAATCTTCGGGTGCTGAACACGAAACTGAAAATCAATTAATTTTCTTAAGAAGCGTTTTCGAAAAATCTTCGAAAAACACTTTTTCCCCTCTTATTTCACATATCTCGTAAAAAATACTTTTGTTTTAGGAGCACGCGATCGCCATTTTTTGTCGAGTAGTAATTTGTTGTAAATTTTGAGTAATTTGTGTAAATAATTGATAAATAATCGATTTCCACTAAGTTCATTAAAATGATGGATTAATCGCAGTGACCGAGAGGTGGCCAATGGTGCAATTTAAAATGCACTCACACCTTCGTGTAAAATTTGAAAATTTTGTTAATTACTTACTTAAGAACTTTTGGATTTGATTCCCTCTGGTGCAATTTAAAATATACATACATACAAGTATATACATACATATATAATCACATATATCTCTGCCACCAGCATTTTCATTTTACACTATTCAAAACATTGCTGAGCGATTTTTTCTCAAACAATTTGTGAACTATTTCGCCGCTTGACAAGGTTCAACTTCAAACTTTGAGCTGTCATCCGTTGGTGCGTTGCATTTAACTCCCCACCAGCTCGTTGACAGCAACTAATTTCCGTATGCGCCGTAAAGGTGTTGGCCAGGCCAACTGCCTTCGCTCGCCAACTTTAAAATTAATTCCGCACGCCAAATTGTTTGCGTGCGTCACTCGCAGCAGTACTCGGCAAAGTTTAATTCAGTTTTATGAGTTTCGGCAGCCACCTTGTGCCTTGTGCAGCAATTGCATACTATTTGCCGCATGCAACGCGTCCCGCCAACAACAATTGTCAATGGAGCTGAATTTATTATTGCGATTGAGCAGCTGATTGCCGCTGCTATCTTTGCGGCCGGCCGACGATATCTGCCGATGAGTTGGTAATAAAAACGCAGCTTCGAATTTGTTCATATCGAATTGTATGCCGCGTGACCTCCGATGCAGTAACTCACTGCTGCAGTGCTTTGTTGTGCACATATTTACGCACAATATTTATGGTTGTAGTGGTGTAATTTTCTCTCTCTCTGTGTTCGGCCGCAGCTTCATTTCGTTGAATGCTAATCCTCATAAATTCCTTTTACTGGCTCTGACTGTGTGTGACGTGCTGCAGTTTGCGGCCAGATTCATTTGAAGCCACGAAAATGAGTAATTGACACTTTGGTTAAGCCATCTGACGTGCGAAAGTTTTTCTTTTTTAGTTGTTGGCGCATTTTTGGCATCAATATTTTTACACTTTTGCACGAGTGTTGAAATGGCTGAAATGGGGCTTTCGATTTGGTTGTACAAACAATGCTGTCAGTTTCTATAGAAAGGACTGTAGTTAGCGCTAACGGAAACATTGATTCAATACACTAATTCACAAATTTTTATTGCCGTTCAAATTAAAATACTCAAGGAAGTGCACACGACAGACCTGAGATTTTCTCTCCTGACTTTTATTTCGTAATCACTTCTTTCGTAATCACTCACAATGACCAACATGTCATAGCGTAAGCTTCCGTACAGAAGCAGCCAATTGAACCTGAACATGTATTGATCTAACCTAACCTAACCTAACCATTCCTAAGCTAACTAACCAAACCGTAGCTTACCTAAACTGACATATTTAAAGTCGTAAATTAAGTGAAAATTATTGAAAGCTCGTAATCCTCGCCGTAGTGTCAGTTATGTGTTTACATAAGTAATTATGTAAAATTTGTTATAATTTTATACACATTTTTTCAACATTTTAAGTGTAATAAAAATACAAACAAATGCACGAAGAATTGAAATTAAATATATTGAAAGCGACAAAAAGTGCGCATTAAATATTCATGACACAAATCGAATGCGATCAAAACAAAATACAAAATGTCGTACTTATGCTAATCGATGGATATTATAAAAATATTTCGTTTATCAGTTTTAATCATCACCACAACGAAATGCTCGTATTTTGTAGCACACAAGTGAGGAAAATAAACGCAGAAATATATCTACCACACACAAGAAATCAAAATCACCAACAGCACACACCAGGCGCAGACCAGACGAAGAAAAATGAAAACAACACAAAGACGGAAACGCACACACGCATGTAATGAACCAGCACGCGACCGCATCCAGCGGCCAGCCAACTGTGCTGCAGCAGCGCACCAACAACAGCCAGACCGAACAACCAACCAACCAACAAGGCGACCGTTCGAGCGGCAGGGAGAATTACTCACAGCACAGCAGTTGGGACACGGACTTTCCGGCGCAGCCAACATCCGAAAAATCACACATTCGCTGCATACAAGCGCACAGCTGTCTGGCCATTTCGGTGTGTGTGTGTGCGTGTGGGTGTGCGGGCGCTGGCGCGGTCGTCAGTAATCTGAGAATTGGCCATAATATTCGAATGCGTAAAACAACGTGCGGTTATCAGTTGGCTGCTGCAGCCGTTGTTGCTGTTGCTTTTGTTGGTGTCGATGTCGGGCTACACGACCGCGGCCTACTGTGGAGCCAGCCGACACACAGCACATTCATAATTTTGGCTTTTTGTATCGAATAAACATTTTAAATTGATTAAAACGCGATAAATCATAATCGTCGCCTGTTCGACCGGCGGCGAACGCGTCGCTCGTCGGCGCTCCTTCTTGCCCAAACTCGGCCCAAAGCGGCATTGTGCGTTGTCACCTCGCACCGCACCAACGTTCTGCAGCAACTTAAAGTTGCAACCAAACACACACACACACACACACGCACACACACACACAGTTGCTCATCAACCAACAACCGGCCCGATGCTGGTGCCGGTCACACTAATGCCGGATCTGGTTACGGTTTTGGCCCTCCGCCGCCAGCAGATTTATGAGCAGCCAATATAATAAAGTGTTAACGGAACGAGTTATTAATGTAAGTGGGGGGTGATCGGTGTCGATGGTCGATTTGTAAAATTCTGCCAGGTATCATGTACACAATCGCACTCGCCTCATAAATATCAAATAATTGTATGCATTTCAAGTACTGCGGCGGGGCGATGAGAGTGTTCGGTGGGCGTTTGGTAGCTGCATTTTTTTCTATCTTAAATACTGTCAGAACAATAAGCATTTTCAAACCAAATCAGCCTTTGGTCACAAAGGCCTCAAATCGCTTAATTTTCTCAGCTGAAAAGAAGTTAATGACGCCGAAATGTATGCAATGTTTGCAGTGGTAATGAACTAATAAAGCTTTGATTGCAAGAAAGGTGCATTTTAAGATCATTCATGAACTCAATCAATAAAATAAACTGGATTGCATAGTTTCTTAGAACTGCAAAGAACTCGCTCAGTATTAAAGAAAATCTAAGGTTGTAGTCACTCAGAAGAAGATCCCCAGTGGTTTGGAAGCTACGCATGAAAACTTTTCTAACAAATCAGTTGGTCGTTAGACAGCATAGGCCACTTTTCCGGAGTCAGCCAATGTTTTGCATACAGCGCGATTCCTGCTACAAGTCGTTTGTATCAATAAATGATCTTATCGGTCTTATAAACATGCCAACTGATAATCTTCGGCCCAGATGTTTTTTAATAATTCTAGTATAAATCAAATACGGCATACATGACGCACAAGTGGTGATTAAAAGTAGAGGTGATCAGGCGCAGATATCCAAACATCCACATATGTATGTTTGAATGTCCGAACGACATATTTACACAGTCCACCAAACAGCCAAATATTCATACGTGCAAACGTGGTGGCGTGGCGCACACATATTACTCGCACAATTTTTGTAATTTTTTTTTTCTTTCGAAAACTACACATCGGTAGGTAAGATTGTGTGTAGTTGAGATAGAGCAACACGCCAACTGAACGAAACATTCTTAAAATGCTTCGTGGCTGCAGTTTGAGATAGACGGGCCACACGTACGTCTCCCATGCCACGCAGCAGGACACCATTCGTTGCGGACAATCAATAAATTTTAACACGTGATCAGGGCAATAAACGATCAGCAGCGATGTTGCGGTTGCCTGCTGGCTGGCTGGCTGGCCGGCTGGTCGACTCGACGGCGCACAGTGTCGCGAGTGTGGCCAAAAATGGTAAACATCAGTGTTACAAAATGACTAAAATGAATATGACAGTCGACAGATAATATCTCAACTAAGAAAAATCCGATCTTCAATATCCTACTCCGTTCCATTTTTATGTAACTTCAAAGTTGATGTTAAGAAATACGCATACGTTCCAAGTTTTTGGATTATTCTTTATGCTGAATGAAAAATCTAATAAAAATATAATTTATGTCCCAATATAGTCATGTTGTATACTTATTAAATAAAACATTGGAATTTTTCCTGTATGGCAGCACTATTTTTTGGTTTGTGCTTTGAAATAACTGTGAAATCCCGTTACATTGAAAAATTACGTTTTTCGGTTTGCTTCTAACAAAGAACCAAAAGTTTGGTGGAAAAAAATCTTAAAAAACGTCAAAAAACACTTTTTTAGTTCCAACCCTAAATTTCTCAAAAAAGTATGTATTAACATAATTCGGAGTAATTTTTTGCTTATAAGTGCCTATTTGGTTGTTATTCGCATTTTTCTAGTGACGCCTCCACTAAAAATACGTGATTTCTTCGAAGTGTGCGAAGTGCTGAATCCAGAAAGCGGATAAAACTTGATTTTCTTATAAATTTACTTAAAGATAAGACGGGCGTTGGTGTTAATCATGAACAAAAGCAAAATTTGCGACTACTTGAATTAAAGTTTACCAAATTTTGTGCCTCCACCAGCCGGACATATGCTGTTTTTAACCAATATTCCGACTGGCTTGACCCGAATTTCATATTGGCTGCAAGCAATGATATATGTATGAGTAGGTTTTTTATAAATACCCTTCTATATATAGATTAATTAAATAATAATACAAATTTAAATAGACACCGAGCACAAGCCGTGGTAGACAGGCATTGAAATTTGAGGAAAGCTCTGGTACTGCTGCCTTCTATAAAACAAACAAGATGCTGATTTGAAATTTTGGTTACTATGGGAGGTGGGCGTGGTTATGGTCGGATTGCGCCCATTTTTAGTGTGAGCTTAAAAGTCATTATCTTAAGCTCAAATACCAAATTTCAGAATTCTATCACTAATATTAAGCAAGTTATTCCTATATTACAGTTCATTTCGTATGGGAGGTGGGCGTGGCAGTGGTCCAATTTTAATCATGTTTTGTAACTTTCTTAATTTCGACCACGAAATCAATCTCACCAAGTTTCACGAAATAGGACAACGCTAAGTATTTTTGGCCATGGCTTATATGGGATCGTGACACTGTGCGGTCATTTGCGGCCTCATTGCGGGGTAAGTGGAGGAATTATGTTAAACTAATAAGCGCACAATAGGTGGGTCAGCGCGGAAAAGCGCAAAGCCAGCATACGGACTGTTGGAGGGGAGCACGGGGTAGCCGGCGGGCAGAGGAGAATAACGACAGCGGATCTTGGGGGACATGCAAATGAGTTGGAGAAAGAACAAATTGGGCAAAATAAAAACTTAACTCAGATACGAATCGCGATAGTGGAGTAGCAATTTATAAAAACACACTTACATATTTATATATCAGTGGAGCTGAAGAGAACTGCTCTGGTGGTTTTTATGATTATAGAAAATATGTAATATTGTTCTGGAGAAAGCAAATACATATTTACATTTTTTAAAAACTAAGGACCACTATGGCGACTCGATTTGAAACTTACATCCCGCATTTGTCTTGTCTTGATCTTGACCTGCCGCGATTTTTAATATTCGCCCAAATTAAGACTTGTCCGAATTTTATCTGCTTGGAAACACCTCAGAGTTTCCGTAATTTATTATGCGTAAATCTGAATTTAATGACGCGTTATAGGCATACAAATAATAGGCACTTACAGTACATGTGTTCATGCGCATGAAGTCGTATTACAAAATATATGCACAGATAATTTGTGAGCTCTTCTATATGTCCCATAGTGACCAACGCAGTGAAGTCTCTGCGTGCATGGCGAACCGATTGAAGCGCAGCGTGCCGTACTTGTAAGGGAAGGTCTCCTTCAGACATGACAGCACACCGCCGCCCATGAACTTTCTGTGTGTCCAGTTGCACGTGCAGGGCGGCATGCAATTCTTGCACTCCGCCTTGAATTCCGGATCCGGCTGGCGGCCGACCAGGCAGGACAGCACCTTCGGTGGCTGGGCGTACCATTCCCGCCAGTAGCACTCGCACGGCGGTATGCAGGTGCATGGCACATTGGGTATGGGCGGCGGCGGCGGCGGTGGCGGCGTCGGCTTGCAGCGGTACAGGCGTGCGCGTCGTACGCCGCCGAACAGCTCCGGGTGCTCGGGATCGCGTTCCAGCGCCAGCCAGCGCTCGAGCAGCTCCCAATGCGAGAGGTATTTGTGGCTCGGGCGCACCAGCTGCATGCGCCGCCACAGATCGCTGCGCCGCACGTCCTGGTACTTGCGGCCGGTCTGCGTGCGAAAGAGCTTGAAAAGTTCCTGGTAGTATTCGTCCGGCAACGAGATGGAGCGTGCAAATTTCGTCATTTCGAAGTAGAACAGACGACGTATGTCGTAGGCAATGTGCAACATGTCGTCGAAGTTTTTGATGTTCATCGCCGACAGAGCAGCGGCGTCGATCAGTAGCAGCTTGCGGCCGGTGACGAGGTTCTCGCGGAATGTGCGCTGCAAAAATAGTGCGTGGCGAATGAGGCGATTGAGACGCCCAGCAATGCAATGCCACTGCGCCAACCCACCTGGTAGTGAGGATAGCCGAGCTGCCGTATCCAGCGGCACACATCGACGTTCGTCCACTCGAAGATCGATGGCAGCGGCATGGCGTCCACCACCTTCACGGTCAAGTTGAGCAGAGTGTCGGGCGATGCCTTGAAGACAATGGGACAATCATCCTTGTCGAAGTAGGGCTTCCCTTCGAGAAACGGATGTCGCCGAAACTTGTAACTCTGCAACGGGCTTTCTTTTTTCTTTTTCGATATCTTGCTTTTGACGAATTTCTCGTCCGAAACACCATAGAGATAACGCATGGTGGCACAATTCGCACTGCTGTGTTGTCACCCAGTGCTGACAGGTGGAAAGCTTAAAATTAACTACGGAACAAAATTTCGATACACAACTGACGGGCCGGGTATTGATTGACAAACGACAACAATGTGCGAAGGCCTATTCACCGCGTGCTGGCGTGTTGCTGTGCGTGTCGACCGCAAATAAGCCGAAAACACCGATTCAACGTTCTGCTATAACTTTTAATCGGCAACAATGTATTCAACACGTGCAAACTCTAAACGTAAAAGTTGGCATTGCCAAAGTTGTTCTACATTGTGAGTTCAACATAATTTCGAGCAATTTACTTCTATGCCAAAGACTTTAACGGATTTCGTAGAGATTTTATTTTCGTAAGAGGGGATATCCAGGGTAATTGAGGTTAGGGCTGTTGAAATTGTTGAAATAATGCGAATGCGGCTAATAGAATATTTGGGCGGAGTAATGACTATTAACTAACTAGTTGGTTGGCGTCGACCGAATACGAATAGCTATAATCAAATAATATATTTAATATATATATGTATGTATATATATATATATATATATATATATATATTAAATAGATTTAATAAAAATATATTTAATAAAAAAATATATAAATCGAATAATTTACTATTAATTGGTTCGGTTATTCGATTAGGCGAATATCAAAAGTCCCAGTAGAGGAATTCAGAACTTAGTTATGTAGTGGCTTAATGCTCCTAATTATTCCAAATGGTTAGAATTTTAATAGGATCAAGTCCTGAGGTATCACAATGGGTCAAACTGGAGCATGGGTGCCTTCACGCTTCATCTGGCTGAAGGAAGCGTTCTCTAGTTACCTATGTACCTCCATACGTAGTCTGAGAATATACTTATTTATGTATAGCAGGGGCGTAGCCAGAACTTGGTCATGGGGGGGTTTTAAAAAAATTGTTTGCGAGTTTAGTATTACATGTTTTTTAAAGTAAAGTGCACTTTCCAAATAAGGCATTTTGTTGTGGCTTATGTGATTTGATGCATTAAAAACTAAATTTTTCTCTGATTTTTAGTAAAAATGTCATGAAATTTGGTGGACTGAAAGCGAAGTTATTGTATCTGAAGTGGAAGTATGTTTGTGTCATCGTACAAAAATGTGCATCGAACAAAGATCCAATATTAACTATTGTTTTAAAAATGTTTAAACTTTAACCGAAGCATTTAAATTGATGGACCAAATTTATGGTGATTTTTGTTTATACCGTGGTGGAGTTCATAAGTGGTAAAAGCGATTTAAAAACGATTGTCAGAACATAAGTAAATGATGAGCAAAGTGTTAGCCAACTGAATCCGCGATCACCGTAGATCAAAAGATAAGCCAAAATCTTCATTGAAATTCTTGAAATTGGATTTAACCTTCGCTTTACTTATACCCACCCGGGTGATCTTTTTAATATTCATGTTTAATATCTGCATAAATTTGAAGTTAATTTTCAATAACATAAAAAATATTTTTTTTTTTGGAAATTTTGTTCATGTTGCACTTGAATTTTGTCATTTTTTATACAAATGTACCTGGGTGATCCCAGGCGCTTTCGCTACCATTTTGATTAAAACTCACGATAAATTTTTTTTGCGTACCTCATTATGTGTTCAATAAACCCTCTGGAAAGAAATCTTCTAATATTTTCCATTGTCTCAAAATTAATCATTAAAGTTAGGCCTTTTTTCGAAATACGAACTATCGCCAGAGGAAGATACTAAATACTGAAGTATGAAAAAAGTTTATAAATTTTTATATATTTATTGTGAGTTTTACTCAAAATAGCGGCGGAAGTGCCTGGGATCATCTTTAGTAAGGCGAAGGTTAAGCACCTCAATAGCATAAATGTATTGCATTTTAACTGAACATTTGGCTATCGAGGGATGCCATCCCATCTATTGACACTTGTTTTGACTGTTTTTTTGTTTTCACATGATATGGCACCGTGCGAATTTCACCTTTTCAAAGAATGCATTTGCCGATGAAAAAAAGCGTTTTGAGAACGTAGAAACCATCCAAAAGGCTTGTGCCGGCATCCTGAAGGACATTCCGGTCGACGAACTAACTAAACCACTCTTTAGACATGTTTTTAGAACATGCAAATCGCTGCATTAAGCCTAAACTTGACTATTAAAAAAACAAATTAGTTTCGGTAAAAAAAGGGGTTTGTTAATATTCTTTTAAATATTTAAAGATGAAAAGATCTTTTTGCTAATGTGGGAACGTACATACGATGCATAGTGATTGAAAATCTTGACAAATTATAGGCTATGGCGGGTTCTGACACCCTAAACCCCCCTTGGCTACGCCCCTGATGTATAGGTACCAAGAGAACACACGAGATATGAGCTCTGTCACATGACTAGAGTTACTACAAGAGAATGTGGCCAGCAAGGACAACGGGACAAGTAAAGAAACTTTAAACCCTCGGTTTAAATTAACAATACACCTAATTCTGTTTTTACACGGTCTTTTTTACACGGTTTTTTCAAAATCGTTTGGGTTTAACCCTGTACTGCCCCATACGGCCTTAAGGCAGGGTCCGCAAAAACCTATAAAAGTTCACATAAAATTGAATTTTTTTGAATCAAATTTTTAGGGCATGTTATAGATAAAATAAGTTGTAATTTCTTTAATTTAGCACGGCTGTAAGCATTAAATGTTTCCCATTATTATCAGTTGAAATTTGAACTTCGTGGAAATTAGTGGAAATAATTATTTCGTGAAAGTAAATAAAAGAAAAAAAATATTGAAAATACTTTTCGTTGAAATATTAAAACAAGAAAATTATGAGTGAGTACCTTGTAATGTAATTTATTGATTTGAAGTGTTTTATAGTGAAAAAAAAGGATTTACAGTTATTTTTTCGGCTTGGGAAAGCAGACTGACTTTAGGCTGCATCAGGCACCAAAGCGAAAAGATTTAATGCATTTGATCACGAACGTACCACTGTATGTGGTTTCCGTTTTATAGATATCAATCGGCATTTAAAAAAAAATTGTCGGTTTTATAGGACAAAGAAGTATAGGAAGTATTAGAAAACTTGGATTCCGATGTTTTCGAAGAAACTGATGAAGAAACCGTTAATGAAGTGTTAGCTATGTTAGATTCAAAGTTCAAAATAGAAAATTTAGTTTTAGTTTTAGTTTAGTGTCCGACCGAATATTCGGTTTCGGGTTCGGCCCAAATAAGTGGTTTCGGTTTCAGTTTCGGCCAAAAAATGACCGAATAGCCGAAACCGAAACTTTCTAGAATATTTTTTACATTTTATTGTGTAGCAGATATATAGTAAAAGGAGGAGTAATTTAGATGCCAGCAAAGTAAATAAACTTCTTTTTTTAGCATATAATATTAAATTATTTAATTTTGAATATTATCGAGTAAGGTACGACAGGGTGATTTCTTCTTGCGTTACGTTTTTAAAAAATGAATAAATTGTTTTTCTTAATAACTATTTATTTATTTATGCTATGTTTGTTTGTTTGTTCTTTATTTACTTAATGTAAAATTCGTTTGTTGAAAAAAGTGCTTGATATGGTGATTTTTATTTCAACTAGAAAGTTTCGGTTTCGGTTTCGGCCGAATATTAAAAAAAAACCGAATATTCGGTTTCGGCCAAAAAAAATGGTTTAGGTCGGACACTAATTTTATCCATTAAAAAATCATTCGAAAATTTATGATTTTTTAAAATGGTCAAAAAATTCATTTTCTACAACTTTCAAAGTCTGTAACTTCCCCAAATCTCATCTGATGTGGACAATCTGTATATTGCTGGAAAGGCTAAGGTATTATCTTCTGACCGCCGGACAGCTTGTGTTAGTCGGATGATTTGTTTACGAGATATGTGCTTATAACGAAAACAACAGAGAAAAAACTCGTTTTTCAAAGATTTTTCGAAACTGCTTTTAAAAAAAATTGTCGATTTTCAGTTTCATGTGCAGCGGCCTAAATTTGTCTAGAAAACATTTTTATTTTAAGGTGCATTTTTCGTGTCGAGAAGTGTAATCAATAAAACGTGAAACTGTTCATCAGTTAAATTTTTTAGCTTATGCAAATTTATATTTGTATTTTAAAAATTTTCCCTTCTTATATGATTCTAAAACTACATGGTGAACAATTTTTCGACTTAAAAAAATATTGGAGCAGTAGAGGGTTACATTTTTTTTGTCAAATATAATTTTTGCGAAATATGTTCATATCACAAATTTAGGGAGATCCCCTTTTTGTGGATACAAGCAAATTAACTTGTCAGACAACATAGCTGTTTTACATAATTGTTTTTAGTTCCTCAACTTGTCATACATTTAATTTATATTACTTTTAAGCTTATCTTAATATAATTGCATATCTTTTTTTTTCTTTAATAACTATGCTTGTGTAAATACGCATTATATATGTGATTTAATAAAATAAACATGAATACTTGTTCTTAAGAAATCCTTGTTGTTCACTAATTTTAATAGGTTTTAGAGATAAGGAACCAATCACCTATTTTTGCATACGTTCAATCCTTTTTTACACGTTTTATTACACGATTATTCCTAGAACCAATCTACCGTGTAAAAACAGAATTAGGTGTAATAAGCAATAAATATAATATCCATCAGTTATATGTAGATAAATACATAAATACAGATATTGTGAGAATATTTCAAATTCACATTAACGTTTAAAATTCATGCACCGCAACATCTCACATACGAATTCTTCAAAGGAAGTATATTTTTTTAATAGATCAAAATAAAAACAAAAAAAAGGATACAAAAAATATTTTCATTTATCTGAATATTGCATTCTTCTAGCTTCAGACATACCAGCGAATCATTTGTTTAGACATTCTGGTAGGCTCCCCACTCTCAATCGAATATTGTTCAGTGCGTGACAATTGTTTATTTACGATTCTACTCGACATACGCCAACTTATGTCAGGAAGTGTGTAAACACAACTGTGTAAGTGATGAAAACACGCACAATTTAACATTAGAAGTTTTTTCTTTAGTTATGTAATTTCGATTTGAAGATTTCTATTGAAGGGGAAATATGTAAAATATTTTTCTACCTAAATTAGTTTGCAGAAAAGAAAACTATTAACAATTGCTCGACAAAGTTTAAATAAATCACTTAAAGATCAAATGAAATGTTGCTTTCTCCACGAATAGAAAATGGCTTCAAATAAATTTGATTGAGTCATCTGTTATGACCTCAAGACATGTACACACAACGAGTACTATGCGCACTTTTAGTTTTGATGATTTCCTTATAAATTCCCATCAAACGTGATCGATCTCTTCGCACCACACCAAATCCAATCGCCTGCCATGTAAAACGTTTTTGGAAATTTATTTGCTGCATTGAAGAGAGACGGCAAACGCTGACTCCGCCCATCGAGAAAATCAAAATGCGCTCATTGGCCGCGATCGATGGAGTAATAAAATCTTTTATTGACTGTGGGTGCAGGCATGAAAGCACCTCAACGCCGAGCGCCAATGCCGGTGTGTGTGTGTGTTGGTGTCATTGGAAAATATCGAATAGGAGAGAAAACGAAAGAAAACAAAATACACAAGAAATCACAACAGCAAATGACAAGCGGTGAAGTGTAAACATTTTTATACTACAACTCGTGCCATTGTATTTGGCCGGTTTGTGACAGTGGGCCAAATTGCATGCGTCGGGGGAATATTTTTTACTAATAAGTTCATTAGTAAAGAAATTATATCAACTATGAAAGATTTGTTAAGTAAGCCAAAGCTGAATTAAAAAGAACTAAAATGAAAAACTATTATTATAAATTAAACTCAACTAACTCGAACTCTTTTCTAGTCTGACATATATTTAATTTAAGCCCAAACAACTTATACGGAAAAAAGCAAGGCCCGTTTTGGAATCCTGGTGGGTCTCACAAGGAAAAGAAAAAATAGCGAATAGCGGCAATTTAAGCATAGACTAGAGTTGATATTAAATGGAAGAAATTTCAATCGATATCCCCAAATCATCATAGTTGAACCATCAGCAAAAATCTTAGTTTTACATAACCTCAAATTTGCTTTAAATCGAGACTAGACCCTCTGCTTCAACTGAATCTACTTCAGGGTCTTCTTAAATAATGTCAGCTTTTATTTACTTAACCCTTTCGCTATTTTGTTGCCATATGGCAACATGCTACTTTGTGGACGTCTGCATCTTCTATGGTTCCAGGAATACATTTTTTGTTGGTCTTTAGAATAGTTTGAAGTTTGAGGAATAAGACGAAATTAATAAACTGAATATTTAAGTTTAAAGAAGAGAAGTATACACGTTTTTTTAATGGTATATCTTGACATAGTAAAGGAAGAAGAAGCAGAAAATATTAGGGAACTTTTTAATTGGACGTTTTCTATCAATTTAGATACTTTTTTTTTTTAAGTTTGGCTGAATTAAATGAAGAAATATTCAAATTTTCGGTATGTGTAAAAAGTTGTATGTTTAAGTAATTATTACAGCTACAACGATGTGGTTTCTCTCATAGAAAATCACTCTAAAATACAGGGTCCGAGTATACAAATGAAACAATTTCTTATGGAATGTTGCTAATATAACCACATAGAAGCCTAAGAAGCCTTGTATCAACCTGTAAAAGCTGCGCCTTCTGCTTCACGCGCACCTTTTCCTGTTCCTCAAACCAAGCAATACATGAGCTTACTTTATTTGATGCTTTCAACCCACACAGTTTTTTTTCTGTCGTTGACTCCCCAAATTCCATAACATTTATAACTTGAATCGTTTGGTTCAACTGACACTCAACTTTATGTTCATTCACTGCTTACTCAAACAAAATATCTCCCAAATGAGCGCCTTTGCTCCACTGTTCACTGATCACTTACCGGCTGTAGATTTTCGTCTCAATTAATTTGTTCCACCGCAGATCGATCGTTATAGGCGTTCAGTTTGGTGTGGGAAGTCTTACCAATCGGTGTGATTGTTTTGTACGGGTTTTTAGCGTTGCGCTTCTTCGTTGTCCATTTCGAACAAATTGACGACGGCATATCGAATTTTCAGTTCTGTTTGAAGGAAAATAATTTTACAGAATTTACATAAAAATCTTATCGATTCGATTGCAATTGTGAAATTATAAAGAAAAAAAATCAATGCAAATGCAATTTTTGCATATAAGAAAAATACAACAAAAACAAGTATTGTGATATGTTAAACGACTAAGCTCAAACCATGGGAGTTCTAGAGAAGGAGCCACGCCTAAATTTAGTTATGGATCAAATGCCAACAAATCTAACATTGGATAAATCCAGTTGTGACACATGCGATCGGGGCTTAAGCGATATGAAAGTGGAGAGCACGGCTTGCAATATCGCTGCCAAGCCCGATTCGGCGGAAAAGTCGCACTCTGGCGCGTTAAGTGAGACAAAACTGCAACTGAGTTTTAGTGTTGATCGTTTGTTGAATGGCGAACAAACGCCCATTTCCGAAACAAACCAAGAGAAGGCCGCTGAAAAGTGTGAAAATACCATTTATTGTTGTTGCTCGTGTCCAAGCTGTTTAATTGGGAGCGGCGGCGGTGGTATTTCCCATGAAATTCACCATACCCAACAGTTCAGCTTGAAGACATATCAAAATTCTCAATTACACAACGAAGTGCATAGTAAAATGTATCACAGTGCGGTGTTATCCTCGCCCTATTTGGATTTCAAGTCCGTGGTGCGGCCGACGCCGATACGTGCAATGGGAAATAATTGTGAGTCGGGTAAGTTTATGAAGTTTCATGATGTTACACTTTTATTATGGAGAAATGTTGGATTGGAATTGGAGCTATTTTTCTTGTAGTTCGAGCAGAATATTCATTCATTTCATTCGGATATGACTTATTTGTTCAATTGCCGTTGGAGAAAAAAATTTAAAAAAGGTCTAAGGAAAATGCATGGAGAATAAAATTTGCTATAACATCAGTTAAAAGTTTTAGCTAGGACTTTACAGTGTTTTATGAGTTGGATTTATTTAGGAAACGTATTGTCCAATCCAGGGGCGGATCCAGAAAAATATTTTGGGGGAATTTCAAGAAGTAATTCTTTAATATTCATAAAATGCCTAAAAATTCCTTTTAATTTGTATGTAGTTTTAAAGTCGACCCTAATATTTCGGGGTGGTTTCAACCCCCATGGCCCCTGAATCCGCCACTGGTCTAATCTAATCAAAATATTGTCTATACTCAGGTTATGTAGGATTAACCCTCGCAGAACACACCTATTTTTTCAATCTTCTGAAACACTCGAAGCCAATTCAACCCTGTTGCCAATAATTTCACAACTTTTAAACCTTTTGACTTAAACCAGTGGCGGATTCAGAAAAATATTGTGGGGGGGGTTCAAAAAGTAATTCTTTAACATTCATAAAATGCCTTTTCTCTGAAGTTTGTAACTTACTTAAAAAAATCGCTTAACCCTTTCGCTATTTTGTTGCCATATGGCTGCATGCTACTTTGTGGACGTCTGTATCCTCTATGGTTGCAAGAATACACTTTTTGTTGGTCTTTAGAATAGTTTGAAGCAGGGACTTAACTATTATAAGTTTTTTAAGAAAATAATCGTAATGTAACTATTATAATGCAACATAAGTTGTATTTGTTGATTGTAATTATTATTTGCGTCAAATAATTTTTACGTTGCGTAATAACTATTATGAGAAACAAATTTTTTTTTCGTTCTCGATAATTATTATTTTGGGATTTTTTTTGTTTACGTTGGTTTATTACTTTTATTTATGCCTTTTTTTATTTACGTTACTGATAACTATTATTTTGCGAAATTTTTTTTTACGTTGCTTCATAACTTTTATTTATGATTTTTTGTTATTTACGTTGCCGATGACTATTATTTGAAAGAAAATTTTGTTTACGTTGCTTCATAACTTTTATGAAAGACATTTTTTTTTACGTTGCCCTACCACATTTTGAGTTTGAATTGATTTTTTATTGTTTAGTTGTTGGTGGAAATTAGATTTCTGCAGTTAATTTGAGTTTGTCAATTTAAAACAATTCAAAATCAATTCATATCCAAAATGTGGTAATTCAACGTAAAATTTTTTTTTTCAAAATAACAGTTATCGGCAACGTAAATGAAAAAAAATCACAAATAAAAGTTATGAAGCAATGTAACAAACAAAAATCCTAAAATAATAATTATCGACAACGAAAAATATATTAGTTACTATACTTATAAGAGTTATTAGTTATACAACTCAAAAATATTTATTACATGATAATAGTTATAGGCGGCGTAAAAAATTTCTTATTGGGAATAATTATTATAAAACAATAGTTATAGAAATTTCTTAAATTAGGGCAATTTTTTGATTCCCAAAAATTTGGAAAAATACGAAATTAATAAACTGAATATTTAAGTTTAAAGACGAGAAGTATACACGTTTTTTAATGGTATATCTTGACATAGTAAAGTAAGAAGAAGCATAAAAAATTAGGGAACTTTTTAATTTGACGTTTTCTTTCAATTTAGATACTTTTTTTTAATTTTGGCTGAATTAAATGAAGAAATATTCAAATTTTCGTTATGCGTAAAAAGTTGTATGTTTAAGTAATTATTACAGCCACAGCGATTGGTTGCTCTCATAGAAAAACGCTCTAAAGTACAGGGTCCGAGTATAAAAATTAAACAATTTCTTATGGAATGTTGCTAATAAAACCACATAGAAGCCTAAGACGTAGAGTTTAAAATTATAACTTTCACCAGTAAAAGGCTAACCAATTCTGAAATTCTTTAGATTTTTCAGTATCTAAAAGCGTATTTAAGAAATTGCAAGAAAGACTTATAGTATAAGTATTTAATTTTGATAACATCTTACTTTTCGGTTAGTCTGTATAAATTGTTAACTAATTCTAGGCTATTTTTTGAAATAAATAAATAAATAAATAAATAAATAAATAAATAAAAAACCTGTAGCGAAAGGGTTAAAGTAGGAGTTTGGGTCTACGTGATTTTTCCATTCATAGTCTCAGTAATTCAGTGTCAAATGTTTACTATACTAAAGTTGGAGACCTCTAAATGGTAAAAATATATATACATAATTATGTAATGAAGAAAGTACTCAAATTTAGAAAACCTAGAGAATAGTTAAAAAGAGGTTGAAACGATTCACATTCGATTTTGTGAAATTCTTGAATCAAAAATCAAATCAGTTTGATGTTAACTGATGTTCAATCTTGAATCTAATCATAGGTCCACGACTTACTATCCCGAAAAAATTAGCGCCAAACCGCACCTAGGTATTTCGAATATCTGAGAGTTGAAAATTCGAAAATCCTCTTAAACATGCGATTCGAAACCTTTGTAAATCTATATAGGCATATAAATTGAATCAATCAATTGCAGCTCCCATGTCTGTTATCCACCAAATATAAAATCCTTGTTGCCGCACGACAGTCAGCTGTTTTATGCCAGGCTGGCGAAATTCCCATAAACTGTCAAAGTGCTTGCAAAACTTGGCATTTTGTGAATTGACGCTGTCAGCCGCTTCGCCGAATCGTCTTTGATCTCTCCACGATCCAGCATCATTTGGCCGCAGCCTATTGATGAACAATCGATGCGTTCGCACATCTATTCTCGCTTTCATCTCGCCAGAGTGCCACTGATGATGTGTTCATCCACAGCCACAAAGAAAAATAAATTATCGATGTGTTTTGAATATTGTTTGGATTATTAGTTAACCTGCGTCCATATTGTGCGCCCGGCGTCAAAGCATCTAACACAGGCGGCAGCAACAGTTGGCAAATGTTTTTGACGAAAACAATTCTTATTCGCATTCTTTATCGAGACGAGCATTTCCTTTATGGTCGTCCGGTGCGATTGGAAAACGCAACAAGGGCTGCACTTTATCATTGTTTATTCAGCTATTGGAAAACGAATCGAGATCCTCGCCACAAGAAAATGTGGTGCACATAGTTGATTGTAACTATTCGAAAACAATATTGCCGCCGATCTGTTCGGGCGCTGTTACTTTTACACACTTGAGCGCCGCGCACGCGGCATAGATAAACAAACTTTACAATTATAAACACTTGAAGAAAAGTTGAACTGAAGAAAGAAAAAAAACTACTTATTTCGATATTTAGGAATGTAATAAATATTGGTTTTAATTGTCCCGTTCAATTGTCTAATGACAGCTTGTATGAGTTCAGGAAGTTTCAGTTATAATTGGGATGCTGTGGCTTCTAGAGCGCCATCTCGAACGACTGTCGGTATGGCTATATTGATATATAGTATTCAGGGATTCAGGGAATAATTGTAGCAGTGAAGTTGCCGTCATAATTAACTTACGTTTTTTTGGGGTACGAGTAGTACTTATGTCGTATGATTTAAAGCAAATATGTTTCTTGTTTTATTATTGGCAAATAAAGTTGCAAAGTAAACTCACCTTGCAGTCCGTTTGTGTTTCCAGAATTTGTTTCCTTTATTTAATAAATTATCTTCATAAACGTTGAACAATTTATTGAAGGCTTGTTTGTGTAAATATTTATATTTACATTTCCATATTTTGTGTTGGCATCAGCCGCAATAAAAACACATTTTCCAGAAACAGAACGTCGAACTGATGAATTTAGTCGGGTAACGAGGGCAACAGCGTGCGCAGCAGCGGGCCACAGCCAGAATGTATGCTACACACACACTACACACACACACACACAACCGAGCGGCGGCTGGGGGCAGCGGGTTGATGGCAGTGTGAAAACGGAAAATTGTTGCTTAATGAGCCTCATTAAGGTATCACACTGCACCCACGCTGGGCAAACGCATTGCTCGCTGTGTGGTTACTGGAATTTTAAATTTAAATTCCTGCGCTGCGCGTCGAATCAAATAATTCCTTCTGCTCGTGCAGAACACTTGCGTCTGGCCGCGTCTGGTCGCCTGGCCGCCTAGTAGCGCATGACTTTATTACTTTTTATGCTCATTTATTTGTGCGGTGCGGTAAATTGCAATAAATTCCCGACCAATTGGAAGCGGCTGGTGGGCGAAGATGCTATTTCGCGGCAGCAAGAATTGTGTGTCCGACTTTTATTTACTTCGACGTTTATTTGTTGCGCTTTGTTTTTTTCCCTTGATTTCACAGCAAAAACAATGTTGGAACAGCAGCGTTCGACTGCAAATACACAGATTGCGTGGGCGTACCAGCTGCGTTGGCACCGTTACCGGCGATAATTGCTTGTGCGCGAAATCACTCCATTCGCACCACTCACACATGCATACATATCTATGTGTGCAGCGCTGCACTCGACGCACTGCATCGGTCTGCGCATTTGGTTTTCGTTATCCCGCGCCGGTTTATTATAATTAAAGTTTACCAATTTTCCGCACCTTGGCATAAACAAATTGTGGCAATTGGCGCGCGAGTGACAGCTCCTCGGGCCGCGCAGCCTGCCGAGGCCTTGCCGCCTAATTACCGCGTCTGCACGCCGCCGATCATGTAAACACTCGGCGCTCGCTGGGCGAAGGCTGGTGGCCCGGTCGCCGGAGGTGTGATCGACATTTTCTGGCCACTTGACGTGAGAATGTGCTCGTTTATGTACACAAATACAACACCAACAACAACAACAACAACAAGTATCTAAGAACAGCATGCACTCGTCGTTAGCATCAACAGTGGAGAGGATATTGCTATCGATGTTATTTTTATTGGCCGTTATTGCTGCCGGGTAATGTGTACGTCCTCGTCTGTATATTTTGGTTAAAATATTGGCTCATGCTGCTGTGATTTCTCAGCTTCCGCATATTTATTACGATACGGCGATAGCGTGTTGGTTTACCTTAATTATCCGGCTGATACGAAAATGTGATTTTATTGTGTGTGGGCATTGTTTACGCATACGGAAATACACGGGAATGAATGATTCAAAAGCGATTCCAAAGTACTCATTGAAGATAACATAAGTTGGTATGTGCCTTTTTGAATATAAAAAATTTAAATTGAATATTGAATTTAAAGAAATTAATTGATTTATATAGATCTAACTGGTTTCAGAGTCTTTGATTTTGCCAACTTGGAGTTTTCTTTTTCAACTTACCAGAATCCTTTAGCTGTCTGACTCAATCCGCAAAAAGATGGACTTCTTGATGATCCAATAATGCAACTTACACCGTCCTTGCCAGAGCAGTCAAAAACTATAGAAAATGTAGATCATTAAAAAATTTTTCTCGAAATTCGTTGAATTTCCAACAAGGTTATGTTAGGTTGATAGACTTACTTTCTTGTGGCGAAGTGTGCGTGTCTCTCTATCCAATTTATGGGAGACTGGGCCAATAAGATTAAGTACGTTTTAAGGGTTTCATGTCCCATTCGAGAAAGCGACATGAGAACGTATGCAAAATCCGAAGGACGAGAAGGACAATAGGCAATTTTACTCACGGAGTTATCCTATCACCTACTGCAGTTCGTTGTTTTACCATTTATTACAAGTAATATAAAAAATTTGAATTGAAATTATCTAACCAACGGACTTAGTAAAATTTTCATAATTTTTTTGTTTGCCCAACCAAAACTAATTTTACTAATATTCAATAGAAGAAGATTTATGCATTAATTAAATCTAAATTTGTGTTAAAATCGACGCTTGGCTTTATCAGTTTTGCTGATTTTTAATGAGGCCTTTATTTAATTATATGTGCATAAATTACACATATATGAATACAAACTTTTTTTTTAAGACTTGCTGATTTTGTCACAAGATAGTGTCTTTTCCAATCTTCCTTATTATAAAAATTCCAATCTATTTTTAGTGCTTTCTGATAGCGAACGATTTAGATAACTAATAAGCATATAGAGAGAGAATCTTCTCTCACAAGCTGCTCATTGGAACCTTTTCATGGCCCAAGTGGGTCTCATTCTTTCTTCTTTTCTTCTTACCCCCTACATACCAAATCACTAAGACTTTCTTGCATACTTTGCAGACATATGTTTGTTGTTATATTTAGTCATAATCAAAAATCGCACATAGCATTTCCTCTGTAAACTATGAACGCGCACATCCTCTTCCTGCCATTTTCGTTCACTAATCTCTGTTTTGTTGCGTTCTAATTGAGAAGAAACGCCCAATTGCCTTATAAATCGCTCCATAAAAATAATCATTAAATAAATCCGCTGGCCATTCATTTTATTTAATTTCCCTACAGTTTTCTATACAAAAACATAATCGTTCGATTCAATCAAATGGACATAAATTGCTTCGTTTCATCTCGTTCAATTTGTACTAATTGTAAATTACTCAAGAATCAACACTAAAAAAAACATATTACCCGAAGCGCAGCGATTTAGACAAATTCAAACTCAAATAAAATCAAATCAATTACGAAACGTGTATTTACTCACTGGGGAATTGAGTGAAGTGTGCAGCGCGCACCAGCCGAGTTGAGTAATTAATTGTTCCGATTGAAAGAATAACAAAGCGCGCAAGACGCACAAACAAATGCGGATGGAATCCCATCGGCACTGACAGATGAGGCGCCTCGTGGGGCCATTTGATAAGCGCGCAATTCCATCTTGACCCGTCAGCGCCGCATAATAAGAACTGCGCGCGCGAGCGAGCCTACGCTGCCGGCTCATTAGTGGACGCTCGCCGGCGATCGTCAATGCTAATGCACGAACACGCAGCACAGCCGCCAGCGATTAGTGGCAGCGCGTAATCTTGGACGCGCGCTTGTTGGCCAAACAGCCCACAGAGCGGCAGCCGCAGACAGACGATCGCGGACCGTGGCACCTGTGGTGTTGAAAATATGCTATCAGAACTTGCTTCAATGGGTTGGGGGGAGGGGGGCTTCGACCCAGCGTTCCATGCAGCGACTGGCGTACATTTCTATTTGTTGCTGTTGCTGCTGCTGGCTCGTCCGTTGTTTGACGTTGGATCAGGCATGGACGTGCTTGATTGATAGCATCGCATCGCACTTCATACTCGTAAAAGCAACGAGCGAACACAGCGCCGGCGAATTATTGCGCCCGATTGGTATTTACCAATGAATTGTAGCCACTTTGGTAGGCAATATTTTGGCTTTTATTTGTGCTTGAATTTATTTCTTGTTTTTGTTATGTATTCCATTCATTTGCACCTTGCCGCACCCGCACACGCTGGCGATCGCGCTCTGGCGTTGCTATTCCGCGTCTGATTAAGATGAATGTGCGGGCAATTGTGTCCGCGACCTCTCTGCCCCCCTCCACCCCCCCCCCTATCGCTGTCTGTCTTTCTACGGCGTGCGGCGCCCTGCCACCAGCGGTTTTGCTCGTAATGCGTGTTTGTTTTGGGTATGTGTGAGTGTGTGTGTGTGTGGTTTTTCGAAAAACAAAAAATCGCCACACTCCATGCCGCACTCCGGGGTGGCAAAGTGATTGGCCATTAATGGCTAAAATGACACAGTCGGACATCTTTTTGAAGCTCATTAAAAATGATCGTTTAATAAGAGTTTATTAATTATGCGAACAAAGCTTTCCTTGGACCTCGCCCCCATCTCGCCACGCCGGTCATGTGTTGCACTCTTGTCTGACTTGACAAATTAATGCTGATTTTACTGTTACCCTTTTGGCATTGCGATTAATGCTTTTGGAACGCTTCGAAGGCAACGCAGCTGAAAGTTGGCTGAAAAGTGGGTACGTTGCGGATAATGGAGTTTGGTTGGTTTAGGTGAAAACCAAACTGACTGTTTGCCGTCGGAAAGCGGTTTTAGACGCCTTAACAGATTGCAAGAAAATTGATTGATTTTAAGAAAGCATTGTTTCAAGACGTATCTTAGGAAAATTTGTATAAGCGAAAAATTGATGAAAATCAAACATATTCAACCGGCCGAAGCTCCTGGCTCAAGCTGACTAAGCGAGCTCTTTTATTTATTTTTTTATTTGATTCTTCATACAACTGAGGCTCTAAGAATGCTATTAAAAAAATATCCCAAAATATATATGAATGAAGATATATAAGAATGATGCAAGAATTGAACAAACAATAAATACAATCTTTGAGTTTTACAACGTCAAACTCTGTCGTTTTCTTTGCAGTACCACTGCACGCTCCCTTTGCCGCCTTGCCACATTCAACGCTAATGCGCTTTCATCAGCACAAGCCCAGCCCCGCCCACACGCAACTGTTGCCCGTGTCGACGGTGATGACATCGATGGCCGGACTCAAAACACTCCACAGCAGCCAAATATCGCTGCAAAGCTACGCCGCAACTTTATCCAATCGATTTCCAACGAAAGCTCACAGTTTCGGCGACATTCCTGTGACAGCGACGCAAAGCTTAGCCGGCCATCACGTGCATTCGCTGACCGGCCACCACCGCGCGCACCTGCCGCAGCCAAATCATGCACAACAACCGTCGCCACTGCAGCTCTCAACCGGCACAAGCGGCAGTGCTTTAAGCGCCGGCGGTGTTGGCGTCAGCAGCGTCAACAACAGCAATAATAGCGGCAACAATGCCAACAACAGCAACAATGGCGGCAAACGGAAGCGCTCGTGGTCGCGAGCTGTGTTCAGCAATTTGCAGCGCAAAGGACTGGAAATTCAATTCCAGCAGCAGAAATACATAACGAAACCGGACCGCCGGAAGCTGGCGGCGCGTTTAAATCTAACGGATGCACAGGTGGGTGGCAATTAAACTGCATGATGCGCAGTCTGGACGTTGTTGTAATTTATATGTGTATTTGACTGGTTGTAGGTGAAAGTGTGGTTTCAGAATCGACGCATGAAATGGCGTCATACGCGCGAGAATTTGAAAAGCGGCCAGGAGAAGCAAGTGACCACAGCTGCGCCGACGGCATCTAATGCCGAGAGCGAAAAGTTGCCGGACGCAGAACGTGAACAACGCGAGCTGGGCTATTCCACCGATGATTCATCCAGCGTGGAGATGAGCGAGAATGAAGACGATGATGAGATTGATGTGGTGGAGTAGAGGATGGACAGCAGTAGAGGCTGTTCTGCTGACTGGCTTATGTCATAAAGAATTTAAGTAGATTTTAGTGAACATGTCAAATGTTAGTATTTATTGTAAAATAATTTGTAAAACTTTGTTACCATCTTCCACATACGATAATTTGTTGCAATATTGTTAAATACTCATAATTGTAGTTTTCACATATTCGATACTTGCCAATAAAAATTTATATTGCTGTAAAACTTGTGTAATTATGTTGCAAACGTAGGCTAAACTTATCCTAAAAATTACTTTACTGCAGATAGATTTAAATTTTGTATCACATAACAAATATTTGTACATATATTTAGTTGTCTTATGGAATAAATATTCATTGGTTTTCGTAAAGTCGGAGATATGTTCGTGTTTCTGGTTTTAAGACAACTAGTGTCCGACCGAAACATCTTTTTTGGGCCGAAACCGAATCTCAGTTTTTTTTTAATATTCGGCCGAAACTGAAACCGAAACTTTCTAGTTGAAACATTAAGGGGGGTTTCTACCTTGTGCGGTCAAAAAAATAGATTTTTTTGTTCATGCATTTTTGGATTAATACATGATTGTAGAATACGCCCCCAAAATTTGAAGTTGAAATCTTTCGAATTACGGAAGCAATTTATCGAAATAGGTAGCGGTGTCGATCGCGCCGAGCCGCTGAAGCAAAACTTTGAACGCGTTTTTCTCAAAACTAAATTTTTTGACCTTGCGGAAGTGATTTAGGCCACACGAGTTGAGCAATAGCTACGAAATTTTAAACAGTCATTTATCAAGGTCTTAGCTATGGCACGAACTAGGATCTTCAAGAAATAATAATTTTTTCTCATTAAAAATAGAAATTTGTATTGAAAAAAGTAGGTAAAATTTGAGTTTTTTAGTCAAAATCGCATTTTTAATTTTTTCTTTAAAATCCTAGTTCCAGCCATAGACAAAAGGATACAGAATAAGAAAAAATTGCATTTTTGTGTTTCAAGTCATCTCAAACAGCGGCAGGACTTCCGCGAGTAAGGAAGTACTGCCGCCATTGCTCGATGGCCCCCTCCCTCCCTTTGCATATTTTATCTTGAAACTTTTTTTACTTGTACAATAAACATATACCTAATAATAATAATTAAAATAATTGACTGGCACGACAGCCCGCTTTCGCGAGACTAAGGCCTAGCTTCCCGCAACCACCCGTGTTGTGCGTGTGAATTTGTACGCGGGTAGAAGGGACCTACAGTTTTTATGCCGGTTCCGAACGGCAGGTTGGGAGCTTTATCATAGGCAATTTTTACTCTCAGAGGTTTGCCATTTCCAGCTGAGAGGACAGCCACCGAAAGAGAAAACGAGTTTTCCCGTTATTTTTTTTTTAGGTGTTATTACAGGCAGTATTTGAACCTGAGGTTGCTGCCTGCGACTCGCGGTCCAACGCACTAACCAACTGAGCCACGGCGGCTGCCGTAAACATATACCTACACCTGAAAAAATTTTCCAGTGTTTATCTTAAAAACCTTCCCATCAAAAATTTAAAAAAAAAAACATGTTTTCTCGGCCGCACAAGGTAGAAACCTGCCTTAAGTAGATCTAGATTTTACATTCAGTAAATAAAGAAAAAACAAACAAACATAACATAAATAAATAAATACTTAATAATAAAAATAATTTATTCATTTTTTAATAACATTTAATAACACTAACTCGTTAATATTCAAAATTAAATAATTTAATATTACAGTGGTGTCTGGATATAGTGAACTAATTATTGCAAGGCCTGTTCACTGTATTGAGGTTGATCACTATATCAAGGTCAACATTTTTGTTCAAAAACTCGTTTTATTTGCTCAAAATACACTTTTTGTTTTTTGCTTGAAAATTTGTTTCTATATTTAGAGGCATCGATGTCAAAATTTGGGTGTTATAGGGGGTTCACTATACCCAGACACGACTGTGTATGCTAAAAAAAGAAGTTTATTTACATTGGTGGCATCTAAATTACTCCTCCTTTCACTATATATCTGCTACACAATAAAATGTAAAAAAATATTCTAGAAAGTTTCGGTTTCGGCCGTTTGGGCATTTTTTGGCCGAAACTGTAACCAAAACCGAAACCACTTATTTGGGCCGAAACCGAATATTCGGTCGGACACTAAAGACAACTATACAAATATTTGTCTTAAGGTATAGGAGGACAAATTTAAGTCTATCTGCATTTGCTTTAAGCTTATATTTTCAAAAGTTTCGTATACCTATGTTCCAAAACAAAAGGTTAAAGGTAGTTTTGAGAATGTCTGTTCGAACAAAAATTAAAAAATACCAAATTCAATAAAGCGCGAAGTTAGAAACCTGCTCAGGATAGAAGCAATGGAGAAGTTTTTTTTCAATATTTTTTTATTTTCCAGTTTTATTTTCTGGATTCAGATGACTAAAGACCTTCTTAGAAACAAGGTAGCGCAGTATTTTTTTACTTTAGATCTAACTTAAGTTCTGGTGCTACAACCAACTAGTAGTTTCTTACTGGGCTTCTTGATGATTTTGATATTTGTTGGCCAAGAGTAAACAATTCTTTTTATTGATTATTGCAAGCAGATAGAAGTTAGCTGCTTTATTCTTTAGCAACATGACTGACACATGCAGTTCAATTCGCGCCAATTATTGCCGCTGCAAATAGTCGACATTAATGAAATTAATTAAAATTAATTAAACCAAATTTGACAACAGCAGCACACAAAAAAAAAACAAACAAGAGACGACCAACTGGCCACAGCCATCTCAGACTGCTATCGAGCGCCCAAGTTCATGTCGGTTAATTAGGGGAATTCCGCTGCGATCAGCGAAATTCGATATTCAAGAGACGAACCGACAAGAACCTTCTAATCTACGCGCGCATAAATATGATAAAAACAAAAACAACTACAAAAACAAATACAATAATTGTGCACAGTGGAAATGGAGTGCGTCGAATAACAGCAGCAGCAGCAACAGTAGCCGCTACAATAACAACAACATGAGTACAGAAATTGAAAACACGCAAATTCAGACAGCTTAACAATTCTCGACATTGAGCGGCGCTGGCAGTTAATGCCGGAGCGGCCATACGTCAAGTCGATTGCAAATAAGTGATGAACAATTTACAATTTAAAATTGCAAAAGCAACAACTGCAAACAACTACGGTATAGCGTGTAATTAAACCGCAGAAGGTGACAGCCAGCAATGGGCAACGTACAGACGCGACAATTCGACGCCAGAGGCATGGCGCATCGGCGTGGAAGTGCGTTACATAATCCATATCTGTATAGCACATTGGAATCAATAAGTCTTCATTGCTGTTGTTGTCGACTGCAGGTATCTCATGGAACTTTCGCTATCCGACACTACGCAGACGCGAGCATCCCACCATGATGGTCTTCAATATGAAGCTGAGCATCTCCGATTGGCTGGATCTGCTCGATCTGCAGCAGTACGAAGGTAAATGTTGCATTAGTAAATACAAATTAACAAATAACTAGACAACAATACAAGCGAGTGTTTATATGTGGCGTAGCCAATTTTCAGATGTACAATCGCGTGGAGGATATACTCGATCTGAGCGAGAGCGATCTGAAAGCCAAAGGCGTACGCAATCCATCGCATCGCGCCAAAATGCTGTCCAGTCTGGTGGGCGTGAAGGCCAAGCGGCGCCAATCGATGAACATTGAAGGTGGCTAACGGTGAAGAGTTGCATGCTTGTGTGACTAACTCGTAATATCTTCGTTTCTCGTGCAGTGTCAACGCTGCCGCGCGCCTTCGAGAGACGCAAAAACTCCTGTCCGCCGCTTTATCTATCGGATGACAGCGATCTCTACGGCACAGTGCGGCGCAACTCGTTGGCCAGTCCCAAGAACAACCCCGATCGAAAGCGTTTGACTTGCGACGATGCAAATATGATGTGAGTGAATTTAGTTTACTGATAAAATTTTAAGATGTTTTTAGTAGGATTTTCTAGGTTTTTAGTTAGTAGCATTAGACGATTGAGAGTTAAGCAGAGGGTTGCTTAGCTCTCAATTGTCCACTATGAACTATCTACTTTAAAAAAGTGAATTTTTCTTAAATTAGATACGTACATTCCAAATGGATTGAGTTGTACAGGGTGGACCATTTAAGATTTTGAATTTGAATCGGTTATAAAAAAAAACTAATGAATATTTTTTGAAAATTCCTATTATATTACAAAGCTTGGACTTTGTTATTTAAGAATGAAAAACGATATCGTTCATATGACTGCCACGAGTGACCTTACAGTACGCCATTCGGTCAACCCAATTTTCTTTTTAGTACTTTTTCGATTGTTCAGGGTAGAATTTCCTGAATGGCAACTTCGATTTCATGTTTCAAAGCTTCAATCGTCTCTGTATGGTTAGCGTAACACTTGTCCTTTACGGCTCCCCACAAAAAAAGTCCAACAGTCTGAAATCGCAGCTCCGAGGTGACCAATTGACTTCAGAATTTCGGCTGATTATTTGATTTTCGAAAACGGTACTCAAAAGTTCGATTGTTACGTGCCGGATGGTGATGAGCCTTCAGTTCTTGGACCAATTGAATTTTGTAAGTCTTCATACCGAGATCTTTATGCAAATTCTCATCAAAGAAGTGCGGGAAATGTTCAATTCCTGAGAGCGATGGCGAGTTGACGTTGATGGATGTTCATGTACATTTTCGGCTACTGCCATTATCGAAATAAAGCGTAGTTCAAATTCCAAATCTTAAATGGTGCACCCTGTATTATTCATCAAAACAAAAGTGTGAGATCCTGGGACTCAGGGTGTGTAGTTATGTGATTTTGTTTGGGTTTTTTTTTAATAATTAGTGAGTTTACTGTCGTAAGGCCCTAGGTGGGAAGAAAGGTAGGAATACGTCCAGGAGGGGAAGGTAAATAGAACCAATGAATGGAAGACGATCGAGGTACAGAGGGAGGACAGACTAAGAAAGAATGCCGAGGACTCCAGCTACGTTTTAAGGGTATTATTTTTAAGATAAACCTATAAATTGATATTTTACAAGTATTTGATCGATTTTGCAGTAGGCAGTCATTTAATGTCACTCTTACGCATCTATTTTTCTATTTTTATTTTTGTTAAAAGAAATAACTGAAGATGTAGAAAGAGGTTGTTTCCAAAAATAAGTCCTTATAAAGTTGTGCCATTGACTTGCTAGCGGGTCCAGATTACTACTTGAAAAGAAGAGAATGAAGCTTTTTTATGACGGGACATATTTATTTCTCAAAGCACAAATCAACTGCAAAAGACCAAAACATAAACAAAATTGCATTGCGTTCTTCAGAATCATAAACTATATATCCTGCTTCCGTGAATGAGCTGTCAGCTCTAACTAGTAGAAGTTGGGAATTCTAATTTATAAGTTCCCTGAAAGTGTTCACAGTATGTATTACTAATTCACTTCATTTGAATCCAATGGGTCTAATCTTTATATCGAACTAAACAAAGCTCCATAAAAATTGTTCATAGATTTAATGTAAACAAAAAAATAAATATTTAGTGTTGTCACTGAGGTAGATTTTTTACTTCTACCACTTTTTCTGGCCACCCTATTTTCAACCAAAATGCTTTGGATTCTTTGTTCTAAGCTAATCTCAATCTGGATCGTTTGAAAGACACTATGACACTATGACTATATGACACTATATACTCTTGTATATAGTCTAGATTTCTTATGCATTGGAGCCTCGGGGACTTTGTTTCATTTTTGATAAAATAAACTTATATATTTTCAGTATTTATGTAATTTTTATTGAATTATTAAAATATTAAAATTTTTGTATTTTATTTACTATCTAAAGATTCAAATTTAGTTGGAAATTTGACAGTTGCAGACGTGAAGTATGTTCAAAATTGTAGAAAAATGCAGAGTGGCTAAAAGGTATATATTACAAACTGGGGAGGTCATAGAGAACATGATGAAGCACTATTCTGTTCACAGAGATGAAAATAAATAGAGAGAATAGTAAGAAATATTCTTTGTGAAATTTTTTTCTACAAAATTCTATCATTTTAAGCTTTATTATTGTTAGAAATTACTATTAGTAATAATGTATTGTTTAGATATTTTATAAAAATAAAATATCTCAAGTTTGAGCGCATACTTCAAACATATTTTTAAAGGAAATTTACTATCAATAGGATGTAGGACCCAAAGGACCTTGAAACTTAATATCCCCCCGAGGACACTAAAAAGCTTTAGCCACATTCACTGCTATCTCAGAATATTAAAAGCAAATAGAACTCGATATGAATCTTTCCAAACATCACCAACTAACTACTGGCAGCAAACAACGCTGATTATAAGTTTATGTCCTCAACGGCGAGTGCCGTCACTCATGTTTATAGCGCACGATTTCCGCGCATGCTTACAAAAAATTCCTTTTCTCAATATGTACTTCACAACAACACATTCGGCGCGTATTCATAGTGAGCACAATGAGGCTGAGGGTTGCATGATACAATGAGCAATTTTTTGTGAGGATATGTGAAAGGATATTTTCGAGCATACGTTAGGGGAGTGTTGGATTTACAACTGAAATACGGGCGCCAGCGTTGTGTGTAGTATTCGAGATGCACGCCGACGAGTGTGTGTTGCGTAGACGTTGGTTTTCGCGTAAGGAAGTGAATAATTTTGGGCAGGGCCGACACTAAATACAGCAGAAAATGACTTTAGCTACAAAACATAATTCCAAAATATATATTTAATGCTTATTGAAAAAAGTCGAATAACGAATGAAGCAACGAATTTCGTATTAGTTTTTGGAAAATTTCATAATTTCATAATGGAATAGACGAACATTCGAGCAATGATTTGCAGTGAGTATAAAGTGAAGTAATTTTGATTTAACATATTTGCAACTTGTGTGATTTCAACTACAACACAACTTAATTTTATTAGAGTTGAGAATATGTAGACAAAATCTGCCAAGAAGGCTTAGTTACATTTAATGTCTAGTTGCCGCATTTGTTAGACTTGAACTTCAAAAAAGTTCTCACTCACACCTCCCGCCAGACGAAAGCAAAGGGAGAGGCCAAAAGTTAGTGGTGGGAGTAGCAAAAGTCTCAATGGGATTTTTGTTGTATTAAATTCACATTCTGTGCGGCCCTTTTCCGATTTAGTAGTTTCACTCACGCACTGTTTTCATTCTATATCTGGCAGCTATGAGGAAATAGATGCACCGGGAAGTGATTCACCAACTATAACACCAGCGCCAACACCAACCAGCCGTTCCAGCTGTGCCAATTTGGTCGACTACGCCAACAATATGGAACAAGGCTCCACCCCAAATTTGGCCGCAATGCAGTGCGCCCAACCCCACAGCGAGCAGCACGAGGCCATTGCGTTGAAGAAGGCCCTCGAATGGGAGCTCAGTTTGGACTCGCGCGATTTGCGATCGCACGCGTGGTATCATGGGCCGCTGTCGCGTCAGCGCGCCGAGGAGATTGTGCAGCGAGAGGGCGACTTTCTGATACGAGATTGCGCCTCGCAGCCGGACAACTATGTGCTCACCTGTCGCTCAAAGGCGGCAGTGTTGCATTTTGTCCTAAATAAGGTGAGCAATGGAGGGGGAGACAGGCTACTTTTTCTCTTAATGAAAATTTATTAACATTTATATATAAAATCTTTTAGTGATATTAAACTTTTGAGTATCAGTTTATATTTGTTTCATTATGCTTGATGCTGTATCAAGCGTTATAAGCTCTTGAACATAGATTACCACTTGTAAAGAGAAGCGCAGGGGACCTTTAATTACTTTCCTCTCAGTCTCAGTTGATGTACTAATCTCAGTTATTTTCAGAATACTTCTAAAAGTTTTGTAATCGACTTCCCAAAATATACAAAATCAATGTCCACTAAACCGTTACAGATTCTCCTTCAACCCGAGACGGTTTACGAGCGCGTGCAGTACCAGTTTGAAGAGGACGCTTTCGACGCCGTTCCCGATCTCATAACTTTCTATGTCGGTTCAGGTATATTCCATGATGCTTTTATGACTGCGCCCTAACTGATATCGTCTTTCCGTCTGCAGGCAAACCGATATCGGCCGCATCCGGCGCACGCATACAGTACCCGTGCAATCGTACATATCCGCTTTCGTTTTATGGCCACAAAATCGTGGGCAACCAGCTGCACACGCAAATGCTGGCCGGCACACGCGGCGCCAGTCCGCTGAACTCGCCGCTCGGCAGCAATGCCGGATTCCGCTTCGGCTGCGGCGTCATGCCGCAGCACGCGCAGCAGCCAGCCACGCACAGTCCGATGTCGTCGCCGCCGCGCGTCAAACGCGACACACCGCCACGTCTGCCGTCGAAGAAACAGCGCTCGCAGAGTCTAACACCTGCGCAGTCAATGCTCGGCATGCGATCGAACATGGTTAACGAGGTGTGCTCCAGCGCTGACGATGTGATTCAGGCTGGCGGCGGCAACGACTGTGCCAGCGCCAATGGCGGCTTCAGGGAGGGTCGTCGCTTCAGCAACTTCGAGAAGAATGTACTGATCGAGGCGGCGAGCAGCGAGCTGCATCTGCACGCGCACTTGGAGCATCTGGCGCACACGGGCAAGCTGAACGGCAACGGCTTTCAGACGATTGCGCGCTGCTCGGCGGCCGGCGAGGCAGTGGACCACTTCAAGTTCACCACGCACTCGCTGCCGCGGCCCGCTACCAACAGTGTGCGCGGCAATTTGGGACGCATGTCCAGCTTGGCGCGCGACTACAGCTTGGATTCGGCGGGCCTGAGCTCCAGTCTGGAGGGCAAGCAGATACCGGAGTTGCCGGAGAAGGCGCCCAGTCCGCCGCCGAAGCCAATGCGCACTCCCGGCCAGTTGCGCAAGGACAAGGAGTGCTTGCTGGAACAGCAGCAGATAGCCGCACATCGCGCTGGCGTTGCTGCGGCCGCTGCGTATCATGCGAGCGGCTCCGACTCGGGCAACGGCTCGGGCGACTCGCTGCAGAGTTCGCTGCCCGGCGATGTGGGCGAGTTTACGCAGCACCGCGGCGTCATCATAAAGAATCCGCGCTTCATGAGCAACTCGGCCTCGTCGGCCACGCTAAAAAGCCTCACCGAATTCGATACTGTCGTAGCAGAGGACCAGCTCTTCATGCTGGACATACCGGACTTTAAGCCGGTAAGTTGAAACGTGGCTCGGTTTTTCGGTGGCTCGCTCACAGACTGCCCTTTTAGGTGTCGAAATTCGATATCGAAAACTATGTGACGCTGTTGCTGCCATCGGTGGACAACAAGCCGCTGGATGGCGATGCGCTCAGCACCTTCAAGATGATGTTGCTGGAGACGGGGCCGAAAATCATTGCCGAGCATGTAACGCGCATCGACATTGGACTGCTGATCGACGAGCTGCCCGAGGACGCCGAGCGCAATGTGCTGGACTGTTGCGGGCTGGAAATGCTCACACTGCCGCACGGCAAAGTCTTTCGCGCGGACCTGGTCGAGCGTACGCAGTGCATAAAACTGATGGTGGCCGTCACCATACTGACCTGCCAGACGGACCTGGATCGCGCGGAGCTGCTCAGCAAATGGATACAGATTGCAGTGGAGACGAAGACGGCGCTGGGCAATCTGTTTGGCTTCTGCGCCATAATGTTGGGTCTGTGCATGCAACAGGTGAGCATTTGCCTAGTCTCAGCTATTTTTCAACTTATTAAATGTGGAACTTTGTTCGAATATTGTTTGCAGATACAAAAACTGGAAAATGCTTGGCACATATTGCGTCAGAAGTACACCGACAGCGCGTTCACCTTCGAGGCGAAATTGCGCCCGACGCTGATCAGCATGAACGAGTGCACCAATCCGCAGGCGCCCAACACTACAGTGCCGCATGTGCTGCTCTATGCGCTGCTCAAGGATCGGTCCGTCATCGACATAATCAACATCAACAATGCCAACATGGCTGACCGATCCTCGCTGTACAACACTTGCATCACCTCTTGGGAGAGCAAAGCCGACGACTTTGGCATGTTCATCAATTTCCAGCACTTGGATTCGGCGCGTGGTTTTCTCAAAAATCTCGACTTGTTTCGCAAAAACGCCAAAGTGGTGCTGGAGGAGTCCAATTTGCGTTTGGACGAGCTGCTAGGCGATGCTTTCAGGTTTGATGCGTTCGTGCGCATTTTCGAAAAATTGCAAAAACAAATTACATTTAAATTCGTTTGCAGAACTGAGTTTCATGTGAAATTCCTATGGGGCAGCAAAGGCGTTACGGCCAGCGCTGAGGATCGCCACTCGAAGCTGGAAAAGGTACTCGCGCTAATGGCTGATAAATTTTGCAGCGCCGATAACAACACAGCTGCTGCCTAATTGCATAAATGTAAATAGCATAGCATTAGTGTTTATACGATCTTTTATACGATAGCGTATACCTAGGCACAACCACGCATAGTCAATGCAAAATAATTGCATTCATAAATCTAAACTTTACTGCACAACACTTGAAATTCTACCAACAAGCATTATGGGACAACCAATCAAGGCAATATTTGTTAATCGGCTATTAGCGACGTTTCATTGAAAAATATCAAAGCTATATGTAATGTGTATCAATGGGCCATAGGCGAGTCGTAAGTTGTATGGCATGGCAGAACTGGTTCCATTTTTCTATGTTTGCACGTTTTCTATTTTTTGCACGCTTTAATTGACTGAATCTGTTTTGGAAAAATTGTTTGTTGCATATGAAACTATCACTTCTAATGGAACTATTCCCAAACAGTTATATTTTTCTATTTTCAATAGACAGTTCATTGTGAAACTACCTCAAGCAGGCTTCATTTCAGCAGACATTAGTTACAGTCTTAGTTACAAAACTCAAACGTGACTCTCATATCTTAGACTCTAAAATATTTATTATTACATTTTTAGTATAACGTCTAATACAACTGTTCAAGGTCTAAGTTCTTGCCTAATTGTAACATAAAGCAAATTTCAATAATATTGTAGTATAATTTAAATATTTATATATCATTTGTGATTCAACATCAAAGTACACTTAGTAACTATTACTATAAAATCATATACTTCCGTTTGCAGCAAGCACTAATAAATACACCTGATATATAGTATTCGATTTTAGCTATAAATTATTTAAGTACCCTACCCGCTACAACACTCAGCAATGCGCTGCATAAAACTTTATATGTTTAATGTTCAATTAACTTTCTAAAAATAAGCACTTGTCATAAGTTACTGATAGGCACGCTACGAAATACATTGCTTAAGATATTAAAAGACCAAAAATATATCATACGAAAGCATTTACAGCCAGAATTATTGTAGGCTCATATAAACGCATAAATATACAGACAGTTTACTTAAACAAACATACATATGACAGAAACTAATAATAAAATAAATCATACACAAAACATAATACGTACATACTATTGTATTCATATTCAATATAGATCGGACAATATCTTAATCAAATACACTTAATTTTTACAATTTTATATAAGTAAATAATAAACGAAATAATAAAGCAAAACAATAAGTAGTCGACTATACTTTGCTGAGTTAAAGTTATAATTGAACAATTAATTATAGCCAGAAATTATGTTAGACAATTAGTTGGTAAAGATGATGATTGGGGTTGAATAATTCTAAACATAACAAGCTGGTGAAGTATACTTGTAGGCGCACATTTTATTACTTATTGCTTTGAAGAAAAGTATGAAATGAGCTGACTGTAGAACAGAATAGACAAGCTTCGACCTGGTCGAAGGAAACATAAGAAATTTGGTTTAGCAATCCTTTTATATGAAACCTTTTATATTAGATCAACAGATCACTTGTATTCAGGCCAAGTTTTTCTTAGCTATGAAAATGTCTTTTCTTATTGTACCTTTTCAATGTACTCAAAATATTTCATTGCTTATCAACATCAGCGAGCAAAGTACAGAGTTTTATTGAATTATATTTGGTGCCCAGATAACTTGCATCCATACTATGTGTGGATGTGTGTATGAGTGCTTAAAAACACTGCATAAACATTCAAGTGCTCTTTAAATTTCGGCGTAAAGCGAGTCTACAAACAAAATAATCATTACATTATAATCGAACGAACATTAACAACTCTTCAGGTAAGTGTTTTTGTTCGCTTCTATTAGGGGAAGTTGTGGTAGTAAGAACAAGTAAATTTCTAGCAAAAAATTCTACTTTTAATGCTCATAGTTGTTAAAAAAAAAATTAATCATATCACTAGAAGGTTGGGTAAGGAAAGTTGGGCAGTGAAAGCTGCATGTTCAGTTCAGTTGTAAACAATTTACAATTACAAGTGTGTACCAAACTAATAAGGATTGCATTTATTTGAAAAAGTTGGAGTAATTTCTTAGTTTAAACCTATCAGAGAAAATCTGACTTGAATCCCAACCCCATGACTAGTTATGAACTTTTTGTTTTGAGCTGACTGTTTGAAAAGTTCCAGTAAATAGTTGCTTTTGGTGCTGACTATCGAATCAGCCCTCGTTCCCCTACACATTTAAAAACTGATAAACTTGAGTCAACTACTTAATCATAATCGAATAGAACCGATTCTGTCAATGTTTTCTTTTATGGACAGAGGCAGCGATGCCTACATTCCACTTGTGGCTGCTGAAGGAACTTATCAAATATTTTAAGCACGTTGTTGGTTGCTATTAGTGGCGCACCAAGGCAAAGGCCACACCAATCAACCTACAGCGACCCTGTAAGCTGCTCTGTGCCGGCACTTTGCGTACAGCACCGAAACTTTGCACAACATTTTCGACGCCAGTTCGAAGCGGCTCTCAGCTCAGTTTAGTTCAACGCATTCAATGGCGCGCTGCAGTAACAATTGGATCGCGGCAATGGTGTGCGGTTTCGTTTTGTTGGCAGCGCTCACCATTGGCCTGGTGGTGGCTTTGGGGGGTGGTGAAAAAGTAAGTGGCTTCATTATTCGGTCCAAATAAATATACATCAAATCGCACAACATTTGTTTTTGTTTTTTTTTTTGATAATGAAATGCGCAAGACGAAGAGCTACTGATTAACGCAATTGAGGCCCACAAATCAGCAATGTTGCAGCTTTGAACTGGAGTGTTTCTCTCTGTGGTCGCCTTGTTTTGGCACTCAGTGTGCTGCACCGAGTTTGAGCCTCGGCTTAGTAAAACAAGTAAAGCAAGATACTGCAAGGGAAACGTATTCTAAGGAACACTTGGCTACAGAAATGTCCTTTGAATGCAGTTTATTTGTATCAAACCAACAAATAAAAAATTAGATAAGAAATTTGATTCTACAAGATATAAAATGTATTTACTGATTTGTTGTTAGATTTGGTCAAACATTTTTCAATAGTTGAGCTTTTTTCCTAGAAGAATCCGAATTGGTGAGATATTAAAAGCAAAATTTTAACGCAATTTTTTCAACTTACACCAGTGATTAAATATTTCAATTACAACTTTGAACACACATAATTTCAATCTCGTACCAACTCTACCCCACAAAGTTTTCCTACTGGCACTCAAAAAAGAAGCGTTAAGTTGCTAACAGTACACAACTGTCATTGCGCTTTAACGCGACTTTGTAAGCTCCCACAAATAGTTCCAATATAACACTTTGCGCTTAAAAGTCAGCTTGAAAGTAAGCTGGAAATCATAGAAACAAAATAAACCAGTTTGCAGCTGACAAATTAAACGTATTCAACAAAAAAGAAAACACTCGCTCCAAGTAAAATGGATGACTGTGAGGTAATAACAAACATGACTTCTAAGCGAAGCTGCGTCGGTGCCACTCAGCGCACCGTCGTTTCGATGTCGATTTGAATCTGAACTGAACTGTTGGTTTAAAAAAAAGCATTTTCGCCCACAGCTTACGCCCACCTTTGCTGTCGACCATGTAAACAACACATTCCTGATGGACGGTGAACCGTTTCGCTACGTCGCCGGCTCGTTTCACTACTTTCGCGCAGTGCCCAGCGTGTGGCAGGAGCGGCTTCACACAATGCGCGCCGCTGGCCTGAACGCGGTCGACACGTGAGTGCCCGGTGTGCGGCGCAGCGTCAGGAATTCGCAATTAATTTTTCCTTCTGGCGCTCGTATTGCAGCTACGTGGAGTGGTCGCTGCACAATCCGCTGGACGGCGTCTACAACTTCGAGGGCATGGCCAATATCGAGCAGTTCCTGGACTATGCCAATGCCGAAGGTTTCTACGTGATCCTGCGGCCCGGTCCGTACATTTGTGCCGAGCGCGATAACGTAAGTGCACTTTGCGGTATTTATTGGTGCGCCAGTGTTGAGATTAGAGTGCGCAAGTGTTGGGCAAATGTGCTAAGACGATTTGTTGTGGTCTAGGGCGGCCTGCCGCATTGGCTCTTCAGCAAGTATCCGGGCATAAAAGTGCGCACCAGCGACGAGAACTACCAGTCGGAGGTGGCGTCGTGGTTTGCGTCGCTGATGCCGCGCATCCAGCACTACTTCTACGGCAATGGCGGTCCGATCATCATGGTGCAGGTGGAGAACGAGTACGGCGCTTATCACGCCTGCGATAAGCGACACACGCTCTGGCTGCGCGACGAAATCGAGCGGTACGTGCAGGGTAAGGCGCTGCTCTTCACCACAGACATACCCGACGAGCGCATGAAGTGCGGCAAGATCGAGGGCGTCTTTGCCACCACGGACTTTGGCATTGATAGAAGTGCGCATGCAGCCGATTTAGACAAACTGAAAAAAATATCATTAACTATTTTCTTTGCAGTACATGAAATCGATAGCATTTGGAAGCAGCTGCGGCAGGTGCAGCCCACTGGTCCGCTGGTCAATTCAGAGTTCTACCCAGGCTGGCTGACACATTGGCAGGAGGAAAATCAGCGGCGCGATGCACAACAAGTGGCGGACGCTTTAAGGTAAAATGAAACTTGATGAATTTTGTGCACAACTGCTCATTGTGTACTTTCCACTCGCAGAATAATGTTGCAGCAGGGCGCCAATGTCAACTTTTACATGTTCTTCGGCGGCACCAACTTTGGCTTCACTGCCGGCGCCAACGATTGGGGCTACGGCGGCTATATACCGGACATCACATCCTACGACTACGACGCCGTCATGGACGAGGCCGGCAACGTTACGGAGAAATACGAATTGGTGCGGCAGGTCATCTCCGAATACTTTCATATACCCGAAGATCGGCGCATCAATGGCATTTTAAAAACGCCAACTCAGGCTTACGGCCTTGTACAAATGCGTCCAATTCTGGAGCTGCTCTCCGAGGAGGGACGCGCCGCTTTGGCGGACTACCCAACTGTCAGGTCGGTGCTGCCGCCGTCTTTCGAGGAGCTCGATTTGTACTCGGGCTTGGTGCTGTACGAGACGCAGCTGCCAGTGCTGGAAATCGATCCGACGCTGCTCACGGTGGAGGGTGTGCGCGATCGTGCGCTGGTCTACGTGGACGGACGTTTTGTGGGCACGCTGGCGCGACAGAACGCCATCTACTCGCTGCCGCTGAACAAAGGCTGGGGCAGCACGCTGCAGCTGCTGGTAGAAAATCAGGGACGCATCAACTACAACGTGGCCAACGACACGAAGGGCATTATGGGCGCAGTAACGGTGCAGGGGCTGGAGGGCGCCAAGCAGGAGCTGTACAACTGGACGTCGACAGCGTTTCCGCTCAACAATGTGCGTGTGCAATCGTTGCTGCGGCGCAGCAGAAGCTCGGAACTGCGCAATGCGACTGTACTAACGAACGGGCCGGTGGTGTACTACGGCGAGTTCGAGGTTGCCGAGCCGTGCGACACCTACCTGAACCCGACCGGCTGGGGCAAGGGTGTGGTCTACGTGAACGACTTCAACTTGGGACGCTACTGGCCGCTGGTGGGGCCACAGCTAACGCTCTACGTGCCCAGGGACGTGCTGCGCAATGGCACCAACACGGTGGTGCTGGTGGAGTACCAGCTCGCGTCCGAGTCTGTACAATTCGATGCCAAGCCGCAGCTGGACGGGTAATCGTATGCAGCGACTGGCCGAGCACATGAAACGCTGCTCGCAGCCAGCTGTGGGGAAATAAATGAAATGGCATGTGGGTTGGGTATTTTATTCGATTTTTTATTGTTTCCTTCGTAGGCGAAATTTTCTTTTTAAGCGAAAGCATACACTTTGAATAAAACTTAAACAGAAACACGGCGTTAGTGAATCTTTTACTTTACCTAGTTACTAGTTGTTAATTATGAATATTTGTGCACTCGATATTTTGATATTTCGCTGAAGAATTTCTAAGATGGTTAGATTGTGCGCTTGGAATGATTGGTGGTGCTTCCGCGGCGAGAGTACTATGGAACGGCAGTCAAAGTTGTGGTGTAAATTTTTTGTTGCAAGTGGCATTCGGGATTTCAAGTCCGTTACTGTATATTGGAATCGATATTTGCAGTTTTGTATGTTTCGACATCAAAAAATGTCGCAAAATATGTCAATAAAATCTTACTTAGCTTTTATATTAAATGATACATCAATCTCATCGCATCGACAAATGCCTGGATTCAAGAACGCATGTAACAACATTTTGTATTTGTAAATTTGTCACTTTCGAACGCTTTCGATAGGCAGTGCAACATTTTCGAAAAAAATATTTCATAATTTGCAAAATGTTGGCTGCATTATGCAAACGTAATTCTATATAATTGCGAATTAGACGTAGCAGTTTTTTCTTTGCTTCAAGTAAAAGTCTTTACAATTACATTTTTAAAAACTTGTTGGCAAACGAGAGAACTTAAGCAATTTGTTTATGAATGTATATGTATATGTATATGTAGTATATTTTAATGACTAAAGTGTTTATATATCGAGTAAGGAGTCCTAACAACAAAGTAAAATTGTTAACAAAACGCTTTGAAAAAAGGAAGCAACCTGTTGGCTGACAAAGAAACACTTATCCCAGTATTGATGTACTTTATGCCTTATAACGATTTTACATATATAAAATTGTGATGCTGAGAAAGCTTTTCGGAAGCAGGAGTAGACAGTTAAACTGTTGACAGTCAAGTAACTGAAGCTTACATGACCTACAAACTCAAGTTTTGCAAACTCATGTATTAACTTCGTTATAAATTCTTTTCAAATGTAAATTTTGTAAATAGTAGATTGAAGCGCTTAACTTATTTCCTTATCACTCTGGCCAACAAAAGCTTTCTCGGTCACATCTATGAAAAAAATTAAGTAAAACCAATTTTAAAAACTGACAACCTAATAACAATATTCTATCTACTTAAAATAGTGTTTTCGTTCGTAGCAAACAATGTGATCGTGTAGCCACAATTTATGTCATCATTATTTATTTTAAATTCATATTTATGCACTCAATGATTTAGTTTTGACTTCATAAGAACAATTTTGAAATTCAAATTTATAGATTTTTGTAATTTTAAATAGTTCAACCACATTGCGTTGCCACGAACATTGGTAGATTATCGCCAAGTGAGCTCATGTTAGCTGGACTACTAAGAGCTCAAGTAACGTGTTTAGTTAACAACATTGTATATTTTTTTAAACCTTTTTAAGCGCTTGTAGATTAAATTTGTATAGTTACTTTCATTTGAAATGAATTAATGATATTTAATTGAAAACCATAACTACACCATTTCCCATTGAAAACCGCACATTACTACTTAGTTTTAAAATGAGAATGTACTATAAGTAATACATTCGATGTAGAGATGTTCAATTCGCATTGTTTTGCCATAGAATATTAAAAATTCCAAGTTTTATAATAAGTTTTCGCTTACAGTTAATTAAAATCAACAATTACTTATTTTTAATACATTTTTCTTAATTTTTGTATTCCATGACTCACTATCCAATTTATAATTTGTAGCTTTTTACTGGTGCTTTATGTCTAACGAACAATTTCTCACTTTCCATTGACTTTTTATCAATTGACTTTAATTTCTAAAAGAAAAGTCATAGTTGAAATGTTAGTTTTGTCTATTTCAATTTACTATTGTTTTATTTAATAAAAGCATTTTTATTTTATTTTCTAGGTTTCAATAATTTCCCATGTGTAATTGGCAATTTTTTACACTAAATTGAGTGTTAAAATGTTAAAAAATTGTCTTTTCATCTATTTTCCTTCTTTCGAACTCGTTTTCTTATTTTCAGTCGCCGCTTATTTGTTTGCAACAGGAAATGGTGTTCAAATTTTGACTCAAATACTTTAATCAGCGCTTCATACAAAGCATATTTTATTAGTTGATATGAAAATGTCCTTCACGTTTCAATGATCATTGTTAAAAAGTAGTAGTAATTATTATTTGTATAGATTTGAGCCTTTAACTGAATAGAGCGTTACACAATAAGTCTTCTTTTCGACGAATAGATTGGTTGATTTTACTTCTTTTCTACGCGCCCGCATGAAAAATTCGCCGCTGAATTTTCATTAAAAGAAACAGTTTCTCAAAAGAGTCGATTAAACTGCAACTCAAAGTATGTACAGCTCCGTACGAGTATTAGAGTGTGAGGTTTTGAAAGAATAAATGTTTGTGCGCTTTTCGTTTAAGTATTTAGAGTCCAAAAAACATATAGTACAAGATATCACAGCTGCATTACGAGTTCAACAATGCCAAGTAAGACGTTTCGAGGAATGCATTGGATTTCATTGGCAGACACAACGCTCGTGTAAATATTTGTAGGCATTTTAAAGGGAAATACACTGCGTTTCAAAATGATAAGGTCAATGCGACTAAGCTGAATATTTTCGTTGCAACTAAATATTTCTGCGAAAGTATAAATAACGGTATCTTAATATGTACTAATCATCTGCACTTCGGCAAACCATTGTGAAGCTTAATGCAATTAAGAACAAAGCTCCAGGACGACCCAAAGTACTTTCCGACCGCGATTCGCGACAAATTTTGAAGGCTGCTTCAAATTCTACAAAAAGTTGTACCCAAATCAAACGGGAACTAAATTTAAATGCTTCCAAAACAACTGTTTGGAGAGCAATTCATGCTTCTCCCAATATTGTTCGAAGTAAAATGAAGACTGCACCACGTTTAAAGGAAAGTCATATCAAAAGGCGGTTGGAATTTTGCAAACGAAACATGGATATGGACTGGAGAAAGGTATGCAAATACTATCCGTAATAAAAAGTATTGATAATGGAAGAATTGTTGAACAGGTTATATTTTCAGATGAAAAAGTTTAACCTTGGCGGCCCGGATGGACTTAGTGGATACTGGAGAGACTTGAGGAAGGAACCAAAATACTTCTCTAAACGTAATTTTGGTGGTGGCTCATTGATGGTGTGGGGGGGGGGGGTTTTGCGCGTTGGGAAAGTTGGCATTGGCATTTCCATCGATGAGGATGAATAGCGAGGAGTACCAAAATGTCCTAGCTGAAAAATTAGTTCCATTTTTAAAGGAAAATGAATCCGAGAATTTAATTTTTCAGCAGGATAATGCAGCTATACATGTAAGCCGCAGCTCTAAAGCTTGGTTTGCGTCGAATAACATTGCGACACTAGATTGGCCTGCATGTAGTCCAGACCTAAATCCGATGGAGAACTTGTGGGGCATTTTGGTTCGCGATATTTATAAAGATTGTCGGCAATACAGTTCAGTTGATGAACTCCAAGTAGGAATTTTAAATTCTTGGAGACAAATTGAAATAATTTTATTGGATACGTTAGCCATTAGTATGAAAAATAGAATTTATGAGCTAATAAGTGTTAAAGGAAAACAAATAAATTATTAACATGAAAAAAACAATTAACTTTCTAATTGAATTCCAAACTGACCTTATACTTTTGAAACGCTGAAAACACGCGCTGCGAGCGATCTTTCTCGAACAATTGCAGTAAGCTTCACAATGGTTTGCCGAAGTGCACATGATTAGTACATATTAAGATACCGTTATTTATACTTAAGACCCTTTCGCAGAAATATTTAGTTGCAACGAAAAAATTCAGCTTAGTCGCATTGACCTTATCATTTTGAAACGCAGTGTATCTGTAGATTGTACGCGTTAAGCGGGGACGTTGAGTTAGCGAGATTATAAGCTTTGCTTATGCTTTAAAATCTGTTATTTAAAAGGTTCAGTTAGCAAGAAAGTGCGGCACGATACTTGATTCGAATCGATTCTCACACAAGCATAATAGGTGGTTTAAGGCTTACGTTTAATTGATTTTCAACTAGTCGGTTGCTGTGCACTTCGAACGCTTTATGCTCTCCTAGATGGCAGTGGGCGTGGGAATGGCGGAGCTGCCAACGGCAGTCGAAGGAATCATGTGTCAGTGCCACTTGGATTTTTGGGCGTTGATGTCGGCGCGCAGATTTTGTGCAAAGCAGATACCCAGTATCTATAAGGGGGAAAAGAGAGAGAGAGAGAGAGCAATGAATACGTATTTGACAGGTGGGAAAAGTTATTCATTATTTATAATTTAATTTAAAACTAATGTATATTGTTACATTTTTGAGCCGAATAAATGCGTAATACAATAACTTTTTGTAAATTCCGAAGAAATAATCATAACTAAAAGGGAAACAACTTTTCCTTCTATGTAAGTAAATAACATAAAACTAAAAAGGAAATAAAAATATAATAAAAAATTAAAATAAATAAAATTACTAAAATGTTTACGCAAACAAATGAAATTCAAACGAACCTGCATAAAAATGAGTAAAATTGCACTGGTCGAAATTATAATTAAATTATGCTCAATCCATTCCTCGCCTGCCTGTACGCAGCCCTTCTCGTAAATGATTTTTGATATTTCGAAATTCTATGGAATTTTCAAATACGATTGAGAAAATTAAAAATTATCTTAAAACAAGTGTATTAATAAATGCTAAAAACAATGCGAAGGAAATGAAAATGTAAACATGCTTTTCTTTCAGAAGAAATGTTAATACTTGTGTAATGAAAAGAAAAATGCACACTCAGCAACACCACCAACAGGACCTTTATAATTAATATACATAGGCACGCAGCTGCCACACTGATGAGGTGTGCTTCCAGCCAATCCTCGCCAGCGCGCAAGCAGCCACGCTCGTAAATGTGTCGTTCCACCGGCTTCCCAAACCCCAAGCATTAGCGTTCGATGTCGTATTTGGTTAGTTGTTTAGTGTGATATTTGTGAGCCGCACAAGTGTAGGAGAGAGAACGCAGATATTAGTGTAGAAATAGTCCCACAACGTAGTCCCCATGCGTATTTGGCAGATTTGATCAGCCTCAACTTACGTAGCCCTCTTTGCGCACATCGTAGCCGCACTGTTTGTTCTTGATGAGCTCGTGCGGCAGACGACGACAGCAGGAGAACGGCACGCCGCACGCCTCGCGACTACCCACCGCGCCCGACGAGCAGTTGAAGTAGTTGTTGCTGTCCCAGTCCTTGGGCCCCTCGATACCGCAGCACTCCAGCCAGTCTTCTTGTATCCAGTCGATCAGATTCTGCTGGTCGGGATCCTCGCGGTAGTGTATGATAAAGGCGCGCAGGCCTTCTGTGGCCTGATCCTTGATCTGCACGCAATGAAAGGCGCAAACAATTCAGAAGCAATCAGCAAAACTACGACGCCCACACTTACCCAACCCTTGTCTTTTAGCACGAATGTCAGCACACCGAAACCGATCTCAAGCAGCAGCAGCACAGCAAGAAATATCGCATACTGTCGTTGATGAATAACAATTGCATGACGCATGTCAGCACGATCGCAAGTAAAAGGGTCAACCTTGAATACTCACCATTGCCAGCAGGCAGGTGTGTTCGCGCAGCGCACCAACGCTGCCCGTGAAGCCAATAATGAACGTCCCCGTGCCGATGCAGATCAGCACGAACGCCGGATCCAGCGCTATGAACGTTAGCTTGGTCAAATTGCTGAACATGTCCTTCTCGTTCCATGCCCAAATGCCAATCGCCAGCACGCACAGTCCGATCATCTGCAAGTTCAGGTGTATTCATTTAGCGGAGTGGTGAAAGCGGGTGGCGCTGTGGGTTGCATATAGGATCAATGTTGTGCTGGAGCGACGCGCTTACCCATATTATAACGTTGCTGGAGAAGAGCAGGTACTTGAGGCAACAGCTGATTTCGCTGGTCTCACGGCGATACTTGCGCACGGGCATCACGCTCGCCTGTGGAATAAAGGCCTTCGGTGCGGGTACAAATCGGCTGCAATTGGCTTTCACTCGATTCGCTTTGGAATGTTTCCTTTTTTAGAGTTCTATTGTTTTATGTTTTATGCTACTACACCAAGCGTTTTGGTGGGTTTATTGTTACGAAAGCAATGCTGCCGGACTTTGACTACAAAAGGTGATTCTGGATTTTTTTGTCTTAACACAACGTTCAAATTATTATAACTATAAAGCAAACAATGTTAAATAATGAGTGATTTACAGAAGGTTTTCTTATAAGTTATTAAAATGCTGTAAATTAAATAAAAAACGAACTTTCTAATAAATACAAGCTGGTAACATTAAGGCAGGCACTCACTCTTGTTCTTTGTATTACAACAGTTACAATAGACCTCACATGCATGTGCTGGAAACAAGACATTTAAGTAGTAATCAGATGAATTTAATTGAAATGTTGTTTTATAAATTCATTAATAATTTTATATCGTGCTACACGTAATTCTTACGCTTCTAAAAAAGTAAGTTAAGGACATAAATTTGGATTCGTAATTCGTTTTTCCTTCAATCTTATTTGAATTCCATTTACAATTTTCTTTTGTCTATTGCGACTTCGGCAAGTCCAGTTTTTTGCATTTAGTTTTTATTTATTTATCTGATTTGCTCACAGTGTGTAATCTTGAAAAAAATCTTAAAACATTCTATAGTAGTCTCCAAATCTTCCGCAAATTCTCAAAATTTCGGCCATTAACGAAGTTTGGCAGCACTGCAGCAAAGTAAATTGACAGCTGTGTTAGTCGGGAAAAAATTGATTTTGTTAAAATCCTAATTTATCACTTTTTTTGCGAAAATGTCCGATAACGATGATGACTTCATGTGCGAGGATGATGAGGACTATGGATTGGTGAGTGCGGAGCAAAGGAGCATTGCCTACTAGCAGTGTACCAGTATTGCCGGTAAATGCTTTATGGTTTCCCCTCCCGGTACGCAGGAGTACTCCGAGGACAGCAATTCGGAGCCGGACGTAGATCTGGAGAATCAGTACTACAATAGCAAGGCGCTTAAGGAGGATGATCCGAATGCAGCGCTGGCCTCGTTCCAGAAGGTGCTCGAGCTGGAAAATGGTGAAAAGGGCGAATGGGGCTTTAAGGCTCTAAAGCAGATGATAAAGATTAACTTCAAACTGGTGCGTGCAGACTTTTGCGCAAAGTAACAGAAAAAGATTTTCGTAGCTTTGGTATATTGCAGAATAACTATGATCAAATGATGAAGCGGTACAAGGAGCTGCTAACATACATCAAGAGTGCTGTCACCCGCAATCACTCGGAGAAATCCATCAATTCCATATTGGACTACATATCGACGTCGAAAAATGTTAGTAGTGTTGATATTGAATCAGCTTTATCGGTTACATTTATATTTATTGGGTAGATGGAGTTATTGCAGCACTTCTATGAGACTACGCTGGATGCGCTGAAGGATGCCAAAAACGATCGTTTGTGGTTCAAGACCAACACCAAATTAGGCAAACTCTATTTCGATCGCAACGATTTCGGCAAGTTGCAGAAGATTCTTAAGCAGCTGCATCAGTCGTGCAAGACGGACGACGGAGAGGATGACTTGAAGAAGGGCACACAGCTGCTGGAGATCTATGCGCTCGAGATACAAATGTACACGGTACAGAAGAACAACAAAAAACTGAAGGCGCTGTACGAGCAGTCGCTGCACATTAAATCGGCCATACCGCATCCGCTGATTATGGGCGTGATACGTGAATGTGGCGGCAAAATGCATCTGCGCGAGGGCGAATTCGAGAAGGCGCATACGGACTTCTTCGAGGCGTTCAAAAACTACGATGAGTCGGGCTCGCCGCGACGCACCACCTGCCTCAAATATTTGGTCTTGGCCAATATGTGAGTCGATCAATCAGTTCTGTCTGTCCGTTAATATTCCTATACAGCCCGAATCGGATGATAATTGTTTGCTTGTTTTCGAGGATAAAGTACATACGAATGCTTTCTAAAACTAAAACGTTGTCTCTATTGCAGGCTCATGAAATCGGGCATAAATCCCTTTGATTCCCAGGAAGCCAAACCATATAAAAACGATCCGGAGATTGTGGCCATGACCAATTTAGTGATCTCCTATCAGAATAACGACATCAACGAATTCGAGTCCATACTGCGCGCCAATCACAAAAACATCATGGACGATCCTTTCATACGCGAGCACATTGAGGATCTACTGCGTAACATACGCACTCAAGTTCTCATCAAATTAATACGACCCTATAAGAATATAGCAATACCCTTCATTGCGGAACGACTCAACATTGAGCCGGCCGAAGTAGAGAGTCTTCTGGTGTCGTGCATTCTGGATAAGTACGTTTCGTGTCATCCAATTACGAAAAGCATTAAGTTTTTGTTCCCACCACTCTAGAACTATTCAAGGCCGCATCGACCAGGTAAACCAGGTGCTGCAGCTGGATAAGGAGAACAGCAGCCATGCGCGCTACAATGCCATGGAGAAGTGGTCCAATCAAATTTGCTCCTTACAGGTGGCAGTCATCAATAAAATGGCCTAAATTCATATGCAAAATTTTTACAACAACGGCAGTTCGATTCAATTGTATTGCATTGTAAATTATCTAAACATTTTAAAATATAAACAAACTACCAACAAACATCAAAAAGTACCAGTATTTACGGTCGATTTCGGGTTTGTTTAAGCTTTGTTCGTTGTTAAGCGGCTGATGGGTCTACGACGTTGCAACATTTGCGATGGATGTAGGTACGCAGTTTGTATAAGCCGAAAACCACGAAGGCGTAGAAAATCATTAACGCTATGGTACCGCTTACGGTGAGAACGGTCGGGGTGGGCTGAGACCAGTCGAGTAAATAGTAAATAGATCTATTGCCATTACTGTAACGAAACAAATATCGTTTGATAATACTTGGGCCCATTGCAGCAGCCGGTCGGACGGTCGACTTACGTATCCAAACCGCCGGCGAGGTGGTAAAGTAACGAGAAAGCGGTATAAGCCACACCCAGCCCAATAGGGTAAACAACGTGTACAATACGCGTGGGAAACGCCACAAGCATATGATCCACCAGCATTGCGATCGAATTACAGCCGTGCTCCAACATATTGAACAGTTCAATGGCGCTGACATCGTCGTCTGAAAGAGAGTGTTAAGTATTAACTGCTGAAAAGGGAAAATCGCATTTTAAAGTTGGTGTGTTTCGTTGTATTTGGTTCGAGCAATGAGTTGATGTTGTTTTCAGAAAAATTCTGTAAATGTATTAAATTTTATATTAGTGTACATTAAAAAAAATTAAAGATGGACAGCGGTTCATTGCTTAACAATTCAATTCAAAAGGAGCTGAGCCGAGAGACGTAAAATGTGGTAGAATCTTTTGAGAGAACGGCAGTACTTACCGGGAAATAGGAAATACCAGTACATGGACGTTATCACCAAGGCTAGAATCAGCGTGGAATAATGCGACACCCAAAACATTTTCACAACATAATCGGCGACCGCTGAGACAACATTAAAAATACAGGCAGTTCAATTCTATTCCAACTCCATGTCGAATACACACCAATTTCTTCCGGATTGTGGTAGTAGATCGACGCAAGAACGGCGGCGAAGACGAACGTGAACATGCACAAAATAAATCCCCAATGCGTGAGATAGATGAACCATTTGCCTTCTCGAAATTTGTCCGCCGCGCTGCTCAGCACGCCCATCGAGAAGAACGCTGCCATCGCCCACCGGTACACCAGCCAGCATATCGATTTAGGGCGCTTCTGCCACTGCGACTTGAAGAAATCGTCCAGCGGTGCGTGCTGCAAGTTGAACATGTTGCACGAGAATTCCGTGGACAGCTGTTGGCAAAATGGTTGCCTTTCACGCATCTGAAAGCGACACAGAACTGAAATTATGTAGTAAGTTTTGACATTAAAAATTGTTACTTGCCTCTGTTATGCGGCTGAGTAGATTCCAAGTAACATGCCAGACGACCACTTGCCAACGCCAGCTGCGCTCCCAAAGCAGACGCAACCACATATTTGATTACTTCCGATTGATGGCGCTGCGAATTGCCGCGAGTACCAATGCTTCAAACAGATTGCACGCGTCAAACGCTTTCAGTAAGCGCGCGCCGTTCTCGTTGGCTTCTCGCATTTGATTTGCTGACTTGTGTCCATCTTCGGAGTTCCAGCAGTCCTGGTTCGATGCCATGGTGGCATGTTTGGGCGCGATAAAGCTGTTCGATTTCCCACGGGCGGTTAAATATGTACCATATGTATGTACGCACAAATATTCATACACAGTTGTGGGAAAGATGTCACGCGCCGGTTTGCGGCGAGAATCAGTGTGCACTGGGTTTCGTTTATAAAAAAGTCGAAATAGGGTAGCTCAGCTTTGTTGCCCCCAAACGTTTACCTATTTCTGTTTATCACTGTTAAAACTCTCAATAGACAGAAGCTCAGTGAGAAGTGACGAGACATTGGCCAAATGTTGCTGGATTCAGTGGGGTGTCAAAGTGATCAAATTCAAATTTCTTGATGTGTCCGTTGTATGCCAATGGTATCAATATTAGCTAGAAGCTTCAAACTTCTTGATGTTAAAATTTCTCCATTGTATGTCAACAGTTTAATTACACTGATCAACAGCAAAATGGCGTTTCTGGTTTAGACATCAGTTCTAGGATAATTAGGGGCCGCTGATTTCGAGTCCGCAAACCGTTTTCAAAACTTAGTTTCCGTTTTCGCAAAAAATGGGCGTGTCACTTTTTCGGATTTTCTCTGACTTTTTTCACGTTTTCGATTGTCTTTCAACCAATAAACCGGTTGACATGATTTTCACTTTGTGGCATTTACAACACCGCACGGTTTCTTTTTCGATGTAATTTATTTTTATAAGTTTTACAATTCCGCGGCAATTCGACCTCAAGTCGGAAAATATGGAATTTCATGGCGTTTTATTTAATGTTGAAAAACATGCACATTTTTCGTAAATCAACTAACGAGTTAGGTTTGAAAGCGGAACACAGCCAAATTATTTGGTGTAATTCCCATTTTCATCGAAATAATAGCAAAAATGTACCATAGGCATTTTCATCATTTTTTATACTTTTTCCATAAAAAATTAGAAATTTGTTGCCCTGTGTTATTAGCCAATGCACTTCCTAAATGTATGCTACGACTGAAGTATACAAACAATCTGCGGCTTCATTATGAGTCTTGCAGTTGTTCGTATTGTTTCTTTGTAGTCTACTATTAGGCTTCATTTTTCCGTAAAAGAGTGGCTTTCATTAAATCGAAAATAAATAAATTTATTTGATATGTGTAAAAATAATGCAAACATATTAGAAATTGCACATAAACTGTCACGCCTTCAGCTCCAGCAGAGAATGGTTGACTTTGATGTAAATAAAACAGCGCAGCTTATAGAGCGCGAACAGCAGCAGACACGTGACAAACATAAACACCATACAACCGGCAATTGTGGCCATTGCCAGGCCCGGTTGGGTCCAGTCCAATATTATATAAATGTAATGATCACCTTCGCTACAAGCACACGATATATATTAATTACGAAGCTATAATGAAAACCAAAATAAATAAGAACTAGAGACGCGTACGACACTCACATATCGACACCGCCGGCGCAATAATAAATTAATGAGAATATGGCATAGACAAGGCACAGCGCGAACGGATAAATAAAGTGCAAGATGCGTGAGGGAAAGGCCACCATCATATGATCCAGCACCATGAGCATGGAATTGCTGGCATGGCCCAGTAGATTGTAAATCAGCGAAATGCCAGTGTTGTCATCTGTAATGGGTCTTTTTGCAGGCATTAAATGGCTTTAGTGCGAATTGTAGAATACTGACGTGGATATAGTAGGACCCAGTAGACGAATGTTATCATTGCAGCCACCACCAAAGTGGTCCAATGCGAGGCCCAAAACACTTTCAATATCCAACTGCTAACAGCTGTACAAGTAAATTGAAAATAAAATTATGTAAAAATATTAAATACATTTTTTTTAGTATTAAAAAGTTTTAAAATATATTGGAATAAATTTATATATAAAAAAAATATACCTAAAAGCATTAAAAATATAGAAGGTAGGTATTAAAAAATATATTAAAAATATACTAAGAAAAATATATAAAAAGATATATATATATATTAGATATATATATAAGTTAAATTAGATAATATATATATATCAGATATATATATATGTTAGATTAGATAATATATATATATTAGATATATATATATTATATTGTAATGTATGCTTCAGTTGTAGCATTGTTATAGTTTTATTCGAGAAGAAACATTTATATTATATTTAAGTATATTTAAATATATTAAAAATTAAAATATATAGAAGGTATTAAAAAATATATCAAAGATATATTATAAAAATATATAAAAATTAATTATATTATATTGTACAAATGGCTTCAGTTGCAGCATTGTTATAGTTTTGTTCGATAAGAAACATTTATTTGGCAAAAAACAAAAACTGACAAATGCCCTCTTGGAGTTAAAAGCACACGAGAAAAATAAAGAAAATAAATAAATAATAAAATAATAAAAATAAATAATAAAATTTAATAATAATAATAACAATAATAATAATAAAAATAAAAATAAGTAAAATATTCAAAATAAATAAAATTTAAATATATTAAAAATTGAAAAAGAATTCAAATATGTAGAAGGTATTAAACAAATATATCAAAAATATATAAAAAGAAATTATATTGTAATGTAAAAATGTCTTCAGTTGCATTATTGTTATAGTTTTGTTCGATGAGAAACATATATTAAATATATTTATATTATATTTAAACAAAATATAAAAAAATTTTTAAAAAATTTTATATTTTATTAAATATATTTAAAAGCATTAAAAATTAAACAAAAAATTTAAATATATAGAAGGTATTAAAAAATATATCAAAAATATATTTTAAAAATAGATATATATAAAAAGAAATTATATTGTAATGTAAAAATGGCTTCAGTTGCAGCATTGTTATAGTTTTGTTCGATAAGAAACATTTATTTGGCAAAAAACAAAAACTGACAATGCCCTCTCGTAGTTAGAAGCACATGAGTAAAAATTAATTGAATTTGCAGTTCTCTTGATTTGCTGATAAATATTCTAAATTTTGGCCTTAACATGTTTCACAGTTCTCAGGAAACTAATTAAGAAATGATAAATGAATATGAAAACATTTATAAATTCGGTGTTTCATCATGATTGATGCATGGGATTAGGGTTGATAAAGAAAAGAGAGAACCTTTTGTAATGAGATTTTAAGTATTAAAAACAAGTAAAAATAAAATTGTAAATAATTAGAAAAATTAAACGATTTTTCTATTAAAATTATCTTTTAATTTCTCTTTAAATGCTCACTTTCCATTTAATCGATAATCTTTCTTTTCATTTGTTTGAAATTGGCGGCCTACGCATAAATATTTACCAAATCCATCCGGGTAGCAGTAGTAAATTGACGCCAACACGGCACCGTACACGCACGTGTACATGCAGAGAAAGAAGCCCCAGGCGGTTAGATAGATAAACCATTTGCCGTCGTAGAACAACTGCACCATTGTGTCGAAGACGGCTGCGCAAAAGCACGCCGCCAGGCACCAACGATAGATGAGCCACCACGTCGAGCGCGTGTGCCGCTGCCACTGCAAGTGCACAGATGCAGACGTAGACATAGTCACTAAGTTAAGTCACTGAACGCAATAACACACAAAACAGAGACACTTGCCTGCGACTTGACAAAGTCATCGGCTGGCTTGTGCTGCAAGCGGAACTTATCGCGTTGAAACTCCTTGGCGAGCGCATGCCAAAAGCGCTGACAGCCATCACAACTGGCTGGGCGCATTTGAAATCGTACAACTATTTGTTATTTTGTCAATACACAATTGTTAATACTGGGCAAATTTTGCGCAGCTAAAACTAGGCGTTGTTGAACTCGGACTAGAAAATGGCAAAACAAAAACTTCAGCCATATGTGAGAACATCGAATTTTTGGCAATGTTTATCAGCCAAAGTCAATGACAACATATTAACGCCCAACGTCAATCTTATCAGTTACGTCGATACTGCTAGCTACGGTTGACAATGCGGTATTGACATGGCACCGCCACTCCCACTGCCAGCCAAGACAACGCTACACGTGCTGTGGCCCAATCTTTATGTGGTTTGCGTTGATGTGTGGTTTTGAGTCATTGCTAACTTTAATGCGCTTTAAAAAAAAGATTTATTTGGAAAATAAATCGTTAATATTTGAGTTGTTATGTTTTAACTGTGTAACTAATTTACAGATAATAAATGGTTTATTTTTTGTGTATTTGTGTATTTAATAAATTTAATAAAAATAAATTTTTTTAATATTGTATTTGTTTAGTTATATATAATATAAATATTTTCCTAATAAATTTCAAATAAAATTTAAGTTTTTTAAATAATTCCTGTTGAAAATTATAAGAACAAAATAGTTTTTTTTGTCTTGCCACATCATTTCACTTGAACTCATTTCATTTACAATAATTACCCAAATGTTTGCTTCTGTCGCGCAAATGCAACATGGGTGGGGCGGGGCGTGCGGGTGCGCTGTAATCACTTTCTGAGTATTCCCACAATTATGAATTCATGCACGCAACCGCCGCCGCAGATTCGCATTTATAATTCATGAGCTGGCCGCTAATTGTCAGAAAATATGCATAAGAAAAGAAAGACCGCCAGTGAGTCAATGGACGCGACAGACTGTTGGGCGCATGCAACCAAATAACAACAATAACCACAATGAAAACAAGACAAACTGATTTCATTTCAATTAAGCGCTGGCGCGCACAAATGACGCCAAGCAGCGAGGCGTTTAAGCAGCTGCAGCGTTGTGCAGCGGTTGCATTCAATTGTAATTCAATTGTTGCTGGCAGAATATTGCAACATGGTGGCATAGTATTTGCATAGAGCTGTGTTGTTGTGTGCGGGCGCGCTTTGCGAAATCACAACAACACAATCATGTCTTGAGGTGATTGTGAGATCAACGGCCCGCTGAGTGACGCTGCCATCAATGCTGCTGACACATCTTGCGCATAGTTTGGTGAAGTAAATGTTTCAGTCGTCAATTATGATGAATGTTGCAGCAGAAGTAAAACCAATTCTTTTTTTTTATTTTCTTTCAGGGTCATATCGGTTTGCAATCAATAACTGTGATTTATGTGTGTGCCACATAGCCAAAGTGCTGAGTCAATTCGATTGGGTAGATTTATATATGTTATATGTATTTTTCTTTAATATTTTATGCTTCAAGTTCAAATTGTATTACTACAATTTCTGTATTGCATAGATCGCGAATCTGAAACGACGCTCGACTCCATATTTCAATTGCAAGCGCCTCAATTCTTAATTAGTATATCGGACATGAGTGATGGGTTCTCTGTGTCTCACTAAATTTTAAATCAACATTTTTCGGAACGCAATTTTCTTAAGCTTAACAGCAAACACCTATTGCGAGGGAATGAAAATTGATCGATTTTGTTTTCTTTTTTTACTTCTTACTTCTTACAGAGCTAAGTTAAATAAAGTAATTTTTCGTATTGTTTTGCTTCGCATTGCGTAATTCTGTCTCGTATGTGGTTCTGCTTTTCAGTACTTTTTACATTATTGGTTTTGTTATAGTATTTGTTATTGTCTTTTTAATTTGTTTTCCAACATTCGACATATCTCATCATTCTTCATTTATTACCCTCTCCCCCTCATGGTTTTCTCATTTCTCATAACTCTCTCTCTATGTCTATTATCACTCCACATTTCACACACACTCCATCGACCACACTGCATTCTTCACAAAGACCCTTCTCCCAGTTGGATTCCCGCAAGCCGCGACTCTATTCCTACCGTTCCATTCCTTCGATCACTGCATGCATTCCCTTCGCCCGTCGCTTGAAAGTGCTTGATCACTTGCGCTTTGCCATGCTGCCTTCCAACATGCTCTGCGCGCGACCTTTTCGCTTCAAGTTCACATTGGTCAGCGGTGTCACTGAAGCAATAAAACAACAAACAATCGACTTCCCACAGCTAATGGTCGCAACGACAGTTAGCTTCATGCGATTGCTTGTTGTTGTATTCTTTTAATTTGACTCGATGTACGCTGGCGACACCAGAGATCCCGCATGGCGCGGACGCCTTCCAATGACGAGCCGCTGTCAATGGTGGCACACTGTGAAATACGACACGCCGCAATAAAAGCGACGACGCGGCGCGGATCGGCGTCCGCACGCCTCGAGACAGCGCCTCTTCTTGGGCCTTTAATTAAATTAGAGCAGCACGATCAATTACATATAAAAAATGTCAATATAAATATTTCGCATTTTATGCTCGGACGGCGGTGAGAAGTGTCGTTTTGTCGTTCTTGTGCTCAGCTGCCCAAAAATCGTCGCCGACGCAGCAAAAGCCCAAAAGCAAGTTTTATTCTTATCGCGAAAAAAGTTCATTGCAATTTTTGGCGGAGAAATACAAGAAAAATTTCGTTGGAAAAAACGCGTTTTTAAAAACTTCTCACCGGATTGCGCGGAACGTAGTCGTTTGTATAAAATACAAATAGACAATTTTTTTAAGTGTTGAACAATTACGTTGAGTTTTACGAAAAATATAAAAAAAAAACCACGTGTGAAAATATGCAAGTGACAAAAAGTTTCGCCAGAAATCTTTTGAATGAATTCAAATTTCGTAAATTCGGTTTTCAACACGCACGACAGGAATTATTTTATCGATCGCAGGTAATTACCGTAAAAGACATTGAAAAGTGTAAAGTGCTAAACTGGAAGAATAAATAAAATTCAATAAAAGTTCAATAAAAAATTGTGTTATATAAAAAAAAAAACGTGTCTAATTTTGCCACTTAGAAATGGGCACTGAATTCTCTGAGAGACTGTTGATTTCTAAGTTTATGTAAATAACAAATTCCCCAGTGAAATTTTGTATACTTTTAGTGAATTATTGGAATCATGGTAGGGTTAATGTTGTACCATTTTACATGGGCGAAGCACATGAAAATGTTAGGAGTATGAAACAGCGCTCTCTGCCAGTCTGTGGGGAGAATGATTAGTGAACTGATCATTTCTCATGCATTTCCCTCATGTTTTCAGGTTCCATATTTTTTGACACAATCTATGCAGTGCAAACTTGGACTCTTTGGGAGTAAGAGGAGGTTAAAAGAACAGTTAAAAACAAATAAATACAGTGCAATTCACGCCTTGCAGTGCTAGATCAGACTTTTTGGTCCAGTTCTATTGAATCTACAGATGTCATCTTTAATCTTGAAGTCTCTTCTTTACTGTGTTTAGTTCGTAAAGCGAAACCTTTCTTCTCCTACGGACTTATCTAATTTCTAGGTAGTATTTCCATTAAAAATAACTTCGCATTATGATCTCTGTTTAAAAACGTTGTCATAACTCAAAGTAAAAAAATATGAAAAGTGATTTGGTCCACGATATTTAATTTTTATATTAACATTCTAGTTGCTGAATTTGTGCTTAAAAATCAATGGAGATAGTTTATTTAATTAATTGAATTATTTTCAAATTTTTTTGTTTTTTCTAATTTTTTTTTCTTTTATTTTTTTTCTTTAATTTTTCTTTAGTTTTTTCATAACCACACACAAAATTGTGTTTTATTATTAAAGCTTTAAAACTGATTAAAAAAATATAAAAATATTAAAAATATAATTTTAATAAAAAATATAAAAATATAAAATATATAGGTATTTTGTATGTAAAAAAGGTATTGTTTCGCACACAAAATATAAAAAATAGAGCTTTCTACAAGTTATGTAAATAAAATATGCTTGAAAAGACATTCATTGCGATTTGAGGAGTTTTGAGGTTTAGGATTAAATTAAAATAACAAACCCTTTTCTGCATAAATTTGATTGAAACACCAACAACTGGGATTTAAAAGATTGTTATTTTATTCTTATCGCGTCATTTCGATTCGCTCGACTTATTAGACAACATATTCAAAAACTAAATAACTATTATCTATTAAAAATCATCTATTTCAAGCCGACATTTCATTCATTAGATTTTCATGCGTTTCTACTATAAAAATGTATTTTTGCAGTGGCAATCGGGCACCCGCAGCATTTTCTACCTCGCCTACCGATGGATTTGGGCCATGTTCTTCATTGGTGTCTTCGGAGTGTGCTTGGCTTTGCAATTATCCGATGGCAAACTCTTCATCTTCTTGACAAACTGGGGTATTTTGCTGTGTCTGCTGACGCAGCTCATTGGTGCGATTCTGACGACGCGCTGGCACCGCGACGCGTCCGGTGTGCGTGTGGCGCTCTGTGATCCGGCCGCCGACGCAAAGGTCGCGCCGCGCACGCCTAAACTGGTGCAGCTGTACTGGCTGCTGCACGGCGTGTCGCTGTCGCTGGCGCTCGTCATCACTACCATCTACTGGGCCTTTCTGCATGGGAAAATGAGTAAGTGGAGCGCCCTTCTATTATCTGCTTTTGGTATTTCTCCACTAAGTAAATGAAGCTAAACAACTGTGCGGTGGTTTGCGCCGCCAATTCCAGACAAGCCAATGCGCTTTCCGGTAATAAGCTTCGTTACTCACTGCCTCAATTCGGTGTTTATGCTGGTGGACTTTTTCGTTGTTGCATTTCCGGTGCGCATACTGCACACCGTCTACTGGATGCTGCTGCCGATTTTTTACTGCCTCTTCACTGTGCTGTACTTCCACTGCGGCGGCACGGACGAGTAAGTAAGCGGCGCGGTGGGCCGCACTCGTCACCCAGTGAAACAGTTGTGGTGGACTGGTTGCTGGTTGATGTAACGTTTGTTTAATTGTGATTACTATCAGTTTGATGGCCATTCAAGTTGAGCGCCTTTTCCTGTGCACTTTTCCAGATTCGGACATCATTACGTGTATCCGATATTGGACTGGACGAAACCAGTTCGCGGCGTGACCACGTTTGCCGGTGTTTTCTGCCTGTATGTGGTCTATGCGATCGTTTTGTTTTGCCTCGCCAAATTTCGACGCTATCTGGCACGCACTCTCAGCGTTATGGGCAGTCCACACTCGGTCGGCCTAATTTAGTGGCCAGTGAATGAAAATTACTGCTACCATTGAACGATTTTAATATAATTGAAAATAATTGTCTACCAAATATGTACGTAATGAGTGATAGCCTTTGTTCCTTAAATAAATTTTCAGCCTAAATATTTTGCCAAATATATCATTACATATTTTACAAATATATACAATTTGTGCTAATAATTTGAAGATGTGTAAGTATGTCTTTCAGATGCATGTGTATTGAGGGAGAAAGGTAAAACGTGTATCAAGACTAGGTTAGGTTGGTTGGTTGACAGCCCACTGCATGAAAACTTACTTAAGCGCAGGAAATTTGATTTTTTTACAGTGTTGATAAAAATGAATATCAAAAAGGATCTAGAATCAGAACGGGAAACAGGACCACATCAAGAGTAGTAGGTAAATATCAGGATTATTTATATGAGGATTAGGACTGACTAGGGCTAAGAATAGAGCTTAGATATAGTTTTAGACTTAGTCTTGGACTTGGACTTGGACTTGGACTTGGACTTGGACTTGGACTTAGACTTGGACTTGGACTTGGACTTGGACTTGGACTTGGACTTGGACTTGGACTTGGACTTAGACTTAGACTTAGACAGATACTTAGACTTAGACTTAGACTTAGACTTAGACTTAGACTTAGACTTAGACTTAGACTTAGACTTAGACTTAGACTTAGACTTAGACTTAGACTTAGACTTAGACTTAGACTTAGACTTAGACTTAGACTTAGACTTAGACTTAGACTTAGACTTAGACTTAGACTTAGACTTAGACTTAGACTTAGACTTAGACTTAGACTTAGACTTAGACTTAGACTTAGACTTCGACTTAGACTGAGCCAAAGCTCAAGACTAGAACTACTTCCAAACCTCGAAACATATTCATTCCATAATGTTTTCTATTACCACTTTTCCCAACACTTTCCCCAACTAATACACATACCCACTAATTTAATTCTAACCACCCATAAATGTATAGTATAAGTGATACCCATTCAGCCACACAATACTTAAACTTTACTCAGCGACACTTTCGTTTTCATTGCACATAAATAAATAAATAAACAACACAAAAACCGCAAAACAAAATCGCCTTGAAAGCAAACGATCGCAATTAATCAATATTAACCAATTAAAAGCCCATTTTAACCCCACGCTCATATGTGGCTCTAAGCAGCCAGTCGATTGAGCGTGATCCCATCATTAGCCACTTCCGATTGCGGTTACAATGTTGGCTGTGTTTATGCTTTGTTGAATGGCAAGATTGTTTGTTGTTGCAACCGGCCCACAACTCGGTGTTCGATTGTTTTTGTTTGAGTCTCTACACCATCGAATTGTGTAATTTGATCGCTGCACAGCGACCCATGGCACTTCAATTAATCGCGCATTGCATCGAGTGCAATTCGCTGTTGCTGCTGCTGCTGCTGCTGCTGGTGTGTCGTCATCAGCGCGACGATTGCAGTGTGCGGCATGGTTATTGTTTCTCGAGGCTCATTGGGTTTTGGTGTCAGACCATGGTGTGGTCGTTGCTTGACGTAGCGTGCAGACGCGCGGTTGTCGATTGCACTCTTTTGCTCTCACGCTCTCTGCGATTCGATCACCTGCGAAACTTGTCCGTCGTATTGCTGTAATTTTTCTCACGTTTTACGTTCGAATTGCAAGAAAACGGCTGTGACAACGGCTGTGGCTTCTTCAGGCGTTGCTCTACAATATTTTTCAAAAGTATGCTCAGTTTAACAGAGATGAATGGTTTGAGGAGGATCTTAAATTAAAAGTTTACGTTTTCTGAAATTAATTTGATTGTTTATTTTTCTCTAAAATTCATAAATAAATTATTGCATGACTCCAACTGAACCGAGCAGCATGGAGCGTGCACAAAGAGGCGGTACGAGTACAACTGGAATTATGCCTGAGCAGCGTTCGTAGCGCTGTCGAGCTGCTCTCGCCGCGCGATCGTTGGCGCTGGCGTTGAAGTAACCACCTCAACGTCATTAACATGTGGCTAACATCGTTATCGCCATCACCGACAACGACGACGACGACGTTGACGTACCACTAACAGTCGCAGCAGCCGCCGAACGCCGGAGCAGCAACAGCAGACGTTTCAACTCTGTGGGGCGGTGAGGTATGGATCAGTTGAAAATCGACAGCGACGGTGGGCGGTTGCGTGTGTTGCTTGGCAATTGATTCTAGTTTTGTTTGGCATCGTTGCGGCCAACAGTTTGGTGCTGTGTTGCGTGCGTGCTGCGTTCGTTGAACGTTCTTGATCGTGTTGCCAATTTTTTATTTGTTAGATTTTTTCCGCTTGAGCGGCGAGTGTGCGCGCAGCGGTGAGGCGCAACACTAGTTAAACCACATACTGGCAATTGTGTTTGTTGTTGGTGGTGTTTTCGTGTGTTGGCCATAGTTGTTGCTTAATTGGCCAACATGTAATTTGGCCCAAAAGCGCAAATGTGATTTGTTGCAGTCAAGCGCAACACGAACGCGAACGCGAATGCAAATGCAGCGGGCCATTTTGCAGGTAATTGACCCATTTCGTTGTTGTTGTAGTTATTGTTGGTGTTGTCTGCAAATTCAGTGTTGTTTGTTGCTAATTTTTTGGCAATGCTGCCCAACAGCGCAACGGTGAAAACGTGTGTCGCAAAAATACCAACGCGTTCCAACGAAAAAAATGTCGACTTGTTCTGCTTCTTCTTTGAATTACCGTCCTCACTTTTGTTCCTTTCGGCGACTCTTTCTAATGATATCTGACAACTTTGGAATTTTTGTTTGTGTTTGCCGTTGTTGTTGCCAAGCGTTGCTAATATTGTTGGCAAGCGCATGAAACGTGTCTGATTGTCGTTGTTCTTGTTTGTGTTTTTTGTTTTTGTTTATTTTGCAAAAAATACGATATAGTTTAATTGTTTGCCTCAAGGCAAAACGACGCTTGAATGGCGTTTGGTGTGTCCCAAAGACGATAACAGAAAAACCGAAAAAATTTTACTACCAGCAAATATTTCAAGAAACGCGCAAATAAAGAGCTGAAAAAAATAAAAAAATTAAACTAACAACAAAAGTAATGTAAATTTAACTTGAAGCCGCCCCCCCGTGGCTGCTTACAAATTCTCAGCAAAGTGAAAATTTGAACGCGCTTGCAAGGCGCATGCGCGCGCATGCAAATCAATGTGAGTGTGCTGTGTGTATGTGTGTGTGTGTGCCAAAAAGCCAGCAAACCCATAAAATTGCTAAGCGACAGCAAAAAAAAATATAAATAAATAATTGTCCATTGAATTTTAATGCGTTGCTGATGAACTTTTTCGATTTTCGATCGCATCGAGCTGTTCAATTTTATTTCGAATATGATTTTGCATGTGTTTGTTGCCCGGAAGTGTTACTAACACAAACGGTTGTTGGCGCTTTTTTGGCTTAACAAATAAAATCACCAAAAGGTTTGTTAAGCAAAATTGTTTATTTTAGTCTTTGCGAATTTCGCTACAATCGAGCTATAAATAATTCATTTCACTTCACTTCATTAACGTCACCATATGCCACAAGTGTGGGGAATATTGAAATACATTATGGCCAAAAATAAACAAACGAAGAAGAAGCAGCAAAGCCACGAGCGCAAAAGCGTAAATTCAAGTTGGATGCGAGGAGTGTTTCCCAAATGCGTTTAAATTCAAGACTTCATTCAAAATAATTGGCTATGTGAGAGACGTGGGGTTGTTGTTGTTGTTGTTGGAGCGACAATGTATTCTATTTCGATTGCGTAATTAGCAACGACAGCATCAGAATTTCTGTCAGGTAGTCAATAGAATGCCGCCAGCACTGAGGTTGACTGAGCGAATTAATAAAATAATAATTAAACAAATATGCATGATACAAAAATATACAGGTAGATTCAATCGAGCAAAATTAAAATTCATTTGCTTTTTTGACAAATAAAAATAAAATTTTAAGAGTGCAAAAAAAAGTAAGAAATACAGAAACTGAATGATATACTACATAAACTAATGTCTGTGAAATTGCAGCTCTGTAGCAAAAATGAAAATAGTAGTACAAAATTTGTAAACAAATATTTTTTTCCAATTGTCAATTTTATTTTTATCTGTCGCATTGAAACTGTATATTTTTGTATCATGCAAATATGTATCTAAATACTCGTATATTTGTCAGTATGAAGGCCATAACTGCGTCTAAAAGCCGCTTCGATACTTTGTACTGACTTTGTTATTCACAGAACTAATGTTCCCGGATCTACCTGCCTAACCAAATGTAAACCGTGTTGAGGTTCTCTCAACAAAAAAGTCAAAAGAGAAGATAGCATTGTTAATTTTGAGCAGCTGTTCCCAGGCTATGCGTGTACACAGTGGCTGTCAGGTATGACAGCGTGTTTATCTATTATCGATTTATCACTGGCGATCTTCTTGGTTGCCTGGTTCCTTTTTAAAGGCGTGGAAGTAGTTAGAGAAGACATCAAAGAGAGAAGAGTTTACAAAGTGTGTAAGGCAACATGTATTCTTATAAGGATACTTCTGGCGGCCCTTTGATCTATCTTGATATGTTAACTGAGATCTTAATGATAGCAGTTTGAGAAAGGTAAAAGCAGCTGGGGGTGTTTCAGCTGGCTTGTAGAATGAACTGTCAGAAAGAGACGCAACAAGTCAAGCAGTCACCTTACCTTACTTAAGGATGTGTAAAACATTACAATTTTAATATTTCAATTTATTTTTTTTAATATTTGTAAGCAGTCAAAATTTTTTAAAATATTCTTAGCACCATTGAAGAGTTTATGTTCAGTTGCAATAATTTATAACTGAATTTGTTCAAGTATTAACTGACAATGTCACATTAGCGAGTTAAGTAAAGAGCAATTAGCATTTAAGTTTTATTGACGAAAGCAATTAACAACACTGACATAAAAGGAACAAAAGCCAAAGAAACCTGAATGGTCATTATAAATTTTTTTAAGTTTATTATGAAATTAATTATAAAAGTTTGCTTTTAGAAAAAGTACTGAAGTCATCATCTTTAAAGTGCTAGAATTTAAAATAAAAATCTTAATATTTTTTTTAGAACATTTAAAGATCAACAGAAGTGAAATAAGTCAAGCAGATAATTCTCGAATTGTTTAACCCTCTAACTTCTTTAGGCAGGATTGTTGTAAATATCAACATCACACACAGGTTAAAGGTGTTTTGCAGCTAATGCTATTCTGATCTGTTACTGGAATCTGTTTATATATGTCGATATTCTTGCCACCTGTATTTTAGCAGTTGTATCAATTGAAAGTGAAAATAGAGCTTAAAACTAAATCGTTCAGAAGCGGCTCGGGGAGTTAGAGAGTTAACATCTCATATACGAATATATTTGTAGCTGTGCATTTACCCACACACACATGTATGTTTGATGCAATTCCAAAAATAAGAAATGGATGCGAATTTTATTCAATTCCAAAAATAAGAATATGAAACCGATTGCAATTAATTTAAACTGGAAATGTAAACATTTCATTTTCTGACTTTGAGCCCGTAAGCCTGTTTTTATTTTCAAATTCTCTGAATGTAATTTCAAGCCTTTCGAAATTGTCTTTGCACTTCTCAAACGCAGTCGTTGGCGAATTTGGCACAACTTGTTTTTTGTGTCAGCCCCATTAAGTGTTATTGTTGTGGTTACTTTGTCATATGTGTTTAATTAAGATAAGATAAAATATTCACATTGCTGCAAATGAACACAAAATGAGTTCAGCCGAATTGCAAGCACCGAGTAATTTAATAATTGAAGTGCAAGTGTTGCAATTTACAGTTAAGTGTTTTTGTTTTAGTGCAAATATTACAATTTCGTATTTGTGAAAAATTGTTTAAGAGACTGCACATTTTTTTTACCTAAAAGTATACATAAAGCAGAAGACCCAAGGACATGATTGGAACAGGTTGGAAGCCACAGATTATGCATTTTTTGCATGCAACTACGAGTAGACTGTACAAAGCTCGAACCTAGTCCCAAAAATACCCTTGTTATCATCTTCACTTTATTTCAGCAAAATTTCGAACACAATGCCTTATGTTTATATGCCATCGAATGTGCTCTTGAACTGGCTGATAAAAGCAAATCAAATTAGCTATAGACGTGAGCCATTTGGTGCACCCCAAAGCAATAAAAATTATCAAAAGCAATTCATATTTGCTAATAATACTTGTCTTATTACCAATTAAAAGCGTATAAAAAATTATCAAACAATTTTTTATGGCACTAACGATGTCAAGTACGTGAGTACACATGATTTTTTAATGACCTACACAGGCAGTTTTGAAACGCCTATAGGAAGGCGTGGACCATGCAGTAAAGTTTATGTGAGTATTTGTTAATGGTAAAGCATAGAAAATCGATTTGTTTATTTTATTTATTTATTTGTTTTTATTTATAAAATAAAATGGGTTACATGGGACACATGGGTTGATAAACAAACGTCTAACTGCCTGTTAGTATGCATTTGTAAATATGCCATATACCTTTACTGTTTATTTACCTGTCCGTTAATTGGTACTTTCGACCATAAACCGATTTTTAAGACTGTTTAAACGTTCATTCATTTACCTTTTCATTCTTCAATCTACCCATTCATCCACCCGTCTACTCGGGCTTTCATTCGTCTATTTAGCCTTATGTTCGTGTTTTCTTCCGTATCTCCTTCTTACCATCCATACATTCGTCTATTCAGCCTTGAGTCCACTTATTTCTCCATACTTCTATCTTACACTTCGTCTGTTCGTCGATCTGTACGTCTGTCTGCCTATCCATACTTCCACCTATCGAGCCTTTGGTTCACATATTTCTCCATACTTCTATCTTACACTTCGTACGTCGATCTGTACGTCTGTCTGCCTATCCATACATTCATCTATCGAGCCTTGCGTCCACTTATTTCTCCATACTTCTATCTTAAACGTACGTCGATCTGTACGTCTGTCTGCCTATCCATACTTCCACCTATCGAGCCTTTCGTTCACATATTTGTCCATACTTCTATCTTACACTTCGTCTGTTCGTCGATCTGTACGTCTATCCATACATCCATCTTTAGAGCCTTGCGTCCACTTATTTCTCCATACTTCTATCTTACACTTCGTGTGTTCATTGATCTATAAGTCTTTTTGCCTATCCATACGTTTGACTACCCATGCATACCTCTTTCTTCATCTACCTGTCCATCACCTATCCATACATTCACTCATCCCTATATCCTTTACCCAGTCTTATGCCCATTTAACCAACCATAAGTCCATCTACACGTCCGTCTATGCGTCTGCGCATTTACTTGTCTAACCATCCATCCATATCAACCAACCAACACACATGACATCTTTGGTAGCTGTGAAGATATTGAGTCCCTTACTAACTGATGAGAAAATGCACCCAAGATCAACTTAAGCTTTTCCACTCATTTTTTATATTTTGATTTTTCTTAACTGCATCGAATACTCACTTATGACTCATCCACACAATGCACTGTGCAGACTGGTATAATAGATTTCAATTCAATATATATTTTTAAATTTTTTGTATTTTTTGTATGTTTTGATTTCTTGATTTTGAATTTTTTATATTTTTATAATTCATATGCATTAATACAACAATAAAAATGTGCATCATAAACAATAATAACAAAGCAAGCCCGAAATCTGTGGTTGGCTGTGTTTGGCAACTTAAGGTCAACCGGTGGCAGACGGCTTTTTCTACGTAAAATAAATACGCGCACTCACACACCACACTTGCGCATACCCTACAAACAATTTCTCGATATAAATTTTTAGCGACAAATTCTCGAAATAATCTCGATAATGTTTGAATTTTTTGCCTTGAAGATTTTGAATATTTTCAAGTCGAATGAAATATTTTTTTGTCAAACGAAAAATTGTCTTTACGTGAACGTGCGCGCATTTAAAACCGAGTTTACGCGTACTTATAACCATTATTTGATTTGAATAATGGACTGGCCATGCGACACTACTGCAAAATATGCGTTTTATTTAAATTTTCAGAAAGAAAATAAGTTTTCGTAATGGTATCCAAAATTTAGCTATTGAGAACAAGAAAAATGACGCAGTCGTAATGATTTCGAAATTTAAAAAATTTTCGACATCGTTGCGATATCTCGGATAAGATAATTTCAATATCGCAACGATATCGAGATTTTCGAAATTCTCGACATCGTTACGATAGTGTAATTTTTCTCGTTCTCGATATCATTTTAGACACTTTAGCAATACTCGAAAACGAGACAAATTATCGCTTTAACGGTATCGTTTCTATATCATTTCGATATAGAAACGTTTGGTTTGCTGGATATATACAAACAAACATACAGTGTTTGTCTGCTGTCCGTAGACACATTTCGTAGTACAATTAACTTGGCCGATTAACACTACACAACACACTACTGAACACGGCAACGCGGACGCAAAGGTGAATTGTGACCGCAAGCATTAAAAAGTTAACAGTGCGTAAAATATGTGTTTATTTTATGCGCAAGTTCAGGGCCGTGTGCGCATTGTACGCGCCGCAGAGAGCACAGCTGCTGCGAGTTGACTGACTTTAAGTCGCTGTCTGGATGTGTTGGCTGTGAACTTTCAAACAGATGAATGTTGGGAAATCAATTTTCTGTGTCAAATTCTGATGGAATTAGGAGGGCAACTAACAATTTGAGTACTTGAAAGTGTTTGGTCCAGAGGGCGTGGCGCTTTTCAGATGCCCGACTTTTTTAAAACCATATAACTGGGAAGTTTCAAGACAGAAGTTTTGTTAAGTTATGTTCTCATTCATAAAAAAATAAAAAAAATTTATTGAACACTGTAATTTTTCAGTTGGTGCAGGTAGGTTGCAGTTTTCTTGGGCATTTAAGGGTTAAGTACTGTAAATGTGTTTTCAAATAGCCGCAAGTGTGCCGAAAGCAATTTAAGATTTCATGCAATTCGCTGTCATAGCAATTACAGCGCGAACTCATTTTGCAACTGGCGTTCCAAATCTGAAGGCTGTTTGCAGCTGGTTTTGTAAAATTAATTAATCATTAGATTTCGAATAACGAACTTTGCTATAATTTAAATTTTAAGTACAAACTTTTAGAGACAAGTTTAAGAGTAGTTAGAGTTTTTTTCTACTGAAGTGAGCAAAGCTTGAGAGTTTAACCAATTTTAGGGTATAACTACCTTAAGTTCTTTTTTTAGTTCTGATGACCAAACACTTGCAAATCATATAATTGCTATTCAAATAGATTTTTCAATCAAGTCTGCACCTTCGTGAATATATAATTTTTACAATTGCATAGTTAAGATTCCAGTTTAGTTAATCCAGTCCAGTTAATAATACGTCAATAATTATTTGTAATGACAAACACTTAAGCATTGAAGCAAATTATTCAGTAAACATTTTGAAAATATTATCTCTATAAATCAAATCAATTTACTGCATCTAAACATCGAAACGACAGTTTTATTACCACAACAAATACATTGTCTAGACTTTGTTTTGTTGATATTTAGAACTCTTTGAACTTTGATTATGAAAATAATTTGTATACTAATAAAAAAAAATACAAATATATTCTTCATGTAGAAATAATGACAAATTAATTCCTCTGATGCTCTACACAGCATGTAATGTCAGCGAATATTGCACTTCTAAAAACTAAATTTAATAATACAGCGTGGACCATTTAAGATTTGGAATTTGAATCGGTTATAAAAAAAAACTAACGAATATTTTTTGAAAATTCCTGTTTTATTACAAAGCTTGGACTTTGTTATTTAAGAATGAAAAACGATATCGTTCATATGACTGCCACGACTGGCCTTACAGTACGCCATTCGGTCAACCCAATTTTCAAGTACTTTTTCGATTGTTCCGGGTAGAAATTCCTGAATGGCAACTCCGATTTCATGTTTCAAAGCTTCAATCGTCTCTGGATGGCTAGCGTAACACTTGTCCTTTACGGTTCCCCACAAAAAAAGTCCAACGGACTTAAATTGCAGCTCCGAGGCGGCCAATTGACTTCAGAATTTCGGCTGATTATTCGATTTTCGAAAACGGTACTCAAAAGTTCGATTGTTACGTGCCGGATGGTAATGAGCCTTCAGTTCTTGGACCAATTGAATTTTGTAAGTCTTCATACCGAGATCTTTATGCAGAATTCTCATCAAAGAAGTGCGGGAAATGTTGAATTCCTGAGACCGATGGCGAGTTGACGCTGATGGATGTTCATGCACATTTTCGGCTACAAAAGCAATGTTTTCGGCTGTGCGCACTGTACGAGAACGGGAACGGGTTGTTTGGTCCATTTACGATCCAGTTTCACGACCTCGCTTCACAAATTGATCCACAAACCGAGTTTAAAGCCAACATTTTTTTTAATATTTTTTTTTTAATTTCTTACAGTTTGGGTTGAAGACTCTCCACTTTGGAAGTAAGTTCTCAATACTTCCCAATTTTGTTCAAGCGTATAGCGTCCCATTTCGTAAATGTCAAACTTTTAACTAAATTACGAACATAAATTGAATGACATTTGGACTGCCATTCTCGAAATAAAGCGTTGTTCAAATTCCAAATCTTACATGGTCCACCCTGTACATGGATTGAATAAGTCTTTCATGTACATAATTTAATAATGTTTAATGTTTTGATTTGATTTTGTAGCATTTATGCCAATTCTGAGTACAAGGAAAAACAGCAACAAGATTAATTGTGCGCCAAATCATCCCCAAAAAAACCATCTCAACGTGTCATGCAATAAACAAAGTTGTTATGCTGACTGAAATTTTAATCTATTAGTATGTACATACCTATTTATATACAAATGTTTGTCGTCATGAACAAAGCAGATCATCCTTCTGGAAATACGCAATCATGACTAGAAATTTGGTTGCACGCAAATTTTTTTGATAAAACGTATTAAAAAAGTTTTGTGACTTTTAGGTCTTAAAACAGCAAACACTGATTACAAGCATCAAGATTCATGCATATTTATATACACATTTAAAAGCCCTCATCTCTTTTGATAAATATGCCATTTATGTTTTGTTTATAAAGTAAAGAAAGTAAACAATTCTGGGAATTACAATTGCATCATTTTCAATTCGGTCAATGATCATTAATTTAGTAGTTTCAGTGCTCGTAAATTAATGGAAATTTCGCGTATGTACAACAAACCCATGAATGATTGTTACTCATTGCATATATTGGCGACGAATTGTCTTTTGTTCAACATTGGTTTAATCGCTTCAATTTATAATTACCATGTTTTCGTAATTTTCTCATAAATACTCACAAACTGTGCAAACGCTTTTCGAGACTTGCGCCAACTTTCTGCAAGTCATGGCGACACAGTTGACGCACACAGCTAACCCCACTTGCAGAGCGGGTGCTGCCACCCTAATTAAATTCAAACCCCATTAAAGCGGCCGCAAATAAACTGTCATGTGATAAGCATCGCACAGCCCACAGTGAAACCGAACAGAGTTTTGTTTCGCGCCAAGTGTGTGCAAGCGGATTTTATTTGCAAAATTAAGTTAAAAATATATCGGGTGCGTGTGTGCGGCGTTATGTAAACACGGCAAATACAATTTGTAATTGGTTTTTTTAATGTGATTTTTGCATTTCTACTTGCAGCACAAAGCCAGTTAAAAAAATGATACAGTGGGCCAACCAAGCAGTGATAACATTTAACAGCTGGACCAAACACAAAAGTCGACCATAGGAGAGCGTAAAAATTAAGAGAACCTGAGCAGTGAAATGAAGATGAGTAAACTGAATCTTATTGTGCATCCGGTGAAGAAGGAATTTAGCAGAGAAAAATGCGGTTTCGATCATACGCCGGCTGATGATTTTGTCAAGTCACAAGTGAGTAGATGAGTGGATGCGATTCAAAGACAGATTCTGTAATTTCATAGATATCCTTGGATCACTTTCTAAAGTAATTGGTTCAAATACTTCATGCTACAAGTCCAAGTCTATGTTCTAAGTAGAAGTTCACTATACAATTTTGAGCGCCTTGAAATCCTTCTTGAAAGTAAAGATGCTTACAATGTCCTAAAGTGTCTATGGGGGTTTTCTTTCAAATAGTTCCAGAAAATATAAGCGATAGTTTTTGGTTTGATTTCACTATATATTGCTTTAAATGAGCCAACTCAGAGGGATATATCACTACGATCTATTCGATCCCAATAAAAGTTAGGTTAGAACCATTGACTAGTAGATATGCTTAAAGGCCTTTAGGGGTTAACTGTGATCAGCTGCATTGTGAGTGCTCAAAGCTTTTTTTGTTTTTTTTTTGACTCGAACAAACGCGCAGGAGATGACCCCTATTAATGCGAGGCATTGCGTTGGTTCAGAAAGGATATAATGGTTAGGAGATAGGGTTTTGAGAGAAGTGGTTATGGACTCTCGACTTGAACCCATCGAGATCATAAGTGCTGGGGGAAAAATCCGCAGGAAGACCATTCCACAACCGCGATGTACGGGCCAGAAACGAACCTTCTCTGTAGTGCATAGTGCGCTGAAACATCGTTTCAACGTGGAATGCATGGGCGCCAGTGTTCAAACGGGTTGCCCGGGGGGAATACCCGGAGTGATGGCAGTAAGCTGGTCATCTCCACTGAGCAATTACCGAAAAAGTATCGGTAAAATAACACCACACATGCCACGTGTCAATAGAGCTGGATGCCCTACTGTCCCCTATAAGCTTGATCGCACGGTTTTGCACCCGGTCCAGGAGCTCCATATGGGTTTTTGAAGCCCCCGCCCATAGGTGCGAGTTAAAGTCCATTTTAGGTCGGATATAGGTGGTGTAAATAATGCGGAGATCAGACGGAGTGAAATATTTTTTGCACCGCTTTAGGAAGCCGAGGCACTTGGCTGCTTCTTTCGACACGCCAAAAATATGATCGTTCCAACGAAGATCGTTTTTAATAAACATGCCCAGAACATCAAGAGCTGCCGATTCCGCAATACTCACACCATCCATAACCAGGGATGTGTTGGGATGTGGGGAGACTCGTTTGTGGGATAACAGGCAACATTGGGTCTTGCGTGGATTAAAATCGACCCTGTTCGCTTGACCCCACTTGGAGATTGTTTGTAGGTCGCTATTAAGTGTGTCATTCATACGGCGCCGTTCTCTCGCAATCTCCACAGAGCTGGGGCGCTTTGTGAACGAATATGAATGACAAATGGTGCTGTCATCCGCAAACGAGTAGATGGGATTCTTCGTCGACGACAATAGGTCGTTGATGAAGATGAAGAAAAGGGTTGGAGAAAGGACCGAACCCTGCGGCACTCCCGCGCTAAGGGAATGCTTTTCCGAGGCTATGTCGTCTATTACAACACGAATAGAGCGATCATAGAGGAAGCTGGTAATCCAACGAGAGAAGATACTACCGACACCATAGGCAATCAATTTTGACACGAGTGCTTTATACCACACTCGGTCAAAGGCCTTGGAAATATCCAATGCAACAACCTTGCTTTCACCGAGGTTTAGAATGCTATGGCTCCATTTCTCGGTGAGTACCGCCATAAGGTCTCCCGTCGATCGCTGTCTCCGAAAGCCGTATTGGCGGTCACTTAGCAGTCACTCTTAATCTAGAATGAATCTAATAATTTGCCATACATTCATTCTATTCTTTTCTACTATAAGTATTGAGCTAAACATTTTGTTTTGAAGACCATTGCTTATGGCTGGAAGTATGCTTCAATTCTAAAAAAAACCTATAAATCGCTTCACATATAAACCTCGAAATTTCCAAAATACTTTATGAAAAATATCATATGAGAAAATTATTTTCCCATACCGAATTATTTTGCCCAGAAGTTCAGACTTTTAGCGTGCTTCACGTTTGTTTACTTGAAAATAATTAACCAATGCAGCGACAGTTCTTTGTACGGCAGCCATCATACCGAGTGCACATAAACTTTCAAGGCTAACTGCCGGAAGGTCCAACTTTTCACTCCACTGTCCAACATATGTGGAAAATCCCAAACTGCAAATGTCAATTGGTCGCTGCATTGGTGGCTTTGGCGGCGGCGGCAACCACAGCGTTTGCCCTCCACCTTGCCGAGGGTTTTTGAAATTTCATTTCTTATTTAAAAGTATGATTGTCCGCCACAGCAACGCCTAAATCTGGTTGGCCACCATTCAATTTGGGTCATCGGCCAAACGAGCGCCAGAGCAGAACCGAGCAGAGCAGCGCAGCGCCGCCAGTCGGATCGATGGGCGGCCGCACAACGACTGCGCGCGTACGCGACGAGCCAAAACAATCGCACGCGCTCTACGCGCTTTGGCTAAGCCGCATGCGACGTGGTGTCATCGATGTCAGTTGGTCACCTTGAGAATATTGAATGTGTCACTTTGGAGTCTTGCCGGCTCGTACATTAGTTATGGTGTATCAACACGTTCGAGCCGGAGGGCGAACGGGTGGACATTACGCTGGGTCGATATGAATGCGACTGCTCGACTGCTGCATTGTTAATTAAATGGCATTTAAAAAATTTATCACGCATTGTACGCTCGCCCCTCAAAAACCCAAAACTCTGTCTAGGACTGTGTTTGTGTGTGTGTGGCACGTTCCGCTCTAATCCGTATTTGTGTGTTTTGTTTGGTCTGGTTGCAGTGGCAAAGTCGCACCAAGAGTATTGCATATTTAATTTATCGCTGGCTTATTGCGTTGTTCTTCACCGCCGTCGTCGTAGAGTCGATGCTCGATCCGGATGACTCCGACAACTTTTGGCTGTACTTCATCTACATGACCAACTGGGGCGTTATGTTGTGCATGCTGACCAATGTGCTGGGCGCCATTCTGGTCACCGTATGGCACTTCCATCCGGAGTGTGCGGGTGAGTAGAGAACGAGACAAAGAACGACAGCGACATGTTGCCATTTTAATATTTTGTATGTTTGCAGATAAACTTTTAAACATGGAATCACTTACGTGTCCTTTTCGGATATACTGGGGTATGCACATTATTTCGCTGGTTCTATCGATAGTCATAACGATTATCTATTGGACTGTGCTGTATAATGGTGAGTTGAAATCTTGATTACCATAAATATAAATGAATTTAAAGTCGACCGGGTTAAACTGGCAAAGCAACGGCCAGCTGTCAATGTTACGCAGACATTTATTCATTATTTATTCATTACTTATGAGTAGTTAACAATATCGTTATGAAAAGACTCAGGGCTTCAGCTACGCCTTTAAATTATTCAAATTAGTTATGGAAATCACTCTGCAATTCGTACAATGCTTTGAAAATTGTGTCTACTTATGGCCATAATAATAGACCAGTTAATTGACTTAGCATCGCTTGATTATTTCTTATAGTTGCATTGTTGCATGTTAGCAAACCACAAACAGTTCATGAACTTCAAAGCATTGAAGTTGAGGAGCTTAAATATTTTAATATCGAATTTGAGGTTGAGAAACTCCAATATTTTAAACACCAATCTCACCAACCTTTCACAAATTTGATTAATTAAATAGATTTAGTACCCTTCTAGCATTTAACTTTAACCTTCTCCATGTTGCGCACATTTTTGCGCCATAGGAATTAACTCACACTTTGCTCTATAAATTGATTTTTTAACTAATGTCTTTGTATATTTAATAATCATTTACGTGGAAAAACGCACAATGATATGTTTATTTTTTTTTTTGTTAATTTTCAAATGTTCTCAATTATCTGTTGACCTTTTCTTTTCATTGCTTGAGTTCAACTCAATGGGCAATTTTTCCCACATATGTAAACAATAGTGTGCACTTTCTAGGAAAACCTAACAAGTATTAAAAATTTATGAGCATGCAACAACAACAAAACTGAAAAGGACGTTTAAAATATTAATTTCGCACGCAATCGGTTAATTGGGTTGTACAAACTCAGAATATAGCTAATAATGAACAATTAACACCTTCGTCCAAGGAATGAGTAACACATCGACGAGACGAGTGAATGTGATTTGAAGGACTTTCCAATGACAAATGGAAATTTGCACTTTTGAGAAAAGTTTGAATTTTATAGGAATTTATAAGTTGATATTGTTGGAAAGTGGTGTGATTAGAAGGATTACAGGACAAGTGAAATGTGATATTTGGAAGTTCTCAGATCTCTCGTATTATTATATTATTATATTGTTTTTATTTTATTTTATTTTATTTTATTTTATTTTATTTTATTTTATTTTGTTTTGTTTTGTTTTATTTTATTTTATTTTATTTTATTTTATTTTATTTTATTTTATTTTATTTTATTTTATTTTATTTTATTTTATTTTTTTTATTTTATTTTTTTTATTTTATTTTATTTTATTTTATTTTATTTTATTTTATTTTATTTTATTTTATTTTATTTTATTTTATATTATTTTATTTTATTTTACTTTATTTTATTTTTTTTATTTTTTAATTTTGTTTTATTTTATTTTATTTTTTTTGATTTTATTTTATTTTATTTTATTTTACTTTATTTTATTTTTTATTTTGTTTTATTTTATTTTGTTTTTTTTTATTTTATTTTATTTTATTTTTTTTATTTTATTTTATTTTATTTTATTATATTTGATTTGATTTAATTTAATTTGATTTGATTTGATTTGATTTGATTTGATTTGATTTGATTTGATTTGATTTGATTTGATTTGATTTGATTTGATGTGATTTTATTTTATTTTATTTTATTTTATTTTATTTTATTTTATTTTATTTTATTTTATTTTATTTTATTGTATTTTATTTTATTTTATTTTATTTTATTTTATTTTATTTTATTTTATTTTATTTTATTTTATTTTATTTTATTTTATTTTATTTTAATTTTAGGTTAGGTTAGGTTAGGTCCAATAATGGTCCATAATATTATCACACACGTCTGTCCATATTACATCAAGTTTGGATTAAGGCAGGTTTCTACCTTGTGCGGCCGAGAAAACATGTTTTTTTTGAAAAATTTTTTATGGGAAGGTTTTTAAGATAAACACTGGAAAATTTTTTCAGATGTAGGTATATGTTTATTGTACAAGTAAAAAAAGTTTCAAGATAAAATATGCAAAGGGGGGGAGGGGGCCATCGAGCAATGGCGGCAGGACTTCCTTACTCGCGGAAGTCCTGCCGCTGTTTGAGATGACTTGAAACACAAAAATTAAATTTTTTCTTATTCTGTATCCTTTTGTCTATGGCTGGAACTAGGATTTAAAAAAAAAATGAAAAATGAAGGATATATGCGATTTTGACTAAAAAACTCAATTTTTACCTACTTTTTTCAATACAAATTTCTATTTTTAATGAGAAAAAATTATTATTTCTTGAAGATCCTAGTTCGTGCCATAGCTAAGACCTTGATAAATGACTGTTTAAAATTTCGTAGCTATTGCTCAACTCGTGTGGCCTAAATCACTTCCGCAAGGTCAAAAAATGTAGTTTTGAGAAAAACGCGTTCAAAGTTTTGCTTCAGCGGCTCGGCGCGCTCGACACCGCTACCTGTTTCGATAAATTGCTTCCGTAATTCGAAAGATTTCAACTTCAAATTTTGGGAGCGTATTCTACAATCATGTATTAATCCAAAAATGCATGAAAAAAAAATAGATTTTTTTAACCGCACAAGGTAGAAACCCCCCTTAAGTGCATTGTTATTGTCTTTGTGGCATTTATTAAAGGTAAAAGATCCTTGAAGCGGGATTCCGCCAAGTCGTGCAACGAATCAATGAAAGCACTGTCCAAGATTTTCATTATGCATCTTGCAAGGTCTGATCTGGTCACATAGACGTGATCTATCATTCCTTCCTCTTTCAGTTCTCACCAGTGCAGATATTTGACTAGCCGGACTAGCCGCAGCCTGTAGGCATGTGCGCTTTTTAGACAGGATCATTGAGAGTAGAAATTTTATGATTAAAATATTCTACATCCCTACAAAAATAATAACGTTAAGAAGTCGTGTAATCTGAAAAAACGTTCACATGGACGCTGGAAATTTTCGGTTTCGAGAACAGTTCAGATTAGTTTTAGTATAGTAAAAAGAAGTAATAAATTTATATATTATTAGAAAAAGTAACATTATTAGAAATCCATGTAGTTTAAATTAAAATTCAATAGCAATTTGTGCAAAAAAACTCTCTCACTGTCAGACCGAATGGTGCTGCGTAGATCGCTGAAATCTTTCGCTTATATATAAAAATTAAATATAAGAACCTACTTCTGATATGATCAGCTATTTCAACTAATAACTTCTGTATCTTTTCAGCTGCTGAATCTTCCCTAAATGCCACAAATGTGCTAACGCACGCCTTCAATTCCATTTGCATGTTCATCGATCTGCTGATCGTGGCACATCCGCTGCGGCTGCTGCACGTGTTTCTTCCAGTATTATTCGGCATAGTGTATGCAATATTTTCTGTGATCTATCAAAAGTGTGGCGGCATCAACAAGTAAGCAAATCTGCTCACAAATACTTAATACTGAATCTGTTTTAAATTCGCTTCTCATATTTCGTCTGCAGAAAGGGCAAACCCTACATCTACCACGTGATCGACTGGCGTGCGCCGGACAGCGCCACGTTGACCGTGGTGGGCGTGTTATTGCTCACGTGCTGCGTCTACATGGCACTGTTTGCCATCTACAAGCTGCGAACGCTGCTCTACAGGCGCATCAACAACGCCTCCTACTACATTTCGACCAGCACGCCCAGCGCGTCGGCTGGCGGCGCAACGGCGAACGGCTCGCTGGAGAAGGGCGTCAACGGCATACAGCATTCGCCGTCGGGCATTTCCATGGTTCTGGGCAACTATTCGACGGGCTACAACAACCAGGCGTTCACTATAAGTTGCGAGCAGCTGCAAAAATATTAATAATGAATTTCATTCAATTAATTAATTTTTTAGTTGCGGCGTGTAAATAATTAAATATATTTAATTTTTAATCAGTGCTTAGCTAATGCAGTAACGCACAATTAATTGTAGTTAATGTGTTGACAAGCTGTGTGGTTGGGTTCGCTATGAGTCAAAAGCCAACACACACACACACACATAGTCAAACAGAGTAACACGCACATGCATAGTTGTTAAGTAGTAATCGAACACAAGTGTTCATTTGAATTTGAATTACATTGCACAATCATATCGAGTATGTACAATGAAAGTAACTCGGCTGGGTTACGTATTTGCGCTCAGGTGGAATGAAAATGGGCTAGTAAATAGTTAAGTTTAGTTTAGATTCTTAGTGTAAATGTGTACATTCTAATGATATCTGTTTTTAATTATTTGTTATATGCTTACGAAGTGAAACTGGGATTTTATCATATTTGAAGTTAGTACAAAGAATATACAATAAATATTTCGCCATAACTGTGCATGATTTATTTCGTGATATGCTATGAAAGAACGATTTACGATAGAAATAAAAATGTTGAAAACTATAAGAAAATGTTGTTCAGTTTTGTATGGAAGAAATGAGTTCATGTTAATTATTATTTTTTATTTAAAATTTTTATAATAAAGCAGCTGAAGAACAACTGGTGCAAGCTAACTGGTAGCACATTTTAATTAAATTTAAATTACACCAATGTAGTTCGAGAAAATTGCATTAATTATTGGCATTTCCACGAACTTTATTTCGAATTTAATTGGAACAGAGAAAACGAAATACATTGGAATTGATTTTAATTCTACGCTTTTCAATAATGTCAACACGTTTGGCAGTTTAATTACATATTGGAGCGCGAGTGTGCGGCTCAAGGATTGTAATTGGTTTTCGGCAAGGAAACGCACACATATCGAACGTTTGCGTTCGTGCTTGCAGTGGCGCACCTAAGTACAAATCAACTTTTCAAAAGTCAAAATCAATAAAATAAACAACGACAGCCAGGACAACTACAACAGCAACAAAATAATAATAACGCGAGCCATGTTAACAAATACCAAACAAAGAGGACAATGGCAATAACGCCACCACTAACAACAACAACAACAACAAGAGTAGTAGCAATAATAAGACAACCGACAACAATACCAAGAAATGAGCAGCCATCAATTCGAAACAGCCTCATAAAACGTTTAGTTGGACATTAAAAATTTACAGCGTTCTCTTGGGAATTACAAGTGCTGCAATGTGAACATTTTTCAGTGCAGCGGTCACATAAATACAGTTGACGTGATTGTGTCATTTCTTAAAAAAGTATGCACACATACACATACATATGTACATACATGTATAAAGAAATTAAACACATTAATCGTGCTCGCTGCACATTATGAAAGTCAAACTCGAGCACGAAAAAGCGCTGGCCGTAGGCGCCAGCTGAGATAGTGTGGCCCGCCCTAAGGGCGTGCAGATTTCTTGTTGTTCTTATTGTTGCAGTTTGTTGGCGGAAATTACATGGCCCGCATGACAGCCGTGACAGCCAATATTTACGTGTTTCGGGCGCGCGTCGGTTCTTATCGAAATTCCATGTTACGTATACGCACCGCGGTGCGCCCAAGACAATTGTCTTGGCTAAGTTTAGCACTGCACGCAATCCGAGTGCCTCCAAAAATGTTCCGCATCGGCAATAATCTAATTTTAACGGTTGTACGATGGCCCAGAAAAACGAACAGTAGGAAATCCCCAAAAACCCCATATTTCCTATATTCAACTTTAAATATTAAAAGAACGGCATGCTCGGGTTACCAATTTAGAATTGCCCCAATTTGGCGCCAAGGCCAATAAAACATACAACAGCGATCACAATGAAAGTAAATACAAAAAAAGAGCTAAATTGGACTTCAAAAGGCACTGCCAACGGAAAATAGAGACAGATTGAAAGTCTGCTACGGCCATATTATTATTTCGTAGTATTGGTGTGCCATGCGGTTTTCGTCAATTTCCATGAATAATGCAACAATGCAGGCAGCACAGCTGCAACATCTTCCATATTTACATTTGAATATTATAGTAGCGACGTTTAGAATGTGAAAGCGGCGCATTTATTGCATTGCAGCGGCCAAATGGTACTAATTAATAAGCCGCCATCGCCGTTGCAGACTTTCGAGCGTTGAAAATCTGTTTTAGTTTTGAATATTCTACAAAGTTTCTTCATTATACTTTGCTGCTGTTTTTTGCTCATTTTAATAGTTTGCTCCATGTTACAGCTCAGAAATATTTAAGAAATTTTACAAAACAACTGTGTAAAATAAAAAGCCAATTGAAGAATTTTAGTTGTTCGAGAATGCCAGCTAGGCTAAGCTTAACGTTCAGATTACACAGGGCAACCAAATTCGATATTCGATATTTTGAGGCCCTTAATTTTTTAAGGAAAAAGTATGAAAAATTGTGAAAATTATTTCATATTTTCCAACTTTGAGGTCGAATTGTCGCGGATTTTTAAAACTTATAAAAGTAAATTAATATACTATACATCGAAAAAGAAGCCGTGCGGTGTTGTTAATGCCACAAAGTGAAAATCGTGTCAACCGGTTTATTGGTTTAGAAATTACAATCCCAAACGTGAAAAAAGTCAGGAAAAATCCGAAAAGTGACACGCCAATTTTTTGCGAAAACGGAAGCTAAGTTTTTAAAACGGTTTGCGGACTCGAAATCAGCGGCCCCTAATTATGTTAGAACTGTTGTCAAAACCAGAAAAGCCGTTTTGCTGTTGATCAGGCAGAATATGTTATTAGGCAGAATTTCAATTGATTAACATAACGATTAAAGTTACAAAAAAACAATTCCAGCAATCACTGCGAAGATAAGAAGGAGTTGAGAACGCTGCAACACTTTCAGTATCATTGTATGACTCTCCAGGAATGTCGACTCATCATGCTGTGGTCCTGATGATTCTGCCAAAACAGCAATAGTTGTATACTCAAACTGTTCAGAAGATTGTATCGTTTAATATGTTTCTTCTTGCTCTCTTCCACAAAAATGACAGGGTTCACAAGGTATCAAGCACCCTTTCTACATGTTTTAATAATAACACAGCACAACAATTTTAAACTTTTTATGTGCAACAGAGTAACGACCGTATATTTCTAAAAGATGACGTCATACTGATCATGTTTGCCGAACAACGTAATACTCCAGCACGTCTGACTTTTTTGTAATTTGCACATAAAGGATAAAGGGTCCCTATAGACTTTTACACGGAAAGTATAAAAACTTGAAGAGCTAGAGCTTTGATGTCGAAGACAAAGTTGTTTGCTTTGAAAGTGTGAATATTTTTGTGTACACATGAACCCCCTGCCCCTTTCCTTACCCCCCTTTTCATGTTTTACGGAACAATTTTTCATAAAAAGCTTGTATTAAGTAAAATAATAAAAAAAATACCATATTGTCTTTGGGAAAATATTCCCCATTAAAAAATAGGGGGTGGTCTTCAAACACCAAACCTTTCTCAAAACTTCCGCCAAAAAATAAAAAGCCTTAAACACGAAACCTTTATTAAATACATTTTTCATAAATTGCTAGCTCTACTTGAGTTGATGAGAAAAATGTTGAGTATTAAAAAAAAATATTTCCCATTGACAAATAGTTCAGGTGGTCTCCAGGGTTTATTACATTGATTATTTTAAAAGCATCGTTCAAACATACGAAACAGTTGAGAGACTTTTAAATATAAAATTATCCAGATTTTATAAGAAACTCAGCTGAAATTTTTAGTTTTTATTATTATTTCGTCATATTTTGCAATTTCAATGTCCTCAATTATCTAATTATTTTTAATTTCATCATTTTCCTGCGTTGCGCTAACAGAGTATGGGAATATCACATACCACACACACATGACTCACGTATTTAATTCTCATATATAGATATACGTAAATATTTCAAAAAATGAGTCAATAACATTCGACAATTTTTGTTTGGTAAACCAGTTCTAGAGAATTTAAGCGATCTCCCAGACTTTGAGTTGACACAAATTCATACCTTTCTGAGTACAAATAACTGAGAGTTTGATTCCAATCGAGACCCATCGGTTTTAACCTCACTTAGACAAAGGCTCAGTAAGGTAGTGAAGTTAAAGTATCGCAAGTGCACAGATTATCGTTAGGAAACCAAAATGTTTTCTTCTCATACAACAACAACAACCCACTATAACGATATCAAAATATTAAAAACAAAAATTGTATACAAATGATGTAATCAATCTTAAATTTCCCACTTTTCCGCACAAAACATCCCCCCCCATTAGTCACTCAACATTATTTATTGCATTTATTTCGATTGAAATATTGACGACCTACCCCATACATGCCCACTTACAACTTGGCGCAATCAATTTCACTCTAACCAAGTACCAAAGATTCGTCCATTCACATGTGTCAGGTGACGGGACATGTGTAGAAGGGCTGGGGGTGGGATATTCTCTAATAGTGTTGACTTTAACGCGTACATTTAATTAAGGATCAAAAGTGCTTGAATGAAACTGCAGTCTACTGTGTAGGCTCAAGGACGCAGCGCCGCTGGCCAGTTTACATGTACACACACACACACACGCTCGCACTCGTTCAACTGTCGCCGCACTCTAGACGAGCGTGTGGTCATTCTAGCTTCCAGCCTGGAATTTCAAGCACTACTACACGTCCATCAGTGATTGTGAGTGTCAATGCCGTACGTCGTCCTGTTGTCGTTGTTGTTTTGTGCCACACGTTCAGCTGGCGTAGGGGTGGCGTGTGCAGCACACACACACACACATTCACGTGAGAATTGTCAATGAGTGCGCAGCAGGCTGGCGCACGAAGTTGGCACGATTTGTTTGGTTTGTCTTTGCTGCCGCTGGAGGCGTACGCTGTCATTGAGCGAGTGCGGCAGCTTGACCACACGCATTCATCCCAACGAATGACAATTGAACACACACATACACACATATATTTTTCACCAAAAAAAAAAAACAAACATACAATATGAAGAAAAACGTATCGCCCTTGGGATGTTTGTTTGGCCATAACATAAGGCAGAGGCCGAGTGTTTGCTGGCGCTAAGCGTGCGAAAGGTGTTGGTGATAATGGCGTCGTTGAGGCAGGTGATGGTGTTGTCGATGGCCGGCAACTGGCGGCCGGCATTGATTATGTACTATACTGGCAATGTACATGGGCGCCGGCACTGTTTACTTATGTCATGTGCGCATGATTTATGACAAATGTGAGCGCGTCCAGGCATCCAAGCACAGCAAACATGTGTGCAATCTTACGGAATGAACTAGAAATATTTCAAGATTTTGCAGCAAATCGAATGCAAAATGTTAGTCATTTTTTAAGTGGCCAATAGAATTTGAGCGAAGCTTCGCAAATAAACTAAGAGGGTCGATGACTTGCAATTTAAATGGCTGAGAAAAACTCCTTTTTTTAACAAGATTCGAGATATCGATGAGAACAAAAACGCTGAAGCAAGAGGAGAAAAGCTGCACAGCCTGGGCTGAGTTAGACGCTGCGTACTAGACGCTGTGTAAAGTTTTAGTTGAGCAAGTCGTGTAAGGATTGTTTGAATTTTAATCACAGGTGTTTTACAAATTTTTGGAATCTGTGACATTTATTTAGTGCTCAAATTTGTTGATTGATTGTTAACACCAGGGAAAGGATTTTGTGGAAATTGCCTTTTTTGTTTGCTGCTAGATAGAGCATTTCTGATTGCAAATGAGCATGAATTAGGTCCTCCTGATTAGAAATATACCACTTTTATTTTGCCTTTTTTTGCCTTAAAAAGGCAGATTGCCTTTTTCACCCATAAATGTCTTTTTTTAGTGCCTATTTAACCTATAAATGCCACAAAATGCCTTTTTCAAGATTGGTCGAGCGCCTTTTTATTTTTCTTTCGTTTTTAATATTTTCCCCCTTTTGTTTCGCAAAACTACCTTTAAACTAAAAAAAAAATTTAATTGCCAACATTGCAATTTCGTTAACTTATCGATGTTTTTACATTGATTTGATCATTTCTAAGCCGTTATTTTTTTGGTGCAGTGGAAAATTTAAAGAAAAAAACATGCCAAAATCAATAAGGTCGGTTAGCGCAAAAATTTTATTCATTTTTTTTTGTTATACAAGTACGGCTTTTATGCTTTTATATGAGAAGTTAAAATATGAATTTAAAATATGTGCCTACATTTCAATTAAAATGTCTTAGTTTTAGTTTTTAAACTATCTTTGAAAACATTGATGTTCCTTTCCCCTTTTTTTTAGATTTTCTAGTATTTTTTCTTATTTTTAAATGCCTGTTTAACAGTTTTTAATGCCTTATTTTGCCTTTTTATGCAGTTTTTAGTGCCTTTTTCTGCCTTTTTGGCAGTTTTTAGTGCCTTTCCGTGCCTGTTTTGCTATTTTATTTTGCCTTTTGTATAGGTTTTTAGGTCCTCAAAATCCTTTCCCTGGTTATCACATACCAGTATATAGACTGGAAAAAGCTTTACCACCAAGTTTTCGTTAGTACATAAATGCCTTTGTAAACGGTTACAAAATGTGACCCATTTTATTTTATGGCTCAGCCTTGAAAATTCAGACCGTTCCTTTTGTTTGATTTAATATGAAGGACTGTGAGCGCCTTTTGCTGCGTCTTCATTGTGCATAATTCATCTGGAGTTCCCATTTTTAAGACCTTCAATCTTTTAATAAACACAAATTTGAGTTGACATAGTACACCTCTCGTCTCGTCCTTGTCCTCTGAAGAACCTTGACCAGCAACCGGCTGGGAGTAGCGGTGGCAGTGGTTTAATTAACAACGAGTCGATATACGAGTATGTACATAACGGCATAAAGTGTCGCACAATAGTTGCTATAATTGAATATTACTTTGTCAACAACAAGTTGCTTACAAGTTGCGGCCTACAATACCACAATCAAAATTGTAATACAAAATGAATTGAGAGCGAATTTTCTGTTCGAAGGCTTGACAGGTGTTTTCTTTTTGTTTTTTGTCAATGGTCATTATTGAATTTAGCATTGAACGTTTCAAATTGTGACATTGGTTAGCGATGACGGATTGCAAGAAATCTGAAAAGTGGGAATTACCATTAAACCTTCACCACATAATCACGTTGGTCATCACGTTCACAACTTTTCACAATTTTTCCCAAAACATTGAAACAATCGGTGAGTGTAGAGTGCTGCTGCGAGGTGCCGAACGCGATACACGTGATGACGAATTATTGTAAACAAGTGCTGATTGTGGCCAGCAGAGGCCACCAACCGAATGAGAACTGGACGTGGTTAACACAGTCAAAAATTGTTTTGAACAGCTGTATGAAAATGCAACAACAGCAACAACTTGTGCAGAAGGCGGGCAATGGATTAATACATATTTTACTTTAGAAAAACGGGAAGTGCTTAAGTGCCTTAACCCATTGCTGCCGGGTACCAGTTCCGCCCATACGATTTTGATAAAATTTCATACACGACCTAGAAGTGACCCAAAATGATCAGAAACAAATTTCAGCTTTATATCTCTGCACGTTGCTGAGATATTCATTAGGTATTTTGTACCCATTACGCAGCAATGGTAGCTTTTTTCCATACTTTGTGAAGTGATCAGCTAAACACGTGAACCAAAGTTGTATTTTTTACAAGTGAGTTAGAAGGCAGATTTTTGTGAAGTTCTAAGGCCACTACGTTTCGCCACATTTTCCACCTCCGGAAACGATTTTTGGAGTCTGGTAACTCTAGCTAGATGGCGAAATTTTAAGGTGACCTTCACTAGGTTAAGGTAGTTCCATCTTTACCCTAACTATCCCTATCAATGGTTTTGAGAGATCTCAAACATTTACAATTTTGTGATTTTTTTAAAAATCAATTTTCATGGGTAAAATTTTACCCATTAGGCAGCAATGGGTTAAGGTAATGCAGAAATTCAAAAGAATACTTCAAGAACTGCCAAAAAAGCCTACATGACAACTAAAGAGGTTAGGTTGAAGTGCCAGTCAAAACAAAGAAATCGACGAAGAACATTCATAGATCATCAAGTGGGATAGAGGCGTACTTTCTTTAAAATCCTTGGAATAGAATGGTTTGGAAAAAAGCAAAAACCAAATATTGGGCAAAAATGTATTTAACTCGCTTAGTATTGAAAATATTGCACGCTTGTGTGCTTTCTCGGTTGGGAAATCGTTCGTTTTTTGTTCTATTGAATGCGGTGTAACATATCGTCGCCTCATAAAACGAATGTCGTATGTTCCATCAAGTATAGTAAGACATACGACATTGGTTTTCTCGGGCACGATATCTAGACTTTTTTTGGTTTTCTCTGCATTGGCGCAACATAGTTGCATAATTTTTGGTATACACACTTTATTTAGGGTTACACACTTGGAATAGGTAATTTTAGTGACTTCAGCAAAGCGGAACGGCGTTATTTTGGACATTCGATAATTTGTGCGGGCACTATTATAAGCGATTCAAATATTGCAGTGGCACATACGATAAAATCGTTTCTAAGTAAAAAATAATTGTTTCCTTGGTATAATGTATTTTCATTTATTGAATACAAAATATTGTTACTTTCAGATTGATATAGTGTAATTCATAGGTGATATAGTGTAGTTTTATTTCAGAAAAATTAAATACTATCTTCTTCATCTGTTTGAACTAGTACATCTTTTTTCATTCCATCAATTTTTAAATCTAAGTATTCCCGTAGCTTTGCACGCATGTTTAAAGTCAATGAGGCCAATAAATCAAGTTCTTCTTAACCCTTTGTTGATCCCGTTAGATTTTTATGTAAAAAAACTTGTCTTATTATTTCTCATTTTATAAATAATTTCACCTTTTACCATATTTGAAGTCAATTGGCGCATTAAATCATGTTTCCCCATACAAACTCTTAACCCATCGTTGGCCTCGTCAGATATCGATTTTCGAAAAAATGAAAAGCACATATCGAATTATTTCACATTTAAAATAAACAAACATTTAACCAAGTTTGAAGTCAAAAAGCGTAAAAATCATACTTCTTCATATTTCTTTCATATTTCAAACTTTTAACCCTTGATTCACCCCTTTATGTTTTGATTTTGAGAAAGATGAGAAACACGTGTCAAATTATTTTTGAATTAAATTGTTTTTACCAACTTTGAAATCAAAAGGCCTATCGGGTCATGTTTTTTAGTAGCCTTTCCGTATACGAACCTTAAACCTTGGTTCACCCCGTTAAATTTTGATATTCGAAAAAATAAAAAGTAGGTGTCGCATTATTTTTGATTTTAAGTGTTTCCACCAAATTTTAAATCAATAAGCCTATTAAATCGCATTTCTTCATACAACTTCTAACCCATGATTTGCCCCTTTAGACCCCGAATTTAAAAAAATTCCGTCTTAGCGGAGGTTGAGCTGGGCGATGATGAGCCAGTCAGTCAGGATAAACAATTATATGCATATAGATTCACTTTTCACTATTAAAATGTTCTCAATCGTACGATTTATTTAGGACAAGCACTTTTTTGAACTCTCTCTCTAAAATTTAACACAATTTTTTAATAAAGTTAAAAATTAACTTTTTGAAAGTAAAGCAATTTTATCGTATCGCATAGCTAGTCGCAGGCACAAAAAATGACGGAAAATTTTGAAATGGACATACGATAAAATAGTTTTTCTCAAACTTCGTAACGGTTCATCGTAGAGATGTGAGCTTTTAGGGAGTGATGACAAATTTAAAGTGCTATCGTTACCGGTAAAAAAATGAATTTCGTTAAAAATTGCTCATACGACTAAAATCGCGGGAAGGCCTCGATATGCTACTTGGTTCTTGAAGTGACCTATTTTGGTAGTTACTCAAAGTTAAGAAGAAAGAGAAGGTCAGACAAAGCAGAGCGTAGATGAAAGCAAGAACAGAGCAAAGATGTGAGGAAGAACTTGGAGTCAACGGAAAAGTGGAGCATATGAAAGAAAAATAGTATGACGAATGCAACAAATAAACGAAGCAAAGACCAAACAACAAAGACCACTACAACAACGAAAACATCAAAAACACAACGTAAAACCGCAACTATACAACAACAACAAGCGGCAAGCATTACTATGCAGCATTGCAAAGTTAATGCGTTTATAAAGAATAGCACCAGCACTAACAACATTAACGATGACAACAATAACAAAACGGCCGCAAGTAAAGTTGCGCAAAACAATTGCAACAACAACCAAATGCGCTACATTAACGCAACAAATATAACAACAACAATCAGCTACGAGACATAAACTCGTTTATAATAACAGTGGACAAAGGGGCCGAATTGTGCCGATTGGGTGGCGGGGCCGGTGGCTGGTGGCAGCGAACTTTATTTGGGGTGAATAAACAGACGGCGCGGCGCAGGCGACCCAGTGGCATGGAAATGTGGATTGTGGCATGCATTGTCGTTGCCTATACGTTGTACAACAACAATACTCGTAGCACCACAAGCGCGAAGCAAGGATAACACAGGACGACACGCGCGCTCGTTCGGCTCGAGCCAAAAGCTGGCGGCTAGCCGAGAGCGCCAACTGCTAGAATTCATGAAAAATGCATTAATTGGAATTGCGCGCGCCTGTTGGTGTATGTGTGTGGGTGTGTGTCCCGTGTCCTGGCAGCGCGGCCGGCCCGTGGTCGTGGAACGGAACGAACGACCACTGAAAGTGGCCGAACGAGCGACCGGAAAGTTAAAAACTCCGCCATTTGTCATTGCTGAAATTCAGTCTGATTTCGGCCGTTCGACACGCCAAACGCATCCATCCAGCCAAATCGAAACGGCGCGCGCCGCTCTGTGCCAGTGCGATCTGCCAGATAAAGGCAGGCGGCCCTATACTAGAAACGCGTTCACTATTCCAGCCGACGTTTCAGAACTTTTCGTGTGTGTTGTTGTTTGTGTACGCGTGTGTGTGTGAGTGGTTGCGTAAAGCCAAAGCAAGCAAAATCAAGTCGAAAAATCAGTGAAAAAACGTTGCAAATTGTCGCAAAATCTTTGCACGCGTCAAACTGTTTGCAATCCGATAAAATGCTGACTGGTGAGCGTAAAAGTTGCGTTGGGCAATTAAATTGCTAAATTGCTCGAGTCGGAAGTTTCGCACACACCAATTACGGTTACGGACCGATCGCCGCCGCCCCGTTCCGCGCAAGTAACCACAAAAATAGCACTGATTCCGCTATACTGGCTACCGAATGGATAATGGGTATTTGCTTAGACACAGGTGAGCTATTAACTCGACGAGCTGTGCGCTCGAATCCGATGTCCGATTTAGTATGCACTCGCGTCATTCGCCCATAGAGGAACGAATGAATGAATCATGATGAGGACTTTTGCTGCTTTTGAGTTTCAAAGTTTTCAATTATTTCAAATTAGACGCATACTCAAATATATGCACACACATTTGTACTATATTTGTCCACACAGATGTACTCCGTCGTAAGTGTTCCGTCTGTGGAATAAATGCGGCTTGAATTGTTTTTATTTATTTGAATTTAAGGGGGTCAATACGTGTAGACGGTATATTTTTGGAATCGCGCATATGCCGCAAAAAATTAATGCAATGTACAATTTTTTTTCATTATTTTTTTAAAACGTAGCAGTGCAAGAAAAAAAATTTTTTTTTGCGTGCTCAAAATGGCGGCGGTGGTGGGGGTCCAACGTTGGGCCCAAATTCTAGTAGAAGTTGTGTCGGCGCCTCAAAAATCATCTGAACAAATATTGCTATTAGTTATTATGAGAAAATATATGTACCTTCTAAATAAACTAACAAAAAAAAATATTTTCTCGAAAATACAAAAATACGCTCCAACCGAAAAATTACCTTTTTTTCTTAATTTCCCGAAAATGGCGCCGCGGATTTCACCTAAAACAATGAAATTTTTAGTTACTTTAGAAGTTCTATATTTCAAAAAGTTGCTGCCTAAATTTTAGAGCAGTGCCGAGATATTCTACTTCCATAATCAAAAACCAGTGTTTCGAAATAATTCGGTTTAAACTTTGCGTTACCGATATCATGCGGAACGAATTGACCATCAATAAAGCGCTGCTACAGGGGAACGGGTCATCAGAATTAAAAACCACTTGAGGGGGATATTCTTAAGACCCCCTGGAGTCTATTTCACAAAAAAAAATTTTTGGAAAATTTTGTAAATTTCGTAAATTTACACGTATTGACCCCCTTAAAACGGTGTGATTTGCTACGTTTTTGACTGGCACTATTTTTAGTCAAGTGACCGCCAAAGCAGAGGCACGTGCTGTCGCAACATTCTAAAATTGGTAACAGTAGCAGCAGAGGTCAATTAGTAGATTTGAGCTGGGAGCTAAATAGGTAGGAGCCAAATAAATGTGGCAGCAGGAGCAATAAGGACTCGGTGTTTTTTTTTATGTAAATAAAGCATGTTGTAAGATATTCAGTAATTTTCTAGGTGGGGAATATGTATGAAATGTGTCACATACTCGGGAGACCCAATTTTCAATGACTGTTGCATAAAGCTGACTAAATTTCCTAGATAGTGGTTGTTATGTTAAATTTCAGGGCTTCAATTGTCAGCGTCTCGAAAAAATTACACTCAGTTGAATCTGAAGATCATAGGCCAGAAAGCTTTCTCCTTTAGACTTAAAGTGATTCATTAAGTCTGTTTGTATACCAACTTTGCACGACCCTACTTATCTGTTCAATTCATTTATGCCAGCCAAAAGAGCATAACTTACTTTACCCGGTCAATCCCATTTTTACTTTGAGCACTCATTTTGTAGTAGCTATATTTTCTACACAAACGCTCGATGGATGTTTATTCGTTCTCCTTTTTCATATTGTTCAACAGCTTTAACAATTTGTGATTCATTTAGATGGCTTCTAGATTCCGATTAAGTGTTTTGGTTTAAGTGACTTAGAGGACTGTTACTTTATTTCATGGCAGCGTACATGTTTCTACATCTTTCTATCATCCATAAAGCCAAGATTAGGAAGAGTATCATTGAGTGAAGCTTTCTGAGCCAATAGAGAGCGCAGCGTCTTCATTAAATATTCATCATTATATATTATATATCATTATATAATTTCAATCCAAAGCAGCTCCAACTGGTGAGAGTTGTTCTTGGCTTAATCTCTAAGTTCGTATAATTTTCAACCAGAATTGCTTCACGTGTATTATTGAAAGCCGTCCCTTGAGATTCCATGTCGTTCTTCAGCACTGAAAGCAACTTTACTTGCACCAAGCTCCAAAGAAAAGAGAGTCCAAAGATGCCCAAGTTTTAATTTAACGTCATTTTTGTGCAGTGACGGATTCAGGGGGGCAGGGTTTAGGGTTGAACCCCCCACCACCCCCCCCCCCAAATTTTAGGGTCGTCTTTAAAACTACATACAAATTAAAAGGCATTTTATGAATATTAAAGAATTACTTTTTGAAACCCCCCCCAAAATATTTTTCTGAATGGGCCCCTGTTGTTGTGTATAGGTAGATAGATAAATTGGATATCCCAAAGACATATCTATCCCTGTCCATTGAGGTTTGAATAGTTGGTATTGTTTTTGTTGAGGGTCGCTGGTCTGATTCTTGGTGAGAAAAGTAATTATTTATTTCTGAAATATTAATCACACTTTCCAACTGCATTGCAAATTGTTCGCAATGTCGAGTCGCGTTGACTAACATTAATGTTTTGGGTTTAAAAATTACATTCTATGGTCTTGTTGAGAGAATCTTTCGATGAACATAAATGCGCATTTGTGAGTGTACATGATTGTTGGACTTTCTGAGTTGTGCAGATTTCCCATGCACGACAACAACTATGTACGATTGTGCGATGGCGCCGCATGCAACACGGAAAAATATTTCATTTCCATCGTCAAAATTATACACCAAACTGTATTATAATGAATACGTTAAACTTAAGCAACGGCAAAATAGTGATTTCCAAATATTGTATACAGCAACGTAGCATCAAGCAACAACAACGAATTATGCTAATGTAATTTGCATGCTACTTAAAGGGTTTCGGGAAAAAATCGGCCTTTGCCTTTAAGGCGTGCAATGTGCGGCGCAAAATCAAAGCGTTTAGCCGCGACTGGACGGCGCAGGTGTGTAATTTGCTGCTCATAAATTGAGCTGTCTCGTCGCATTTGTTACACACTGTGCCGCATTCGGTCAGAAATGTGTCAACCGCACGCGGCACAACACCACGTCACGCGTCACACGTTAACGCAAAAACAACAGCAAAAACGCAATGGTCAGCGATTTTTCCACCTTGGGAGTCCTTGCGTGTTCACGGATGTTCATTGACCACCGGCCAAATCAAGTTTTATACCGCAAAATAAGATTGATTGAGGCACGAACACAACGCCGCCACACGGTGTGGTTGTATGCGAGAGAGAGTCGTCGTATGTATGGGTGTGTGTTAGATGCGAGGGGGCTAGGGGGGCAGGCGGTTGTTTATTGTGTGTAAGTTCAGAGTCAGCGGCATGGCGAAAGCAACTACAAAAAGCCAAATAACAACACCACAACCACAATAAAAACACTGAGAGTCAGAGTAATAACTGCAATAATGACAACCCCCACCATAACAATAACAATAACAAGAACGACAACAACAACAACCAACAGAATAACAACAATAACAACACAGACAACATGTCAATTGATTGGTCACATAGAAAATCAATATGCATTCTGTGTTTTATGGAGACGCAAATTCAGCTGACTGCCGACCCATTCATATTCGATTGGTGACCCGACAGGAGGTTTGCAGCGCCAAAGCACAGATTGCACGTTGGCAATGCCATTCAAAAATATTGGAATATTTATTTAAAAATAATAAAAATAATTTTTAAATAAATATCTGTAATTTTCTATTAAAAATGTCCACATCAGCAAACATTGAGCGCCCTAATAAATTTGTCATAATTTTCAAATTAGCCAAAAATGACACCAAAACAACCACCAACCAAGTCACCCATTAAACTTTACAGCAACGCACAGTGATTCGACTCCATACAACCGCGGGACAAAATTAGAAGGAGTGGTCCGTTCTTCATAAAATTTCGTATACTAGTTAATCATGGTCTGCTGAATTGAAATCTCCATTTTATTCTTAAACTTTTGTAGTTTGGCAATGCCTGAGACTTAAATTTGCAATTTTCGTAATTTTTGGGGAGATTTAGCATAAATTCTATTGGCTAGATTTTTCATATTTTACATTTAATCGGTAACATCAATATTAATAATTGCGAAGAGTAACAGAAATTGTCTTAGGACCCCTTAGTTTTGCAATAAAAACGATAGCAATAGACGTATGTTTTGCTTTTTTGCAGTTTTCTAAATTTTTCATGCTGATTGCATACTTTTAGGGATGAAAAAAATAAATTCTGTCGAAAAATATGTGTGTAAAGTGATTTAACTTTTCAAATAGAATTATTTTTTGAGATCGGAAGATATCGGAGGATCTAATTACATTATCCGACAAAGAAAGAATGCTGCTTAAAATAAAAAAAATTCAGGAACATACTTAAACATACTTTTTAGATATTTTCCTCTAAGTTTTGCCAATTTTCAAATTTGTAATTTAAAAAAAAATTTTGAATTAAAAGTGATGTAAAAGCCTCAGCTTTCCAAATTTTAAGAAAACATTAAAAGCGAAAATTGCCACATTATTTCTTAATCTAATATATATTGAAAGTTTTAGCAACGTCTTAAAAACCACGTATTTTTTCATTTTTTTTACTCAATAGACTAAAAAACAGAAAATATGTGTTTACAAGTTTTTGTGAAAAAGATCTGACTTTGAGCAGCTCTTGCACTCGCACTAGTTATTTTTTCGCACAGATTTTTTGGGGTTTTTTTAGTTGGAGTTTTACCTTTCAAATGACATCAAAATCGTTAAATTCTAAGACTATAAATTTTTTGAATTTGAAACGTTGCACAGTGGAATCACTGTGCAACGTGGCGAAAATACCAATTTCGCGAGGAATTTGTAAACAAGCCGGATGAGTGGGCGAATTGCGGCTGCAATGACTGTGAGTTCAAATATTTGTGCATAACTATGTACTAATGGCTACGCGAATGCGAAAAGTCACGCCAGCGCGAAATGCTCATACTTTGACTGCGCTAGAGGAAATTTTCAACTTCCGGTTGCTGTCGTTGCGACGCCTGTGCGACGGAAAACAATGTCAACGCCAAGACGCCGATTGGCCAATTTGTGCGCTTCCGGTGCGGCTGTGCTGGGTTTTTTGCTGTTCTTTTCAGCTGTTGATTTACGAGTACGCGACGTTATACGACTTGTTGTTTTTAAGGTAGTAAAAGAGTTAAAGTGCCGTTATCGCAATGTTCAATCTGGGTAGGGCGTTTACAATAATAGTGGGCAGTAGACGAGAAATTCGTGTTGATAAACAGTATACGAAATATTGTTCAAGTGGTGAGTAGGTGAGCGATTAAGAACATTGAGCCGTTGGTATATAAAAAAAAAATTACAAAAAAATTAAAAAAAAAGAAAAAAAATTAAACAATTTGTGATGATTTCAGTAATCTTCAAATGTATGTCTTATGTACATACTAGTACAATGTACATATTAGTACAATGCAGCCATCAAAAAGATAGTAGGTTTTGGGATCTTCGTCACAGAAGATTTTTTTGTAATGAAATTGAGTTATTGAAATTATTTTATTGAATTGTGAATTGTATTTATTTTTGTATTTATTGTATTTATTAAATTCGAGAGACGTTAGACTATAAATAAGTCAATTAAGACTGTCTAAAACACTCACTCAAGAACTGACTGGATCTTTAAAAAAATATGCGTAGGGTAGTCGTCGGTGGTATCACTGGACATTGTATCCTTGTTAGCCATACAGTGTGTTCAACATAAAACGTTCTTCTCTCATAGAGTGTACATTTCATTTATGTGAAAAACGGTTTTCTTTTTCAGAAATAGATATTATGGTAGGTTTCGACAGAATGCTTAATATGGGGTCCAATCTCCTACATTGTCTATAATAGCGTGACATCTTTGGCGATAACTGGCAGCCAAAATCTCAACATATTCAACGGAAAGAGACGTCCACGTTTTGAGCAATCGAATAAAATGTTTTGATGATTTTATATTCTTTTTTGATATCTTAGCTTTCATTATAGCCCAAACATTCTCTATGGGATTTGCATCTGGTGACTGTGAGGGCCAATCCAAAGTGTCAATATTGTGATCCTCTCTCCACTTAGTGGATAGTCTACTTTTGTGTTTCGGGTCGTTATCTTCTTGTAGTATCCAATCGGTGTTATTTTTCCAATATAATTTTTCAGCAGACTTCAATAAACAATCCTTGTACAATTTCAGCATTCTAACTGCATTTAAATTTCCGGTGAAACACTTTAGAACGCCAAATCCTTGGGCAGGGAAGCATCCATACATATGAACTTTCTGGGGATGAATTTCCCTTCGAGAAGAATAAATTTTTCACCTTTTTTCAATTAAACATGTCTAATTGGATTAAAAAACACAAAAGTTAATTCATCTGTAAATATTACTTTGGTCTAATCACGATCGATATTTGTGTAAGCCTACTGAAGACGCTTTTTAATATGCTTTTTTGAAAGCAACAGTTTCGACAAAGTACCGCTACGTTTTATGCCTGATTGCTGAAGCCTGTCGCGAATCGTATTTAAAGATATATCCAAGCCCTTCTCCGATCATATTTTTTTAGCTTCTCTCAGACTGACGGTTGGGTTTCTTTCAAAAAGCCCAACAATGACTTTATCCTGCCGCTTGGAAGTGGTGGGGTTTCGGCCTCTTCCTGGTTCGTCGTCAACGTATCCTGTTTCTGCATAACCTTCAGACCACCTCTTAACAAACGTGGAAGTGGTTTTTATATATTTTGCAGTTTTTTTAACTGACCATTTAGGCTCCGTAGGATACTTCGTTAAAAAGCTCGCTTCGAAATTTTCTTAAATAACACACTCATTTTGGTTACACGTGTCGCAAATAGAATTTATTAAAATGTTTGCGTTGATAACCGCAACAATGTGTGCTTATGTAAAAACAGAACCTGTAAATGTTTACTTAAAAGTTAACCGAATAGTTAAGCGAATAACGTTTATTGTTGAACACACTGTAAATGCAGATTCCTGACGTCTTTTGCAAACACTGCAGAGACAAAGAGAAAGGCTAGATCATTGCCTACCGGTTGTGCACGAGGGTGGTCCGACAAGTACTTAGCCTACAAAAGAAAAACGAAAATTTTGGAAAAGTGGCGATTTATTTCTCAACGTAGTCTCCTTTCAACTCGATACACTTGACCCAGCGATGCTCCAACTTCTTTAATCCGTCTGAAAAATACGTTTTCTGGAGGCCTCCGTGGTGGCGATAACCTCCTCATTCGACTCAAATTTCTGTCCGGCGAGTGACTTTTTCAAGTTTGAAAAAAATAGGTCACACGGGGCCAAATCTGGAGAATACGGTGGATGAGGCAGCTCTTCGTAGCCTAATGCGACCAATTTGGCCGTGACGACGGCGGAGGTGTGAGCTGGTGCGTTGTCATGGTGGAAGAGAACTTTTTTCTTCGCCAAATGGGGCCGTTTTTTCTGCAATTCGGCATCGAATCGGCCCAATAGTTCGGCATAGTAGAGCCCTGTGACCGTTTTGCCCTTCTCCAGGTAGTCGATGTAGATCACACCTTGTGAATCCCAGAAAACGGTGGCCATAACCTTTCCGGCCGATGGGACAGTCTTTGCCTTCTTCGGAGCACATTCGCTGGGCAAAGTCCACTATTTCGACTGTTCCTTGGTCTCTGGTGTGTACCAGTGAATCCATGTTTCGTCGACGGTCACGAAACGACGCAGAAGCTCCTTCGGATTGCGCTTAAACAGTGTCAAACACTGCTCTGAAGTGGTCTCACGGATGCGCTTGTTGTCCGGAGTGAGCAAACGCGGCACCCATCGAGACGACAGCTTTTTCATACCCAATATTTCATGCAGGATATGACCCACGCGGTCTTTTGAGATGCCGACTGTCTCAGCTATCTCGCGCACCTTCAATCGGCGGTCTGCCAATACGAGATCGTAGACTTTTGTCACGTTATCCTCCGTGGTAGCCGTTTTTGGGGCACCTGGGCGTGGCTCATCAAAAACTGACGTGCGACCACGTTGAAACTCGTTTAACCAATTTTTTAAGCGCTCTTTGATTTCGCTGCGCGATTTCCCTTCCAAAACCAACAATCGAATCGCCGACCGATATTGCTCTTTTTCAATTTTTCTAAAATCCGCGGACACGTTCGTTTCCACACGCGGTCAAAACAAAACTACAAATCCAATATGGCTGAAATTTTTATAGTAGTCGTCTACGAGGATGTACTACACGATAGTAAGTACTTATCGGACTGCCCTCGTAAATCCTTCAATCGACATCTGTTTCGAAATCATATCTTAAGAAAGTCGTTCATTCGCCATCACCTCATAGACCTGACATCTTGCTACCGATCATCGTCCAATATTGGTCGATAAATTTTTTTTAACGAGCCATCGAGCAGGAATACCTCTATAAATACGAGGCATTGCGCTGGTTCAGAAAGGATATATAGGTTAGGAAAAAGGATGTGGGATGAAGAATTTATGGACTCTTGCCTTGAACTCATCAAGATCATACGTGCTGGAGAAAATATCTGCAGGGAGCCCATTCCACAATCGCGCTGTACGGGCCAGAAACGAACTTTCCGTACTTTCTACTACTGAACTTATCGAATTTTTGCTATAATCCTTGACTAAACTGTCACAAACTTTGTCTTCCATTATATCCTTAACTTATAGTCCATTGCATTGTTACATTTGTTGTTTGTTATTTTGTTAGATGCCAGCGCGGCACAAGATACCGCCGAACAAGGCAACGACTGGAGTCGTACACAGAATGCAAACAGTGCCAATGGACGTGTTGGTTCCGCCGAAGTTGCCGCTATCGACATACAAAATGCTGGAAAAATAAAATTCGATCCGCCCAAAGTGCCAGTGATATTTGTTTTAGGCGGCCCAGGTAGTGGCAAAGTAACGCACTGCGACACCTTCATGCAGGAGCGCCGTGGTATGACGCACATCAACATGATGGATCTGTTGCAGCAATATGCCATGGGCAACGGTAAGTCGAGAGCGTCCGTCACCTTCCACCCCGCCCAGATATATAAACTACAATGAAATGTGTTGTGTTGTGTCGCCGCAGATATGCAGGACTTTTCGCAACTATCCTCAAAAACGGTCGTCGAAGTGCTCATGTTAGAGATGAAAATGGCTCCAGCTGCCAAAGCGTACCTAATCTCGGGATTTCCACGCTCAATGCGCGACGTTGTCGAATACTCGGAGAAGGTGAGTGCACTAATCAATTGTTTGTACTTGCCGTTGTTGTTTGGTGGGGGGGCCTTTTGAAAGTGACGCATTTATTTGGCCGCCCTCCGACTTGTTTACATCACCAAATTGTAATCAGCGTATTTGGACGAGAATTAAGCAACAAAGTCATTTCTTAATTAAAACATTAAATTTGTAATAAAGTCGACGTGTGTCTCTTGTCGGTGGAAGCGCGCCTTCGCTGGGGGACGGGGGTGTGTATTGCGTGAAATTGTTGGAAATGAAAAATTGATTTATGAATTGTACACGAATGACAGCGACGATGGTAAATGGCCCAGCGGCGACTGTGTACAAAGGCCACACTTGGCTATTAGAGGTTCAACATATGTTTCGGATATGATGCGACACGACGGCCATTACGTCAAACATTTATCATTTAATACACTCGCTGTATGTTCTACGCACATATTCACACAGCGTCAATTAGCGTTCAAATAAAAGTCCACATTGTGCAGTAAATAAAACCAACATTGGGCTTGTTAAAGGCCTTTCTGGCTGATAAATGATCTATTAGCTTTTCTGGGCTTATGGGCCAAATATTTGCCAACACAAGCTGCAATTAAGAAAAATGAAGGAAAACAACTTAAGAAATTGTAATCTGATGTTGTGCAGCTTCTTACAAGTATTTACTATCCAATGTTCGTAAAAGCGTGTTTAATCATTGACAACAAAAAATTACATATAAAAAAACGCATCAGGTTTCGACTATACAGAATTTTGTATTCAGTCTCATCCAAATGCGAGTTCCAGAAGGTTTTAGTGTTGCTTTCAAAACTTGAGACTTGCGCAACACCTGAGACGATCGAAGAAAAGCCAATCTACGAGTAAGAGAGAAATAAATAAGAGAGAAAATGTGCTAAATTTCTCATACAAAAATACCTTGCAAATCGTTCATAACTCAAACAGTTTTAATGTGAATTTGTGCATAAAAAACATTACTTAAAAAATGTCATAAAATTAATAATTAATACAACATTTTACACTGATTGCAGATTCAAGTCGTGAATGGTGTGGTTTTGATATCCTGGCGCCAGTCCGTATTGCAAAAGCAAATTGACTATGGCGCCAAGTTAGGTCATGTCGTACTCTCCTTAGCCAAAATGGAATTAGAGAATTTCTTCAAAAATGTGATGCCAGTAGCGGATTATTTCGATCAGAGTGATATGCTTTTAGCGGTATGCGAAAGACCTCATTAAGACTTTAAAGTCTCGCAGGCTTGGTGTGATTTGATTTGATGATTTGATTGTTTCTTCAGGTTAATGGGGAACGTGCCCCAATGGAGGTTTACAAAGATTTTCGTACGTCAGTGCTCGACATACTGAGCGCGCTCGAAAATCAGGAGGCCATACTGAACGGAGTGACAGGTATGGGCAGAGGGATACATGATATACCCGGCAGTATTGTAAGCGTAGACACCGCACCTAGTCAAGCCGCCCATCTTGCAGAAATGTCAAATGCCAATGCTGCCGGCGCCGTCAACGCCAACGCCGGCGCCGCTGCAGCGACCGAACGCAACGTGACGGATGCAGTGGTCGCGCATGTTGCAGCGCACGCTGCCAATGCGGCGAACGGCGCTGCGTCGGATGTGATCACCACACAGCCAACGCACACAAATAATGCGGCGACCAGCATGGATGCCGGCGCCAATGGCATTCCGCCGGTGATTTGGGTGATCGGTGGCCCGGGCAGCAATAAGGCGACGTTGTGCATGAAGGCGGTGGGACTGAATCCCGGCTGGGGTCACATAAGGTGAGTTGGCTGGCGGCGTGCAAGAAACGTTGGCATTTTTTTAACCATTATGTTTTTTTGTGACAGCATGGGACGTCTACTGCGCACCATAACGGACTCGGCACCACGCGCCAACACAGAAAGCTATGCGGTAAAAGAGGCGCTTTCGGCGGGCGAAATGGCACCGGAGAAGGCTGTCAACAGTATGCTGGACATACAGATACGACAGATGATAAATAAGGATGGCATCATCATTGATGGCTATCCGCGCAACTTGCAGCAAGTTAAATTTTTTGAGAATAAGGTGAGCCACAAGTCGAGACTTGAACATGATGTGAGGTTAGGATTACGAATGGGAGAAAAGTGGATGAAAACAAGTTATTCGACAGATCATTTTAATTCATTCGATAATAGTAAGAAACCTATTGCTTTGTCCAGTCAAACTTTCTGCTTTGTTGCTTCGATATTTTTAACGACTTCATCTGTTTCCATTAAAACATTTGTTTTCCTTTCTATTTCAGTACAAACAACGACCCCCAATTATACTATTAGACTGCTCTAAGCTGCAGCTGGGACGTGGTCGCATCGATGACACAGTCTCGTCGTTCCGGCGTCGTTTGGAACTGTTCCGCGAGCTGACACTACCAATGCTGAAGGCAATGGACAACAGCAGTCGGCTGCAAATCGTATGATTTTGTAACAAATCTAATGCGAAACATTTTCCTTAACATTTTGCATTGTCCGACAGGTGGATGGAGATACGGACAGCCCGTCGGTGCAGCGTGAGTTCGAAAAGATCATTCGCACGCACATACAGCAATTCCAGCAGTCGGGCAACCAGCAGCCGGGCGGCGATCCGGACAGCAATAACGCAGCGCCGGTACAGAATCAAGCCGATGCCATACTGCAGGATCTGGAGAATAATGTGCCGGGAGCAGTGCCAACTATAAGCCACCATGTCAGTCTGATGAATGGTCACTTGAAGAATCGCAACAACAGCGGCAACAACAATCTGAACAACAGCCACAAGGCCATGAACGGTGATGCGCGTGCGGGTCAAGGACTCGATTTTCGACATATGCTGGAAGAGGCTGAACGCTACCCGGTCGATTCTTACATGTAGAGCGTTTTTAAGGACGAATAATTTATTTAATAGCTTTAGGCAATAAGTGAAAGGGGCGTATTGAGCATTTGTTTCTTGAAGAAAACATGATAAGTTAGTTAGAAGATTGGTTTGAAAGTATGTTTATACAACTTGGTGGGGTTTATTAGAGCAAGAAGTCTATATATTTAAAAACGTTTTCTTTAATTGGAATAATAACTAAAGTAGTGTTTATTCCACATACATACATATCTGTCTGACTATTTTATCAAAACTTACTGCTATTGAGAACTTATTGCATTCATATTTGAACAAATCTTGTTCCCTTCAAATATCTCCCTGTTCATGATTCACTTCACTCTACTGTTTATCCGTCTAGTAAATCACAGAGCACATGCTTAAGTTAGCTAATCACAGATTAATGTTTGAGTCATTACAATGTTACGAATCTATTAACTTAACAACTCGAACAGCTTAGAACATAATCATTTATTTATAATCATCTTCTAAAATTTGTTAACTAAAAGTTCAGCAACGACTAGGAATCTTGGCTAAACTTAATCATAATTGAATACTTTGTTATATGTAGTTACCAAAACATTAATTCTATTCTATGATTAGTCACTGAAGACACTCAAAAGTTAATCACTTAATCACTAACCACTCATAAGTTGTCTTATTAATGATGCCACTCAAGTTTAAATAATTTAATCATTAACATTAATCAAGCAATTATTAGTCCCTAAATTGTCATATTTATTCTCAAGCTGACACCAAATGCTTTTACGTAATTATTTCAACTTTTATAAAATTATTTGATCTTTTGTAAATCTTCAAATATAATTATTTTCACACAGTCCAATTTTTAGCTATGGTTGCAATTAAAATCACTACTCGTTAATCAACTTACTTACTTACTTAACTGGCCATAACTACTCATTAATCAACATAATTAATTTTTATTAAGCATTGATTTCACTAGTCATTACCTTAAACCAATTTCAGGAAACAAATGTTTAATACACACTTTGAACTACTTAAGTCATAAGAAATTAATTATATATATTTAAAATATATATTCAAAAACGATTTACGAGAATTGTCAAATCTATAACTGTGCCATTGTTTTGAAAGTCAAACGAAAGAAAATACAAATTTATATGAAGATGGACACAACTCAACTAAATGATTGCGAGCCATCCACCTAAATAACTTAATTCTACTGCATAAGATTTCAAGATCAGAATACTATAATGTAGTATAAATTTAAAAAACATTTTAGCAACATAAATAAGCATAGTTCTAGTATCTTAGTCGAGTGGGTGACGCAGCGTTGAAATGGTTTGATGCTTTAAATGAAAATACGAGCAGTTCAAAGAGGCGCACATGTTTCTAATGTTGAAGGATCGATTGATTAAATGATTTTCTAAATGAACAACAGCAACATTAACAATACAATACAACTTACAATACAAACAGTATGCAACAAGTTACAATAACGCAACTAAGTATTTCACACAACATTCTACAACTCGATTTTTGTTGTTTTCAACTAACAACAATTAAAGTAAAAACATAATAAAATACAAAACATGCATTCATACACTTGGAGCTGTTAGGTAGTGTTAGTAAAACTCAAGCAAACATAAATCTAGGACTAAATATATATGAATATATTTATTTATTAAAAAACAAAATACACATGTTAAGCGTTTATTAGATGATAAGTTACACAAAAAATAAATAAAATCAAGAGAAAGCAAAACAAAAACGAAGTCAAATTATTTTTCAACTGAGAATTGGGGGAATTTGGAAAATTATTTTCAATACGTAAAATGGAAATAATTACAAATTCTACAAAAATTAGAGAAATATTGATTGAGTGCAGTTGATGCTCAAGTTTTGATGGATCAGAGAGTAAGTTTTTGCCTTGTAGACTAAATTAATAAAAATGAAGAGAAATTGCAAAATTAACCCTTTCGCTACAGATTTTTACTGGGGAAAGTTAAAATTTTAAATTTTACGATTTAGGCTTCTATGTGGTTATATTAGCAACATTCCATAAGAAATTTTTCAATTTTTATACTCGGACCCTGTATTTTAGAATGTTTTTCTATGAGAGCAACCACATCGTTGTGGCTGTAATAATTACTTAAACATAAAACTTTTTACGCATAACGAAAATTTGAATATTTCTTCATTTACTTTAGCCAAAATTAAAAAACAAAAGTATCTAAATTGAAAGAAACCGTCAAATTAAAAAGTACCCTAATTTTTTCTGCTTCTTCTTCCTTTACTAGGTCAAGATATACCATTAAAAAAACGTGTATACTTCTCTTCTTTAAACTTAAATATTCAGTTTATTAATTTCGTATTTTTCCTAAAACTTCAAACTATTCTAAGGATCAACAAAAAATGTATTCTTGAAACCACAGAGGATTCAGATGTCCATAAGGTAGCATGTTGCCATATGGCAACAAAATAGCGAAAGGGTTAAATGTAGAATGAATGACAATAGAAACGTTACTGCTTGCAAAATTTGTTCTATTTATCATAGAATGTTGCTAATGTTGATGGATCGCAGATCACTTGATGTCTCATTTAGATCAAAAACTCTTCGCCTATTGAACCAGAAGCAGTAATCCTACTTTGGCTTGGTCAATGATTGTGCACAAAAAAAGGCAAAAAAGTTGTGTCCATGGTTTTACCTCTTGGACGCATTACTTGCTCGCTTCTGATGGAACTTGGGGTGGCCAGGCTTTTCTGAAGATTCTATTTCACTACAGCATAATAAGTAAGAATGAATGAAAGAGTAAACAAATTTATATCAAATTTCCGTATACCAAAAAGTCTGTAACTGTCTCCTTTCCATGGTTCCAGCTCAACTGTGTAGAACGAAAATACAAGGTGCAACCCAAAGTAAACAGGACTTTTATAAAATAAAGAAAACGGATGATTATTTTTGTATAATTCTTTTTATTTATTCAAAATACTCTCCTTCTGCTTCGATACAACGTTTTGCACGGTCCAAAAGCATTTGGAATGAGTGTTTTAGGTCATCGGCCGGCATCGCCTTCAGAATGTTGGTACAAGCCTTTTGGATGTCCTCAACGTCCTTATAACGGTTTCCTTTCATCGGCAAATGCAACTGACCGAATAAGTAGAAGTCACAGGGAGCCATATCAGGCGAATACGGTGAATGATTGATGGTAAAAATGCGATTTTTGGTCAAATAATCGGTCGTAACTAGGGCTCTGTGAGCCGGTGCATTATCATGCAATAAACGCCAACTTCCTTCCTCGCGATATTCTGGCCGAATACGACGAATGCGATGCACCAAACGCTTCAAAACTTCAACATAAAACAAAGCGTTAATTGTTTTTCCCGGTGGAACAAACTCTCGATGAATTATTCCCTTTGAATCGTAGAAACAAATGAGATGAGTTTTGATTTTTGACTTCTCACGGCGGGTTTTTTTTCGGATTTGGCTCATCTGGGTGCTTCCATTCGGCACTTTGACGCTTTGTTTCGGGATCATATTGAAAGCACTACGTTTCGTCACCGGTTACGATGTTGAACAAGAAATTTGGATCACGTCTGGCTTCCCGAACGATGTCTTTTGCGTGCTCAATTCTCTGCGCTTTTTGGTCGTCGGTTAAAGTGTGCGGAATGAAGCGAGAACACACTTTACGGAGACCCAAATGTTCGGTTAAAATGCGATCAATTGATGTTTTGGAGATGTTCAATTCCATTTCCATCAATTCCAATGATGATTTTGGCTGCATTTTGATAAAATCACTCACAGTTTTGATGGCATCGTCAGTAATCACAAATTTCGACTGGCCGACGTGTTCGTCGTCATTCAAGTCTTCACGACCATTCTTGAATCGATTCAACCACTCATTAACACGGCCACGGGATAAACAATCATCACCATAAACTTGCTTTAACAATTTAAACGTTTCGGTAAAAGTTTTACCAAGTTTAAAACAGAACTTAATATTAGCTCTTTGTTCGATCGAAATTCTCGTACCAAAGTTAAAAACATACTGTCACATTGTGCGGGATATTTCGGCGTCTACTAGACCAAATGTCATGAAATTTAGACAGTATGTGAATGAAAGATGTACCTTTCCAACGCATGTCCTCACACATAGATGGCGCCACCAGAAACGTCCCTATTGCAAAAGTCCTGTTTACTTTGGGACGCACCTTGTAGTTCTCAGTGAGAACTTAATACGGAATGATTTAGCTCAACCTAATCTCCCTCGACGAAAAAGTGTGTGGCTTATTGGTCTGCTGCCATAAACTTTGACTTCACATCTCGCGATTATCAAAAAGGTGAGCGCACACAATCCGCTGTCAACTGCCCAAAATACAACCAAGTTATCCAAGTTTCTGATTTCACTTGTCAGCCGACGTCAGTTCGCACGCGTAGTCCAGCTGTTGCAAATAAAAGCAATGCAAAACCTACAGCTCCCGCTTCACCGCTTGCAGCGCGCGACGCAACGCTATCGCAGTCATAATAGCACAACAACAACAACAACCGCGTATTGTAGTGAAAACAAAAATAATGCCAGCGTCTAGAAGCGGAGCAGCGCGCACAAACAAGAACGCCAACAATAGTAAAGAAACTGATAAGCCATCGCACCATTTGCGGCTATAAAACTGATTAAAGATTTACAACGAGAAATTATATTGCGACCGGTGCGACAGACATACACCGGTGGTGCCATAAAGCACTTTGCACGCTGTCAGCATCTTCACATATGGGACGGACAAATATTTGCTGCAATTGGATACGTTTACACATTTGTCTAATGGCGTCAGGCCTGGTGAGCTTCTAAGCGGGATTTGTGGCAGCTCGCACGGAATTTTTTCAGAAATTTCATTTGGCGCTTCCTATGGGAACGTCTTGCAAATGGTGTTGTTGTGCTGTTGCTGCAGTTCCGCAGTCGCTGTGCCGTCACGAGTGTTAACACAAAAGCCAGCTGCAGCGCTGCCGCCCACGCACGGCGTCCAGCGGTGTGACGGAGCGTCTGCCTGATAGCCGCACCGCATCAACCGCTACGGGGCGCAGCCACGGCCATTATCAATATTAAATTCACTCGCTTTCCACTCGGCCTACATGTTTACCAGGCCGCATGTGTGCAGCTGTGTGGCGCGTGTGTGTGGATGTGTGTGTATGCACTGTGCTATATAGTGTGCCAGCAGCACACACAATCGCCATTTTCCCGCATTATCCGCGCTGGAACGAGGATGAGTGTGTTTGCCAAGCGTCGAGGCGGCTGCTACCTACGACTCTTAGTTATTTGAAAAATCTCGCTGGAATCGGTTGTAACGCGCAGTCCGCACCACATCGTCGCCGCGCACAATTTAACTGCCGCGCCACGAACAATTAAACTTTGATCAGCTCACCAATTAAATCAATCGATCATGGCGGACAAGAGCCTTGTGAAGCGATCACAGTCCAGTCTGGGCGTGTATCACTATTATCACTCGGATTTTTACTACTCAATGCCGAATATCACCAGTAAGTCTTATCTATCTGTATGTTGCTTGTTTTTGGTATTTTTTCTGCTGAATTCATAAATAATAGCAACAAGAAAAAATAAAATTGTTTATTTTGTCACCAAAACAACAAGAACATTATTTTTCGCTGCAAGAATCTCGATTGTCTTTTTGCATCAGCAGAAGAAGAGCATTGCTGAAATGTTTCCATCGAAAATAATTCACTGATTGTTGCGATGTTTTGTCAGCAATTCCTTACAACTAATCAACAAATTTTTGAACTTAACCTAAGTAGAAAAAAGTAGAAAAAATGTTCACCTTTCCAGGAATGGAAACTGTGCACTTAAAGGAAGACCTTAGAAGACAATAGGAATTAAATTGCTGGTTTGCTATGCAAAATTGGGAGTACAAATGTTTTTTTTAATTACTTAAGAAGACGCTGAAACATATTTTAGTCTTAGAAAAATATTGGGCGGTATGTAATTGTTGTTGTTGTAGTTGGAGTACAAGTTGTTCAAACAAACGCCCTTTGCGGCACCAGATCGCCAATTGGAATGACAAGTCCTTAATTGTTGATCCGGAACTTTCTCAGACTACTTTGTATTAATTAAATTTTGGTAAAAACCTTCGGTTAGAGCCTGAAAACCCATTCTTCATACTCTTATCCCTTCATACCACTTGCTACATACGTGGAAAAAGTAACCACAAGTGAGACCTGGCTCATGCCTAAAAGAAATTTGTTTTTTGATTAACACATTAAAGGCGGGAGTCGTAGTACTACGATTTATCTCGACTGTAGCTTAGCCCTTTCCGGTCAATTTCCACATTTCTGGAGATAAACATTTTTCCTTCAAAATATTGACTCTTATTGAACATTTTAGCAATAAAATACAAAAAAATTTCAAAAAAATCATTTTGGTTAAGAATTACATCTTCATCAATTTTGTACAATGGTCCGCAAAGGAGTAAAAATTCATGAATTTTTGGTTTCGGTTTTTTAAGTTTTATGAACAATTAATTGATTCTTTTTTTAGAAAACATAAATTATAACAACAAAAAATCATGTTTATATATATAAACAATTGATTCACATTTATTCGGCCTTATATAACCGTTGTTGTTGTTGCAAAGCCTTTTCCTCTCAATAAAACACAGAATCAATTAAAATTCATACAGTTTTACAGAAAGACACTGAATATAGCACCTTCTTATTATCGTAGTGGGAGTGGCAAGTACGCATGTCTAACCTTACATAACCTGTGTCTGCCCAGTAAAACACAAAATCGTCTAGTAATTCTTTTTTTGATCGAAAATTGCCGAATAGTCGAATTTTATTAGCCACGTGGTTTACAGATGGGCGTGGCAGGCAAGCAAATGCAAAAAATCTGTTACCAAATCTATAACTTAAAAAAAATGCAAACATAACTTGCAGCCTTTGCTTTCCATTTGTACGATATATCGTACAAAGCTTTGCAACCGTTGTGGTCATTTGTACGATATATCGTACAATTTTTTTAAAGACTCGGGAAAAATATTTAGACCGAAAAAATGTTAAATTTAGTAAGTTCTATATATCAACTGAGATTCAAACTTTGAAATTGTTTCGCTTTTTGGTACCAAAAAGTATTACATATGTATTTAAAAATTCCTACGCAGAAGTACCGTCATTTGCTGGTTTTTCAAATTCTTGTAAAAAGCTGCTTACAAAACGCACTCATACTGTATAGGCTATTATGATTTATATTTTTAAACAGAATGATACATAAAAAATGCGTTCGCTGCCATATAAAAAATCGTCGAAAAAATTTTACGATATATCGTACAAATTTCCGGAAAGGGTTAAAGGCAGGAGTCGTAGTACTACGATTTATCTTTTGTAGTTTCTTATAGTTTTAAGAGTTGAAATAAACTTTTTTAAGTCTAAATTTTTTTATGATTACACAAAATATCGCCCGCTCTATGACGAAAAACGAGGCGGGGCGGTCGCCGCGTTACCTAGCATACTTTCGTCAAGATCCCCCGCCTTGACCGATCTATCCAGGTTTGAATCCAGTTTCGATCTATCAATTTCAACCCTCTGTAAATTTACCCATGAAAAAGGTATCCCTTATAAGTTTTTGTTAACTACTGGCCCTCAGATTCATTATCAGATTGTTGTGCCAGCTATATGTATATATATGTTTGTATTCATTCTCAAACCCTACCAGCCAAGCACAGCAACTTTTGAATAGGCTCAAGTCTCGTGCTTTCAAATTTAGTTCGCCCTATCGAAAACCTGCCATTGACTGCTGATAAAGAATTAATTTATGAATGTGTTATAAAAATAACACTTTACAAAGGTGTGGAGATTATTTTAGTGTTATACTATTCCTTCAATAAAATGATTCATGTGTTTTTAAAACATAATTTTTAGTTGCTGCTATTAGTTCTGCCTTCTAATTAAGGAACTTAAGCTACATACTTACATGTACTTAAAAGTTAATTGGTTTTATTATTGGTTAAATTTATTATTGGTGTATTTGGTAGATCTTTGAAATCGTTTTAGATGATTTTCGATTTCTTTGAAGGTTATATTAGTTTAGGGTTTGTTACTAGTTACTACTTTTAATTGTATTTCCCATTAAGATTACATCGTAATTATGTTTTTACATTTATCTTCAAACGGAAAATCGATTAAAAAAGTTGGAAAATCCTTGCTATGTTTGACCGTGAATTCTGAATATTTTCAGACAATAATTTAGGAACGATAAGTCACACATCAATTAAATTCACTACGAACTTACTATTTAGTCATGTCCTTCGATAGAGTGAATGGGGTGGGTATTTAACGACGGGGCGTGTCACCACCGATACAAGCCAAATCTTTGATATGAATATCTTTGAAATTGTAAGTCGTACAACACTGAAATTTAGTACTCTGCATTAGTACCCGGCATTGAACAAGGGGCGTGGCACATTTTTTGTGACCCAAACATTTTGCTGAACTATACAGCGGCCCATACACGATACAATCTGGTCGTGCGACCGGTCGTGCCAAAGGTTGGTCGTTAGGACACAAACGTTGCGATTTCCGACACAACTCGTTCGCCCAACTTCATTTTTCTCATAAATTTTGTTGGGTGCAGACGAAATGACAAGCAAAATAATTGCGCTTCTGATCATCAATGAAATTATAGAAGAGAAAAAGAGCAGTGGTAATTCAAAATTCAAACGCAGTGTTTTCTTAAACGCAGTGTCCGTGGAAATATTCTGCAATTCATCGTCCGAATTTTCATTTAGGTGATTTTTTTTTCATTGATCTTCACGCCCTCAATAGTACTATTGAGATACATTTTTTTCAGGGACCGTAACAGTTATAAGTTTTATTATAAAAATCAATGTTTAACAGTTATTTTTTGATTTTTATTTTATGACTCAACAAATAACAGTTATTTAGTATTTATATTTTAAAAATCCTTTAATAACAAGTATTTTTGATTTTTTTCTTATTAGTCCATAAGTAACAGTTTTCTTTCGATTTTTATTTTAGTTGACCTATGATAACAGTTATTGGTGACATTTATTTAAAAAAGTCATTATAAAAATTATTCAGTGACTTTTATTCATAAAAGTCATCAATAAAAATCATTCGGTGACTTTTATTTTTTAAGTCATCATTAAAAATCATTCAATGACTTTTATTTATAAAAGTCATCAATAAAAATCATTCGATGACTTTTATTTTTTAGGTCATCAATAAAAATCATTCAATGACTTTTATTTATAAAAGTCATCAATAAAAGTCATTAGATGACTTTTATTTATAAAAGTCATCAATACAAATCATTCAATGACTTTTATTTTTTAAGTCATCAATAAAAGTCATTAAATGACTTTTATTTATAAAATTCATGAATAAAAATCATTCAATGACTTTTATTATAAAAGTCATCAATAAAAATCACTCAATGACTTTTATTTATAAAAGTCATCAATATAAATCATTCAATGACTTTTATTTATAAAAGTCATCAATATAAATCATTCAATGACTTTTATTTTTTAAGTCGCAACATAAAAGTCATTTTCATTAATCGCAGTACTGGATTCATTAAATATCAAAATGTATATATATTCTTGATCGGCTGAACAAAAACAATAGAACAAACCACATATATATTACGAGAAGGGCCCACGAGAAGGGCTTAAAAAACATCATTTGTACCTCATTTGAAGTGCTTTCACCAATTTTGATGTCAAGCCATCTTTTAAATCATGTTTCCACATAAAAAATTTTAACCCATCGTTGGGCCAGTTAAATTTTGATTTTCGAATAATTATAAAATACGTGTCGAATAAGTTTTGATCTAGAATATTTTCGGGAAGTTCAAATTCAATACCCGACAAATTTAGATATTCCAGTAGTGCAATTAATGACTTTTATGTTGCGACTTAAAAAATAAAAGTCATTGAATGATTTTTATTGATGACTTTTATAAATAAAAGTCATTGAATGATTTTTATTGATGACTTTTATAAATAAAAGTCATTGAGTGATTTTTATTGATGACTTTTATAATAAAAGTCATTGAATGATTTTTATTGTTGACTTTTATAAATAAAAGTCATTTAATGACTTTTATTGATGACTTATAAAATAAAAGTCATTGAATGATTTTTATTGATGACTTTTATAAATAAAAGTCATCTAATTACTTTTATTAATGACTTTTATAAATAAAAGTCATTGAATGATTTTTATTGATGACCTAAAAAATAAAAGTCATGGAATGATTTTTATTGATGACTTTTATAAATAAAAGTCATTGAATGATTTTTAATGATGACTTAAAAAATAAAAGTCACCGAATGAGTTTTATTGATGACTTTTATGAATAAAAGTCACTGAATAATTTTTATTATGACTTTTTTAAATAAAAGTCACCAATAACTGTTATCATAGGTCAACTAAAATAAAAATCGAAAGAAAACTGTTACTTATGGACTAATAAGAAAAAAATCACAAATAATTGTTATTAAAGGATTTTTTAAATATAAAAAAAAAATAATTCTTATTTTTTTATATTTCCGTAAAAATTGCATAATAAAAGTTTATTGCCAAATATGATTCTTGACACGAAAAGAAATCTGTTGGTATATTTAATTTATTTGTGTGGCTTTTCCTTCATAGTAAACTTTTCAAATATAGTTTTCATAAATAACTGTTATTTCCGGTCCCTGATTTTTTTATAGGCTGTCAAAAGTTTTTCATGAGCGGTATGATGAAAACTTTTATTTTTGTATTTTCCACATTTGTTGTTCCATAGCTCCGGCAAATTTCGATAAGCTTCGATAAAATTGCTGCAGTTTTCGTTGCGCTCGTCCATTTCGTTCGCAACTCACAAAAGCTGAAACACGAATGAACTCAAAAAATGGCACGAAATTGTACAACATACCCATATACGTTGCGACCGCTCACACAACACGACCGAAATATCAAAATATTTTGATTTTCATACAACCAGTTGTGCGACACGTACAACTGCGCTACACACGATGCGATTTTTTGTACAACCTTGTCCAGTTGTACAACGAATCGCAACGTGTATGGGCCGCATAAGTCGCTCAGCAATGAAACTAAGTACGAACCTACCATTTCCCCCTTCGACAGAGGGCATTGTGCGGGTATTGAACAAGGGGCGTGGCACCGCCCATTTAAATTAAATCTAGTTAAAGCGCAGTCCATTTCTTCACTGAAACTTTGCAGCAACATCGCTGATTTGTGTGCCTCGATTGTGTTAAGCAGTAGCTCTTCCTCTTCCTTTACTTGGTTTTCTTCGTCAATTTGCATCGCCATAGATTCGACGTATTTCATTATAAAAAAAAATGTTGAGCGAGACGAAGTTCGCCGGGTCAGCTAGTTTATTTATACATTTAAGTTGGGGAATCTGTAGGATTCATGAGGCAAATGAGGGGCCAAATGTAATTCTTCTAATCAATAGATAGACAGCTCTGGCCGTGCGGTCTGGAAGGTTTTCACACGCATTTTTTTTAAACAAACACTGCTCCGACCTCAGAACTACCGTTAGTATTTTGTTGTTGTTGATCAAAAAATAATAGTTCGGTAATTACACGTTAAATTTGTTGTGCTTATTTGAAGAGCAAACAGGCCCTGCAGCTATTTCCCCTTTGAGGGAAATTCCATGTGCAAACTGCAGCCAACTTTGCTATGTAATGAGGGAAATTTTTGACACACGCACACACATGCAACTGTGAAGTGGACAATTTGACGTTACGTTTTGTTGTTTTGTTCGTTGATTGGTTTGTTTTGATTTTTCAACAGACTCGTTCGATGTACGTTGGGTTTGTCTGGGCGGGCGCACGAATGGTGCGAGCGCGTTTGCGCGAGCGAGTGAAAAAGCATATGCATGTGTGAGTGTGTGTCTATGAAGAGTTTTCCCATGCATTGGGCGGCCAGTCGCAGTCAGCGTGATTGTGCGACTGTGAACAGGTCATTTGGCTGAGGGAAAATGGAAATTTAAGTGAATTTGTGGATTTGACGAAGCAGTCAGAAACGTTTATAATCGAAACTGGATTTTAGAAGAGTGAATACTCCAAATACCGTACGACATATTTAAATTATATGCTGTAAACAGGTTGAAACCATTTCAAGTTGATTTGCATAAAAATTTACGCAGTGCGGTGTATAAATTACTGCATTAAGCTATGCTCCAAGATTTTCTGTATTGAAATTGCAACGCTTCCTGTGATAGGGACACTGGATATTTTTTGAAATGCCTGAAATGGAAACTGTGACAGTTGCGCGTATTTGGAGCGCAACGCACCCGAGATAACAACGGCCGCTTATCAGGCGCAGGGAATTGAATGCAAGACGCGCACTGCAAGTCGACCTGGACAAGGCGCTACAAACGCTTTGGAACGCGATGCGCTTTGGTTGCGGCGGGGGTAATGGAGGGCAACGAAGCCGGCGCTCACACTTGAACTTGACTGATTTTCGAGCGTGTTTACCTAAGAGTCAAATAAGTTGCTTGTTTTGACACTTTGGCAGCTGCAGTACGTTTGCCATTTTACACTAAATAAAACGTGTCTCCGACTGAATAACAAAGATCAAACATACACAATTTACAAATAAACAACGAAAAAAGCATCGCGTAAAGACAAATAGACACCAAAAAATAGCGCCAAAATATTAAATATACATTTGTACATAATATATATACAAACCGTGCAGTTGTAAAGTTTTTTGACGTGTGAGTTCATTGTTTCTAGCGTAAACAAAAAAACAATACGAATCCACACAACAACAAATGTTGACAACGAAAATCGTTGAATTACGGCGCTTTGTCATCTTTCACAAAATTTTCTCTATCAAAATACATATAAAAACAACCACGAAAAACATGAATAAAAACAACAGCAACAAACATTAAGAGGCACAGTCGCGACAATAACAAAAAGTGTTGTATTATAGCAACAACATTTTGACACATTTGTAAGTATCAGCAGAGATTAAATAGTTAAAAAAACAATTTTTTTTTATTTATATTGAATATTCTGTGGAATCAGTTTATAGCTGACTTAGTGTAGAAATATTTTCACTAAAATTTTCTACAAAATAAATTTTCTGCTCATTGTGAGTTAACCTCAAAAACCTTTAAACTCTGTTTAGGACAATCAATGCCCTATGCGCTTTATTATTCCTTTGAAGCATAACAAAAATGCTAATTAAGGCCGTTCGACAACAAGCTAATCATTTGTAGGGTACGTGGCCGGCATTAGGGCACACAAAACTTTTATGGGTCAATGTCTTGATTTTGTTTTTAAGATAAACCATGAGTTTAATATTTTGTTGTGTTGTTGTGTTATTATGTATAGAAATATGAGCCGTTCAGTGCACAGAGTGATTAACTCCACTTTTTGAAAAATCTTAAATTTAAGTGTCAAAGCACTTGGTATAGTCATAACTTCTTATATTTATTTAAAACTTTCCTGAATAGTAAAGATTAACACCATTAAACGACAAAATATATATATTTGAATTTAAATTATAAAGGGAATTTAAAAAAAAACAAATTTATTTCATCGCATTTCTCAACTTTTTGTTTTATGGAGTTAATCGATTTGTGCACTGAGCGGCTCATATAATGGTATAAAAATACTTAAATTCGAATAATACGAAAATTAAAATTCAGACAACGTCAAAAGTTTCGTGGTTTCGTAGAAGCCGTTTGCCCTATTTTCCTCATTTACCTTAACTGCAATTCAAAGAGCACACATACAGACAAATACCTATATTGCAGTCGAATCAAAGTGAAGGCCGTCGGTCTCACTCACAGTGAGTTGTCCAAAAAGCAAGACGACAGGGGAGCACCTAGCGGGAAGACCACTTGGGGACACTTGTCCGTAAATACCCCGTCTTGCTTGCCTTGACGTCGCTATGTGCTAGAAACTAGTGTCGTTTGGCCGTATTGAACCATTTTCTACTATTTTTACTTTTGTTAATAACATTTTTATATTTCCCTGGTTTTATATTTCAACTGGTTATTGTTAATATTGGCGTTTAGTTGGCAGTCTTATAAATGATGAAACAGACCAACGACTGCTCACACATGAAAGCAATCTAAGAGTTTATAACTCAATTTATTGCAGGCAGATATCGTCTTAGTTGTTGTTTGGCGTTTAAAATTGTTGACCAGTATAGAGAAATAAATAAGAATGAGTCGGTTCAGAGCGATTGAAAGATTTTTCTGGAAAAAGTTGACAACAAAAGACTGCTGTAAGAATTAGGAAAAAATCGTCATTAAGACATTTATATTTTCTTTAAATAGATCTGTGTGAACTAGTAAAGATGTTTTGAAATTAACTCAAAATTGTTTGCAAAATAAATTTATAATAAGAAAATATTATTAACAAGTTTAGGCAATATTGGCAAAGCATTGTTTGCTTCAACACACTGCAATTCATTTAAGTTGCGCACATTAAATTGTAAAATTTAATTAAATGTAAACATTTTTATACTAACATGTTTGTGCAAATCTTTAGATACTTTTGCATTCATTTGAATAGCTGAATAATTAATTTATGGCACATGTCGATAGTGCAATCACCCGGCGGCATTTCATTTATAAATTCCCTGCCAGGTGTCAAAAGTTGTATTTTTATAAACAAATGATTAAAAATTGGAACAATTTGCTTAATACGAGCAATAATTGTGTGTTTATTTATTATATATTTTTTAGTTTATTAATTATATATTATTATATAAATATTTTAGCTACAACTAAGTAATATTTTGGGTGAATTGACAAGCGACTTCAAACGATTATTCAGCGATATTTCTTACCCACATCTTTGATATCCTAAACACTGTAAATAAGTCAAATCGTACATTGCGGCGCTAGCTAAACTTATTGGAACGGTATTATGGGTTATTAATAAATTTCTGTACACAATGTTATAAAAATTTGTTTATATTAGACAATCGGATAATTGTGAAAGAAGATGTCATATATGTACTACTTTTTGTAGATTTCGTGTTTAAGGTTCTTTTTTAGAAACCTATTTTAGAAACCTATTAAAGATTTAATAGTAAAGTAAATACAGAGCTTATCTTGAATAGTTTTTCGGCAAGTTTCATGCCCAGACAGCCACCTTAACCTAACCTAACCTAACACTTTTACCGTAAAACGTCTAGACTCAGCCTTGTCTAGCACCCATAACTTTCTGAAAACATTATTTATTACTTGCTCATACAATCACTCATCGATCACTCATCGAATTAGCGTTTCTTGCCATGTAGGGCGCTTATCAGTTCTATGCTGAAGGAAGCGAAGCGGTCGTTATCATGACCGATCGGTCATTCAGCTGGTTGCGATAACCAGTGCGTGAACGAAACGCCGCTCAATGCCAATGTAACTTTACCTAAACCGACTCTCTGAATATATTCTTAGAAAACTATTTGCATGAGTAGAGCGCAAACTTGTTAATTTTTCCGCAAATATTGTTGGGGAGAGTGAATGACATGCAAGTTGCACATCAGTCATTGGAGTTTGGTCTACTCAATGTTTAGGCTGCATTTATTCATAATTGTTGCAGTCGTAATTGCCACTTGGGACTCTATCTAAATATTGTTGTTGCGCTCTGAGCTTGCACGACCGATTCACGTTCAGCAGCTAATAAAAAACTAAAGGTAAACTTGCAGGAACTACAGGCGGTCATACAGACAGCCGAGAGAGAGAGAGATACAGAAGATACAGATTACCTAAGTTAATGAATTACTAGTCTGATAAGGTCTAGAAGACCGTTTAGTGATGTCAAAAACTGATTGGAATGCTACAAAAGACATTTGTCTACGTTCAGTAAAGTTTTATTTGAAGAGAAGATCCAGGATTAGGGCAAACTAAGGTAATTTTCAAGGAAGGTCAAATTGAAGAACAAGAGAAGAACAAATTGAGTAGTAGATCTTTTTGCTTATATATGATCTGAACAAATATCTGACATAAGAATGTTAGCAAAGACTCAAGTTCCTTATCAAATCGTAGAACCAGAAAATTAGATTTTTTTAAGCTAAAAGAACCAAGGAATTTAGATTACATGATACGACAAACTAGATGTCTGCCTTTCAACAAGTCAGAGTGGAGGGATGTCGTCTTAAAATTCGAAGCATTGCTTTAATTTCGGAAAGATTCTTAATCCCTTCAATAACCGTTTTGAATCGCTGTATCAAACCCAAATTGTAATGCAATTTATTTAATTTTAAAATGCCAAGTCAAATTTTTCCGGATCCCGTCTATTCGCAACCAATATTTGGTCTGAACATTCCCAAGCATTTGACATAATTACGTTCGACACATCTAAACGTCAATGCCAATATTTGGTTTTCAATTATCTGATGCGCTCTCGCTTCGGTATTGAGGCTGGTCCGTCGACCGTTCGGCGCCTCGACCGTGGAGCGCAAGCTGCCTGCGCTTTCATCTGTAGAGCGCACAATCTGCTCGCCGTCTCGCAAGTAAACACCGTTAATTTCGTGATTCGCAGCTGATACGGTTAACTCGGCGATACGCGCAACAACACAGCATTTGATTATCAACTCAACTCCGGTCGAGTACGTTAATCTGTCGGTGAATTTTCGGCGCAAATTAGCTATACGGAATATTTTTATTCTTCCACGTTCCGATATTGAAAATCTAAAACTATTTAAATGCCTAACGAAACAATGAAGATCTCCGAGTATTACTTTGAAGGTATTCGCCGCCCACGCAGTCAACTTGACAAAAGTATTTTCCGTTGAATTTGGCTTTTCGATAATGTATGTGTATTTCTTCTATTGCAGAGACCGACAAGATGCACGGCGTCAAGCGGGTGGTCGTCTTCTGCATACTGATCGTCATACTTCCCGCCACGCTGATTATCATCCCGCTGTATCTGCGCCGCACCGTCTTTGCCGACGTTATCTACCCGGTGGCCGAGTCGGATATCATCGAGATACGTGATGGCATTTCGTCGATCTTCTGCCAGCAGCACTCGCTACGCATGAGCTCCAACTTCAATGCGTTTCAGCTGCGCAGCAACCCGGAAATCTCCACAAACCGCAAGCACATACGGCTGAAGAAGTCGATGACGCTGCCCGACGACACGCTCGAGTACTGGGGCTTCTATCTGCTGAAGGGCGCCAAGGTGCATCTGAAGTTCTGCTCGCGCTACGACGGATCCCGCATACTGGTGGTGAAGGGGCAGCGCGATCTGAAGATGTGCGGCCTGCTCGATCACAACAAGAACAAGATGGGCGCCAATTTGGCGCAGGGCCACGAGCAAGTCAAGGTGTTTTTCGAGGACATAACGGAGTTTGCGGAGAATGTGCCCGTCGAGGACGTGGAGAACAAGACCGTTTCGCGCGATCTGATGGAGGCGGAAAATCATGGCGGCGAAGATCTGAGCGAACATGCCGTGGAGGAGGCGTTCGCGCGCGCCAAGGCGGCCAATGTGTCGCTGCACAATCTGCCGGTGCCGTCGGTGAAGCCAGCCAAGGTGCAGCGTAAGAAGCTGAAGAAGGGCTCGCCCAACTCGTTGCGCTATGGCAAGTCCAACGATTCGGCCAATGTCAGCGACGTCGCAGAGTCGCACACGCAGTGGTCGGAGGAGACTGCCGATTCCAATGCGGCTACGGACGCACGCAGGCGCCGACGTCGCCATCATGCGCCGAATGCAGCAGTGGATGAGGAGTTTTTGCGGCGTCACCAGAGCGCCAACGAGCGACATCGCGAGCAGCTCACCGAGCAGCTGAACAAGAGCCGCGCCAAACGTGACCACATCTACGATCGCAAGTACAGTCACGGCGGCAATGCGGTCAACTTTACTGAAACCGACGAATCGAATTCGGTGTCGAGCTTCGAGACGGGACTGTTTGAGTGCTTCAACGGCGCTATTCTGCTGGCAGAGGGCTTTCCGCCTTCGGCCGATTGTCTGAATGCGCACTTCCTGGAGAACGGCTCGCACCGAATGCTGTCCAAGCACGAGATCACCCAAGACGGCTACTACTACTATATCTTCTACAGCGACAACGATCTGGTACGCAACGATATACACGCCATTTTCGATATTTACAAGCCGACATTTCAATACTCGAACGTGAGCGACTCGCAGGGCTGTGTCAACTCGACCAACTGCACGTTCTCCATTGGCTTTCTGTCGGACGAAATTGTGGTGGTCGAGATGCCGACACGGGACGGCATCGAGCACGAAGACGACGATATAACCTATCTGATCTCAACATGTCATCCGCGCACGGAAGTCTATGCGATTTTCCCCATTGCGGTGCTCATACTGATATTGAGCTGCTCCTTTTTATGAGCGGCTAATGGTCTGAATATCTTTTAGTAGGGGAGGGTTGTATAATGAAAACATTTTCAAAGAAGTCTGGAAGAAACGAGCGATAGTGCGGAGAGACAGACCGAGACGATTTTAAGATGGTTTTTTGAAGAATTTTTAGAGACGGATTTTGTATAAGAAAATTTATGTCTGAAGAGAATCTAGTTTGAGTCTCACTGTTTCTCTGCATAGAGTTTAATAAGGATATTTTTTATTGATATAACAAACAACTAAAGAGTCGCAAAATAATGAAAGGAAACAACGATAATTGTACACATTAAGCATAATGTATGTATGTAATATAATGTATGTAGGTTTAAGTATATGTAGATATAAACATTTTGTCATTATGATATGAGAATGCATTATTCCGCCTTGCAATATGTACAACTATCACTTTGAAGAATCAGTTAGTTTTGTATATTTATTTTACATTATGCAAGATAAAACCATATATTTTTTAAACCACGTGTAGCGAATGACATTAAGTCACTCTTGTTCAAATTAGAAAGCATACTAATGAGATTTTTGTGATCTTTTGAAAGCTAACAGCCCGTAAATTTTGATCATAATAATGTCAATAGGAGATAATTTCAAATGTTACAATTATGAATTTATTTGCAATATTCTATTCAGCAAACAACAAAAAAAAACGGATGTAAATAACATAATTAAAACAAAGCCCCAAAAGACAAATAATTTGCAAGCATTTGTGCTTTTTTCTAACAAGTTTTTGTTTTTAATTATGTCACTATGTCACCATTGATAGCCACCATATATAACGACATTCATTAGTTGATATTGTAGACAAATAGATGCGTATTGTTGTTGTGCTGTGGTGTGAATTAAAGTTAACTCATGAAAACATATCAATGGGCAACATTCGCCACGCAGATATCAGAATCACAAACAAATACCGAACAAATAAAATCATTAGTTATGATAGAAAATGTGAATTCTACATGAACCGGTGCCTTATACAAATATGCAAGATTATTTTTATATGTACTTACGTTTAGCAGTGTTATTGTACTAATATTTTACACAAAGCATAAAGATTATAGAATAAATAGGAAAATACTTGTATGAGAAAAATTCCATAAATATTTTTAAGTATTGCGTTTTAGAAATTAATATTTGGACTTTGAAATGCTTGGAAATGCTTTATAAAGCTTTTATAAAATAGATTTGATTTTGATTTGGAATTTTTAGAGACATTTTGGGCTGTTCAGAAGTTGCTCAAGAAATTCATTTCAGGCCTTTTTTGGAATACTCAAAAGTTCTCAAAAGAAAAATTATAATTTTTTTTAATTTACATTTCAGAGTTCATTTGAAGAGTTTATCTACTAAATTTGCTCTCAGTTAAGACATAATTTTTTTTTGTTTTCAAATGTTTATGAAATAATAAATGTTTTCGAGTTTCCACAATTGTCTTGTATTTTTAAAAAAGGATGCTGGCAACTTACATATTAGATTTGGAAAGCATCAGGTAAGATTACTGAGGTTTTAAAAGGATATTTTATTTCTCGATATTTTTTAATACATTTTATATTTGTTTATATTTATTTTTTAAATTTTATATTTTTTGAATATTCTTTTTGTTTCTGTAAATGTTTTCATGGTCCAGATGCTTGCGTGTATCTTTTAAAGCTCGTGGCATAAGAGTGTGTATTACTGTGTGTTGACTAAGGCCTTTCAGTCCTTCTCGGATCGTATTGTGATATCAACTGGAACTATATATTTTAAATATATTTTGTATTTTAATTGTACTTTTTAGCAATCAAATTTTTTTGTCACCAAATTTTTGTTTCCAATGGCTGGCTCTCTCTTCTCAGAGACCCTCGCATTGTTTCGCTTCCGCTCTTTTGGATTTGTGCGCAATTACACTCTCAGTGGCCTAATTGCCGGCTGCTTTGCCACTCGACGTGACAGCAGATTGCAAACCCCCAAACTTGTTAGCTTAGCATTTTCTCGGTAAGACAATTGTAAGCACTTCGTACGGTATGCAAAGTTGCAGTTGCACAGACGAACGCAGCCTAAAACTATACACAAAAAACCATTTGTGAAATTTTTCTTCGGCGTCTGTTGTGTGTGCCTTGCATTTCCTTAACGTCAAAATTGACTTTGATGGGGTTGTTTTTTGTTTTTGCAATTTCGCTCTTTGCGTAATATTCTCCCATTGTGTTGTGTGTGTGACTCAAAGCGTTTCGGCGAACACATGCAAGTTAAGTGTTATAGAAACAACAACAAATGCAATGAAGTATAACGAGCTAAACAGCTGCTGGCCGCGTCATCCGAATGCCCGCCGCACTATTAACGAGGGAGAGAATGTCGCTGACAGATGTGAAAATACGTACGAAATAAAAGAAAGAATTTCATATGAGCGATGGCAACGTTCGCGTGAATGCTCAAAATTGTGTACTTACTCACTGCGGATGTGATACCCTACAGATGACAGCTGTGGGCATATTCTGTCAATGGAGAAGAGAAGAGTTTGCGAATTATGCGAATTGAGTGTTGAAAGTATTAAGTGACCGAATCTTTTACAGATTCGTGACACATTTCTCTAATTTCACACCCATCGAAAACTAATGTGTGAAAGGCAAATCTACATTGTGACAAAAGGCTAAACAGATTTGTCAGCTTAAATGAAAACAGAATAACATTACAAAAGTTAGGGAACGAGACTTAAAGCAATGAGTGATCGTAATGATAACCCAACGTACCCCAACATACCCCAATGTAACGCCAAATGCAGCCGACTTGGACCGCACCACAAACACTCCCAAACGTAGTTTGAGTTGTCGACTCATTTTGCGATGTGTTTTCGAGGGAGACTTTTATTGTCGTCTGCGCGCAGTGGCATTTGTTTTGCTTTTAGTGAGGGCGCCCCAGTGTTGTCGACGTTGTAGCTGCTGCTCATATATGTATGTAGTACTTCATACATATATGTATGTATGACGCTGCTAAACAATAAAATTGCCTTTTTTGTCTTTCAAATTAAACAAAAAATATTCATACAACTTTTTTATCAGCAGTCTTTTAAAAACTGCCTGCGAACTAAGTGACATTTTCAAAGTTAAAGTGAGAACGAACGCGTAAAAGTAATTGTGCTGCATCAAAGTAAACAAACCCCTAAACGCAACGCAACCGGGACAAATTCAGTTTGACTGGCAACACTGCAAGCGGTGTGGCGCTTGCAGTGGGGAGCAGCAGTCACCACCGACCGACCAACAACAGAGAGCGCCGATAGATGTGCAAGGCCGAGTTGCGAGTGCTGAGTGCGAGCGCGAACGCGGTCTGTCGAGTGTCGAGGCGTTGCGCGCATTTCGTAGCCGAGCCACCACCATCGGGCAGGAGTCGATTTTGTTGTGTCTTGTGCGCTGTGCTCATTGCGGCAATGTCAGAGCGACCGAATAATTCGAAGGCGTAAATACAGATTTATTATGCGAATGCAAGTGCGGCGACAGCCAGTGGTCGGTCAATGGTGAAGTGAAAACTTGTGAGTTGAATATTTAACGGTTTCGTTTCGGAGCAACGCCAGCAGCTGATGCTGGCGTGGACATGGCGGCCGCTGCAAGGATCGGCCTCGTGTGACAAATCTGCAAAAAATCAATTGACCACGTCTACGAGAAGAAAAGCAGCGTAAGTTTGACATTGGCTCCAATTAGCTTGCCATCTGAATTGCATTATTGGCGGCGTTCAGGGCGCAGAAATCTGTGCACTAATCAAGAAAACACTGCAACGCGAATTTGATATTCCGAGTGCGATAAATGTACGAGCGCACAATGTGCAATGTGTGCGGCAGGTTGTCGCAGCGAGCGAACATTTAAATTCCAACAACTTGCTGTGGGGCGTAAGAGGCACAACGCCGCACACCGCCCTGCGTCTGGTAGTGTTGCCAGGCGTTGGCAGTGTTGCCAAACGACAACCAGGCGTCTGTCCTGCCGGCAGTTGGAAATTTGACACGCTCTACTGTGGCGCTCACGGCGTAGAACACAAAAAGCCACACAGCTGTTCAATGATTGAATTGAATCCAATCACTGGGACACAGTGTGATGTGACTTGGAAAAAAGTTGGCAACTATGTGTAAACAATAAATAGTGTGTAAACAAATTCTGGCTAAACAGCAGTTTCGTTTGGAACTATGCAACTGAGACCACTGAGTTGCTGTGAATGAGCAGCACGGAAGTCAACGCTGCTGCACTTTTGAAAATTACTAAAATTTTGAAGCGCTGTGTAGTGCAGTGATTATAATGGCTATGAACAGTCGTTACAGACCATTCGCGAGTATCAAAGTGGTCATCACTGCTGTAGTGTCTTCCAAGTGAATGTGAAGGAAAGCATTGAGCGAAAGCAATTCGTTTAAAAAGAGGACAGTTGGAAAGTGATGTTGTTCGTAAAGCTCAGGACTTGGTACCAGTTACATTTGAGGCTATTTTCTGTTGCAGCAAATCTCTCAAAAACATTACCAACAAAGTACTTATTAACCCTTTCAGTCACAATGTCCAATATATTGGACTACAGCCCATACAATTCATACAGAACGGGTTTATTTTCATGTCAAGAAATCATTAGATTTATTGTTTAGGTTGTGATTTAATTGAAATATGAGTCATATTTATTAATAAATCTAATGGGGAAACTTAACACTTAAGTCGTAGCTATAACTTGTATAATATTACACATACTCGTATGTTCAACAACACGAATGAATGCAGAAAAGTAGGAGAGTGTGGTGCCTACAGGGTTAATTGATAGGGTAGTAAACTGTGTTGGAAGGCTGGAGTTTAGCTTAGTTAATGACGCACGGTGATTTCTTGAAAACAAATAACTAAGCCGTACTGTTGTTGTTTAACATACAAAATTCTACAAAACAGCTTTCTTGACATTTACTCGTAGTTTTTTCGCACTTTCTGGACTTTCTTAAAGTCAGAAAATACAGCTGTTAAAAAGTTAATTTACAACATGACTAACTAAATATACATTTAAGAATGCTTAGTGTATATAAATTTTGTTCATTTCTTCAATATTGTATAACTTTTTAGAACATTTTTTTTACTCTTTGAGAACATACTTTTTAACTATACTTTTTTACTTTTTTGAAGACAGAAGTGGCAGCTGCATTATTTCTAAAGAGCCTAAAGAGCATTTTAGATAATTCTAGAGTGCATATATAAAGATTAATCAATATTGTCCCTTTGATACGAGGTGTGACAATTAAGTAATGAGACTGATTCCATAAAAACCGTATATTTAAAAATTATTCTGCAACTCTGCCATCCCCTTCAAAGTAGTCTCCTTGGGCAGCTATACAGCGCGTTTTCCATGCTTCGTAACATTTCTGGAACGCTTCGACAGGGTTGTCCGCGAGTACCCTCGTCACGGCCGCCTGGATGTCCGTAATCGACTCAAAATGGGTTCGTTTGACCACCGGTTTTGTTTTAGGGAACAAAAGAAGTCACAGGGGTACATATCGGGCGAATAAGGAGGCTGTTGCAACACGGCGATCCCTTTAGAGGCCAAATACTGGGACACGCTGAGGGCGGAGTGGCACGGCGCGTTGTCGTGATGAAGGATCCAGTTACGAGCGATTACTGGGCGCACCTTGTTGACTCGTTTTCGCAATCTTTCGAGTACTTGGCGATAGCAGACTTGATTTATGGTTTGCCCCGATGGAACAAATTTTTTGTGGCCGATTCCACAGCTATCAAAACGCAACGCTATCACCACCAACACACGTCTACTCAACACGACACAGTAGGCGAACTAAACAAGCTAGAGTGATGGTAAATATATCAATGGAGAGGTGAAGGATGCCGGGGAAGGGAGTTTCAAGATCGCAGGTTTATCACAAGCGCGGCAATAAAATCAGTATCATTACTTAATTGTCACACCTCGTATATCGCCCAAAGCAATTATTAATATTTATACCATCGATATACTACTAAAACTACTAGTTACGAATTTGCAATACTTTTTGCAAGCGCTTTCATTAGTTTATTAGTATATCGTGGATTTTATATAAGCAGAGTTTTTGCGAGCAGTTTGCTTGAAATCAGCCGGAAGTGTGCCCACTATCAGCGCAGCCATCGCACTCGAAAGCAGTAACCAAAACAATAACAACATTAACAAAAAAGAAAAAATAAACGCATGTACATACATGCCTACAACTTGTACAAGCGACACGATACAAAAGCATACTAACCGCGAATGCGAATTGTATTTATCACAGAAGCGCGCAACAACAATTCAATTGTAACATATTATTATATTTATGCATGAAAATCTCCAGCGCAACTGCTGCTGCTATCAGAATGCCGCTGTCGCACGCCCGCTCGTCACTGCCGTACGCTGGGCGGCTTCTTGTCCGCACGACAGGCCCGCGATCAGTCGCGGTCCATTGAGCGTTTGTGCACGCCATCCATCGGTGCGGTTTAATGGGTGCCTTTCTGAGCTGTAATGTTGTTGTTGCTATGCCTGTCAGTTGTCCGTTATAGTATTGCATGAGAGCTGTCAAGTGCCGGCCAGAGGTTTGTCCGCTCACTTGACTCCGTCCGAGTGCATTGGGTGACACTTCAACTCGCGGCCCTAGCCGCGTATCTGCCGCTGCGGCGCGTAGTGCATTTACTCGTAATTGCGGTTGCAGATAATTTAAGCGTGATTCGTCGATATTGCGTTGCTCTGCGGCAGCGGCTAATTGCTTCGAATTTGATTAGATGGCTAATTAAAAGACAAATAATAACTTCGCTTTGGCTTTAATTCAATAATTGTGGCGGTGCGTTTGTGCAACAGACTTTGGTTCGTTTCTCAATTGTACTGACGGCGCAAAATTGACCCAACACTTAGGAGTTTGTTAAACTCTGACCAGGGGTTCACAAGTGGTCTTATTTCTTGTTTACTAGTCTTCTGAAGTTTATCTTCTTCAAAGCCATTAAATGCCCATAAAGCTGCCATAACTTCAGTGCTACGAGTGTAAAAACCGCAAATAGTGGCAGATTGATTCGAAACTAGTCAGATAGCTACGAATCTCCTCAACTGTCAATGGACACCTCGAAGTGCAGTGCTATTTATAAGTTTGATGAGTTATTTGGATACTCCTACAAACTCTTGTATGCACTATCTGCGTATGCACATATGTACGTATGTACGTGGGTGGTCCGATAAGTACAAAAGAAAAACGAAAATTTTGGAAAAGTGGCAATTTATTTCTCAACTTAGTCTCCTTTCAACTCGATACACTTGACCCAGCGATGCTCCAACTTCTTTAACCCGTCTGAAAAATACGTTTTCTGGAGGCCTCCGTGGCGGCGATACCCTCCTCATTCGACTCAAATTTCTGCCCGGCGAGTGACTTTTTCAACTTTGGAAACAAAAAGAAGTCACACGGGGCCAAATCTGGAGAATACGGTGGATGGGGCAGCTGTTCGTAGCCTAAGCGACCAATTTGGCGAATCACCGACCGATATTGCTCTTTTTCCATTTTTCTAAAATCCACGGACACGTTCGTTTCCACACGCGGTCAAAACAAAACTACAAATCCAATATGGCTGAAATTTTGACAGTAGCCGTCTACGAGGATGTACTACACGATAGTAAATTTCTCTTACGATAGTGGCACCATCGGGCGGTAGGGCTAAGTACTTATCGGACTGCCCACGTATGTGCAGCTTTATAGGGAAGCGGCACCGCATGCAAATGTATGCAACGCACGTACTCTGAAAATATGCGAGAATAAATTTTCATGAGCTGCAGCTCATGTACACCTCTAGTCTTAAAATAATTCCTTTTAAATTTACTCGTATACCCACTTAGATAAAAATAAGTATGCCTATCTGCTGGAGGATATGTCTTGGCTCTGCCAGCACGCACACGATTTAACTTGTATACAAATATTTGCTTTGCTAGAACATAACAACTTCTTCTATGAATGAGAAAAGAAGCCATTAGCAAAGACTAAATCGACTAAAGTTTTTGTACACAAGCTATGTGTGTTGACAGAGCTTTGTTGCTGATGAGCTTGTCTACCCTGCAGGTCAAATATATATAATCTGATGTCATAAGTTTTTTTTCTAAATAGCATAGCTGATAAATTAGTGTAATCATAATCTAAAAATTTCTCAACGTAAGCGGCACTTGAGCAACACAAACTTGGCGATTCCGCAAAGATAAGAACAAATGTTGAAAAGTAGGGCAGTCAGTTGATTAAAGCCTAGAATATAAAAATATATAAAAAAAATTGAAAATAAACATTTCAGCTTAGAGCTGACAGAGAGATGAGCGCCTTTTTGTGCTAATGCGGAGAAAAATAAGCGAAGCTTAAGAAGAGAAAATATGAGCGTTGAAGACGGTGAAATTAATGGTTTAATCATTTTTTTTTGCTTTCTGTTTGAAACAATTTGACATTCATATAGCAGATAATCTTTTTTATATGTATATAAAATTACATTCTCATGTCGGTAAGAATGTGGGTGTCTCTAGCAAAGTTAAGCAGCGACTAGGGTCCTCTTTGAACCTCGACAAGGAAGGGGCCCCTAAGTAAGTCGCAGTCTTACGAAAGCAGGACAGGAGCAGCGGAGGAGCGGTGCTCCAGGGTTTTCTTGGCAAAATTTTCTGTGCATTTTTGGTATTCATCCATTAAACAGCTTTTTAAACTCAACTTTATCTGGATCAGAGTTGTCCTTGAACTATTTATATGCATTTATTTCGAGCTCATAGATTGACCAAATTTCCATGATGGTTGTGTTGGCATAACCTAACCGAACCTGTGTCAGAATTCGAACTCGGCAATTTTGCGTCTATTTAATTCTTACTTTTTCAACAAATTTACAAAAAAACAAATTTACCAACAGTTTTTGTTGTGTTTAGCCGGTGGGTTCTAATCGAGTTGGGATGTTGTAAAACGAAATCTGTCTGACCGTTTGATAAACTCGAATTGATAAGAAATCACACATGCTATGCAATGCACACACACACACACACACACATAAACTCACTCTTCCAATCGCAGTCGGTCGAAAACGCGAGCAAAAGACAGCTGTGCCTTATCATCGCCAACGACCGCTGTGCGACGCGTCTAAGCTCGCTTCCGTTGTCGATGTGGACGGCGACGGCTCGTAAATCCTACGCCTCCAACATTTCGCCGAAATGTGACTCCAGCTGCGTTGTGTTGTTGGTTTTGTGGACGCGTACAGGCCCCACCAGTGCACGGGACTGTTTTATTTTGAGGCCAAGTATTTTCTGCTGTGTGTTCCAATCATCAAATTATGCTGCGACACACTTCGGGGCGCATTAAAGAACTGTTTTGCCTGTTTGTTTTTATTTATAACTAAAAGCAAATGAAAACGAAATTTTTACAAAAAGTGACAACAACACAAAAAACCGCCATAAACTGACTTTTGCGAACAATAGCAACAAAGCCACTGACAGTCAGCGCAACAACTGTTGCTGCTGCTGCTGCTGTTTGTTATTGTTGTTGCTGTTTCGACTTGTTGGCTGGCATTGTTGTCGTTGTTGTCGGCAGAATATGTCAATTCGACTGTTTTGTGATAAACATTTTACTTTTGTTAATATGTGTTCTTTTGTTGTTGTTATTGTTTTTGCTTTAACATTTTTTTTGTTAATTTTTTGTAACCTGCTGAGCAAATGAAAATTGAAAACGCGCAAACGCTCCAAGTGCGCAGCGCGGAGTTTTCTTACGCTGCATTCGCGACAGCTGGTCAGTCCCAGTGAGGTCGGACGTGTGCTGGTGAGTGCGCCAAAACGTTAGTGAGCAGCAATTTGTTTTTTTATATTATTTTATTCTTTTAAAGAATTCGTATTTTAACGTAGTTTAACGGCGGAAACGGATTGTTTTTCAATTCGAATTATTATGCGAATTTGTGTTTTACGAATATTCGAACTAAATGAAAAGAAATAAGTGAGTAGTGCGCGATAATGCGGGCGAAAGAAATAAGTGCATTGGAAAATAACTAAATGAAGAATGTTTTTTGGTGAAATAAAATTCAATAAAAAATTTCAACGAAAAAACAGATTCGAAAAGTGTGAAACGATAAAAACCCGCTTATTCCGGTGTGGTTCTTCGAAAAGTGCTGCATTTTTAAATGTGTGCTGAAAAATGGCTTACAATTAAATAGAAAATATTAAACAAGTTCCTTAGTTAAACAAATTCAAAATTCTATTTATGAGTAGTTTTCGCAAGAGGAAAAAACATCAAAAGTAATTATGGAAAAATTATTATTTTCTACTTCTGGAAATGATCGAATATCTATGTAAATAAAAGAATTTTAAGTATGCTGATTTGAATTTTGAACAACAAGTTCTGATCACAACAAAAATTTGATCTGATATCCAAATCAGTATAAACTATGTGTTGATGAAAATAGTAATGAAATTCAAGTGCATACTGACTACCGTTGTCAATATTAATTAAACAGGATCCAGAAGAATCTGTTGGGGCCCATAAAAATTTAAAATTTATCTTAACTCCTACTTTTGCCTTCTACTTAGCTAAATGCCATTGGTAGAAGTTAGGTTAAGGTTAGCTTAGAACTACCACCGTGAGGGCAAACTCTGATCTGTGAGACCCATTGTGCAGATAAATTTTCTAGAGTTGGCTCTATTTCTCGTTCAATGTGAACCAGTTAGAGCCGTTAATGAAATGGAATGGACTGTACATAGCTGTTTTAGCCAGTTGGAGACGCGGACCAGAGACAACTCATCAAGTTATCTTGGTGCCTGATCATAGAAAAATTAATATAACCAAATTAAACTAATAAAACTCCAAAAATTGTAGCGTCTTTCCACATTAAGGTTGCAGTTTATATTTTTAAAGAGTAGTACGTATTTTGCAATTGTAAGTAGAACACTAAAAATAGTCGAATTTTAATTCCATCCAAAAAAAAGTTGGCTTGTGTTCAATTAGTCATACGGCGGTTATTTACATTCGTAGTTGAAATTTAACAACATTAAGTTTTAGCTTTTTTCTAGACTAAGTAGGGTTAAATATGTCAAAATGTTGCGAAATATTTCACAGCAATACAGGGTGATATTCTTCTAGTAGGTCGCACTTGGTTAGGAGTAGTGTCCCACCGAAACCACTTTTTTGGGCCGAAACCGAATATTCGGTTTTTTTTTAATATTCGGCCGAAACCGAAACCGAAACTTTCTAGTTGAAATAAAAATCACCATATCAAGCACTTTTTCCAACAAACGAATTTTACATTAAGTAGGTTAGGTTAGGTTGAGGTGGCTGCCTCTGTATGAGACACACTTAGGCCTCTTAATGGGCCCGTTGTGATACCACAGATTCCACCCGTTTGAAATGCGTATGCAACACTGTTTTTTTTTTCAACATGTGATACACCACACATTTCAAACGGATGGGGAAAGGGAGCGGAGCGGACCTACAGTTTAACGCCGAATCCGAACGGCGATGGGCAGTTTTTCTTTCACACTTGGAGGTTTTGCCATTGCCTGCCAAGAGCGCACTTGTGCGATTCTTGTAATTCTCATTCCCTTCATGTGGATAGCGACTGAAGTAGATGAGTGTTTTTTCCAGCCCAAACCAGGAATCGAACCCGGGGCGCTCGGTATGAGACACCAGCGCGCTACCCGCTGAGCTATCGAGGCCGGCAAACATTAAACATACATTAAGTAAATAAAGAACAAACAAACAAACATAGCATAAATAAATAAATACTTATTAATAAAAACAATTTATTCATTTTTTAAAAACGTAAACAAGAAGAAATCACCCTTTCGTAACTTAGTCGATAATGTTCAAAATTAAATAATTTAATATTATATGCTAAAAAAAGAAGTTTATTTACATTGCTGGCATCTAAATTACTTCTCCTTTTACTATATATCTGTTACACAATAAAATGTAAAAAATATTCTAGAAAGTTTCGGTTTCGGCTATTCGGCCATTTTTTGGCCGAAACTGAAACCGAAACCACTTATTTGGGCCGAAACCGAAACCGAATATTCGGTCGGACACTAGTTAGGAGTTAATTTTTGGAAAACCGATTTTCAAAAGGAAAATGTTAAATATATATTTAAAAGTTATGGGCGCAGTGTTACTAATTTTATACATTACATTTTTACATTTACAGGGTTTTAATATTATATTTTTAATATTATATTAACTTACATTCATACGGTTTTTATATTCACTGGCAAATCGAAATGAATTAGCTTCGGTTTAAAGTGTTTAGTGTTCTGAATGAGACGTGACAAATGCAGCAAAGTACAGTCTGAGCAAAAGAAATGATTGGCCCATATTGGTTCTATTGATTTCTAGTTGATATCGAACTATTATATGCACTCAGTGGTGCACGCAAGGGGGTGCGCCAAATAACTGCATCGAGCAAAATTTTTGGGTGGCAAATATGGTTTCAACTGGTATTGCGCCCAAAAATACTGAATGAGCCACTGATTGCACTGTACAGCAACTCAGTGTGAATAGCGCTAAAAAAAGAGTAAGTTTTGTAAATTTAACATTTTGCCATATGTGTCTAAATATATACATATGACTAACATTAAATATAAAATTTAAACTTTACTCAGGTGTTCAAAATTTTGTTATTTCGGTTCCTATTCTTATCAATCAATGTGCTTACAATATAAAAAAATGTTTAATTTCTTTCTATATGAAACGCATGGATTGCCAGGTTCAAGTAGAACGTAAACAAAGAAAGGTCTGCCTTAGTGTTTTTATGGTGTCCGCACCACTTTTTACAGAAGCCATAGAACTGTGTGATTTGTAAAATGTAACTGGATTTTTCTTAAATGTATCTAAAATGCTATCAAGCGGCCATTTTGTTGGGTTTATTGTTGTAATGTTGCGCACTTTCAACACGTGCCAAGTGTCCCAGCACTTCAAATTCAACCCCCGCCAACGCCGGCTATTTTGTTAATTTTCAACATTTATTATTCCATATTTTTGTGCGTACGAGTTGATTAAACACATTGCCGCAAAAAACACTCGGTGTGTTTTCTGCAAAAACACACATTTAAAACAGAATCAACAAATAAGAATTGAAGCAAAAACAATGTTGTGCAGTAATAAATTTTATTACTCCTTTACCATAGCCGAATGTACGCGCGCGCGTGTGTGTGGGTGTAATAAATAAGAAATGTCAACGTGGCTTTCAAGTGAAATACATAATTTTGAAGTTTTCGCTTGTTATCGAGTTGCGTTTCCGCCGTCGACGGCGTAGCGAAACGCCACACCGTTAGATTATTACGTGCCCACAACGCGGCGTCAACTGCTGTGCCGCCTAAGCGCAGCTTTTTAATTTGCTTTTCTCAGTTGTATTTGCACAGCACACACAACGTTTTGTTAAATGAAACGTATAAATACTTTGTCGAAAAAGCCACCAAATGATTTAGTTTTGTCGTTGGCGCAAAGTAGTCTACAGGCATTTGCCTCACTTTCGCAAGAAAATAGTGCACACAAAAAAAAAAAACCAAGAACCCAGTCGTCGTCATTCATGGGTCATTATGTCATCATAATTAAGTGGCCAAATTCCAGTCTCTGGTATGTGTGAACAAACGTTTTTAAATTAATTAATTGAGTGAAAACGAAAAGTGTGCTTTCTGATTAGAATGAAAAAGTGCACGCGTAAAGTTTTTATCATTAAGCTTCGCCGGTATGCGATACAAAATTGATTAGCAATACAAATTATAATACAAACAACACAATTACAATAATATCAGCTATACAGATACATAAAAAAGTGACAAGCAGTTATAAGTTTTGTTATAAAAATAAAATGGAAAATGTTTTCATACCTTCTGGGTACAAATATGATTGGCGTTATCAAGTGGTCCTCAAGTGGTTATGGCTAACTAATAATTACTAAACTGGAAAAAGTGATAGGAAATTTCACTATAAAAGGTGCTTCAACAAGTGGTTTCAAATGGTTATGGCTAACCAATAATTACTATATAGGAAAAACTTATGGAATGGAATAAATTTCATTATAAAAGGTCCTGTAACAAGTGGTCTCAAATGGTTATGGCTAACCAATAATTACTAAACTAGAAAAAGTGAAAAGAAATTTCACTTAAAGTGTGCCTCAACAAGTGGTCCCAACTATTATTGTGATGATATTTGACAAATAAAAACTAAAAAAATAAAAATTCATTACAAGCGTGATGACAATATCACGAAGAAGATATCATATTTTTCATATGTCATCTGTCTGGATATGTAAATAAGGCAGAACGTCACATCTGGGACTACGAAAACCCAGGAAAAATATGAAACAATCTCTCCAGCAAAATGTTTGCAGTGATGAAAAATGATGCAAAATTTCAGCAAAAGAATGGTTGTTTCGAAGAAGAGCCGTTAGTTAATTTGGTGCATACTAATTGGGTTTCAGTTCCACTTTGGGTTTTATTTCCTATCTTTCTAGAAGAAATATTTTGTTTTCTGTCGATTTAAAATAACTCCTACTATTGAAGAACTCTATACGTGGCATGTTTTATGAAATTTTATATGTGACCAAAAATAGTAAAAGTGTTCACAATTTTTCATAAAGCCAGATAAGTAATGATTATGTTTGCAAAAATTTTGAAAATTTAAGTAAACAAAAGTCTACTGATTGATTGCAAAAATCAATGAATATTGGGTGCCATAATGAAATTATAAAGGTGAGTTCTTCAATGACAGAAAACTGAAAAAATTGGTTGACATTCTGTCTTATAGAAACGTCGATGAAAAGAATGTTGTATTTTTTTTTTTTTTTTAAATGGGGGCACAATTTCAGCATACATTTGTATAGGTGATACAAATAACTACATTTTAAAGAAATTAAATCTCAGTCAATACAAAACAACTGAAGCAACGTTCACATGGGTTGCGAGATTTTGCATGGTGGCTTGAGGAAGCCAAGACTTTCTCAGTAAAATAGTACAATTAGAACACGCCTTTAACACAATTAATAGTTAATAGTAAAATAGCGTTATTAAAAAAAAAAACAGACAAACTTCTCCACGAAACTTCCACTGTCGCATTGCCCCGCGAAGTTAAAAATTATTTTTTAAATGTCGCATTTACTTTGGGGTTACAATTTTTAAATAACAAGATAAAAAATAATCAATACAAAAAATTAAATAAAATGCACAAAATAATAAACTAATCTTAATCTTTTGCTGCAATCACTATTTATTAATTTGTATTTGAAGCTTTTAATTTACTTCGTCGTTTTCTCCTTCTTTTAAATGCGTACTAGACAACATTGACTCTCGTTCTATAAGACAGTGTCAAAAACGAACTGCCAAGGAAGATCTCACCTTTATAATTGCATCATGATTGGGTGCTCTTTCGTATAAAAAATAACAGTTTTGAAGCGGTTTGTATTTTTTTTAATATCTCCTCTGAGCTATTCAAATTCTATTCATAATGTTAATATAGCACAAAAGAAATGAATGTGAATATGTTCAAGTATATCCCTCGTTAGCTCCACTCATGCTGTCCATCTTTTCATATTGCATACTTTTGGGATACCTTTCTTGGAACCTATTATTTGACTGTCCCTGCATGCAATTAGCCAAAATTGTTTTTTTGAGCAAAAACTCAAATGAAACGGAAATTGTTTCAAGTGTATTGTACTCGAATAATTAATTAGTTTCTGCTAGTACACATGTCGCACATCTACATACTTAACTGTAGCTAACGAACCATTACGTTCGCCCTGTTTTTTTAATCAACTGTCCAAACAGAGTAAACAAGTATTCAGAAGTGCTATTTCCACACTATTATCGCGTTGCACTAAATTTGAAGTATCTGCAATAGATTGCAACAACTTCAGTATGTATTTGTTTTACATGTGCAAAATGTATGACACCGTTTGCATAGACCTTAGGAAATACATGGTTTTACAAATTAAAAATATATGAAAATACGCTCTCGCCTGAGTAGTCGAACTCGTGTCAATTTTAATGTGAAGATTTAGGTAAGTGTTTCTTTTGATTTTTTAATTTTGGTGGGGCTTTTAAGTAGTTGGAGAAGGGGTAACTTTACTATATTAAATTTCATGTTGAGCACTGATACATAGTTCTAAATTTTCAGGTCTGATCTTGGCTTTGATAGCTTTTTGTATGGTCGGTTTGATCGGTTTAACAAAACATTCAAACTACAACCGATTGTGAATGAGAGGTGTGAGAGTCGGAGCAGAGAACACGATTTGTTTTAATTACAATACTATGAACCTGACTGGTGTAACCAGTGGTGCACGCAAGATTTCCATTTGGGCGGTTTGCCTAATACATTTTGAGCCCAATACCAATTTAAACCATATTTTGTACCAGCAATTTTTGTATTTAAGAAGAGGTTTGAACCCTCCTACTGGGTCTAACCTAACCAAGTAACATTACAAAATCCTGCTAAAAGAGCAGTCGCCAACATAAAAACTCTCTCTGTATCTCAAACCAACAACTCCCCAACTGCTATTATGAATCTTTCATTTGCGCATCCTTCGGTCCAAATTACTGCATCTCAACTTATGATGTGTAAAATTGTTCCGTGAATTCTTGTTACCAGCTGAAAATCTCTGAGCACCACTCAAGTAGCACTATGTGCCGTTTTGTTGTCGCCTCCTCGACTGGGTCTTCCCTGCGCGGGAGAGGATACTGGGCCTTAAGGGGGTCTTCTGGTTACGAGCTGAAAATTTAAGTCTATTTTTCGCAGTAAATTGCGAAGGAACTACTTGAGATAATCCAGTAATTTTTGTTTTATTTTATTGATACATGCTTTATCTTGTGAGATAAAATTAAAAGTCATCACACTCGCGACCTTAGAACGATATTGAGGTTGTTGCTTTTTTCACACTTGTTGGTAAGACTTCTTCAAGAAATATTAATCGAATTCGATCAATTTATCAGTTATTCAGCAGACATATGGCTATGTTTTCCCGAGTACGATTTTGAAATTTTTATTTTGTTCCATTTTTACACTCACCAATAGACCAAAAAACATGGTCGAAAATCAAACTTTTTACAAAAACCTCCTAGTTTTGAAAATTTTCAAAATAAAAAAAATCGTACACGGGAAAACATAGCCATATGTTTCCTGAATAACTGAAAAAAAAATGGATCGAATTCGATAAATATTTCTTGAAGAAGTCTTACCAACAAATTTGAAAAAAGCAACAACCTCAATATCGTTCTAAAGTCGCGAGTGTGATGACTTTTAATTTCCAAAATTTTATCTTACAAGATAAAGCATGTATCAATAAAATAAAACAAAAATTACTGGATTATCTCAAGGAGTTCCTTCGCAATTTACTCCGAAAAATAGACTTAAATTTTCAGCTCGTAACCAGAAGACCCCCTTAAAGCCAACCCGCATCGTCCAAATAGGACTTGATGCATTTCAGTCTTGTCTCAGACAGATCAGCTAGAGAGCTAATCAGACTGTTCCCCAAGGAATTTAGTCTTTTAAAGCCAAGGCAGGGCAGCCGCAGAGGAAGTGTTCGAGTGTTTCCCTCTCGAAAAAAAAATTCTCATTAACCGCAGAACCTTTTTCGTTAGCATTTCGCATCCGGTAGCCGGAATTACTCCGAGTCAGCAGCAGCGCTTTGCACGTGCAGCCGGCACAGCACAACTGCACAACTTACTACTTAATTTACTTAATGAAATCGCGCTGTAAATTGACAATGTCGATGCATTTGTTGTCACTCACGACTTGCTGTGTTTTGCTGCAAATTTAATATGGAATAATTCAGCTGGTGTCAGCACAAAGATGCTACTTGTTTGCTTACATCACATTCTTACAACACAGCATTTCAAGACCACTGCCAGTGCTGCAGAGTCGTCAGCTGGAGACGCCAAAATCGGTTGTCATTTTTAAATTTAATACAAATTACTCATTGCTGGTAAATTCAGTTTTGGGTTGGGTTTTTGTTTGTTTCTCTGTTGATTTTGGGCATAAATAAAAATTACTGACTGCCACATGACGGCAAAGTATTAACTTTAAATATCGACATTAATTGATAAGCGCATGGAATCGCCGATGTCTGGCTGGACGGCATCGTGGCGTAGAGTTGTATTTTTATTGTTTATTTATTAAGGCCTCGCAGGGCGCAGTTGTGTAACGCAAATGAAATTGAGTTAAATTAGTACAGAATTGCTATGGTTTTGTTATTGCACACTCTATCGCCCTCACAATGGCAATAAAGCCCATTAGGCGTGTTCTCCGGTCTGGTTTGGTTTCACCATATTGCTAGCTGCGGGTTCTCTACAGTGATTCTTTTATGACTGTTATGAAAAGTTGACAAATATTTGAAGATATACTGCAGTTGTCGGGCCTGTAAAGAACGCCTATTGAAATAATTGTTGGCGATACTCGAAAACGTACTGGATTGCCAAAGTGAATGAGTAACGAAAGCTTACAAAATTAACATTTTTATCACGAACCATAAGTATGATACGGTTGATCAGTCTCTTCACTCTCTTAAATACCAAATTTGGACAGTTGTTAGGCTCATAAAAGAAACCTGTTAAAATAATTGTTGACATTGCTTGAAAATGTGGTTGAATGAAGCTTCCAAAATTAACATTTTTATCAGAAACCATAAGGTTCCTTAATACTATATGATTCACTTCATAATCGTCTCTACACTACATGAGCACCAAATCGTTGCTTTTATTTACATTTGAGTGTTGCTAATTTTCATCACAAGTACCCAATAAATAGATTCCCTATTTAATTTCATATTAATTTTACATAAAATCTTATCTAATGAACTTTTATTGCATTTCTTTGCAGACAATGTAAATCTCAAATCGCCAAGTTCATCTCCAAAGTATCGCATACCAAAGACTAGTTATTTCCCTAGAACCCGCGGTGATACGAATTTAGAAATTAACCAGCTTGCACTCACAGTCACTTAGGCTAAGACTTCCTATAATAGTATAAGACATAAAATTGCAACAATGACTGTAAATGGGTTATTGGGACGCACAGTGTTGCACGATTGTGAGTATTAATGGACCAACAAATCTGTGATCACTTTAATACATTTCCTTCATTTCGTTCGTTGGCAGCATCTCGCTCGAATCGCCGTGCTCTGGTCTCGCTGATTGTTGGTCTGGTGGTGGGCTTCTGTTTGGCCGAGTTGTTTGTGATATCGACACCGGAGCGTCCCGACTGGATGCTGTATGCGGGTCATCAACATGGCAGCATCAACGACGCGCACGCCAGCCACGATCTGCTGGAGGAGGCGGGTCCCGAGGCGGACGTCGGCTCACATCAGCACGCATTCGAGAACAACAGCGTCGCACAGAAGCTGTACAGCGAGGTGCGCATCCTCTGCTGGGTGATGACGAACCCGGCCAATCACAAGACGAAGGCGCGCCACGTGAAGCGCACCTGGGGCAAGCGCTGCAACAAGCTGCTCTTCATGAGCTCCGCAGCCGATCCGGAACTGGACACCGTGTCGCTGCCCGTCAAAGAGGGCCGCAATAATCTGTGGGCGAAAACCAAAGAAGCGCACAAGTACATCTACAAACATCACATGGACGATGCCGATTGGTTCTACAAGGCCGATGACGATACGTAAGAGGCCGAAATTCTGATTTTTGAGTATTTCAGATTCTCATTTGATTACTTGTTGCAGTTATGCCATTGTGGAGAATTTGCGATACCTGCTCTATCCCTATTCGCCGCAGACCTCCATTTATTTCGGTTGCAAATTCAAGCCGTTCGTGAAGCAGGTGAGTAGCTGATGGCCGTCAGGCGCTGATGGTGAATTGCTGCAAAAACTCATGCGAGCATTTGTGTACAGGGCTACATGTCTGGCGGTGCGGGCTATGTGCTCAGCAAGGAGGCGGTGCGTCGTTTCGTAACGAGCGGCATACCGAATGCGACAATATGCAAGGGTGACAACAGCGGCGCAGAGGACGTTGAAATTGGCAAATGCATGGAGAATCTGAATGTGATTGCGGGCGATTCGCGGGACGGACATGCGCGCGGACGCTTTTTCCCATTTGTGCCAGAGCATCATCTGATACCAGCGCACACGGACAAGGGTTTCTGGTACTGGAAATATATTTATTACAAAACAGACGAGGTAAGTGACAAAAGCATGTCACGTGTAGCACCAAAAAACATGCATTCTGAATTTAATTAATTTATTGAATTTGTATGATAGGGTCTGGATTGCTGTTCCGACACTGCAGTCTCTTTTCACTACATCTCGCCCAATCAGATGTATGTGCTGGATTATCTGATATATCACTTGCGACCGTATGGCATAGTGAATACGCCAGAAACGCTGCCAGAAAAATTGAATGTGGGCCAGACATTGCCGCCACCGGTGGAGCCATCGCCCGAAATCGAAGCTGTGGCGTCAGAGACGTGAGAGACTCTTCACGTACACTGTAAATATACACAGACATATGTATGTAGGTATATGTGTACGCATTAAATTGGCTTAGAGTGTTAAGTTGTTAATTTTTGCCATATAAATTAGTGCTACACTTAAGAATTATATTTAAGTATTAAGTTCGAATTTTAGCTAATTTGAAAAATGATATTTTCAAGTGCTGATTACGGCTTTTACTAGAGCAGTTTGCTCTTTGTTAGACTTGGTTTTGTGAAAGCCCAATTTATTACACAAAATTATAGCAGCAAAAGACAAGTCCGAAGACATCTATGTGTGTAATACATATAATTGTAAACAATATACAGCACAAAAGTTGTGTGCTCCGAAGGGAGTTTTTCACTATTGACTTTTTCTGGTATAAGTTACGATTGTAAGTTATGTTTAGTTATGGAAAAGCTTCTACGCGAGCTCAGCGTAAATGTATGTATACTTCAAAAACGTGTCCATGTCCTGTGAGTGAAAATATGAATTATAAGCATTCAATTAAGACGATATTGAAATCTAAGCGTATTCATGGCTGGCGTATTAGTTGTCGAGCCAATTGCCACAAACTATTAACAAACTATTATTCTAAATGTATAACATGAATTTTGCTTTGAAGCTTATTTCTTTACACTTTGCCAGTTGAAAATTATAATGCCAAAGCTAAAGCTCAGAGAAGTCAATATTGGAGCTGAAATGGAGTGATTGAAAATAGTTTATTAAAAGAGACAGAATGACAATTACCATCAACATTGTCAATTGAAAACCTACTTTCATATTACAAATATAATAAAATGTTTCACATTTCCCATTGACTACATTCAACTTCTTATAAAAGAGGTAATCACATCAAATTGTGATAAAGGTTGCATACACACATTTTACACCAAAGTTTGAACGCACATTAAAAACAGAAGCAGTTTAGTTCTGCTGTTTATATGATTTTTTGTCGCCACACTGAATTCTTGCTTGGGAAACATTACAGAGTCAGACTACTGAAAGCAATCTGCTGTGCGCATTTGACTGTTGTAATTTACATGTTAAATACATTTTTTAGTAATCTACTTAGTATTTCGTATAGTAAATATTTAAAGCGATTTTTAGTGTCAATGCATTGTCGAAACCGAAATATATACTAAAACCAATTTTCTTTACCTTTCAACTATAGAAACTCAACTATAGATTTTTAGATACTACAGAACATTGACAGTTCTTGTTCAAGTTACGTCCATACTTTTAGTTTAACATTCACAACTTTAAGACAATTTCAGTTAAAAAATAACTGAATTCTTAGTGGCAATGCCAAATTCTTAAGCCATGCCAACTGCCACAAGTGTTTGCTACTTTAGTTGCAACTTGCGGTAATTTTTAAGGCTTACATGAATATTTCAGCACTGAATAGACTTTAGACATAGCTACATAAATTCTAATTAACACACCAAAAATCAGTAAATATGCTAAGCTTATTAATACAGTTCAGAAATGTATTAAATTTGAGTAAGTAAAAAATAATAATTTAAATTTGTCTCAAAGTTAAAATTAATCTATAAGTTTAATACAGCATAAATCTGCGTAAAAGTCATTTCTATACAAACGCTATGTAGCTAAGGAATTGCTTTTGCTATTACATACTACTATTTATGTATAACATTGCCTCATACATAATATTCTCCAGGCACCAAATACGCATTGCCATAGATGAGAAGTGCTGGTTTAATATTTACGAAATGAACTTGAATTTTTGTACATATGATTTCTGACTGTGTAGTTATGCATTAATGTGTTTTATAATTATATTATATAATATTTAAAGGAATTGCAGAAACTTACAATAGTTGTAAATCATTTTGTATGTATGAGACAAGCGAACATAAAAGACGTGCACAAATAAAATGTAAAAGAAGTATGAAAAGTTAAAGTATGAAATCAATACCGGAATGAGTTTGTTGTAAATTACAATTGGAAAATTGAATTACTGTATTTGTAGATATGTTTTTTGCAGTCAGTTTTCCTATCTTCGTTTAGTAGGATTACATGTTACTAAAGCATTATGCTTTCTTATTTGCAGCAATCAAAAATATGGTAAATATTCAAACAATCAATATTACTGCGTTTAGGAAAAATTATACATTTTAGAAAAAATCAACTTATTTATTTTTGATAGTACGCTATTCTTTTCTGATTCTCAAATAACTTTGCATGTTACTGCAAGTTTAAGAAAATTGCTATGATATGGCGAATCGTCTGTTTTGCTGTGTAAGTCGAATCAATGTTTTTCAACACATGAAAGTTGTAAAAGGCAATTTTTTCGGTTTCTACAATTTAGCCATTTTCCTCAAATCTTACAAAAAATTTACAAATGCCGTGAACATCTGTTGAAATAATTTGATACAAAAATTATTCTCTTATAATTCGTGACTTTTGTTTTTCAAAAGTATTCACCAAAAATACAAACAACGATTTGTCTCACAACAATGCACATTTATTTCGGAATAAATAAATTTCTTTTTATGGTTTTGTTTCAATATTTTTATAAGCTTATGTTTCATTTGCTTGAATAATGATTTATTTAATTTTTATATTTTTTCAATATTTTAAGTATATACAAAATACCTAACGCTTTCTTAAGATGCTCTAAAGATGTGATTAGTCAAAAATAAATGCCCACAGCTTATTCAGTCCGATAAGAAATATTACAACGATTTTATTTTCATGGCTTCACTTAACTTTACTTCACTATTACTGAAACTAAAATTTGTATTGTCATTTAGAATACACTGACATTTTGATAAGTACAGCCAAAGCAAAACTCGCCGCATGCGATGTGACTGCGATTTTACTTGTGATTCAGCTGCGCGCTGATTTATTCAATGATGTACTGCACACTAATAAATTACTGGTCGAGTTCAGACGTAGTCAATTCACAGCAGGGACGGATTCAGAAAAATATTTCGGGGGGTTTTAAAAAGTAATTCTTTAATATTTATAAAATGCCTTTTAATTTGTATGTAGTTCTAAAGTCGATTTTAATATTTTGGAGGTTCAAACCCCAAACCCCCCCCGCCCCCCCTGAATCCGCCACTGATTCACAATCATTAAATATTATTTTTGTGTACTATTTGAAATGAAATCTTACAAAGAACCGCATTAAGCTCTCAAGTAGTTGTGACTAAGCAAAATTCAATTGAAGCAGAATCTTTTTCGTGTTTCAACGATAAATTACTTTACATTTGGTTTACTTGAAATTTCCGTATGTCATTTTAACGTTTTTTAAGCACTCCCTATAAACTAAATATTAATATTATTTAATCATTTGTGACACATGAATTTCTCGCTTGAACTAAACACACAGATTCGTTTAATCTAATCTAAAATGCACAACAACTTTAGGTACAAGTGATGATTATGACGTATAAGTTTATCTGTAGTCTATTGTTTCAAGTTTCATAAAGCTATGCTTTTTTATATTTTGCTCGTAGGCTCCTGAAAGTGTCCCACTGACTAAGTCGCACACATAGTTGTTTACATACATCACATGCTTATCACAAACTTAACTCAAACTTTGACACTAACTTAGGCTGGTGAACAACTAATTTAACAACTAACAAATGGCAGCTGGTGTCACTAAAGGGGATTGTCCGATTCGGTTTCGCGCCACAACTGCAGCAGTTCGGTCATGTTGCGTTTTGGCGGCAGCTCGGACATGTGCTGCGCTACGCCGAATGGCCGCAAGTTGTAGATTAGATAGTCGAGCACGTAGAAGAACGCCGGCTGTACGTAGTGAAAGGAGACGGCATAGTCCGAACAGCAGCTGAGCCCCTGCGAACAAATTCAAACTCTCATTAATACAAATACAACAAGAATGTTGTCTTGTTTGTGTTAGTTACATCCTCGGTGGCATAGAAAATGTAGCGCCAATACCAGCTCGACTTGTCGCGCGGCATCAAGTGGCTCTGCGGGCCCGACGGAAAGAATCGGCCGCGCTTGAACTCGTCCCTCGAATCGCCCGCCACGACGCCCACATTCTGCAGACAGTTGCCCATTTCCTTGTCCTCGGCGCCGCCGCTGCGCTGGCGACAAATCTTCGGATTGGGATAGGCCTGCTCGACGAAGCGGCGCAGAGCTTCCTTGCTGAGCACATAGCCGGCGCCGCCTGACATGTAGCCCTGTAAGACCAAAACAAAGTCATAAAACCAGCATCAGTCGGCTTATTGCATTTGGCTACTGACCTGCCGCACATGCACCTTGAACTTGCAGCCAAAGTAGACCGGCGCACTGGAATTGAACGGATGCAGGAATGCCCGCAAGTTCTCGGCTATGACGTATCTGCAAAGCGACAAGCAAAACACCCAACACATGAGCACAACTGTGGCGCGTCCACTTGCCATCTGCCTCGACTCACGTGTCATCGTCGGCCTTCAGAAACCAATCGGCCTCGTCAAAGTGGTGCTCGTAAATGTACTTTGAAGCCTCGCGCGTCTTCTGCCACAAATTGCCGCGGCCCTCGCCCGCGTTCAGCTTGACTGTGCCCAGCTCGGCGTCCGCCTCGGAGCTCATGAAGAGCAGCTTGTTGCAGCGCGCGCCCCACGTGTTCCTCACGTGAACGGCGCGCTTGGCATGATTGGCCGGCCCCGTCAGTACCCAGCACAGCACGCGCGTCTCATTGAACAGCCACTCGGCCAGCGTGCCGTTGTCGCTGGGCGACGGGCGCGACCGCAGCTCGCTGGCCTCGGCCTGCAGCTCCACCTCGTCGCTGTAGGGCTGCGAATAGCCGTCGCCGTCCCTGCCGCTCGGCAGCTGCAGCCTGTGCTCGTGCTCGGTGCTCAGCGTGCAGTCGGAGTTGCGCAGCAGTTGCGACAAACTGAAGCCCACAACTACGCCAATGATGAGCAGCAGCAGCGGGCGCGCTTGAACTACGAACCGCTGAACGGTCATGGTGCAGCAGCTGGTTGTGTCTTTGCTCCGGGTGTGCGCTATGCCCGGCGCATAGTTGCTGCATAGAGTGTCTGGGCGCACTGAGTCACGTTATCAGTCTGTGGTGAACTTTGGTGAACTACGTCTTGGCGCACTTTAGCACGTTTGCTGGTGTTTTGATATTTTTTTAGTGGGTTGGTGTATGTGGTTGTGCTGAAAATGTGCAAACGAAACGTATACAAAATTTTGCAAACAAAACAAATTTCAAATTTTTTGTGGAAACGTTTTTTGGCATTTCGCAGTGTGTGTCGCTGCCTAAAGTATTTATTACAATTTTTTTATTTGTAGACCTTAACAAAAAACATAAAAAACGACAACTCTTATCTTCTTGTTAAAAATTCATACATTTCTAAAACAGAGAGTTCTAAAATCGAAAATAGTTTCAATTTGAACAAAAACCATTCATGAAGTAAGCACCAAAAAAAATCATTAAAAAATTTCAGACAAAAATTTTGTTAAAAACAAATTCATTACAAATTATAACTTAAAAATTGTCAGCTTGTTCAAACAATGAATTTGGTTTTCTTCACTAAAATGTACGCACGTGCTGTGCGCTGTGACATCATGGGCTGCCAGCCGGTAAGTGCTTGGTATATTTTATAGTTTTTATTTTTATTTTGTTTTTATTTTTTTATTTTGCAGCGTTAATGTTCGGTTCGGCTCTGCTTGATTGCTGTCCCCTTAATTGTTGCTGCTGGTTTTTGTTTACCTTTTTGCGTTTGTTTTAAATTTGTGTTTTGATTGACTGGTTTCGTGCTCTGTTTGACTTTAGCGCTGCTGCCGCTGTGCTTATTCAATACAAAAGCAGCAACAAATTAAGCATTTATTGCTGGGGGGACACCTGCATACATAAGTCTTCTTCTTCTCCACATAAGTATAGGTAATCTACTTAACGTAAAAAGTCCTGACAAATTGACAAACTGCGTCATTATCGCACAATCAACACGCTTGAGGCTATTAATAAAGAATTGAATCGAAAGTGCAAGTAAAACTTTGAGTGCGTCAAAACAAAACCTCTGACGCCGATCGCTGTCTGTATGTAATGCAATTCAGGCTCAGAGCTGATTTGAATGCAGTACAAAAGTGGAGCGAGAAGACACAACGAAAAAAAGACTAAATGCGTTAAAACGGTAGCAAAATAGCAACAACTGATCAAATTTAAGTATATCTGATTTCCCTTTTTGTTCAGCGTTCATGTTCCCCGGTGCGGCACAGCGAAATGTTACCAAACGGTGATGCTTCGTTTTATTTGCGCTTTCAACAAACACGAAAACGCGCGTCAATAAACACAGATAAAATCGAATAAATAAAAATTAAAAAAAAAACAAAATTAAATCAATACAGTATTTATCAATAAGCTTATCAAAAGCAGTTGCTGTTGTGGTAGATGTTGTTGTTGTTGTTGTTGTATTGAACACATATAAAAGAGAGCGCCTTGTTGGTTTTAAGGGAACATTTGCTGCGGCCCCAAGCAGCGCATAACAGTTAAATCGACACTGTGTGTGTGTGTGTGTGTTGATAGTTGCTGTTGTTGCACAGCTGTTAGTGACATTTAGCAATTACATATTTTTTTTTGTTGTTGCATACATTTCGAAATTAAATTCCACAGCAGCGCCGGCGCACCAAATGCCCCAACAGCGCACAAGTGTACTTACGAACTATGTACAGACAGACGGACGGACAGACGAACGGTCGGGCAGCAAGTGGCATGTGTACGTTCGGTTAACGTACAATTTGTGTGTACACAAGCGCAATGAAATTGCCATCAACATCAAACAACAGTGATCGGTGTGTGAGTCACGCGGTCATCATTGGCGGCAACGGCAACAGCAACAACAATATTGATGGCAGCGATACCAGCTAAAGCGTCGGATAGTCCACAGTTGCCGCTGTCAACGCTGTCCATCGAAGTGTTGTTAACAGTTGTTGCTGTTGCGAACATCCGCTTACAGCGAAAATGAATGAATGTTTTTCTGCGTTTTTCTTTTGTTTTACATTTATTTGCAATTTATTTTAATTTTAATTTACATTTTTGTTTTACATTAAATACATTATGTTTTATAAAATTTATTCAATATTTAACATTACATAATTAATATTGTAATTTTAATTTTTTTGTTTAATATTTTCTATGTTAAATTTTCTATTTCATGTTATATTATTTTGTGGATATATTTATTATTTTTTGTTATTATTTTTATTTGAGCATTTTTATTTCGTGGATATATTTATTAAATTTTTTATTTTTCTATTTACATTTTTAGTTTAATATTTTTTAAGGTTAAAGTTTCTAACTCTTTTTATATTATTCTTTATATACGCACTATTTTTTTATATACTTATTTATATAATTTAAAATTTTTTAAGGTATACTTTTAATTCAATATTTTTTAGGTTACATTTTCTATTTCATATTATATTATTTTTTGTTTATGCATTATTTTTTTATTAATATTTATTTAATTTTACTATTTTACTTTAATATTTTTTAGGTTAAATATTTTATTTCATGTTATATTAAATTTTATTTGTACATTATTATTTTCTTATATATTTATTTAATTTTATATTTTTTTAAACTATATTTTGCCTTTAATATTTTTTAGACTAAATTTTCTATTTTTTGTAATACAGTCGTGTCTGGGTATAGCGAACCCCCTATATAGTGAACACCTCGATATAGTGAACACCCAAATTTTGACATCGAGGCTCTAAATATAAAAAAAAATTTCAAGCAAAAAACAAAAAGTGTATTTTGAGCAAATAAAACGAGTTTTTGAACAAAAATGTTGACCTTGATATAGTGAACAACCTCAATACAGTGAACAGGCCTTGCAATAATTAGTTCAGTATATCCAGACACCACTGGAGTTGCATACTTTTAATTCAATATTTTTTAGGTTAAATTTTCTATTTCATCTTATATTATTTTTTGTTTATGCATTTTTTTATATAAATATTTATTTATTTATTTTTTGTTTATTAATTTTATTTATATTAATTTTAGTATTTTACTTTAATATTTTTTAGGTTCAATATTTTATTTCATGTTATATTAAATTTTATTTGTGCATTATTATTTTTTTATATATTTATTTAATTTTATATTTTTTAAGTTATATTTTGACTTTAATATTTTTAGACTAAATTTTCTATTTTATGCTATAGTTGTTTTATACATTATTAGTTTTATGGAATTTTATATTTTTGAAGTTATATTTTTACTTTCTAGTTTTTAAAATTTAATTTGTTTTCAATTTAATTTAAATTTATTCCATTTCTTTTACTTAAGACCTATTTATAATTTTATTTATTTGTTGTATTAATTTATCTTTTTTTCATATTATTCAATCTTGAAATCCTTTATTTCACTTCGCTTTTAATATTTTTCCTGTCATTGCCGACTGTTTAAATTGTTGTTAATTTTGTCTTCATTGCAATTATTTTTGATATTATTTGAGATTACACACACATACACATGCATCGAGTTGTATAATTTGGCGATTAGAATTTTTGGAAAAGCTTTTAATTAGTTGTATCGGCTTGTAGAGTTTTTGTTGTTTACTAAATTTGATTTTTTTGATACCCTACATAACATTTGAAGGTTAACTTCATTCACACAGATGCACACATGATATACATATATATATCTATATATTCACATGATTAACGATATCTATTCTCCAAGTAATCTAACAGAAAGCTTAACACTCTTAGATGCATGTTTGAAAACCTCAATTTCCTTATAATAATCTTTTATTTTTTAAGCTACAAGTTTTCTGGCTCTAGTAATTTCTGGTTTTTCATTCTGTCTATGCATTTATTCATCTAATTACTTGATCCATAATTACTAACCATGTTCGACAGTAGTCAATCTGCCTCCAAACATGAATATAATCATTAATTATTCGATTTAACTACCACCTTGTTATCTTTATCTTCATATTTCTCTTTGTTTTACTTCCGAATCATTGTATTTGTATTTTGTTATTGTGTACTCTTTACCGTTAACAGTCTAAAATTATTCTGTTCATTGTCTGTCTATTTTTCAACTGTTCAATATTTGAATTGCACATTTACCCATTGATCCAATGAATCAGGTCTTTATTCATTAACTCAAGCATGGCCAACTGTTCAGATGTTAAAGTTGGCAGGTGTTACAGTTGGTACAGGTGTCACAGTTCTTCTATTCAGTTGCTTCACCTAACTAACCGCTTATCTTACGATACTGAACTCAGCTGAACTGAATGTAAAGTCTATTCAACTCGAAAATGCAGTCTGCATTATTCATTGGCATTCTGAATTTCATTCAAAAACTTCAATATTTGTGGTGAGCCAGAGAAAAGTATTTGTTGCCGAATACACTGTGCGACAGCTTTTTCTAACCCGGAACCAACCAATACCAATCGATAGTACTCTTATAGAGTAACAAACCCCTAGCTGGGTTTTGCAAAGTTAGTTGCCTTTTAAAAGTTACAGCCGTGTAAAGTTTCAGTGTATTAGGGTTTTTATAACCAGATTTTTCTTTATAAGTCTTAAGATATTAAAAATTTTGTATTGTTGTCTTCAGCAAACTTGCTGCTAATGATTAGATGAACAAATTCTCTGAACACTGTGTAACAAAAATATTACACCTTATCGAAATTTTCGAGGCCAATGTTAAAAAAATCGACTTTTTTTGATTGTAATTAAAAAAAAAGGTGTTTTTATTCTATTAATATTAATGCCAAACCGCATTTGTATTGCTAAAAATAAAAAAAAAATATACTAAACCCTCTAACGCCACAAAGAGATGTTTTTTTGCAAAATAAAGTGAAAAAATGTTCAAGTCTAAATTTGAAATTTTATTGTATACATGTTTCAGTCTGTTTTTTTTTTTGAGGCTATAACCAGTGGAGTTTTCGATATTTTATTACAATGCTATTTGGTTAAAGCGAAAAATGTATTAAACGATTATTTTATAACACCTAAACTACTCGCGGTATCGAAACTTGGATTTTCATAAGATCCATTACTTGCATCATCATCTGCTTTACTTCAGCCAACAACTACCAACAGAATCAGACGAACAAGGCGAGCGATATCATCAGACCGCGCTTCCGTTTGAGACAAGGTACTTACCATAAACACATATTTTAATAAATTAAAATTTTCATTGTAAACATCGAATTTATTTGTTCAGATACAAAGGCAAGAAATCTCCTGAAGGCATACTGGCGGAAATTTGTTGGTGTAGTCAGCAAACGCAACCGGAAGATTTTTAGGAGAAAACGACGCTGAATGCACAAAACTTTTCAAACACACTGAAATACATATGTATACAATATAGGGAGGGACCTATTTACGACCTAAGGTGGGGGAGCCTAGTAAGTGCAACTAGCGACTAACTGCATTGACAACAAGACGATACTGTGAGCCGAGCGCTCAAAACCGCCTTCTGACGTAATACTTAACGGTAGTGTCCGGAGGGGATTCCGGTCTGTGACATGAGGAGGTTTAGTGTGTTAAAGTCGCACACTGACGGGTTCGGCTTTTGATGCTTCCTCCTCGTTAAAATTAAAAAAAAAAAACATGTATACAATAAAATTTCAAATTTAGACTTGAACATTTTTTCACTTTATTTTGCAAAAAAACATCTCTTTGTGGCGTTAGAGGGTTTAGTATATTTTTTTTTTATTTTTAGCAATACAAATGCGGTTTGGCATTAATATTAATAGAATAAAAACACCTTTTTTTTTAATTACAATCAAAAAAAGTCGATTTTTTTAACATTGGCCTCGAAAATTTCGATAAGGTGTAATATTTTTGTTACACAGTGTTCAGAGAATTTGTTCATCTAATCATTAGCAGCAAGTTTGCTGAAGACAACAATACAAAATTTTTAATATCTTAAGACTTATAAAGAAAAATCTGGTTATAAAAACCCTAATACACTGAAACTTTACACGGCTGTAACTTTTAAAAGGCAACTAACTTTGCAAAACCCAGCTAGGGTTTTGTTACTCTATAAGAGTACTATCGATTGGTATTGGTTAGTTCCGGGTTAGATTCCATGACCCCAAAATTGTCGCACAGTGATATCAGTCAATATCAGAGACTTGGCTATTGGCTTGTATAGGCTCTCCGACTTGCAGTAAGAGAGATGACTCTCGCCTTGTGGTATCACAACGGGCACATTTTGAGGCCTAAGTGTGTCCTTCGGCAAGTCCCAGGCACAGAGAGTCACTTCAACCTAAAGTAACCTAAAGTGTTTGATTATCTTTTTGCCTGAGTTGCCATTTTACTAAACAATTTTAGAGATTTGAGAAATTTCGGTGTATAGATAATAGATAACTATGCTTCTGTCAAAAACTCATAGAAAATAAAATAATAAAGTTATAATAAATTAAAAGAAAAAAAAACGATGATGGAGGAAGAGAAATAACTTATTAGTGATGTTCTAAAGTCTGAATAAAAAAATTTTAAAAAAACTGTCAGTCGTAAAACATGAGTTTTATTATTCACTCCCAACACCCTAATAAATTTGTCGCCCAATTTCGACATGTTTCCCATTTCAATCAGTTTCTCGATTACACCTATATGCAACCTTTGCCGATTATTCCCAAACAGCGATAAGATTACATATATCACAGAAATTAGTGTCGTCGAGGCACAACAGGCGGATACGTGTATCTACCAGCGAATCTCTATTTCGAGTGATTGACTTTTTCTATATTCTGTTAAATTTGACGGAAATTAACACTTGATGCTCCATTGTCGATATAGCATAATTTTTTATTATTTTTTTTTTGTATAAAAAAAGTCCATAAACACATTAAAGCGATATTTGTCGCTATCTACCTTTAGCACACTTTAGCACATTATTATTTCGCGCCGTTTGGCTTGAGTTCGCGCGCGTTGCGTTGATCAATTTTGCCGTCAGACAAAACAGAAATAAAATATAAAATTCCGGATCGCTTCCTTGCCGACACGATTTCACGTTACGCGTCGAGTGCGCACTTTGACTCACGTCAACGGTCAGCGCTCATAAACTGTTCGCTGGCTTTAGTGCCGATTCCCGCCGCAGCGACTCTGACAACGGCTGCGCGGCGCTCTTCTTCACCTGACGTTGTCTGATTTGTTGTCCGTTTGTCGGCTGGGTTGGCTTGTTTGTTTGTTTGTTTGCTGTGGAGACAACAGGCGACTTTATGTGGTAAGCAAAAGCAAATGAAAAAATATTAATCACCACTACAAAAATTAAAATTCGTTAATCGCAGCACAGATGCCTCACCGGCGCTCTGGGTTTCTCTTTGCTTGGGCTCTCGCAGCATTGCTCAAATTTTGGGTTTCATTTGTATTGTATTTATTTATTTCGTTCTCTCTTTTGAACAACCACATGTATTGTGTTGTCGTACGAAACAACTCATCAACAAAAGTTTATATATATCTTTTGGTATTTCCTATGCTGCACCGTTCAGCTCATCCGCCTCCATTGGAGCCAAGCAATTTGCTGCTTGGTTCATTCCGCGCCTTCGATTTATTCGGTTTCACTTTTGTACACCTCACAGTGACACTAAATTTATTCTGCTTGTGTATTGGCTCTTTGCTGTGATTATTCGTTATGGTTTTAGCGTTGGTTTTGTTGAATTTTTGCTCTCTTATGTGGTTTTCTTGGTAAAATATGCGCAGCTGAAATCACTGTTTGCGCTCTTCGTGTGGTTCAAGTCGTGTCAGTTGTGTACAATTTGCGCTGTCACAGCATGTAAATATTTTTTCCAGTGTACTGCGCACAATTGAGTTTGTGGCGCGCGCCCTAAAAGTATGCAATGGCAGTTATGTTTTAAATTTAATAAATGCAAGCAAAAGTGTATTCAATTTAACAATTGCGCGAAGTACGAAAACCGTTGCCTAATCGGGTCTATTAACCCCTTCGTGACTGCGGAGACAATATGTCCCAGTAAATTTTAAACACGCATAACTTTGTACTGCTCAATGTATCAAAAAACCCAAGGCATAACAAAACGAGGTATAACAAAACTTTTTACTGGGGAATTTTTATACTCGGACCCTGTATTTTGGAGTGTTTTTCTATGAGAGCAACCACATCGTTGTGGCTGTTATAATTACTTAAACATAAAGATTTTTACGCATAACGAAAATTTTAATATTTCTTCATTTACTTCAGCCAAAATTAAAAAAAAAGAAGTATCTAAATTGAAAGAAAACGTCAAATTAAAAAGTTATCTAACATTTTCTGCTTCTTCTTCCTTTACTATGTCAAGATATACCATTACAAAAACGTGCAGTTTTTTAATTTCGTATTTTTCCTAAAACTTCAAACTATTTTAAGGACGAACAAAAAATGTATTCTTGAAACCACAGAGGGTTCAGACGTCAGGAAAGTAGCGATGTGCCATATGGCAACAAAATAGCGAAAGGGTTAATGTGGCTTTTATATTTGACAAATTTTTCATGTCCATTCAGCTGAAAATGAAAAGCTTCCAGAATAACGATGAAGGATCAAGGACTTTGCTTAGATCTTGTTTCCAATTTTCTTTACAGTAAAAAAAAAACAATCGGTTCTCGAGATAAAACTCTGTTGCGAAAGGGTTAAAGTCGCTTTGATTAAATAATTATGGAATGTTTGATTCAATTAATTTATTGACTTTATCTCAATCCTTTCGTAGTTCATGTTTTTTTTTTTAACTATGCCGATTAACATGAAGCACAAAGAGTAATTTTTATGTTTTGTATTTCAGTGATCAACATATATATGAACAAACATATATAATTTACACGACTAAGGTAGTTGCAATGTTAATTGTATATTTAAATAATTATTAAAGCACTAAATTCGAACAGTTTAATGTTCAATTAAATAATTAATCAGTTTTAATTTTATTTTGAATTTTTCATTGATTATAAAACTAAAAATTTTGAACATTTCCGTACGTAATTCAATTCAATTAAATTCAATTCAATTTAATTTTATTCAATTTAAATTCAATTAAATTCAATTCAATTCAATTCAATTCGATGCAGTTCAATTCAATTTAATTCAATTTTATTTAATTACTTATTTCTAATACTTTTCTTTTGTAACTAAATAATTAATATTTTATTAGTAAATTTTTTTTCCTTACATACTGTGTTATTCAAATAATTTAATCATTCATTAAATAAAAATAAATAAATATTTTTAGTTATTAGGAAATAAATGAAATAATTGAATGAAATACATTATTGCCGATTGGTGTGCACAACATTGTCCAAATGCCTGCAACAATTTGCCACTTAATTTAAAATCAAAATATCTAACGCACTTCATTCCCCACTTCAAAGTCGCCACACATCACAAACCATCACATAAAACTAAAAAAAAAGAGATTACATTTTCTGCTTCAATTTGTTACATGGCAACTGAAAAAGTAGATCACAATAAGTGCCTGTGACAATGTGTACGATTTTGCAGCATCATTTGATTTAGAGGCACAGACATGCGAAATAAAAGAAGACTGAAAACGAAAGTGCTTTAAATTGAATTGCGCTCACATCCATACAAACATACATATGGGTGTGTGGCGCCCATGTAAATCTGTAAAGAGCAATAGATGCTATAGTAGAGCTATAGAAAAAAGCCAGCTCAGCCCTGAGACAAACGGCAGCACGTCGAGTGTCACCATCACGTCGTCGAACAATTGTTGTATAATAGCCGAAAATTACAGCTGACCAATGGTCGGCAGGTGGCAATATAAAAATACATGAGCGGTACGTTACAGGGCACAGTTACATTTTGCATTTTAACCTCAGCATCGATCGCAGCAATATTCAAACACTCGGCGACTAACTTTTGCAAAGCATGGCCCTCAAGGTGGGAGTCGGTAGCGCTTTGTTAATGCACGCTAACACTAATGGATTATCCTTGCAGTTGGTTGCCATGCTGCTGTTTGCGGGCCTTGTTGCCGCCGACGACTACAACTACAGCAATCCCGGCGGTCCAGCGGTGCCACTGCCGGACGCAAATGGTAACGGTGTCAGCGCCCAAACGAACCATTACCAAGCGCCCAATGCCTACCAAGCTGCCCAGCCCAGTGACAACTCGCAGGCGATGCCCTTCGACTACGATTACCGGCCGCAGCAGTATGGCGAGTCCGCTTACAACGCCCCCGCCAAATACGATTACAGCTACAGCGTGCACGACGACGTTACCGGCGACATAAAAATGCATTCGGAGTCGCGCGACGGCTATGTGGTGCGCGGCGTCTACAGCGTCGTGGACCCGGACGGCTACAAGCGCACCGTCACCTACAGCGTGGACAATGTGAGCGGCTTCAATGCGGTGGTCAATCGCGAGCCGTACGAGCTGCAGCCGCCTGTGCCGGTCGCTGCCAAGTCTCAACTAGTCGAATTGCCGCTGGGCAACAATCAGCCGAACCAGCGGACGCAGCTGCAGCAGTCGCACGGCGAAGCGTCGCACATTGATCTGCCAGGGCAGACGCACGACAGCTATCCACCCACTGCCACACGCAACGAAGGACCCTATTCCTGAGCTGGTGCTGTACGGTCTGCTGGTTTGTTATATACTCGTTAATTTGTTCGTAGTCGACTGCATTTTTTTACAATATAAATAAATTTGAAATTGGTTTAGGAGAAATGGTGTTTTTTCTATGTGTGCATAATGTGAAGAGTAGCTTAGCAGGTTAAAGAAATACAAGTATATGCAAGAATTGATTGTTGATGTTATGAAAATCGATGAATTGAGAAACTCCCTGCTTTTATGCAGCATTAGTTGTCCTCGTCTTCGAAGGAAGAAAACAAATATGTAGGGCTGTCTTCGCTTGCTTTCCCAAGTAGAAAAGGAGCGCATAAAGTGGCTTTGAAACTAAGGCGTTGATGAAGATCGAGTAATGATGACGGCTAGTTAGGACCACCTAGGGAAGCAGTTGCCCAAAATATCGTGTTTAGATAGATAGATAGATTCAATTGGGGTTAATTAGTTGCACTGAGATGGAAGATGATATATTGTTAAAGAGATCTAGTTAAAGAGAACATCCTCTAAACCCACCGATCTAATGAAGTTTAGTAACTCACTGGGGTTTAGATGCTTGATGTTCTCTTCTGCAAGCCAGTACTGGCCCAGGTGCAACATACTTCAAATATCTTCTTGACACCGTATTTTATTTTGGCTCTGGTCGTTTTGAAGACTCACGCCTTCTCTGATGAAACCGTGTCTTTGTTTAGCCGGTATAGAACTACGTCACTTGATTTTATGAAAGCCTAATATATCTTAATTTCGCTTTCTTGGTTTTACTCTCAACGAGTCAAAGCCACATTCTCAAATAATTAGTGGCGAAGCTGCGAATCGATGAGGAATGGAGAAGAAGCCATATTGCACTTTCCGTCCTAATGTCTTGGATCGGTGGAGATGCCGTGTTCTTTGGTCCATGTTTCTCATGAACAATGAGGAAGCACTGCGTGCCAGTGCTTTTAGTTTCGTGGAGATTCCGTGTTCTAGAATCTCCGTTCCTTTTTGATTTTGCTAACCAGTCAAAGATGTACTTGGCTTCATTCATCAAGGAATCGAACTGGTTTCCTTCTAAGCTGCGGAAATGTGCATAATCTTACGAGCATCTTTACTCTTTGAGCTACCAGCCTTACATAACCCAACTTAACTTGCAGCTATTCGAACCTGCTTATCACTTGACTTTAACTGTTCAATTGAAATATTTAAGCAGATTTTTATATATCATGGCCCTACGGTACCATTTCAAAGTCTACAGGAAGAGTATATGAAGTTATGTATTATGGTATGTATGGAAAGAATTTAATTTAATTAACAGTATTTGGCGCGTGAAGAAATATTTAGCGCATGGCATCGGCTTCTCTACTTCTACTTCTTTGTAGTTTTTAGTTGTTTTCTATTTGTTTTGGTTCAGTATGGAAACGTCGGTCGTTTTGGCCAGTTCGAGCAAAATGTAGCAGTTTTTTTAAGTGAAAACTTATGACTGCAAGCAATTAAAGAGTTGGGTTGTGACGGCAACGTTCACGCTTCAATTACCCGAAACGAAAGCGACAAATCGAGTGTCAGACCTGATAGTCAGAAGTTTTCGTTTATGCAAATGTAGCTGGCGAAACGCAAAGTTAGCTAAATTGAATGTGTGCAGCAGTGATGCTACGATAATTTAGTGCAAAGAACCGGTCCCGCTAGGAACCCAGTCCAGTTGTTCGAAAGCGTTGAAATTCGCTGTGCACTCGCCAGTCCATGCAGCCAGTACGTGCCGGAATGACAATGGATGTGGCTATACCGTTATGGCATCAGGCGGCTGAGGAACGTTTTGCGGCGCTGCCCTCATCTGAAAGTGGGTGACACTCGTTGAGGATATTTGTGTGAATTGTTTGTTGTTGTTGTGTATTTCGTGTGCAGAGCGACCGAAAGTGCACGGCTACGTGATGACGTTGTACGGCTTTATGCTTGGCTTCATGATGGCCTTGGCCCTGCTGCTCTTCTACGATCCCTTCCTGCTGCAGTCCGAGCAGTGGCGAACGCGCGGCCGGTCCAACGAGTACTTCACGCTGTTCGAGCGTTTGGCGGCACGACAGCAAGTGGCCGATGCGACGAGAGCACTGCAGCAGCAACTAACCGACGAGGTGCGTGTGCTGTGCCTCGTCATGACGTACCCGAAGCATCATGAGAGCCGAGCGGCGGCTGTGTTGGCCACCTGGGGAAAGCGCTGCAGCAAGTTGATCTTCTGGAGCAGCGAGTGGGATGAGGAGCTGGGCGCGGTGCCGGTGGTGGAGCCGGAAGCGGATACCTACGACAATTTGTGGAATAAGACACGTGAAGGATTTCGCTATGCGTACGAGCAGCACTTCGAGGACTACGACTGGTTTCTGAAGGCGGACGATGACACGTGAGTCAGGAGAATCGACTATTAGGAAATTTACTTTCCCTCTTCATAGAGTGATTATGTGAAGAAAGAGAGAGAAAGAGGGACGGGAAGCAGTGGCAAAGGGGGAAAAGCAAAGGAACAAGAAAGAGGTGAGGAAGATAGGGAGAGTTACGGGAAGTGGTAGAATTAGATCTAGTGGTGTCTAGTGGGTGTCTAGGTAGCAGTAAAGATAAAGGTGAATGCAAAGGTGAAAGAAAAGCTGGAGGTAGTTGTGTATGTGTAGGTGCAGTAGCAAGGGGGTTTTGGGTGTAAACTTCCTCCAAATATTTGTTTCTTAAGAACAATGTGGTTGGTCAATATTAGTGTCCAACCAAAGGTGGACTTTTGGCCGAAGCCGAAACATAATATTCGGCATAAATAAAATATCAGGCGGAAGGCCGAAATCGAATATTAATAAAAAAGTTTCCGTTCTTTTTCTATTCATTTCTTTGTTGCACTTAAGAATTAATCAAATAATATAAATACATAATTTAGTAAAAAAACGAAAAACAGTCTTAGAGTTTCGTTTCTAACAATAACAAAAAAATCTGACAATTCAATTGACATAAATAGCTGAATAGAGATAATTTTTATTGATTGCAATTTTGATCCCGAAATATCGATAAAACCCGATATTTGGTAAAATACTTCGAAACTTGACTTGCAGGGCGAAAACCTTCGGCTTAAGTATTCGGCTATTTTGGCCGAATACCGAAGCCGAATATTCAGTCGGACACTAGTAAATATGGTTTGAAATCTTATTGGCCTCAAAAGTTTTGTAGGGAACGACACTGCCACCAATTAATTAGTGCCGTAGTAATTAAAAGTAATTTGCATTTGTGTTTTTTTAATTAGTTTAATTGTGTTTTTATTAATTGTAATAAAATTGAATATCTTTTTCTAGTTATGTTATAATGGAGAACTTGCGTTATATGCTATACCCTTACTCTCCGGATGTACCCATCTTATTCGGCTACATGTTCAAGACCCCAAGTGGGGTGAGTACATTAAAGCTTAACATAAGTTAGATCAATTGTTATGATTTATGTATTTATCTAGTTGCGTCTAAATGCTAGCAGCCAGTTTTCATGTGCTACATATGTCAGTCATTTTCAATCATTCACAGTTACACATGTCCGGTGGCGCTGGTTATGTGCTCAGCAAGGAAGCTCTGCGACGATTCATGGTCGATGGTTATAACAACAGCGAAAATTGTCTAGCTGGCACAATAAAGTTTCCAGAGGACTACGCAATGAGCAAATGTCTGGGAAATCTTGGTGCTATAATAGCAGATTCACGCGCCGCCCTACCCACCGACAATAAATCGAAATTCTTTCCCCTGTCCGCCGAACAATATATGAATAATTATACTTTGGTAAGGACGACATGGCTTACAGAAATGACACCGTTTAAACTCGATAAGGTACGTTATGACTCATACGCAATTATCTCCTTATTACTTCCTATCTGCCTATGGACAGGGTCTGGAATGTTGCTCAAATTACACCATAACATATCACTATGTCTTCCCAAAGTTGATGTATATGTATGAGCTAATGATTTATCGGCTGCAGGTAATCGGCTGGAAACAACTTTCGCCCATAGCTGAGCTACCCAAAAAACTGTCGCCGACCGCGATTGAGCAAAGATTTTCATATTCCTTTCTTGATACAATAGAGCCTGCAGTAAATAGTTCAGAAACAGTTTAATTTATGTAATTATATGCAATGAATAAAGCTAAACTTGACTGAAACCCGTTGACATTTTGTATTTTTTTCCAGCAGCAGCTCATTATCAGGGACCGCAAATAACAGTTTTTTATGAAAACTATAATAAAAGTCATCAATAACAATTATTCAATGACTTTTATTTATAATTTTTTTTATTTTTATACATTTTTTTATTGATGACTTTTATTTATAAAAGTCATCAATAAAAATCATTGAATGACTTTTATTTTTTAAGTCATCAATAAAAATCAGCCAGTGACTTTTATTTATAAAAGTCATCAATAGAAATCAGTCAATGACTTTTATTTTTGAAGTCGCAATATAAAAGTAATTTTCATTAATGCATGGAAAAGTTATGATTGTTCCAGAAAATAGAATTGTCAAGACAGGTCTTGTTAAGCCGATCAAGAATATATATACATTTCGATATTCAATGAATCCAATAGTGCAATTAATGAAAATGACTTTTATATTGCGACTTAAAAAATAAAAGTCACTGAATGATTTTTATTGATGACTTAAAAAATAAAAGTCACTGACTGATTTTTATTGATGACTTTTATAAATAAAAGTCACTGAATGATTTTTATTGATGACTTTTATAAATAAAAGTCATTGAATGATTTTTATTGATGACTTAAAAATTAAAAGTCATTGAATAATTGTTATTGATGACTTTTATAAATAAAAGTCAATTAATGATTTTTATTGATGCCTTTTATAAATAAAAGTCACTGGCTAATTTTTCTTGATGACTTAAAAAATAAAAGTCATTGAATGATTTTTATTGATAATTGATTTGATATTGATTTTTATAAATAAAAGTCACTGAATGATTTTTATTGATGCCTTAAAAAATAAAAGTCACTGACTGATTTTTATTGATGACTTTCATAAATAAAAATCACTGAATGATTTTTATTGATGACTTTTATAAATAAAAGTCATTGAATGATTTTTATTGATGACTTTTATAAATAAAAGTCGCTGAATGATTTTTATTTATGACTTTTTAAATAGAAGACACAAATAATTGTTATCATAGGACAACTAGAATAAAAATCGAAAGAAACTGTTATTTGTGGACTAATAAGAAAAAAATCAAAAATAATTGTTATTACAGGATTTTTAAAATATAAATAAAAAATAACTTTTATTTGTTTCTTTCATTAAATAAAAGTCAAAAAATAACTCTTAAACATTGATTTTTATAATTAAACTTATAACTGTTACGGTCCCTGCTCATTATAGACTGAAGCTACTGTTGTGGTTTTGCTGAAAATACCGTTGCATACTTTTCTGAGTCTCTTTGCATTTTTTTATGTTTCTTTCTAATTTGGTTGTTTTTCACTATAGTTTTTCTTTCATAAATGAAGGGCCGAATTTTTCAAACTCGAATTGATTGAATTGAATGTTTTCTATACTTGAAGCAATTCGATGAAAGTTTTCAAGGAGCTTTTCTGGGTTGTTGGGTACATTGGGGCCACCGTAAGTAGTTCCTTTGGATCCCTTAGAGACATTACAAGCTTAAATATGTTTGTAGAAGCATTTAAAAACGCTGTATTACGATTTGCTCCGCCAAAAACTGTCAGGGGCTATAAAATCAAAGGCCAACTAAAATTTTTCAGATGGAGAATGCAGAGAGTTCTTCTTACGTTCATCACATACGGATCTGGATATACTATGAATTGCATTATTTTTCTACACTTTTTCTACTGCTGTTTGGCACCAAGTTGTGTCATTTGTATAAAAATAATTTGTCTTCTGTTGTCTTAAACGTTGGTTGTTGTTACATTATTGAACACTGGTAATTAAATTTGGTACGATTTTATAGCTCATTTACTCCCAACCAATGAGCAAAAAGCCGTTTATCGCCTGAAACTTGTTTGCTGCAGTTTTTTCAAGGGCACAACACAACTTGTACACATTTAGCAGAAATCATCTTACAGTCTGGCACACGTAAACCGGCAAAAACAACTCAAATTAAAAATTACCCCTACACAACAACACCGAATGAATTTACATGCAAATTATAAACTCCCGTTAATGTTAATTAATATTTTTCGGCTTTAATAATCACGCACAAGTCGACCCACATAGCAAACCGCTCGTCGTTGCTGGCCAACCAGATTCTTGGTGACATGTCGAAAGAACTGTGTAAATTAACGCCGAGTTCAGGTCTTATAATTACTCAAGACTACAGCAACGGCGCGATTCGTTTGCGTAAACAATGCAAATATTGGTTTGGCCAAAGGCCGAGCCAGATCGCAGTTGGTTGCCCAGCGCGTTGTGGCTGGCGGCTTAATGCGAAGCGGCAATAAAAACAAAACAGAAAAGCGTCGGGCGTGTTGGCCAAATGAAAATGAAAACAAAAACGAAAAGCCCACAGAAAATAATGTCGATATGAGTAAATAAAAACCGGTCAAGCATAGGTCAGACTGACGATGAGCAGAATTGCTGTGACGTATTTTCTGGTTGTTTTGTTTTTTTTTGGCTGATTTATCGAGACGCTGTGCCAGCAGTCGCGCTCGGCAGCCGCAGCGTGGTGCGAGCGCTTCGCAGTTGGGTGTGTAGCGGCAATGGGCGCGGATGCGAATTCACCGATGGGCCGTAATAGCAACGCGAAAAAGCCAGACTCGAGTTGGCAGCGCAGCAAAGTCGTCGACTATGACAGTACGTACGTGAGTGCTGAATGTGGCTTTGCGTCCGTATTCGCAAATGGCTGTGCCACATTAACGACTACTGATGACGACTGATTAATTGCAGGACGGGCACCGGTACGCGGCCGTCTGCTGCTGCTGTTCGGCTTTGTGCTCGGCTTCCTGATGGCGCTGGCAACGCTGCTCTTCTACGATTACTATCTGCTGCAGGCCGAGCAGCAGCGGCAGCGCACCGTCGCCACCGAGCGCTTTCAGACCGGCTACATGACGGCGCTGCAGGAGGCCAACGTCGAGGCAAGCGAGCTGCAGTGGCGCCTGAACGCCGAGGTGCGCGTGCTGTGCATGGTGCTGACCTCGCCGGCGAACCATGCGCGCCATGCGGCGGCTGTGCGCGCCACCTGGGGAAAGCGCTGCACCAAGTTGATCTTCTGGAGCAGCGAGCAGGACGAGGAGTTGGGCGCGGTGCCGGTGGTGGAGCCGGAAGCGGATACCTACGACAATTTGTGGAATAAGACACGCGAAGGATTTCGCTACGCGTACGAGCAGCACTTCGAGGACTACGATTGGTTTCTGAAGGCGGACGATGACACGTGAGTGAGTTGCAGACAGGCAATGAGCAAAGCGAGAACGGTTTATGTCCATATGAACGAATTTGTTTTTGTATTATTTTTCTTACTTTCCATCAGCTACGTGGTGATGGAGAATTTGCGTTACATGCTCTATGGTTACTATCCCGAAACGCCAATCTACTTTGGTCACACATTGGTGCGCTATGAAGTGGTGAGTGGCTGAAACGTTAAATGCAATTTAAGTTTTTAATTGATGAAACCAGTGGTGAGTTGCTAAGACGTTAAATCAAATTTTGGTGTTTAATTGGTAAAACCAGTGGTGAGTCGCTGAAGCGTTAAATGCAATTTTAGTTTTTAATTGATAAACTTAAAGTTTTTTTTTTAATTTGTCTTATGATGGCGCCGTGGGGCAAATATGACGAAAATGTGTATTACTAATTGATTATAATCAAAAAAACAACCAAGCGTGGTGTTTCGCCAAACCAGTGATTAATCACAAATTAATTGTCTCACGTCAAAACTGCCCAAACACTATCACAATGGGCAACACCACGAACAACACAACTATGTCGAATACCGAAAACAACCATAAACTTCATGCAAATGTTTTCATTTGGAAGTCAAATTTATGCTCAATTGCACATAATGGCGCTGCCTCCGCGGCCACTAATGACTTACGATGCGCCAACTCTGACAGACTATTTTGAAAAAAAAAAGAAAAATAATGCAAACAACAGACTACAGAATAGTGCAAACAACTTGCATATGTCACGCTTTGTTATTAATTTTCTGGAAATACCGCAAAAAATTTTATGCGAAAATTTCCATTAGCATAAATTCAAATAATAAATCTGTGAGATTATTAAATAGAAACAAGAATATTGGCAAATGTTGCGGCCATATTAATATATATATATATATTAATTGCTAAAAAAGAAGAATAATGCAAACAACAGACTACAGAATAGTGCAGACAACTTGCATATGTCACGCTTTGTTATTAATTTTCTAGAAATACCGCAAAAAATTGTATGCGAAAATTTCCATTAGCATAAATTCAAATAATAAATCTGTGAGATTATTAAATAGAGGCAAGAATATTGGCATATGTTGCGGCCATATTAATATATATATTATATATATATTAATTGCTACTTGTTAGTGGACAATATTTTGGAAGTTTCAAACAAAATAAATCTTAAACGGGCTAAACCAGCTGAAAGGCATTGTTCGTATGGATTTGTCATTGAATTGAAAGTTCTGCGATAGGGTTGCCACATAATTTGTTCTTGAATCACATCCCAACCAACACCTATTTTCAAACTCCTCTGCTCAGACAGTTATCAATTATCTTATCTGTCGGTTGCTAAAGATTAGCTCTGCGGTTTCCATCTCGTTGAACATTTAGTAAAGATTAATCATATAACGTCAAGTTCTAAGATTTAAATATCAATAATGCTTCAATTAAGTTATTTTTATGTCTTAATATTTGCATACAAATTAAGTAGTTTGCTTCATAGAACACAATTAATATGTAGAAATTAAACTCGTATGTATGTACATGGTGTGAAATTGCTTCCAATTTCCGATATCTTTTTTTATTTTCTTGAAAACGCTTTAAAATCCGGTGGAACTACATTATGCAAATTTCTACACTGTACTGGGCTACTGTTCGAGTATCTCATTAGCAAAACAGTCAGACATTTTTCCATTTTGCATTACTTTAGCTACACATTTTTAAATTTTTTTAATGGCGGTATTCACAATTTGTGGCAACTGAAAATTGAGAACATTGTTTTTAATCACTTTTGAAATGCAATACATATTTTTTAAGTTTAGAAAGTGATTGTTTTAAGATTTATAATTATTTTTATTTATTTAATTTTAACCCTTTCGACCCCAAAGTTGCCTGAGAGCAACTTCACCTATTTGTCATCTTATAGCAAAAGCCACGATTGATTTATGGGTTTAATTTAAGTAGGCACCAACAAATTAATATTTTTAGAAGTGAATTCAAAGCAAATTACAAACAATTTACTGTTATCCCCAAAATAATTTCTAATCATTTGCAGCGATATCAGGTAAAGTTTGTGTTCTAATTGAAGTCTACGAATTGGTCGCGTTTGATCAAAACCCTGTTTCTTTAATAATGGTTAAATAAATTCAAAAAGTGATAATTTTGTAGTTTTCCATAAAAATAAAATAATTTGTCTGTATTTAAAAAACATTTACACAAAATTTATTTAACCCGTTTTAAGCTAAAATTGTTCAAAATTAAACTAGCTCTAGAACTCTAACAAAGAGGCTTGGCGACTTCAAATGTCGCGTGCACACTTCTTAGGCAAGTGTGTCATGTTTTAAATACCAAAAAGTAATATCGAGACACCGGGTGAAATTCGGGGTCGAAAGGGTTAACGTTAGTATCTTTATTTGTTTGATGATACATTCCGTACTATTCAGTAGTACACAAATTATTATCAAAATTCTCAATTGAAAGTGTCAACATACGCATATTTTATTAAATTTTTATTTTTTTCTTACTCAAAAACTTTCTTAAAGATTTGATGTGCAATTCTTCCCAAACTAATTAAAACCCTAAGACCCTAAGAATTGTTAGCCATTTTAGTAGTGAGTCTATATCATTAAAACTGTTGTTTACAATAACAATTAACAATTTGCTCTTCTGCTCTTGTTACCAATCGTGAACACCGCTTATGATTTTAAGTTTTTTGCTTCGGACTTGTAGTTTTGCGGTTAGTTGTTTGTCTGTCTGAAGTGCTAACAGCCAACGTCATCAACATTTGATTTAGTCTTGCCAATCAAATTTACTTATAAGTTTAAATTTAGCTAGGAAACAAAATAGTAGCCATAATCATTTTTAACATGTTATGTCTTTATTGCTTGACCAATAGTCTGCTAAATCTGTCAGCACTCTGACATTTGTTTTGTGTGGACATTTCTTGACTACAGCTTTTGGCTTTGGAAGAGAGTGAAAGTTATTAATGCCACTGGTGGCAATTCAATTAGCAATTTTAAATAAAAAAATCTTCAGAACCATTGGAGACACCCAGCATGTTTTATTCAGCCTTTAAAAACGAGTTATAACTGAGAATTTGCTTAATGTTACTAATTAGAAAGAAACATGAAATACAAAAAATTTAATAATTGCCAATTTGAATTGATTTTTGAAACACAAACTTTACCAAAAAAAAGGAGTAAATGTTAAAATTTGCATTTATTGGTTCTGAGTTAATTATAATTGACGCTTTCATAAAATGTTTTATTTAAATGCTCGTAAAATTTCTTTACGCTCATACATACATATATATAGACATTTGCATGTAGAAAAGTTTAAAAAAACCCGACTGACATTCAGCGTTCCGTAAAGAGTAAATATGTTATAACACAAACATTCTTAATTGCCACAACAGTCCAAAAATGACACTAAGGCCTAACCTGCTACCTTATTTTTGATTTCTTTTTTTTCTTTTAATTTAACCATTTGCTGATTTTATGACTTTATTTATGTACACATATATATTTACAATAGTTTTTCTATATAGTAATTACAGACAGCTTTTAATTTTTACTAGCATTTTTTGCCAGCATTAAAATGACTAGGAAAGCTTCACAGAAACAATAAAAGACAGCAGGCAGATGGCAAAAAAGTGCAAAACTGACACATGTTTATTGCTGTCTTGGCATTTTTTCGTATTTTTTATAAACCTGTTGTCTTGAAACCAAAAATATTGCCCCTATCAGATGCAGAGACAAAGAGATTTACCGTAAGTCGCAGCTCTGACTGCAATGCGAATAATTTCGATGATTTCGAGATAAAATATAATTGCTACCGATAGACCCTTGACTAACCTTGCATTTGTTATCGAGTATGAAAATGTCAGATCAGTTAAAAAACACATATTTTTACACACAAAAACACACATTTTTACAGCTTGCCATTGAAAATTAAGATTTCCAAATAGTTAACTAAACTTTGTACAAAAGAACACAATCAAAAATTATTAGTAACATTTCCAGCAACTACTAAGTAAAAAATTAGCAAATTTTAAAGATTATAAAATGATATTAAAACTTGTCATTAACGGCCAACAACTGGCAATCGATGCGCTTCAAAGTTGCCTTTTGTGCATTTCGGCTGCTGACCACAACCTTTGCGGATGTAGAAAATATATGCAAACCATTAAAATTCATGTACGATTTATCACTAAAATTACAAAAAATTTTAAATAGATTTCTTTTTTAATTTAATCGGCTTCTTTGTTCGACTGCCAGCCAGAGGGACTGCGGTCAGCGGTGAGGCAGTCAGCCAACGTTTCAACATATAACCGGCGACATGACTAAACGTTTTTATGTCTTTTGATAGAACAGAGATATGCATATTTCGACAAGTATTTAAAACGCTAGCGGCACATGAAACAAACGGGAAATACACAAAGCAAATACACAGACACACACGCGACCATTTAAGTCATCATTGGACCAAAACAACTTCCTCACGTCAATTCATTGTTATTATTTTCTAACTCAAATATTAACTAACCAATGAAAATATTAACTTATTTGTATAATAATGAAAATTACAACAATGCTCATACCTGGCAAATGCCAAGAGTCAACGTTTGTAAACGATCTAAGCTTAGAAATTATGTTGGCTCTTAGGAAATGTGTTTATTTGATTGGATTATGATTATAATCTGTATAGGAAGTGTTATTGTTGCACATACATATTTATATGTATGCACACCTGTAGACATCGCCATAGAAGTTGTTAGCTGTTTAAGGAGTTTTATTTTTGCTCGGCTGGGGATACACAAGTTTTTTCTTTCGACCACATTTTCTTCAATTCACCACTTAATAATTAATAATTTTAATTATTAAGTGGTGAATTATTAAAAATTGGTGAATTATTAAATTAATTATTAAAAATTATTAAAATTATTAATTATTAAGCGGTGAAGTGAAGAAAACTTCACCACTTCACTATGACTAAAGCCAGTAAATGGTTAAAGTTCTCATTCATTCTTTGATTCATTGCAGCCCTACATGTCCGGTGGCGCCTCCTATGTGCTGAGCAAAGCAGCCTTAAGTAGCTTTATGCGCCGCGCATACCACAACGCGACACTGTGTCCGCCAGCGCACGAATACAGCATCGAAGACCTCTACATGGGAATTTGCTTGCAAAATGTCGGCGTACACTTGGCCGATGCGCGATACGCGCTGGCCGTGGACACCAAATCGAAGTTTATGCCTTTGGATTTGAGGGCCTACATGGCACCCAATGCCAGTTCGACCATGCCCGATTGGTTCGAGCACATGACGCTACACCCAATTGACCTGGTATGATGCCAACATTATTTATTGTAAGTCGATTTAAAATGTTGGCATATTGAATCGTTTCAGGGCATTGCCTGTTGTTCCAACTACTCCATTGCCTTTCATTATACCGATCCGGAGAACATGTACGTGTTTGAGCTCTTGATTTACCACCAACGCGTCTTTGGACTGCAGCACCGTGACTTGCTGCTGCCGGACAAGATGTCCAGCGCCGAGGTGGCGCGTCGTTTTCCCAGCAATTATAGCGAGAATGAAAATTTGTTTATTGATTATCATGCGCAAAATGTGCCAGATAATTAGTGAATTTACTGTGTGATATATGTATGTTATTTTGTAAACAAAAAAAAAAAACAAATCTGTGAGTCATTGTATGTAGGTTTGCTGTAGAATTAAAATAATAATTATGATGTATAATAAATGTTATCTATCCGAAATAGTTATTAAAGTCAAATTGCTGATGTTAATGTTAATTAAATTTCATTAACTTTTGATTTTAATGAGGTACATGACGAAGCATTATGCATAGCGCAGTTAATGAGCGCCAACATTTTGAAGTATTTTCGGCAAAAGCAAACAGCATCAACATAAATAGATCTTGTTAAAGTTATAAAGTTGACAATAATTTCCTCTTATTTACAATTTATTCCACGATTTAATTCAATAAGATATTTCTTGCGAGAGATGTCTAGTTGCTCTCAAATATGCAACACCTCTAAAACTGTTAATTTATATCAATTTAATTTAGAAAATGTCAAACTGTGCGCTCTACAGTTGTGCCTACAAGTATGCAATACATAATTACACAAGTTTTCATTCCTTATCCAATCCACGTTTGTCTCTTGAGTCTTTTGTATTACTGCTACACGTTCTTTGGCTTTGCGGCCGTTTCGATATTTGCAAATTGCAATTTGCTCGCACCAACTGCACAGTGGCCAAAGTGTTTCCCTATTACTTATGACCAAATACAACATTAATGCAACAATTGCATTCATATCTCATTAAATTGTCAATTAAGTATAATGAAGAAGCAAGGGGGCAGCAAAGTCGCTACTGGCTACATAAAGAATAAAGCAATATGCAGCTGAGAGTCTCGAGTCTTTGAAAAGTGAAGGGAAACTTGTATTTCATGAAAGTACGACAAGAAATAAATTAAACTAAAGCGTGCATTATTTGTAAGACGATGTGATGCGCTGCGATCGTTTTGTGCAGTAATGCGATTTTGTTGTTGTAATGCGCAAGCAATGCATAATTTATTATATTGCATTGACAATATGAAGTGACTATACATATGCGTGTACACAGAGGTTATGTGTAGGTTATAGTTTTGTCTATTTGGTGTTGAAAATATGTGAGAGAATAGGTGGAAGCAAACCTTAGGTTGTACAATTACTATGAACATTTTATATAAAGATTTTTATTACTTATATTAAAAACTACTTTTAAGATAGAATTACTTTTACTTTTTATGTAGAATTACTATGAACATTTTGTATAAAGATTTTTATTACTTTTATTACAAAATTCTTTTTATATAGAATTCGTTTTAATTTTTATGTAGAATTACTATGAACATTTTGTATAACGGTTTTTATTATTTATATTTAAACATAATTCTTATATGATATGATTTAAATAGGCCGCGTAAATGTACCTAAACATACATTTGAACAGTTTCAAGTTTGTATAAAACTATTTGACAATTTTATTGTTGTGCAAGATTTAATTAAAGCTGTTCTTAAATTCCTGTTTTTAGCGTTCAACCAACTCAACCAACTTTGTCTAATGTGCTGATTTAACGCTGTTTAAGCACCAACTTATTTGCATATTAGGTATTTGCAGTTAATTGGAGTATTTGAGTTTTTTAATGTAAATTCTCAAATTAATTCACATTAATTGTCGAATTTAAATGTCAACTACTCATATCTAATTGACAGAATAAATGCAATTATAATAGATCTACGAACGACTTATGTCGCTCATTTGCTGTAGCAGAATCAGCAAATGTAAGAGAATAAGAGGCACACAAAATTGCCTTAATGTGAAAATTTGTGAAACAAAATCCACTCATCTACATAGTTTTTGTTATTTTTCTTAACTGGCTAAGCGCCATAATCCATTAAGAAGTTTTTCTGATATGCCGCAGCATAGCCACGCCTTTCTTGTTCAAGTAGGTTTGTCAAATGAAAATTCAAATGAGATCTTCTGTTGATCGTTTTTGGTGTTGTGCCAAGACTTTGCTACTCTTATAACAAATTTTCAACAAATTTGTATGAGTTGAATCCCCGAAAACCCCCTCATGTCGTATATAAAATTGAATTAATTAAAGCCGCTTGACAGTGTGATCGATGCATTGGGCAATTAGGCATTTAATGCCGTGTGCGGCGTGTCCACGTTGACAGCAATTGCGGCATTCTTGAGCTCCGATATATTCATTAACAAATACGCGCCGAAAAGTGAATGCTGCCCCCAGCTGCAGCGAGTAGTTTCGGCATCTCAAGTCTATAATTTTGTATGCCAAACGTCAAACGCCCTCAACGCTGGCGACTTGGAATTGACTAATGTGTATACGCACACACACACACTCACGCGCGCACAAACTGAACATTAACCAGCATTTGTTGGCAATAAAAAAAACGACAAAATACGCCGCTTTAAGTCGGGCGAAAATTTGTGACCACTAAAAGTGAAATATTGCAACATTAGATACGCATTTTTCACACACAGACTCGCGCGCATAACTTTGCGCAGACCACACAAAAAAAAACAAACACATTTGTGAAATTGACTTGCAAATTCGGAGCAATCACTTGGCGAACGGGCTGGCCGACTGCTTGTACTCGTAACGCAGTAATTGACAAGGTCAATCATGTTGCCGGCCAAACAGTCGACCAGCCAAACGGCCGAGCAGCCCACTCCAGCCGGCCCGCTCAAGTGACCAAAGCGCAAGAAATCACACACAGCCGAAAAGAAGTTAACAATAAATACGAGCCACGCATGCGCAGACAGACGCACGCGTACGCCAAGCTGCTGCACAGCGAGGCGGCCAACGTTAATCGAACCGTCGTCTGGCGCTGTGGCTACTTAAATAAATAAATAAATCCGTTTTCAATTTGAAAGACAGCGTGCAATAAAAGCGGCATTAAATGCGTTCGCGCTGCTGTTGCTGTTGGTTTTTTCTATTTGTTTGCACCCGCAGTACGATCGAAAAATATATAAAATATTTGGAAAAAAATTAATAGATCGCGCTAAACGCCGCAAAGCAAAACCAGCTCTGAAATCGCTCAGAATCATACAAATTTATTTGCTAACTACAATGAGTTGAGTTGGGTGTAGCTGCCGCACAGAGTTGGAGCAATTCGCACTTGTCTGGCGCCCTTGTCGGGCAGCCAGTGGACAGTTGTTGCTTGTTTATTGAATTATATTATTTTTAATTATTTAGATTTTTTATCAACAGAATTTGGATGTGGTTGGCAGCTGCGGCCATAAAACGTAGCAAGCAAATAAAAACTTAATTAATTCGGTGATTGAATTTTATTTATTTTTATTTTTTGTTTGTCCCATTTTGTTTGTACTTGTATGCATTCTAATTTACAAACATTTTTATATTTTATAGCAAATGTTATTTGTATAGCAGCTAGAAAAGATTTTCTGTTAGTGCTATGGCTTTCAAATTCTATTACGATGAAAGCTACAATTCACTGCCCTCGATCGATGCTACATGCACCTATTTTTCTTCGAGTATGCTGTTTTCAATTTGATTTAGCGATGCTGTCAATTAAATTCGTCATATTTCGTCTCAAGCCACGCTTTGAGTCATCATTACAAAACAAAAAACTACAAAAAAAAATAACAACAAAAAATTGCTATCAGGTGTTTACAGTCGTAAATCAGAATTCAATCAAAACAACGCAACACATAGTGCCAATGTGTCACATTGTCTGTCCACACGTCCATCTAACTATTCAGCCCCTGTCCGCACGCCTTGCTTCCATTACCATAATCGCAACTTGTTGTTTGTCATAATGCAATTGCAACAACTGTCCATTAAATTTCAATCGTTCGTCTCGCGACCTGCCCGTCCGACTGTCTCTCATTCAGAATGTCCGTTTCGTATTGCCTGTCTAACCAAATAGCAGCGCGTGCAATGTAGTTTGTGCATTGCTTGTCTACGCGTCTTTCAAATTTATATTTGACAAATTCAAAATAAATTGAAGCCAGCCAGTCTTTTGCTTTGTCAACGTCAGTGATGAATGTTGGTTGCACTTGTGGGTAAAATTCTCTACATTTTTGCTAGTAAAGTAACAAAGTATCAAATCGCTTTGATATTCCCCTAAATGTGCATCCTGTACAAGTTTTCCAGTCACTTTTGGTTTCTTTTAAACCCTTATAGCATAGCATACATTTTGGCGAACTTTGATCTGTTTGGTCAGTGACTTCTAATCAACAGTTGTGGTGCTGAAAGTTTGATCTATATTCGAAATGTTTAGAATACTGGAAATTTAGCCACATTTTGTGGCTAACAAAGTAGTAGTCAGTTGACTACTTTGGTTTTTGAGTTAAAGGCAGTTGAATAATTTTCAAGGACGAAAAGTCTATATTTCTTAATATGACTTTATTACAAGAAAATCATTCCCTTTTTAGATCGCTGACTATTCTGATCTAAGAGCTACCGGCCGTTAAATGATTTTTGTTGAACGAAAGTCTGCAGTTTTCAATATGACTCTTTCACAATGATTTTATCAAGTTTACCGTGGGATATTAAAGACTTTCGAATAAATTTTTAGTAGCTGAGGGGGTTTCTACAACACAATAAGCCATATTTCAGATTGCTGGTCCTACTGGTTTAGAAGTTACAGACAATTGAATGATATTGAAAAGCCAACTTTTTCAAAGCTAACTTTCAACATAGATTTTCTTAAGTATCCACTGATAAGCCACGGACTTTCGACCCAATTTTGGGACTTGAAGAGTTTTTTGTATTATTACAATTTTTTTATAGAAATGTTGACCATTTTTATCTACCCTAAGCCTGTAATAACACCTAAAAAAAATAACGGGAAAAACTCGTTTTCTCTTTCGGTGGCTGTCCTCTCAGCTGGAAATGGCAAACCTCTGAGAGTAAAAATTGCTTATGAAAAAGCTCCCAACCTGCCGTTCGGAACCGGCATAAAACTGTAGGTCCCTTCAACCCGCGTACAAATTCACACGCACAACACGGGTGGTTGCGGGAAGCTAGGCCTTAGTCTCGCGTAAGCGGGCTGTCGTGCCAGTCAATTAATTAATTATTAAGAAAAAAAAGAAGAAATATTAATATTTACAAGTAGTATCGAGACTACTATGTAAGATAATTTTCGTGTGAAGTTCAAGATTGCTTACCAAACTTACTATTGATTTCCCTATTCAATTCCCTCAATCACTCATCTTTTGATTGGTACATATTTAGGCCATCACTGAACTCTACCAATTCATCCAATTCTTATATTCTCAACCCAAATTCTAAAACTTATCTTTTTAAATATTTTGATGTTTTCAGTTTTTTAACAACATTCATTCATGGCATACTTTTAGGCTACTTAGCAACTAGTAATTATTTTCGAACCCCTTTTTGAGGTTTAGGTTAACGCCAAATCGATCACCGCCAATTCTTTACACACAGACATTATCTACACGCAGGCCAGCAACGTTCAACTCCACTTCGACGCAGTTTAATTTTTCCTTTTGCAAGCAGCTCGCTGCTGCCTACTGTCCGCCAATTTGCGCCTTGCGTATTTGTATTTGATGCGTGTTTTTCGCTTAATTGGCAACTGTTACAAATGTCAAAAAAGTTGTCTCTATTTGGCAGTTGGCTGCATGTAAAATTCGTGTGCGCTGCCAACTTGAATGCAAAGCACTTCGCACTTGTTCAGGTTTCTTAATTCGCATCAAATAAGGAAAGAGCATAAGCAGCAAACGTACAACAACAACAAATACACTAATCAAACAATAACAACAAAATCATAACAACAATAACACTTGTAGTAGCATCAAATTAACACAAATGCACATAAAGTACCACCCACAGCTCGACTAACCTACAAGCAAACACATACATACAAATATTTAGATACACACAGCAAACTGTTTAGCATTGACTTTGGTAATGAATTTGCACAATGTTTGCATTTTTTTGTTTTTAATTTTTCTTGTTGTATGTTTTTGCTTTTGTTTTAATTGCCATGTTCTTTGATTGTTGTGGTGTTTTGTTGTTGATTTGTTGTTGTTTAACGCCGCATCCTTCATGCAACAGAAACTTCGCATTTCAAGGACCCAGAACACTTGTAAAGCAAAACTAAATACAAACAAATGTTGGTCTCATTTTGGTAAACCTTGAATTTTTAATTGAAAATGTTTACATTCGTTGCTTTGTGCTATGGCGGTTGGCATATCTGTTTTTGTTGTTGTTGTTTGGTGTTGTTGTATTAATTCTATTAGTATTTCGACTTTAATTCACGCGCACACATTGTGCCAATGCTTTGCTGAAATTTTTGAAGCACCTGTTCGAACGCAAAGAATGCCAAAAGAATGCTCAGACGTGGAACGCGAGGGGCGAAGCAGACATTTGACTGCATTTAAAAAGCGTTTCGCGCTTCATCAATTACATGCGAACAATAACAACACCAACAACAACAAGAACTGCTATATCAACCACTTGCAACTGCAGTGGAGGTACAACAACATTAGCAACAATGTTGCTTTGCTTTACTAATGGAAAATTGGTCGATGTGCGGCAGGCAGCGGATTTTGAGAGGTGAAGCTGCTTGTGAATACCCGCCAACACGAACTGCAACAATTCATAAATGCTAGAGTCATTAACTTGAGGCAGATGACAGACAGATGCAAGTTTAGCGCTTCACAGACAATAAGTAGGGATGGTGCTCGAGATTGTTTGCGGTGAGTATTGGCTGCATTTTGATGTGCGTTGCTGCCAAGCAATTGAAATGGGAATGGAAACTTGAAGAATTGTGCCAATGCGATAGTATTCTATGGTGCTTCTAGGTGCACAAGAACTCAAGTTCTCGGAACAGTTCTATAAGATCTCCGATCCAGCACATTGCTTCTTCTTGAAATCAAATGACCTATGACCTGTCGCTTCTATATTGCAAGGCTTGGTTCGTTCCAAGACCAGCGTTGATGCAATTCTACGACTTGTCTCTTCCGTCTAAAATTTGATATATTTTTTAATTCTTTCTCTGGCTAAAATATTTATTCAACATAGCTGAAATATTGAAAATAGAACCAATAATTTTTAATAGAAAAGTCCTTTGAAAGTAAAATTGCTTTTCAAACAGAAGCCAAAATAATTGTAAATCAATACCATAAATAATTTAAAATTTCCAATATTTAATTTTGCGAAGTTTTTGGTTTACGGGCTGGTTTTGGTTTCCAATGCGAGTGTTGCACCTATGAAATAATTAAGCAAGCTTCAGAAAGTAGTCAGAGCACAACCAGCTATTAAATGGTATTCTGTTTGATAAAATTACATGTATTTTCGAAATGTATGCACCTGTAATGGCTGCAATTAGCAAACGTTCTGTAACACCTGTTCTGCTCGAGTGTTGTAATCATTAAAGTAAAACAGTGCAATGAAGTGTTACTGCAACTATGGAACCACAAATGGTGTAACTATTTCATTGCAATGAAAGTATGTAGTTGCAGAAAGTTATGTGTTAAAAAGAAAGAGAAAACATTATAAAGCTTTCAAAAACCGAATAGGTAATTTTCACAAATTTTATACTAAAAACTTTACAGCGAATTTCACTCTTTCCGACCACAGCAGCTGCTTTTGTGTGTCTATTTTTAATAAATTCCAGCAAGTATTTGGGTAATTTTTGGTTATTGCATGATTTGTCATTTCATTCATGTATAATTTTATTATAGAATAATAGAATATTATAGAAATAACAGATTTTTTTTTATTTAAATGTTTTTTAACTTCTCAACAGAATTTTGTTGAATTTTTATATGTATAGAATATGTGTAGAATAATAGAATAATAGAATATTATAGAAATAACACATTTTTTTATTTAAATGTTTTTTAACTACTGAGCAGTATTTTGTTGAATTTTTATATATTTTCTAATCATATTAGATTTTTGTTCAGTTAATTGGTCTTTATAACCAATTATTCTTAGTTTTTGAACTAACCAAAAGGCAAGAGAATTTTTATGAATTTTTTCATATTTTCTCATCATATAAAAAAAAAATATTTTTTAGTTAATTGGCGACTTTAGTGCGCTCGGCAACTGAAAACTGCTCGCATATTCATAATTTTCATGCTACATACAACACATACATGCACACATAAGTATTGCACACATTGTACTTGTATTTATTTTTATAAAAGTTTTTTAATTGATTTAATTAAATTGGTGCTGTGCTTTAATGGCCGCATGCGATTGTTATGCCATCCGCCTCTGACTTTAAGTCACACAAACACACACATTGTCTGCCATATATACAGACTTTATATATCTGTCTATCTATCTATCAATCGCCTTCAATCAACAATTGTCACCAGTGTTGAGAACGCTGTGGTTGCTATAATTTTATTATTTATGCTGTTGTTTTTTGTAATTGCCGCTTTTGTTGTTGTTGTTATACACTTGTCAATACCAACCATTCAATACTTTGCTTTTATACGAACCATAATTGAAGAAAAATGCACATAATCAAATGCCATCAGAAATTTTAATATCAAATTAAAAATACCAGTTTTTCGTAGTGTTTTTTTTGTTTGGTACTGTTTTGTTGCAACTTTGCCTTGTCGAGCAACCCTACGGCGCAAAGTAATGCATGTCAATAAAGTATAAATTATGCGTTTTTGAAAAGTGGCAGGTAATGAAACTTGGAAAAACAAATGCAACTCAACTGGTGGTAAGTTTTGCTCGGCGCAAATACTAGAAATCAAAGGCGATAGAATTTAGTCGAATCATTTTGAACCGACTGTACGCCGGTGTACTCCTACTTAGTGTTGTTGCCACAATGCGTGTCGATAAGATTTAATAAGTGCGAGTACTTCATACGAGAAGGTAACTAAACTTAAGTTGAGCTGCTTGAGCGGCATTCACCTGTCGTAAAGACCAGCCACACAATACTTGCTCACTTTACGTGGCACAACAGGCAATTGAAAATTATTTGGATTGTTTATTTTGTTGCGCTCGAACTGTCTGCAGGCTGCAGCTTTGAAGTACTGAGCCGCACTTGCCACACTTTATTGCTACATAAATCACTATGTTTTTTAATTGCAAACGCAAGTTATAGATTTTTACATGGCGTCTATTAGTCAGAGTGCAAAACAACTGCAACACTTCAATCGATTCTTTTCAACTTGTTGTAAGAGTTGCATGGCTCATATGAGAGGAGAAGAGTGCAGCCATTGACACAAATAGTTTAGTGTTTGAATGGGATTTTTAACCAAATAAACTCAGCTAAAACTAAACAACTCATTGATTTTTAGTGCAATGGTTTATTTACATTCAAAATTATTATATAAATAATATAAAAATAAAAAAATATATGAATTAAAAAAACAATCACAGACTTGCAGAACTGATCAAATTGATATCGGTTTAATTAAACCATCAGACTGCATAGTCTTTAGTTAGTCATGATGCTAATGTTGCGAGAAATCATTTAAATTCTAGAAAATTTCTAAGAATTAGCAACCAGTTAATTACTTAGTTATGACAGAATTTACTCATAAGCTGTGATTAAATTGCACTGCAAACTAACCTAAAGCGCTCGTAACGCTTATTGTTCCCAACATATTATTTGGCGTGCAATTTAATGATTTGCCATTAGCGACAAGCGCAATAATTAAAAAAACATACGTACCATGCAAATGTGATACCTGCGGCTCACAATGATGCTCCATTGCTTCCTGTATCTCATAAGCCTCCAAAAATAAGCATCAAAAGTCATAGATTTACATGTGTGTGTGTGTGTGTGTACGCGCTGCATCTTGACAAATGCCGCAATTAGATCTCAAAGAGCAACCAATCAATCATTGCATCAAAGAATCGCAACTTACACGTACTCAGGCCATGTCAAGTCATCCACAAACACACGTCATTCTCGCGGGCAACGCAACCCATCTCGAGTGCAAAAACTATTAGTGCAGAAGAGATTAAGCGCGCTAGCAAAGTGCGAGCTTAATGCCTTTAACCTGACTTTACGAATTTGTCTTGGCTTGTTGGACGACGTGCTGCTCTTTCAAGTTGACGGCGCTCTCGCTCAGGTGTCGAAGAAAAATGTGCGCAGTGTTGCATTTCAGTGTATGTAGTCAAAGTTTTTGGTTTTTATTAAAACGTACTTATTGGATAATCAATTTGTATATTTGAAAATTGTTTAGTACCATTTAACAAAAAATATATTTTATACTTATATATTTTATACTACAGTTTAGTAGTTTGCCATATAAAAGATTATCAAACAGACAAAGGTTGCAATAACTATGGTGAGGGTATAAATAAGTTGTTTGAGTTTTTAACAAACAAAAGAAAAATTAATAATTTCTTTCCTACTAGAAGCAGAAGTAGAATCGATAGAACACTTCCTGTGCCACTGCGCGGCCCAGCAACGCAGATTTTCGACCTGGCCAGCGAGACAAAATTTTGAATTTTTGGATCTGTTTTCCTCTGTTAAGTAGTCGAACTGGTTTGCCACGGATTAAATCTGTTGGTTAGCTCCAGACCGATTTAACAACGGATTCACAATGGGCTTTCCCTACCTAACCTAACCTAACATAACCTTACTACTTTCTGACCACTATTACTGGTATGATTTGTCTGTACCCACCCTTAATGTTACCTAAATGTTACTTAATGTTTACTTTAACCCTTTGCGACCCAGTGAAATTGTTTGCTTCGACAAGATTAATCACGAAAATGTTACACATTTTGTTTTTTTCTCTTTTAAATTCTTTTAAGGGGGTCAATATCCACGTGTAAATTTACAAAATTTTCCAAAAAAATTTTTTTTTTGAATATACTCCAGGGGGTCTTAAGAATACCCCCTCAAGTGGTTTTTAATTCTGATGACCCGTTCCCCTGCAGTAGCGCTTTATTGATGGTCAATTCGTTCCGCATGATATCGGTAACGCAAAGTTTAAACCGAATTATTTCGAAACACTGGTTTTTGATTATGGAAGTAGAATATCTCGGCAAGTTTTAGTCCCACTGATCTAAAATTTGGGCAACAACTTTTTGAAACATAAAACTTCTAAAGTAACTAAAAATTTAATTGTTTTGGGCGAAATCCGCGGCGCCATTTTCGGGAAATTAAGAATAAAAAGGTAATTTTTTTCGGTTGGAGCGTATTTTTGTATTTTCGAGAAAATATTTTTTTTGTTAGTTACTTTAGAATGTACATATGTATATTTTCTCATAATAACTAATAGCAATATTTTTTCAGATGATTTTTGGGGCGCCGGCACAACTTCTACTAGAATTTGGGCCCAACGTTGGACTCCCACCACCGCCGCCATTTTGAGCACGCCAAAAAAAATTTGTTTTCTTGCACTGCTACCTTTTAATAAAAGAATGAAAAAAAATTGTACATTGCATTAATTTTTTCCGGCGTATGCGCGATTCCAAAAATATGCAGTTTACACGTATTGACCCCCTTAATGTATTATTTAATCAAAAGCTAAAGGGTCGAGTATAATTGCCTTCCTAGCAGACAATAGCCTAAGTGATTGGATTTACTATACAACTTTACATATATCATACCACATAAAACTGCATATTTCTTCAATTTATGTGTAAACTTGAACCCACCAGAATAATAGTTTTCGGAAACTAGACCCATGAGTCTCATAGATCGCTTATAATTGATTAAGAAACGTGCCAAAATTTCGCCAGTTCCTTAGACCCTTCAATTCACAAAGAACTCTGATCATATCTTTGAGAAACGGCATTAATTTGATGATATTAAACAACAAACGAATTTTAAATATGTCCAAAGAAAATCACTTCTTGTTACATCTTTATGGCAATGTATTTTCACTTTTTTTCCTACGCTAATTGACCGTATTGCACATTTTAGGTCACTTGTCAGCTACTCGCTTACAATCGCTTCTCAGACGCTATGGCGGAACTTTCATTCCCATGGTTTTGAAAATTGTTTGCTCAATTGTTGGCTCAATGCCGCTTGATACAATTTCATCATCTTGAAAACTCAACATACAATACATACCGTAATACATACATACCTACGGACATCTAAAGCATTTTAGTGTATTGTCTGCACGTCAAGGACTTTTTTTGACATGGCTTCAAGAATGACTTACACAGAACACGCCAGGCCGATGTGGAGCTTACGCAGCACTTCGAATATATATTTTAGCTAACGTTCAAGTTCCGTAAATTTTTTCGGCGCTAAGCTCTCAAAGTAAAACACGCTGCGGCGCAAAGAGCGAGTGACGGCATAGCAGACCACATGGAGCGACCCGGCGAGAGCAAAAACTGCTCGGCAGCGTTCCGCCCGCATGACAAGTCGTCAACGGCCAGCACAATCGAGCGCCGCATAAGAAATCCGCAATATTGTCTATGGCAACAAAAACAATAACGTGCAGCAGCCAGAGCACTAACCATAACAACAAAAACCACAGCCAACAAATGCAAAAATGACACAAATTACATACATGCAAAGATATGCTGAGCCTCAAAGACGCCAAGACGCTCGAAAGGCAGGCAGCGCGTAACAGCAACAAGCGCAGCGCCAGCACCGGTTCCACAGTCAAACAACGCCAAAACCAACAACAACTGCAGCAGCAGTAGCAGCAGCAGCAGCGGCAGTGCTAAAGGCAACAACAACGCGCTCTTTAGACAGCCAGCCAGCCAGTCAGCCAGCCATACAGGTTGTTAGCGGCTGCGCTGTGGTGGCTCAAAACGTAGCCGTGGCTCGAATAAACGTTCAGTGCTCGACGGACTTTTAGCTGATTCGGACGGATTTTCGGGTAAAGTAACAGTGGAGGAATATACGTCGCTTGGTGGAACGCTGCAAGGTCTGGTCTGGTCTGAACCGATGCGATCTGGTCTGGTCGGGTGTGGAGTCGCTGGTGTGGAGTGAATGGTGAACGTGAACGGCGAACGGTGACGAGGAGGACCGACGAACGGCGCGACCAACCGAACGAACGAATAAGCGTGCGCGAGTGTTGCATTCCGCGCGTCCCTCTCGTCATTGTTGCGCGTGCGCCGTCTGCGTGTGTCAACGGCTTGGCGGCGCGGAGAGCGCCAACGTCAGCGTCAGCGTGAAGTAACGTTGCTTTGTCGATGAAAAACGCCTGACGTTTTTTTGGAGCTTCTTTGATTTTGGTGTCTCTTGTTAAGCGTCCGCTTCCGCAACGGCAGCAACAGCAACAGCTGTAATGGCTCAACAGTGCTCAGCGCGCAGCTGACAATTTGCATAGCAGCTGTGCTGCTGCTGCTAGGAGCTGTCTCCCAGTCTACGCGTTTGCGTTTCGTACGCCCGTCAGCCGCAACGCGCTGCCTGTCTCTCGCATTGTTTGTGCCTTTTTGCTGTTGTACGAATTTTTCTGTGTGTTTTGTGGGTCGTTGGTCTCTTTGGCGGTGCGCCTGCGCAATGCAAAGACGATAACACGCTCCATGCCGCCGACCGCCACTCAGCGATTGCTCCGCGTTTGCGTTTGCCGTCTTCGTGCGCAATATTTGTTGCTTTTGTCTTCCACGTATGTGTGTGTGTGTGTGTGTGTTTCTTTCGATTTTGTTCATGAATTTAATTTTCATTTCGTCTACGTTGGTGCGCTGTGATCACATTTTTCCTTGAAGTTTCGGCTGGCGCGCTGCAATCCGACCAACCACCCGCCCGTCCATCCGTTCGCCCGCTCAAAGTGCGGCCCAACCAGCGAAATAGAAGTCATTGTGCGTTGTGCACTGTGCTTTCGGTTAATTCGTTTCGGAAGTCGGTGAACAAGTGCACGAAATTGCAGTCGAGACCGCGCAGTATTAAAAGATTGCCCAATGTTTGGCCAAAAACAAAATCAAACAAACAACAAATCAACCTAAAATAACCGAAACCAATGAGTGCATAAAAAGTGGTCGAAAAACATGAAAATCAGGCTTCAAATTCGGCTGTTAATTGCAGCACTCAAAGCAATCAATTCTGAGCTGTACTGAATGAAATACAGTAAACCAAAAGTTATATGAAATTATCAGAAAAAGAAGAAGCGAAACAAGAAGTAGAGTCAAATTGAACAACAAATGTTTGTTTTGTGGATAATTGTGTACACAAAAGTGTGTCAAAACTGCACATAACAACAATTTCTAAAAACAGTTAATAAAAATATGAAACAATGTGAAAACAATTTTAGGAAATACAGAAAAACAAAACAAAAGCAGACAAAGTGAATAAAAAACAAACTGACACCGAAACCAAATACATCAACCGAAGCCGAATATTTTATGGCCAAAAAAACTTGCAATATTTTGGTTGAAGTTTGAAGAAATATTTTGATATAGGGCAGACATAGCTTTCTAAAAGAACGTAGGTGGATTTTTGGTAAAACAGCTTAAGTGAAGATGAATGATTTTGAAGGGTTTTCAGTTTATTTCAAAAGAAGAATTATCTGGTCACTTTCTGACGTTTCTTATTGTTAAGAAAAACTGTAAAAGAAAATGACAAAAACGTTATGACTATATTACAGTGGGAAAACCAATCGTTCAGACACGATTTTTGCAGCACCAACTGCAATTTTTTTTTAATCCTGGCTAGTAAATCCGTCCGTAGTAAAAGTCCAGTCCAGTTCCAGCAACAGCTCGATAGCGAGACTAGGGGTCCATCTGTGTGGTGCAAATCTAAGGGATCTACAGTTTTACGTGGATTTCGAAATATCCTAAAAAGGATTGCCTATAAAAAAACATCTTTTTGTTTGTGGTGTTCTCTATGACGGGAAATCAGTCCTTAGTTCGAGTGGCGCTTCAAATTTGCGATCTAAGCCACAAATCCGTTGAGATACGGTGGCCGTTCCTTCCCTGCCAAAATAATTGCAATATTGCATTGTCGAAATGCAGAAATTACGCCTCGTTTTTTCTTTTAGTCAAAATAGTTGTTAATGCTAATAGGTTTCCTCACTTCAATACGACACTTTACTGGACGAACGTGTCTTTCGTGCGCTGCTCTACGCCTCTTGCGGCCTCTTTGCCTTCGGTGTCAGCTTCTTCGTCTTCGTCTTCTTCTTCCACTAGCTTTCTGCTCTGTCTGCCATTATCCGCTCTTAGCCCCATGCATCTTCAACCGTTCGTCGTTTCGCTTTAACTTTTCAGCCACTGCTGTGTGTTTTCTTTTGCTCCGCAAAATCGTACCAGCCTCTCGCCTTGTGCGCATTGATTTTGTTTTTTTCGACGTTTTGCTGTAGCTTTTTCTTATTGTTATGCTTATGTGCGTCCTTTGGCAAATTCCGGCTTTTGTTGTGGCCCCCGAAATATTTGGGTTCTTCTGCTTATAGGAGATGGATTTTGATGTGTTGTTTTTGTTGTATTGTATCAAGTCTTCAGCATTACATGTGTGGCCGTTGAGTGTTATTTCTTTGTTGTTGTTTTTGTATTTTCGTTATTTATTTCCTTTTTAATTTGGTGAAAAAGTTGGGCCCGCTTGCGCCACGCCAGCAGCACCAACACCAACACCAACATTAACTCAATGCTGGCTCTATGCTTTAATACAAATTTTTTTTGTCCAGTTTTTTCATAGAAGAATTACAACATGTTTGGTTACTTGGCGCTTTTTGAACAACATTTAACGTTTGAATGCTTTTAATCGCCAATAAAGATGAAATTCTATGTGTTGTATTCGAAATTTGTTAATTTAACATACAGCAAAGGGGCGGAACAACACTTATAGAATGTTGATAGCCACACAAACAGACAGACAACAGACACCAACAACTCACATTTACATTTGTTTTGAATAGAGTTTTGGGCGCAAAGAAAATAGCAAAAAAATTCAAGAAGGCTGAACAAAACCAACAAAATATTAGAGCGCAAAAAATAATAGCGACGTTTTGCCTGCAAGCCAAAAAAAAGCCGCCAATACCCCTGACATTGAGACGCTCAATTTGGTCTAATCCAAAGTTTCAATTTTGTTGCTTAAGCGGTTGTTGTTGCCTTTACAAATCCAGCATTCTTCCATTGAACAAATGTGCGATGACTTGTGGTAACTTTAGCTTGTTGTAGTTGTTGTTGCATTGAATTTCATAATTGTTTATTTGCGGTTGTGGTTTTTTTTGTTGAAATTTTTTAATGTGTAAGTGAGGAATACTTAAGTGGCTCTAATTGTTTTTGTAATTGAGTTTTTTGACAGCGTTTCGAAAGTCCTTCAAGGCTCGGTAATTAACTTTCAAAAATGCTTTAAAATCTACAAAAACAACAAAAAAAGATGACAGCGCCAACACATTGTGTCGTATTGCATGTGTTTTGTACATTTTTGTAACAATCAATTTTATGCAACACACGAAATACACGCGAAATCAGCTCAACTTATCGCTACACGTTTTCGTATAAATTCGAGAATAGTTTGGCAAGTTTGACTGCATCGACTGTGCTCCTTGGTTTTCAGTTATTATGTGCCTAAGACTAAATATTGCATAAGAAATGTCATTGTTTTTTTCATGCTTATAAGTTGAAAAGTTTGATTCTTTACATCAAACGATGATTTTAAAATTTTGTTCAAGTTATTGAATATTTGTATTTTTCAATCGATTTAAAAAAAGCCATGCATAACATTTTCTTTTCAATAGATCGAACTTTGATATTGAGTACAAATTAAAGACTGAAAATTTTGTTTATGGAACCTTTGGGAGATACCAATTGTTGCCTTTAATTTTGGTGGAAATAATGCGAAAGCCTTAAAAAAACCCTAAATTGATAAACTTCTAAGAAAATACAGCATTTTCCCCTAAATTAAATTTAAATTTGACACCAAAACGATGCTCTCGAAAAAGTAGAACCATACAATGTAATTAAATAAAACCATTGCTTTAAATAATTCACAATTTCAGTGAACAGTAACAAAGAACTGACTGTTAGAGATGAGGAAATTTTTTGTTTCACTTTCAGATTTCACTTTCTCAGCTTCAACTTACGTTTTCTCAACGCTCATTTAGTGTTCACTCGATTGACTAGGAATATCTTCCTGCACTATTTTAAATAGTTTTGCTGTGACGCCATTTGACGCTTCAAAATAAAACAACAAATGAATAGATAAATCATTTGTTGTTTTTGTTTTGAGGTTATGTTGCAATAAATCTACTTATAGTCGCCGAATGTCATTTACCTTTCGCTTCTTCCACCACTACTTCCATTGCTTTCTTGACGTTTCAACAGCATAGCTGTTGGTCGATTTGTCATTGCGCTCATTTTGTAATTTAGTGCGAATGCAAGTGTGTATGTTCAAGTGTGCATACATACATATGTATGAACTATATGTATGTATATTGAGCATTGTCAACGTGCATTGAATTTTACGTACAAAAAACCCATCATTGACTGCAACAAATTAGTCATAAATTCCACGAGTTTGCAGTTGCGATGTTGTCTTTCCTATACATTTTGTGCGTGTTTTAACCACACGAAACATTTATTATACAAAGTGGAATTTCACAAAAATTCTGCTTAAATTTGTGTGAAAACAATTTTAGTTTAAGACAGTTGAATTGACTAATTCTTGAATATTTAAACGTTTGACTTTAGCAAAAGTTTCCTTCAGTATTCCGGAAAGATTTGTGATTAAGAGTCAAAAAGAGAACATTTTTTCTAAACTCTTGTACGGCTTAATGGATGGTGATGAACCTGAACATGTTCCTAAATAGCAGCTACAACCATATTTAGTTATTCGGCTGAGGAATTGGGCGCAATAGACAACATGGTGGGTCGCTTTTAATGACGAGCAAAGTTCATCAGAGGCGCTATGCGCCTAAAAGGAGTCTGATATTTTTTACATCTAAAATGTTCTCATAGTAGACTTTCAAAATATATTTGGATTTTACAAAATCCTTTTTTATGTTTTTCGAAATGTGGTTTGACTTTGTAGAGGAACAAATTATTTAAGTTATTTGATGAACAAAATTTGTTAATTTTCTTAATAATTTTTTATAATTGACTGGCACGACAGCCCGCTTACGCGAGACTAAGGCCTAGCTTCCCGCAACTACCCGTGTTGTGCGTGTGAATTTGTACGCGGGTTGAAGGGACCTACAGTTTAATGCCGGTTCCGAACGGCAGGTTGGGAGCTTTTTCATAAGCAATTTTTACTCTCAGAGGTTTGCCATTTCCAGCTGAGAGGACAGCCACCGAAAGAGAAAACGAGTTTTCCCGTTATTTTTTTAGGTGTTATTACAGGCAGTATTTGAACCTGAGGTTGCTGCCTGCGACTCGCGGTCCAACGCACTAACCAACTGAGCCACGGCGGCTGCACGGTAGGTTAATTTTCTTAGTTTTTTTAAATATTCATCATTTGTATCTTAATACTGAGAATTTGTGCTCTGAATATTAATTGCAAATTTACATTATAATACAATTAATATCTACAATTCCTGCTTTCTACTGAAATTTTGTTTTTCTTGTTTGGTGCTGCGTGACCCCGGTTTTGCTTTCGATAATCCGACAATGTTCTTATGCGCATCACTTCATACATTGTTAGCAACATGAATGGCATTTTCAAAGCCCTTTGCAGACAGCGGTCTTCTATCTCATGCACAAGCCTTCAAATTTGAAGTCACACACACACATACAAATATTTACTTGTTCGTCCAACACATCCGTCGTACACCTGTTGACTACAAAACCCCAATTTAGTTTCTACAAAAACTGTAATTTTGTTTTAATAATAATGACAACGAAAACCTGCAAGATGTCTGCGGTAAAAACTGAAATTAAAATAAAAATTCGTCACGCCAAACATGAAAATGTTTAGCGACATCGAGTGCGCGTACTTCTTTATTTGGTTTATCATACCGATGGCGAGTTCTTCAAATTGAAAACATTCACGTACTTCAAACGCTATACAGATATAACAACCATAACAACTACACTAACAACCATACCAACAATGTTCATAAAAGACCTTAGCAACGCGAGAACGCCGACATTGCTGACCTTCTTTGGATGTTAATTACGATGCGCGACTACTTTTCATAGCTATTCGTAAAGCTCCCAAAAATAAAAATGAAAAAAATCTAAATGCAATAACTCGTGAATCACATCTGCACACTGCACGCATGCGTAAAAAATAATAATTATTGCATAAATATTTGTTAAAAAGCCCAACAGAAAAGTGTTTATTCAGAGGTACCTGAGAAATTTACATGTTTTCAACAGTAAATGGGGTTTTCTTGAGTTTTCGCCTGTCATGCTGCCATTAAAACCCCATAAATTCCAACGAAACGCTCAACTAATGTACATTTCCCTCTTCCCATGTCGATTCTCTGCAGAGTTTCTTGGCGCATCGATGCAGCACAGTGCCGACATGCAGTGATGTGATGATTTGTGATGACAGAAAATCGATATTCTTGTGTATAATTGAATCAAAGTGATAGTAATTTTAAGTTTAACAAAAATCAACGTATCGTAGAAATCTTGTTTATGAATAAGAAAATAAATAAATAATCTTGCGCGATAAAATGAGTGTTCAAAGGTTGCCCCGTTCAAGGGGACTGCAATTGCAACAACATCACCAACACAACCAACAACATTTTAGTTATGTATCCAGTATTGTGTTTAGACCGAAGCTATGGATCACATTGGGCATTATATTTGTCATCAGTTTGGATGTGCATTGCCAAGGTAAGTTTTGCAAATTCAATTTCATTTTATGATGGCTTCTAGAGTTGATGTATTACACCGTGCGACAGCATTTTTTCACACCGGAAAAAATCCATATGGGCGTGAAACTAGGGACCAAATATGGTAATATTGCGTACCCAGTTTTTAATTTCTACATCCTTTGTCCTTTTAAAAGGACTTCAAAATTATGAAGGGGATACAAAATTAAAAAAATATAAAAAATACTTAACTTAGAATATGACGATATGTATATTAAATGAAAGAGGAAAGGCTCAAGAATTGAAATAAAGTTAATTTTTTATCTGTTTGTACAAAAAGGATATGAAAAAGGTCCTTTGAAAATTGTGATCCTTTATATCCTTGAAAAATTACATAGAATTTTCTTGAAAAGTAAGTATGTTAAATCCCCAAATCTCCTTGATCACGTATCGAAATTGCATTACTCTAACTTTATTAGTTCGAAAGTTATTAACAAAAAGGCGGAAGCTGCAATTCTAATGAAGTACAAAAATTCTAATTTATTTGAGTATCAGTATTTTAAATAATAAAAAGATACCAAATCAATGAAGCGAGAATAATGAAATTTTGACATGTGATCAAGGAGATTTTGGGGGTTACATACTTACTTTTCAAGAAAAATCGATGTAAATTTTCAAGGATAGAAAGGATTAAAATGTTCATATCCTTTTCTTACAAATAGATTCAAAAATCAATTTTATTTAAATTCTTGAGCCTTTCCTCTTTCATTTGACATACATATCGCCATATTTTAACGAGGTTAAGTATTTTTTATATTTTTTTTATGTTTTATCCCCTTCATAAATTTGAAGTCCTTTTAAAAGGACAAAGGATGTGGAAATAAAAAACTGAGTACGCAGTATTACTATGTTTGGAGTCTAGTTTCACGACCATATGGATTTTTTCCGGTGTGAACATTTTTTTTATTTTTGTCGCACGGTGTTATTAGGGTTTGGTTGGCATTGGCGGTATTCACGCGATAGATATGGCAAACTAAATCGCACACTAAAAGAGTCACAACTCAAAAATCACAATTTTGAGGAGAGGCAGGAAACTGCCGAAGCAATGCAATGTAAACAGATGTAAAGTATTTTTTCTGTTCAGTTTTTTCAGTTTCAGTTCTTTTAGCTAGAGATGTGTATTGTGTATTTATGGGAAAAGGTCGATTTGGGAAAATTTTTAAGTTTCTTTTATATTTAGTAAGAAAGATTTGGTTAGTGAGAAAGGTTTATTGAGACAGGTTGTGTTTGGTAAATTATTACTAAAGGGTATGTTGGTAATTATTCTACCAATAAATAGATATATCTATTGAGTTTTATAGACTTATTCTAGAACTGAAGCAACTTTCAAAGTTTATTCCGATCAAGTCCTCAAAGCACGGCTCATTCCAGCTGACTTTGGTTTGAAAATAAATTCACCATACCGTTCAAACTATTCTCTGACCATTACTAACCCCAACCCTCAACGTTGAGTCACTCGCAGCGTACAGCGTAGTTTCCAATCAAAGACTCTTAAACCACAATAGTCATAGGGTCTTTGACCCAAGCTTAAGTTAATCATTTGCAAGAAACCCAATAAATTTCATAATAACTTCAAAGGAAGCGCTCATTTCTCTCAATCACACAAATGTGTGTAATATTTCAACTTCAGCAATCCAAATTGCTGTCAATCAATAAAAAATCACCATTCGCAAATGTTGCTCACACGGAACATGTGTTAAATGCGCACATTAAACTACTTTTTGTACGACTTCTGAAATCGAAATCGTTTTAAACGCCGCGGTTCCTGTTGATTGATGGCGGCTAAAAAAATTAAAATCGAATCTCTCAACTCGACTTGACAGTGGTAACAACTGTTTGCGCACCGGGCCGACCTTTGGCAAAAAGAAAAAGCACACAAAAAACATAAATAAAAATAATAAAAAGATATAAACTACAATGGGCCGCCGAGCTCGCTTAGGTATGTAGGCTATGCTTTTTGCGATCGCTTCTGGTCGACCGCCATGGTTGCCATGTCGCCGATGCTGTGCGCGCTACCAAAATAAGCCGCGAGACCTTCAATTACGTCTGAGTTCGCATTTGAACATTTTGGCAGTAACTGGCTGTGGAAATTACTGTGCGCGCTGCCGTTTTCTTGTTTTGGTGCCTTTGTGCGTTTCAGCTACGCCGCGTTCGAGTCGACTTTATTTCATTTATATGCCTTTTTTTTCTTTTTTTAGTTTGTTTTATTTTTTAATGAACTAGCAAACACATTTCGGCATTTGAAAATGGTATCAATTAACAGCTACAAATAATAGACATTTTCAAATTGCGACTGTTTGCTGTTAATTAAAGTAGCCATTCAAGTGCATGCGGCACAAATTTGGCCATAGCAGGTACGGGTGAACGGGTACTCGTTAGACAGCCACCAACCAAGATCCGAGCGTGGTGCAAGCCAAGTGACAACAACGACAACAGCAACATATCACTCGCACTCGTATGTAAACAATGAAAAGTGTTCTAAAAATGCTGTCGAGTTATTTTGAGATCATTTGCGTTGTTTGCTTAGTAAAAAAAAAGAAGAATGTGTGGTTACAGTCAGTCAGTAAAAATTACAGCAATGTGACGAAAACAATGCGTCACCATAAAGGATTTCAGTGTTCCCTCGGCTGATTTAGCCAGGTAAACCCTTAAATGAAAACTACAAAACTTGGGGTAGTCGTCAGTTCAGACCAACGTGAACGTTTTCTTCTGTTTTTATGAGGGAGTGACTGCAGCCATTTAGAGCATTTTCTATGAGCCAAGCACTTGGAAACGACAATGCGCTGTGTCCTGATGATGAGGTTTGAGACATGAATAAGGTTTGAGACATTGGGAATTGAAGTGGTGAGAAACGACTACCTTGGATTCTTGGCCCCATAAGATTTACTTAGATTTATATGGAGATCAAATAGATGTAAAGCAAATTTTCATGAAATCTCTGAGCCCTGCGCTTTATAGACAGTTCTGCCTAAATAAACAAATTATGCAAAACAGTTAGTAATAAATATTTGTAGATCCATAATTTTATGGGCTCAAGCGTTACTAAGTGAAAACTTCACATATCGCACACCCACTACAAAAGTGACACAACTCAACATTTTTAATTTTTCAGGAAACACAAAAAAAATGTTTTTGAGCTGAATACACATTTTTTAAAATAACGTATAGAGCGTTTAGTAGAAAATCCCTACAGATTATGCTTTAGGATGAGTTACAAAGTTTTTTTAATTTTACACTAGAAAATCCAAATTTTAGAGTTGTGACTTTTTTGATGATATTTTAATTCAGTAATTAATTAAGTAAGTAAGTAAGTAATTACCGAATTATTTTAAGTTAAGTCACTTTTGCTGAATTTAATAATTATAAATGACAGTTAAAAAGTTGCAAGAAAAATTTTGAAAATTCGAAATTAATTTTTTTATTTTAAAATATATACTAAAATTGTCACCACTTTACTTAAAATTAACTTCAACAAACATTTATTTTGTCAAAAGTGTCACAGTTTGAATTAGGACTCTTGCATTGAGCTGCAGCGATCAAATAGCATCAAACTTCTCGACATGAAGGGAGACCTAACTGTATTTTGGCAACAGTTAACAACAACAAAATATACTGAGCTTTTGCTTATTGGTTGATAGATGCAATATGTAGTTCCCAAAATTTTGCTATCAGTTCCTTGTCTTTTTCAGGGGCTCACAAATCCTCTTTAGGGACTTACGAATCATCTGCAGAGAATAAAATAAAGCCTTGAAGAAAGATGTACAGTACAAGCCACACTTTCGCTTAGAGGCCCATTTTCAATGATATGAGTTCCTTCATAAAGATGGAACAATATCCAAATGGCTATTGCCAAAATTTCAATTAAGAAATTCCACTTCTTGACAAAGTTCAGCAGATCCAATAGTGCAACTTCTGCTTCATTGCTCAGACTACTGAAAGGGGAAAATTTTAATTCAACATATCAACTCTATAGCTAAGAAAAATAATTCTTAGACCTCATCATTGTTTATTGAATTGAAATCTAAACAATATGCCTCATTGCCAGCAAAATAAGGAAATGCATTAAAAGTTATGACGTGTCATTAGCGCGTCGTAATTTGCAATGTGCACAAAAGCATAAGTAAATACTCGTACTTAGCGTTAAGCGGCATCGTGCACGTTGCACATTGGCGATTTGTGCACTAATCTTTTATCTGCGATGCTCGTAAATGCTTGTTGTGTGCATTGGCGAAATACTAAAGTAAGCGTGCGCGTACAGAAAATGCTAAGTACACAAACAATAACACAAGCAAGCATACTGTCAGCGTCCGTTGACATTTGACTTTAGCACATTTGAATGAAACGGACAGCCAGCAGCAGGCCGCCAGTTGTGGGCAGCAGCAGCAGCAGCGACTTGTTGGGGGCGCGTCCCGCAGCAAGTGGCAGCGCGCTATTGACAGCTGCATAGCAGTATGGACGCACTGGCAGACGGGTCGGCAGACAGTCAGCTCGATAGTGCTGCGAAACACACTTTACTTACGCGAAGCGAGGGGGTTTTGTGATTTTAATTGTCTGATCGGGCGGCCAGAATCGCTACTGGGCACAGAATCAGCCACAGCGAACGTGCCAACAACATTGCAATCCCCAGCAAATCGCATACAATTGTTGACGTAAAAATTTAATACCGTATTGATGGCTAATGGGAGTACCCGATGCTAAGATTGTCTGCCTACACAAGCACACACACACACATACACACGCATATTCATGGAAAACAGCGTTGGGGACGGCTTAATGACGCAGCAACATTTGCAGTTATGAGGAAAAAGGCCGTAATTAAGCTAAACATGCCATCGTTGATGTTGAGTAGTTTTTTGGAAATAATTTCGAAACATAAAAACCTAACATCCAACGGTTGGCGCACAAATGAGCGAAATGTGAGAATGACCAGCAATCGAATCGAATAAAATGATTCATGACAGCTGTGAGTAATTAACCGGATCTTGATTAAAACTGAACCAGATATTCATATATTCACGCTTGATTGACACAGCATGACACACACACACACACACTCACACACTTGCCCCAACACTGGGCAACACATGAACCGATGGTAATTTCCCATATCCGTTTTTCTGTTGTTGTTGCTGGACACTTTGAATTTGAACACAATTCGTGGGGTTCAAAACAAAGCTTTTAATTGTTTCTTCATCAAATTTGCTTAACTTTTTCAAATGTTAATGGCTGGTTTTTTCTAATATAAACTGTTTCAAGTGCCGGCTACTGACACATGGAACGAAAGAAAGCTGCTAATGACAAGTTTATGTCGAAAAGTTCCCAATAATTAAACGAATTTTTTCGCGTTTGACCTGCGGTTCTCTCGCACGTTATTTGCTTTTTGGCGGACATTACGCTGCTGGGTTTTACATGCAACTTTAACGTTGTATTCTGTCTAATTACTGGGTTATTTGAAAGCGGTTTTTTGGTTTACGGTCTGTCACTTGCTGAAGCGTTTGTCACCTACATGCGATACAGTTTTATAGTTTATCTAAAAATGTTAAGTACCAGATTAGAAGGCAAAAGAAACGTTGGTGTGGACAATTAGAAACGTAGTTGAACGATTGGGATTTCTCACATTGTTTGCAAATAAAATATATATGTGCCCTGAAATTGTCATTCAATTTTATGTTTAAAAGCGTTTATTTTCGTTCACAAACTTGTTAAACTTTCAACTGTAATCTTAAAAAAAAATAAAAATGTTCCAAAACGACTACATTGAGCACAACACAAACGAACTCTTATGCCGCTGCGCATGCGCAGTGCGCTCTAATGGCCAAAACCCACATACGAGTACAATTTTATGAGAATTTTGTCGCAACAAAGCCTAACGACCACTGCCAACCGCACACGTATGCATACAAAAGATATTTCATGAAAATCGAATTGAAAAAAAACGTATCGCAAAGGCCGCAGCGCGCTCGCAGACAAGATGACGTTGCGGCTTGGGGAATCCGTGACGGGCGAGCGTGCATTCCACAACGAATGTATGGAAATTGGTTTTCGTACGCACTGCGCTGCGAATAGCAAAGCACAGGCGTCACTCAATCGGCGCTCTCGACGCGTCGACGTACCGCACACGCATTCAAGTCTTCCAGCTGGCAACGAGCTTCAAGTTTGCTTTCGACGCCATCAGGCCAATTGCCAGCGCAATTCCCTTCTCTTTTGTTGTATTCGAAATTTCAAACGATTTTTTATCTTTAGCGCTGTAATTGACGCTTTCGATTTAATTTCGTTTACTTTGTTTGGGTTCAAGTTTGAGCGAAGCTCTCCGCATACGCCGAAAGTTACCCGGATCTATGACTGTCGCTTTGATGCCACCCCGCTGCGCCATAGTCACCTCTTGTAGGTGGCTTTGTCTATGTGCATGTGTGTGTGTGTTTTTATTGGCGTTCGCGCTCCAAATCATCTACCAGTTCTGCTATAAAATCAGCCAGTGTCTCTCAAAGTTGTCCGTAAAGTAATGTGTCAATATGACTTGATTGATTGACAGATAGATAGTCTAATATTATTTTGTAGGTATGTACATAAGATTAGTTAAAGCGTTATCAAGTTTTTGGCACTCCACGTTCACTTTTTTGATTGAAGCTGCAAAGTATTAAATGGTGTGAAAAACTAAAGACTCCATGAAGCATTTCACATACGAGTATAACATACAGTGATCTTTTAACCAGTAACCAGTGCAGAAAAAAAAAAAATTCTTGCATGCGCAAACGCAACTGGACAAACGACGCTCTTTCAAATCTTTCAACATTCCGGTGGACTACCGCGATTCAAAAAATGCATGGATGACAGCAGATATTTTTAAAGAATGGTTTCATAAGTGTTTTGTTCCCCAGGGGAATTTAAAAAAAGAAAAGCAAAATTTCAATTTTTAATAAATTTCTTTATTATCCCCTTCAAAATACTCTCCTCCTGCGTCAATAAATGTATGCCAACGTTTGATCCAATTTTCCATACATTTTTTATAGGCCGCCAAAAGTATGGCCTTCAGCTCACGCAGCGAATTCTCTTTTATGGCCTCTATGGTCTCAAAACGCGTTCCCCACAATGGCAATTTGAGTTTGGGAATAGAAAAAAGTCACACGGGCCGTCTGTCTGGACTGTATGGTGCTTGGCTGATGACATTGGTCGAATTTTTGGCCAAAAATTCCGAAATAACCAAGGCTGTTTTTGAATGAAATTTAGTTTTTTTAGCACCAGCCGAGAAGTGACGCGTTTCATGCCCAAAATATCAGTTAAAATGTGTTCGGCTGATCCAAATGAGATGCTCAACAACACAGCAATCTATCTAATCGATACACAACGATTTTCGAACACGATTTGCTTCGACGATTAGATTTTTTCTTCGATAACAGACGTTGATGGCCGTCCAGGGATGTCATCGTGCTCTAGGCTCTCTCGGCCGCCTTTGAACCTTTTATACCATTCGTATGCTCGTGTTTTCGACATACACGCTTCATCATATGCCTTTTGTAACATTTTCAACGAATCGGCACACGAAACTTAATTTTTAACACAACATTTTAGGCACGCGCGTTGTTCTAATTTTTCATTCATTATAAAAATCGCCACACAACAATTTTTTTACTTCTTCGTATAGACGCCAATCAAATACTAATCTTACGATATGCGTCAAAACTTGACAGAACACCAATAAAAGTATTCCCAACGTTAAGAAGATAAAAATTTACGGATTGGATAAGCGCGGCAATTCAAAACTCAAAATTCCCTATATGTATATCTTTTTTGATCATAAGGTTTATAAGTACGTAATGGTGAACAGAAAAACTCAATCTGGATATAGTGAATAATCTGGATTATATGAACTGGCCTTGCATTAATTAGTTCACTCCACCCAGATTAGACTGTATATGTAAGTTCGATTTTGAAATCATATTGACTTTGTAGATTTTCATTGATTGTAATTCAATAATTGTACTGTAAACAATTGAAGTTATGCAACTTATAGCTTTTACATAGGTTTTTTTTACACTCACAGTTGCTTTTCAAAGCGATATTTTCTACTTGACTTAGTCTATAACATTTATATATACCACACATATCTATGAAGACAAAAGAGTAGTATGAGGTTTGGACCCACTGAATTTTTTGCTCCTCTTTTGCTCAAAACTCCTCTTCGATGTTGAAGAATTCTTAAGGGTTAGATCTGAGTGCACTTTGCTCTTATTGGCACTGACACTCCACTGTCTTTTTTGCTCGTGTTCAGGCTCGTGCTCTATCACGAGCTAGGCTAACATATAGGATGCATTACCTGGGCCAGTTCTGGCTTGCAGAAGAGAACACCAAGCACCCAAACCCTCGTGAGTTACTAAGCTTCATTAGGTCGGTGGGTCTAGAGGATTTTCTCTAACAACTTGTACGGGGCACAATAGATCAATTTTGGTCTTAGTGCAACAAACTCCATCAAATTCTGTTCTATTTTATTCTAAGATGTAGTTTTCTGTCAATTTCCTGTTGCTGTGTCAGCCACCTTGTTCCCTGCTATGGTCTCTCTTATTTAGGACTGCCTCCTATCAGCAAATCCTCAACGGATGATTCTATAATAAACATTTTTCTACCATTTGTTAGATGTTAATAAAATATATTCCATAATTTATAAGCTTTCGATCAGCTGCCACGACTCCAAGCTTAAATTTTTTAAATTCAACAAATTTTGCAGTTGTTTACTCAAAAGAACAGTAACAACTTGTCGCCCATTGATTATTTATATGCAAAGAATGCCAGCTGACCATTGAAGCATCGTTTAAGAATCGCTGGTCCCGTTGCTGATCAGTCAGTCAAGCAGCTGTTTGTTGATTGTTTCATCGTTTTTCTCTGCTACGCTTTGCTTTGCTAGCGTGCCACTAACAAAAAAATTGTTGTCGTTCTTATTAGTGTTGTTGTTATGATCACTGTTAGTAGTGTTATTGTTGTGCTCATTGTTGTTGTACGGTATACATTTTTTTTTGTAAACGTTCTTAAATGTGAAGACACTTGTCGCTTGCTTTGGCATTACAGGTTTTCAATTTCTGCTCGGCTCGGCTCATCATCGCATATTAGTTAACTGCTGCTACTTTGCTGTTTTTGTTTTTATTGTTGTTGTTGTAGCTCTTAGTGTTCACATCGTTTAGTTTGATGTTCATTAATGAAACACTCAAATGCTCAAGCACGCACACACACATTTCGAAACAGAATCTGGCCAAAATATGTTGAACTAAAATTAGAATTGATTGGCGCATGTGGCCAGCGCTGCCAAATGCGCGTAAGCTCGTATATCAACTTTGAGACGATTTATTTGTATTGTATATTCTTTCCAGAAAATTAGTAATTGAGTTTAATTGGGCAGCGGCTGGGCGACGCACGGCACATTATGCAGAGCGCAACTAATAAGGTTTCTCCTCAGCTGGAATTTTTTGTTAATTACTGTGAACAGTGCAACCTGAGCTGTGCTGTGCGAACCGAAAGACGATAGCCAGCCGCGCTTGCATGAACTATTATATTCAATTGGCAGTGCGGCAGCGGTGAGGGGGCCGTCATGTTTTTGTGAGCGCGAGATCAGCGCACGGCTGAGTTGAATTTATATTTGCATATTTGGTGTTTTCGAACTTCGGCCGAAGTTTGTGTGATATTGAGCAGCTGTGATCGATACACACGCACACACACATGCAGGTATACATGTATGTTTGTTTGAGCATTGATTTGGCTGGTTTCAAGATTTGACACAATCAGTTTTCTGGTCTCGAGCCACGGTGCGGAAATCATAAATCAACCTCAACGCGTCTGAGGTATTTTGCCTAAATTAAAGTACAATAATTTTAAATTACTTTATTGCCACCGGGCTGACCTAAGCTTAGAAATATTTTATCGCATTTTAATTAAAATTTTGTGAAGATTTGAATTTTTGCAAGATTGAGTTGTTTTGCCTGTCATAAGCGGATCGTTTAAATTTATGACTCAATAAATACTGGAATTTATATTTAATTTGAAGCGTGCAGTTTTGTTGTTGCATAGGCGAGGAGATTCAAGTTAAGCGTTAACGTTCAGGGCGCTTATCAAAAATTGCTATGGAAGTTTTAAAAGAGTATAAGAAGAATAGTTTTGAGCTTGAGTGCTTTCAGAAAAAAGATGTCAGAAATGTGAAATCTCTATTGAGATTTGTGTTTAACTGTCATCAATGTTTAGTTTCTATTGAAATTACATTCTCATTCGGCTATAAACACAAAAGGTTTGAACAAAGACTGTAGACTATAGAATTATGAAAGTATTTTCTAGTAGATATTTATGAGTCAATGTTCGTTTCTGGCCAGTAAGAAATAAAAACTCGTAGGTTCAACTTTCTTTATCAGCTTAACTGAGCTTTCAAATCTGCATATTAGGGAGATGGCGAAGTTCTTGGAATTCTTGCTCTATCTCAACGTGTTCTCTCCATGCGCTTAAGTAAGTTTTTTAGTAGAAGATTGCTGGTCCATCCAACCTGACTATAAGTGACTAATTTTAGGTAGGAGGCTTAATATTTGGAAGATTTATTTACTGTGACTTTGTACAGATTTTCAGTACAATTCATAGCAAATTTCAACTCGATATCTTTAAAGAAAACTAGCACAAATTTAGTCCTCTATTTTCAACCATAGAACTATGATGTGTGGTGAAAAAAGGTGGAAATAGAGTATATTTAGATTACATTTAATACAAATCACAGACATCCTTCCGAGACCATAATTTCAAAACGACTTAAAAATATTTAAAGAAAACGTTGACTGAATGCATTGAGCTACAAATAACACAGGACAACAAAATCGCACTTTTTTCTGTTGCATGGAGTTTTTCTACTGTTTTTTACTAACTTGGGTGCGCTGATTTCGAATCTACATTCAGATTTTTTGTAGCAGCTCTAGTTAGTGAGATACAGGTAACGTGTCACTTTTTCAGATTTTCCTCTAGTTTTTCTATATTTTTTGTCGTAATTTCAAAACCAATAAACCGGTTGACATAATTTTCACCTTGTTGCATTAACAACACCGCACGGCTTCTTTTTCGATACAATTTATTTTTATAAGTTTTAAAATTCCGCGGTAATTGGACCTCAAATTCGGAAAAAATGGAATTTTAAGGCGTTTTCTTTAATGGTCAAAAACATTCACATTTTTTGTAAATCAATTAACGACTTAGGTGTATAATGAAAGCCGACACATCAAGCAATACAACACAGCCAAATTATTGGCGGAATACACATTCGCATCGAAATAATTTGCATTCGCATCGATGCAAAAATGTAATATACCATAGTCATTTTCATCACTTTTCCTTTTTTCCTTAAAAAATTAGGGGCCTCAAAATATGCTCTTTTATATGTTCCATTTATTGTCTGAAATACAAGCAAAAAACAAAAAGATTTTGAATTGCTGGAAACAAAAAAATTAAAAATTTTGCATATTTTGAGGCCCCTAATTTTTTAAGGAAAAAGTATGAAAAATGATGAAAATGGCTATGGTACATTTTTGCTATTATTTCGTTGCTAATGTGTATTCCGCCAAATATTTTGGCTGTGTTGTATTGCTTGATGTTTCGTCTTAAGATATTCATATACTTCGTAACTTGATTTATGAAACGTCTGTATAATTTTCGCCATTAGAAAAAAGTCTTGAAATTCAATATTTTTCTACTAGGAAACCTTATTACAACACCAATTTAGAACGCATAAAATTGATTAATGTCAGAAAAGATGGCGTGAAATGTTGTTAGTGCAACGATATAAAAATATTGTCGATAGGATTATTGGTTCGGAAATTACAGTCGAAAATGTGAAAAAAGTCGATGAAAATTCGAAAAAGTGACACGCCCATTTTTTGCGAAAACTAGAGCTGTTACATAAAAACGGTATATGGTTTTGAAATCAGCGTAAAACAGCTATTCAGAATCATGTAAAAAACTTCATGCAACAGACATGCTATTGTCCACTGTAATGAATCAATCATCGAGCCAGCAAGAACCAATTAATCAATAAAATAAAAATTTCTTTGGTTATTCAAAAATTTTGCAATCTGAAATCTCCTAAAAAATAAAGCATACAGGATCGCTTTCAGTTCCAATAAATGAATTCAATTTTTTGCTCGCAAACATTTTTTAAACACGTGCAGACAATTTATCAGAGAATATTATGAAATACGATAGGCGCCCAAACGCAGAGTGAATGGCTCAGTTATTATGACTTTTGATGGATTTTTTTTTTATTTTGTAACGCCTTGCAAGACTGACTGAGCGATCAATCAAAATATACAAAAAAAATAAAAAAATCAAACAAAAATCAAATGCAGAACGTTAAGATTTTAATTTCAAATGCAGTCAAGTTTTAAGTGTTGTGTCTTTTCGGGCTACAAAGTAAAAATTTTATTGCAGTGGTTGGAAAAAAAGTATGGTGATTCCGTTTACATTGTTACTAATTTTGCATATACATTTTTAGTACCAACTTTGAATTTGGCTTTTTAAAAAATACTGTAAAAATTAAAAAAATATTGTAAAATTATTATTGTCCAAATAAATTGTAAAAGAGTTTTACATCATTCACATGTTGTGTGATCCCACTGTGTGTGATCATACAATACCACACCCTGACAAATGCCATACTGCACACATTTAATTAGTGAAAAAATCGGTATGGAATTTAGAATCCTAAAGCTTGTTCGTTGTTTAATTGCAAAGCTGCATTTTGCCCATTCCTCCTGGGCGGCGCGCTGCTCGCCGCCTTATTGGCCGAGTCACGGTGACAAGACACGTACTGGCAATCATGCAACTCTAATAGACCCATTAGAAATGTCGAACCGGCCGACACACGCACGCAGCTTAATTAATGCATTTTATGGCACAGAAAACGCATTTTAGGAATTTGGCAAGTTGCGCATTCATTACTCTCGTTTGCTAATTGCACACGGCCGGCGCACACCAAAACGCTGCCAGCCGGTCATTGCTCAGCGCGCTGGCCCCACCCATTGCACACACACACACACACGCGCGCGCACTCGAAAAACGATCAATAAAATTCGAAAATAATTACAAAAACATTAACACAACCCCACTGACATTGACGTTTCGAATAGGCGGGGAGTTTGGAATTTGAAATTGAAATCAACCGAAAGTAAGTAAAGAATAAATAACTGCAAATTCACATTCGAATGGGTAATTACGTGTCGTTTTTCATACTTATAGCCAAATAAATTTTCGCAAAAAATGTGCATTATTGAGGATTTTTTGTTCGTTTGCTGTCAACGTTTTTATGGGCATATCACTTGCCGATCGTCGACGGTGATAATGGAATTTTGATGATTTTCCTAATTAAAAAGCCATAACTTTCCGTCAAATCCATCAAATGCACCAACAGTCAAGTTGATTACTAGGCAGAGATGATTTGAAAAATGAAATGTAAATGAATTGAAAAAAATGTCAAATGCCAAAAGTAACTAAAATTTGTGTTAATTAAATTTGCATACAGCGAAACTGAGTTGACGATATTTCACGCTTTTCGAAACTACCAAGTTACCTTTTTGGAAATGCAGGTTTTCTAAAAGTTTACTCAATGTTGGAATTGAAAGTTTTTGTGTTATAACACGGGTGTATATGTATATTTCGCAGATCAGATTAGCTTATGTGAGTCCTTGAGGTTTAACGTGCAGTTGGCTCAATCCTGGTTAGATTGCAAGGAGCTTTTGAAAAATTTACTTAGGTCAAATGTACAATAACAAGTTGAATAATTTCAATTTATCGGGATTTTTAGATAACTTGATTTACTAAAAGCTTGAAACACAAAATGTGCTCTAACGAAAAATTTTCATAAAAGCCTTAAGGCAGGTTTCTACCTTGTGCGGCCGAGAAAACATGTTTTTTTTGAAAAATTTTTGATGGGAAGGTTTTTAAGATAAACACTGGAAAATTTTTTCAGATGTAGGTATATGTTTATTGTATAAGTAAAAAAAGTTTCAAGATAAAATATGCAAAGGGGGGGAGGGGGCCATCGAGCAATGGCGGCAGGACTTCCTTACTCGCGGAAGTCCTGCCGCTGTTTGAGATGACTTGAAACACAAAAATGAATTTTTTTCTTATTCTGTATCCTTTTGTCTATGGCAGGAACTAGGATTTTAAAAAACAAATGAAAAATGAAGGATATATGCGATTTTGACTAAAAAACTCAATTTTTACCTACTTTTTTCAATACAAATTTCTATTTTTAATGAGAAAAAATTATTATTTCTTGAAGATCCTAGTTCGTGCCATAGCTAAGACCTTGATAAATGACTGTTTAAAATTTCGTAGCTATTGCTCAACTCGTGTGGCCTAAATCACTTCCGCAAGGTCAAAAAATGTAGTTTTGAGAAAAACGCGTTCAAAGTTTTGCTTCAGCAGGTCGGCGCGCTCGACACCGCTACCTGTTTCTATAAATTGCTTCCGTAATTCGAAAGATTTCAACTTCAAATTTTGGGAGCGTATTCTACAATCATGTATTAATCCAAAAATGCATGAAAAAAAAAATCGATTTTTTTTACCGCACAAGGTAGAAACCCCCCTTAAGCTTACATTATACAAAGAACTCATTGTGATTGTAAGGTACAAAGAAAGGAAAAACAATTCTAAATAAAATAAAATAAAATCAAATCAAAATAAAATAATATAAAATAACAAAATAAAATAAAATAAAATAAAATAAAATAAAATAAAATAAAATCAACTCAAATCAAATCAAATCAAATCAAATCAAATCAAATCAAATCAAATCAAATCAAATCAAATCAAATCAAATCAAATCAAATCAAATCAAATCAAATCAAATCAAATCAAATCAAATCAAATCAAATCAAATCAAATCAAATCAAATCAAATCAAATCAAATCAAATCAAATCAAATCAAATCAAATCAAATCAAATCAAATCAAATCAAATCAAATCAAATCAAATCAAATCAAATCAAATCAAATCAAATTAAATCAAATCAAATCAAATCAAATCAAACCAAATCAAATCAAATCAAATCAAATCAAATCAAATCAAATCAACTCAAAATAAAATAATATAAAATAAAATAAAATAAAATAAAACTAAAATAAAATCAAATAAAATCAACTAAAATAAAATCAAATAAAATAAAATAAAATAAAATAAAATAAAATAAAATAAAATAAAATAAAATAAAATAAAATCAAATCAAATCAAATCAAATCAAATCAAATCAAATCAAATCAAATCAAATCAAATCAAATCAAATCAAATCAAATCAAATCAAATCAAATCAAATCAAATCAAATCAAATCAAATCAAATCAAATCAAATCAAATCAAATCAAATCAAATCAAATCAAATCAAATCAAATCAAATCAATCAAATCAAATCAAATCAAATCAAATCAAATCAAATCAAATCAAATCAAATCAAATCAAAATCAAATCAAATCAAATCAAATCAAAATCAAATCAAATCAAATCAAATCGAAAACAAATCAAATCAAAATCAAATCAAATCATCAGATCAAATCAAATCAAATCAAATCAAATCAAATCAAGATCAAATCAAATCAAATCAGATCAAATCAGATCAAATCAAATCAAATCAAATCAAATCAAATCAAATCAAATCAAATCAAATCAAATCAAATCAAATACAATCAAATCAAATCAAATCAAATCAAATCAAATCAATCAAATCAAATCAAATCAAATCAAAATCAAATCAAATCAAATCAAATCAAATCAAATCAAATCAAATCAATCAAATCAAATCAAATCAAATCAAATCAAATCAAATCAAATCAAATCAAATCAAATCAAATCAAATCAAATCAAATCAAATCAAAAACAGATCAAATCAAATCAAACAAATCAAATCAATCAAATCAAATCAAATCAAATCAAATCAAATCAAATCAAATCAAATCAAATCAAATCAAATCAATCAAATCAAATCAAATCAAATCAAATCAAATCAATCAAATCAAATCAAATCAAATCAAATCAAATCAAATCAAATCAAATCAAATCAAATCAAATCAAATCAAATAAATACCAAATCAAATCAAATCAAATCAAATCAAATCAAATCAAATCAAATCAAATCAAATCAAATCAAATCAAATCAATATCAAATCAAATCAAATCAAATCAAATCAAATCAAATCAAATCAAATCAAATCAAATCAAATCAAATCAAATCAAATCAAATCAAAATCAAATCAAATCAAATCAATCAAATCAAATCAATCAAATCAAATCAAATCAAATAAATCAAATCAAATCAAATCAAATCAAATCAATTCAATCAAATCAAATCAAATCAAATCAAATCAAATCAAATCAAATCAAATCAAATCAATCAAATCAAATCAAATCAAATCAAATCAAATCAATCAAATCAAATCAAATCAAATCAAATCAAATCAAATCAAATCAAATCAAATCAAATCAAATCAAATCAAATCAAATCAAATCAAATCAAATCAAATCAAATCAAATCAAATCAAATCAAATCAAATCAAATCAAATCAAATCAAATCAAATCAAATCAAATCAAATGAAATGAAATGAAATGAAATGAAATGAAATGAAATGAAATGAAATGAAATGAAATGAAATGAAATGAAATGAAATTAAATCAAAATAAAATAAAATAAAATAAAATTAAATTAAATTAAATTAAATAATATAAAATAAAACAAAATAAAATAAAATCAAATCAAATCAATCAAATCAAATCAAAATTAAATAAAATAATATAAAATAAAATAAATTTAAACTAAATACAATAAAATAAAATGGAATAAAATAAAATAAAATATAATAAAATAAAATAAGATAAAAAAGATCAAATAATATAAAATAAAATAAAATAAAATAGAATAGATTAGAATAGAAGAAAATAAAATAAATGCAAATAAATAAAATAAAATAAACATATATTGCACACATACTAAAAATAAGTCGTTTCCTTCTTTCCATTTCAGATAAAATATATAGTCAAACCGAAAAGCAGCGCTACGATGGCTGGTATAATAATTTAGCGCATCCCGATTGGGGCTCTGTAGGTAAGCAAAACTGTATTCCATATTTTAGGTATAAGAAAATCTGCTTTATACTCCTTACTACATATGAGAGAAATTTTGAGTTAAGTAGTTTCTTAGAGAAAAATAATTTCCTAATGATTCGAAATGGTTGCCCGAATCTCATAAAGTTGGTGAATCATTTTCGATAATATTGCTCAATTATATGCCCAACTCTTTTGCTCAAAGTAAACACAATTGTGTCGGTACTTTCACACCACAAATTTGCAATATAACACTCGACCGTAAATGTATGAAATCTACATTTGCGGGGCATTGCTCTCAAGACTGATGTGCTAATTGATTCTCGGCAAGGTCTAAAATATCCAGTTTTAAGGATTGTTTCGATATTTAAAGTTTGTTCTTTCAACTGTTGGAATTTTTGCCAACTATCTATTTTTAGTTTTAATTTGCATGATCTATTTTTTGTAAGCAAAATCAACAAAGTGTTTGCTGTGTTTTCATAGTAAACCAACTGGAATACATCAAAATTGGAATACCTAAATGTATTGCAGTGAATTGAGCTCTTTTTATGTATGTAAAATGTAAACTTTGTAAGCTAAATTTGCATATTCGTGTTTGCACGTGTGATCGTGAGTTCATTTCGTAATGTTGTAAATGGATTTTAGAAAAAATGCTACATGCAAATTTCGAAAAATAGCAACACCAGCAAATATTATAACGAAGATTTGCATGCAAGTGGGCAATATTTTGTACAAATACCTCTATTCTACACTGTACGGCGCCAGACAATATTCACTTTGATGTGGGACTTGTAGCAGTTTGAAAAAGGTGTCGAAAAGTACACATATGTACATAGTTCAATACATAAGTACATTGCTGCTGGGCTGCACAATGAATTTGAAATGAGTTGCAAAACTTGAAGTTGGATTGGAATTTGGTATTAATCGCACAAAGACTCTGGTTAGGAAACGATCATATAATGGACATTTTAGACAATTTTTTAATCCTGTTGAACGAAGTTATTTAAGTCTCAAATTCAACAATACAAGTACAATAAAATTGTTGTGAACCTTGTCTTATGAATATGTAATTTTTATGGTTTACTTACAGATAGTCATTTGGTGCGCAAGGCGCCGCCCTCTTATTCGGATGGCGTTTACGCAATGGCCGGTTCGAATCGTCCGTCCACGCGGCGTTTGAGTCGGCTCTTTATGGGCGGCCGTGACGGACTGGGCTCCAAGTTCAATCGCACCGCGTTTCTGGCCTTCTTCGGTCAGGTGGTGGCCAATGAAATTGTGATGGCCTCCGAGTCGGGCTGTCCCATCGAGATGCATCGCATAGAGATTGAGAAATGCGATGAGATGTACGACAAGGAGTGTCGTGGCGACAAGTACATTCCGTTTCATCGGGCCGCTTACGATCGCGACACCGGGCAGAGCCCCAATGCGCCGCGCGAACAGGTAGCTATTGCCTTATTTTACGCTACAATGCATGCTGTGTGTGTTTGTGTGTGAGAACATTTTGCCTCTGTCGAAGCGAACATTGTGTATATGCGCCTGATGAACCCCCAACAATTACTTCGCAGATAAATCAAATGACTGCTTGGATTGATGGCAGTTTCATTTACAGCACCTCCGAGGCTTGGCTCAACGCCATGCGATCCTTTCACAATGGCACACTGCTGACGGAGAAGGGTGGCAAGATGCCCGTCAAGAACACAATGCGTGTGCCGCTCTTCAACAATCCGGTGCCGAATGTCATGAAGATGCTAAGTCCAGAGCGTCTATTTTGTAAGCTCAGTCATATTCACAAATCAGAGTTGAACATTTTTAAAGATTTTATTTTTGCCGCAGTGTTGGGTGATCCGCGCACCAATCAAAATCCGGCCGTGCTCTCCTTCGCCATATTGTTTCTGCGCTGGCACAACACGCTGGCGCAGCGCATCAAGCGCACGCACGCCGACTGGAGTGACGAGGACATTTTCCAGCGCGCTCGCCACATGGTCATAGCCACCTTGCAGAATGTCATCATGTACGAGTATCTGCCCGCGTTTCTGGGCACCGAACTGCAGCCGTACGATGGCTACAAGCAGGAAGTGCATCCCGGCATCGGGCACATCTTCCAAGCGGCCGCGTTCCGCTTTGGCCACACAATGATACCGCCGGGTATCTATCGTCGTGATGCCAATTGCCACTACAAGAAGACACCAATGGGATATCCGGCCATACGGCTGTGCTCCACGTGGTGGGATTCGAGCGTGAGTTGGGCTAATTGAAAATGAAAAATAAATTATAGTTGAATTTCCCGTTTTTAAAACAACGCACAGGATTTTCTTAGCGACACCACCATCGAGGAGGTCTTGATGGGCTTGTCCTCCCAAATATCCGAGCGCGAGGACCCCGTGCTGTGCTCGGATGTGCGCGATAAGCTGTTCGGCCCCATGGAGTTTACGCGACGTGACTTGGGCGCACTAAATATAATGCGCGGCAGAGATAACGGCCTGCCGGACTACAATACAGCGCGCGAGGCTTTCGGCTTGCCGCGTCGTGCCGATTGGATGGACATCAATCCGCAGCTCTTCGAAAAGGAACCCGATCTGTTGAGGTAGTAGATACCGTTTAAGCATCTCCGAACCATTAACCCGTTGTTGCTCTTCCATGCAGAATGCTGATATCCGCCTACAGCAATCAGCTGGACGACGTGGACGTGTATGTGGGCGGTATGCTGGAGTCGTACGGCCAGCCGGGTGAGCTCTTCACTGCCGTCATCAAGGAACAGTTCGAGCGACTGCGTGCAGCCGATCGTTTCTGGTTCGAGAACGAGCGCAACGGCATCTTCACGCACGAGGAGATTGTGGAAATACGCAAAATCACAATGTGGGACATCATTGTGAACAGCACCGACATCAATGAGGGCGACATACAGCGTGACGTGTTCATCTGGCACGAAGGCGATCCCTGTCCGCAGCCCATGCAGCTGAACGCCACGGAACTGGAGCCATGCAACTACCTCGAGGGCTACGACTACTTCTCCGGCTCGGAGCTGATGTTCATTTACGCATGCGTCTTTCTGGGCTTCGTGCCCATTCTGTGCGCGGGCGCCGGCTACTGTGTGGTGAAGCTGCAGAACAGCAAACGCCGCAAGCTGAAGATACGCCAGGAGGCACTGCGCTCGCCGCAGCACAAGGGATCGGTGGACAAGATGATTGCACGCGAGTGGCTGCACGCCAACCATAAGCGACTGGTGACGGTGAAGTTCGGCCCCGAGGCGGCTATTTACACGGTGGATCGCAAAGGCGAGAAGCTGCGCACGTTCAGTCTGAAGCACATAGATTTGATTACCGTAGAGGAGTCTTCCACAAATCACATCAAGAAGAAGCCATACATACTGATGCGAGTGCCCAACGATCACGATCTGGTGCTGGAGCTGGAATCGTATGGTGCGCGTCGCAAGTTCGTCAAAAAGCTCGAAGACTTTCTCTTTCTGCACAAGAAGGAAATGACTTTGGTCGAGGTGAATCGCGACATGATGCTGGCGCGCGCCGAAACACGCGAGCGCCGCCAGAAGCGTTTGGAGTACTTCTTCCGCGAGGCGTACGCGCTCACGTTCGGCTTGCGGCCGGGCGAGCGGCGTCGTCGTTCAGACACATCCAGCGATGGTGAAGTGATGACGGTGATGCGCACCAGCCTGTCGAAGGCCGAGTTCGCGGCGGCGCTGGGCATGAAGCCGAACGACATGTTTGTGCGCAAAATGTTCAACATTGTGGACAAGGATCAGGATGGACGCATCAGCTTCCAGGAGTTTCTGGAGACGGTGGTGCTGTTCTCGCGCGGCAAAACCGACGACAAGCTGCGCATCATATTCGACATGTGCGACAATGATCGCAACGGCGTGATCGACAAGGGCGAACTGAGCGAAATGATGCGCTCGCTGGTGGAGATAGCGCGCACCACCAGCCTGGGCGATGATCAGGTGACCGAGCTGATCGACGGCATGTTCCAGGACGTGGGCTTGGAGCACAAGAATCACCTGACCTACCAGGACTTTAAGCTGATGATGAAGGAGTACAAGGGCGACTTTGTTGCTATAGGTTTGGATTGCAAGGGCGCCAAGCAGAACTTCCTCGATACATCAACCAATGTGGCGCGAATGACGTCGTTCAACATCGAACCAATGCAGGATAAGCCCAGACATTGGATGCAGGAAAAGTGGGACAGTTATATAACGTTCCTGGAGGAGAATCGTCAGAATATCTTCTATCTCTTTCTGTTCTATGTTATAACGATTGTGCTCTTTGTGGAACGATTCATACGTAAGTGAAAAGAAAGCATTTAGCTTAACTATTCTTCGACCTTACCTTAGAAATTCTGCTACCTTCGATTATGTTCTACCACAAAAAAGTTCTGCACACAATTTCTTAATGTTCACTTGATTTTTCTTCTTTAATCACAGACTACTCGTTTATGGCCGAACACACGGACTTGCGTCACATTATGGGCGTCGGCATAGCCATAACTCGCGGCTCAGCAGCATCACTGTCCTTCTGCTACTCGCTACTACTACTCACCATGTCCAGGTAACACAGCTGTCTCTCTCATATTGCACCATCTTTGACTCTGTCTCTGTCTCCACAACCAGAAACTTGATCACCAAAATGAAGGAGTTCCCCATTCAGCAATACATCCCACTAGACGCGCACATACAGTTCCACAAAATCGCCGCCTGCACTGCACTCTTCTTCTCTGTGCTGCACACTGTGGGTCACATAGTTAACTTCTACCACGTCTCGACGCAATCGCACGAAAATCTACGCTGCCTCACGCGCGAAGTGCACTTTGCCTCCGACTACAAGCCCGACATCACTTTCTGGCTCTTCCAAACTCTAACCGGTACTTGATCTTCTTCTATAACTTTTCACAACACTCGCTTCATGTGACACATCACTACTCCGTGGACAGGTATAACGGGCGTTCTACTCTATGTGATCATGTGCATTATTTTCGTCTTTGCGCACCCCACCATACGCAAAAAGGCCTACAAGTTCTTCTGGAACACGCACACCCTCTACATTGGCCTCTATCTGCTCAGCCTGATACACGGCCTGGCGCGCCTGACTGGTCCGCCGCGCTTCTGGATGTTCTTCCTGGGGCCGGGCATTATCTACACCATCGACAAGATTGTCTCGCTGCGCACCAAATACATGGCACTGGATGTCATCGAAACCGATCTGCTGCCGTCGGATGTGATCAAAATCAAATTCTATCGTCCGCCGAATCTCAAGTACCTGTCCGGTCAGTGGGTGCGACTGTCCTGCACCTCTTTTCGGCCGCACGAGATGCACAGCTTCACGCTGACCTCGGCGCCGCACGAGAACTTCCTGAGCTGTCACATCAAGGCGCAGGGCCCGTGGACCTGGAAGCTGCGCAACTACTTCGATCCGTGCAACTACAGTCCCGAGGATCAGCCGAAGATACGCATCGAAGGCCCGTTCGGCGGCGGCAATCAGGACTGGTACAAGTTCGAGGTGGCTGTCATGGTGGGCGGCGGCATTGGCGTCACGCCCTACGCCTCCATACTGAACGACTTGGTCTTTGGCACCAGCACGAATCGCTATTCGGGCGTGGCCTGCAAGAAAGTATACTTCCTGTGGATTTGCCCGTCGCACAAGCACTTTGAGTGGTTCATTGATGTCTTGCGCGATGTGGAGAAGAAGGATGTCACAAATGTGCTGGAAATACACATCTTTATCACGCAATTCTTCCATAAGTTCGACCTAAGAACAACAATGCTGGTAAGTAATGCTCGTAAAACGATTTAATATTTTAACCTAAAAGATAAACTTGTAAAATGGTTTTTAATATTTTATGATAAAATGTTTTTTTTTAATGTGTGAATGCCAAATCTCAATTGAATAGCTGTCTGTATATAATTTTTGTACTTTTTTTCCCCATTTATATTTTTATATACAGTATAATCTCGATAATCCGGACAATTAAAAACCAGGCACTATCCGAAATATCGAAAAGTCCGGACAATTAAAAACCAGGCACTATCCGAAATATCGAAAAGTCCGGATTACCAAGATTAAAAAAAAAATCGATAAAAATACTACTGAACACCAATGAAACGTATTTTTTATTGAACTAAAATTATTTTTGGTTAAACATTTTCTTTTTAATTGATATGTTATGAACATTTTTGGTGATTTTGAAAGAAATTTGTAATTTTCATTTGGCGAAATTTTGTTTAATTTTTTTAGAAATTCTAGATTTGCCTACATTGTATTTCACTGCCAGTTGACGAAGTGACTTTCCTCGACTTAATTTGTTTGGAATTTTTTTCCATCGTTAAGATTGTACGTGTTTTCTTAACTATAGGTGCCATTGTTAATATTTGATTTAGTTTACACAGTTAGATTAAACTTTTATAATTTATAAAAAGCAGATAAAAATGAGTGTCCGGATTTTTGAGGTAAATAAAATGTGTGGTGTCCGGATTACAGAGTCAATAATAGAAAGCAATTGGGTGTCCGGATTACCGCGTTGTCCGTATTAGCGAGTATCCGAATTATTGAGATTGTACTGTATATACATATTTTTTATTTTATATATTTTTTTTATTGTTTTATATATTTTTTTTTATTATTATTTTATTTTTATTATATATTTTTGTACTATATTTTATGATTTAATTTTTTGCAGTATATATGTGAAAATCATTTCCAACGTCTGTCGAAAACTTCCATCTTTACTGGACTCAAAGCGGTCAACCACTTTGGTCGACCTGATATGTCAAGTTTCTTGAAATTCGTGCAAAAGAAACACTCTTACGTAAGTAAAGTATATGAAAATTATAAGCTATTAAAAAAATAACTCATTATTAAAGCAGAAAAAGTTTAACTCATCTGATAAACAACGAAATAATTCAAGATTTCGCTCACCTCTCTAGGTATCAAAAATCGGCGTCTTCTCCTGTGGTCCCCGGCCGCTCACCAAAAGCATCATGTCCGCTTGCGATGAGGTCAACAAGACACGAAAACTACCATATTTCATACATCATTTCGAGAATTTCGGCTAAGTCGGATTAGCTGCAGCTGTAGTTGAACCTTAGCGCATTTTATTGCAAAGCATTTAAGTGAATTTAATTGAATTGTCATCTTGCTTCAATTTTCGGAAATTGTTAGTCAAATTAGTCGCCTTCCATAAAAAACTTCGAACACATACGAGTAGAAAAGAAAACATGGGATTGTCATTGTAATGTATACTTGTAATTGTATGAGAACTGCATGCGTTCAGTCTATTTATTGAAATAATTTGTTACCAGTTTTAATAATCTGATGTAATTATTTATTATAAACTTATTAAAAATTTTTTAAAAATAGTACGTACTGATAATTGTGTCGTTATCTCTTACATTGGAATGCAATATGATATGTCATTTTGGAAAGTTGTTCAATATTTTCTAAGAAGCTTAGTGTAATCACAAATCATTTGCACTTTCGGAGCTTAGGAACTAACAATTTACGTAAGTACGTTTTACTTATTGTATGAATCTTATTTGTAGGTTGCTTTGCGTGTCATTGTTAGACGGAATTGTAAGATGTTTTTCCTGTTGTGTTCAGTTCTCAAGTCTGTAACTTTGACATTGAAAACAGTAAATTCTTGGATAAAGTCTGGTGATAGACTTTAGCTCTGTAAACAGCCCTTTACTATATCAGCTACATTCAGCAAGTTTAACGATTATTAATTAAAAATGAATTATTTGCAACATGCAACCGAAAATGTTGTAATTTAAAAAAATTCAAACATAGTCTACGCATATAATAAATTCCTTTGGCATCTTAACATTGCTAACCACTTTTTGAGCGCGCCACTGCGCATGTCCAGCTACTGTCAACTATGGCAAAGGTAACTTCAGTCTCCATGGCGCCACCTGTGCGCATAAATGTGCAGAATTGAAATATTCATTTAGTGCCAAGGATGCTTGAGCTGATATCTACAAATCCCATAAGGGCGCTACAGCATCTGGAACTGACGCTGGTTGCAGTCTTGCAGCGCACGTGAGCAACAACCCATAGCTGCGTGTCAGCACTCCGTTCTTATGTAACCAACCACTGCTACCAATTCAAACAGGCTGTCACCTGCAGAGCCGGCATGGATGTTCCTTAGCGAGCAGTTTAGGCCAGCACAGCTGCTGGACATTTATGTGCCACTGGTCGGCGCCTTCAATCATCAACTGCTGGTGCGGCTGGTGTGCTCTCTGGGTGTCATCAATGCCTTGACCTCGCTGCTGAAATGGTAGCACACTTGTCGCTGATAAAACGGCACATCAGTAATGAATTTGTGCTCTTGTTCTGTTTGAAGGTCAGTGCCCGCATTTCGTCCTTACTGGTGGATACGCGAATACAACGAAACCATCGCACTGCAGCAGTTCAGTCTGACTTGCGAGACCACCGCAGGTTTTCCCTGCAGCCACAGCATAGCATTTACCACTTTTGCATTTCTGACAGCTGTCTTTCTGCTGCCGTCCTGCTGTCGCAAGTTGCAACTGAACGAGCCGCAATTGACACGGGCCTGTAGGGCGATTGTGCTGGTGGCATCGCTGGGCATGGCGCTCAGTCGCGTTTATTTGGCTGCACAATTTCCACACCAGTGTATCGCGTCCTCGCTGGCTGCTTTAGTGCTGCTCCACATCTTCGACGAATTCTCGACGGTGCTGTACACGATGAGCAGACGCGTGTCAGTGCTGTTGGTGCTGAGCTTGGCGATACTGCCCGTCGTGTGGTACTTCGCAATGCTGCGCCTGGATATGGACCCGCACTGGTCAGTGCGCATGGTGCGTGCATACCTTATGCAGTAATTTGTCTCTTTTTCAATGTCATATCCTTTCTGCTTAAAGGCCTTCAAATGGTGTGCGGATCCGACGTTTCTGCGTCATGAAGCCAGTCCAATTTTTGTGTTGGGACGCGATTTTGGGCATCTGCTGGGTGTTGCTTTGTCAACGCCCATTTACACAAAGTCAGCGTGTGCTATATATTTTAAATTACATGTTTTTTTCTCACAAATTACATACATTTGCAGATATGAAGCCAAGGCTAAGCCAGCGCGAAGAATACCACTGCTGTTGGCGCTGGAGCTGCTCAATCATTATGTGCGCCACCAGACGCCCAAACAGCATGGACGTTTTGTTTTTGTTGCTTACGAGTGTCTACGAAATGTGATACATGCATTTACGCTTTTAACTATAATTCCGAAGGTGTCATAATTGCTGACAGCACAGCTGGTTTGTTGAACAAGAATACATTTCATTACAATTACTTAAAATATACCAACAGATTGATGTGCAATGGTGATTACAATTGTTCGGTAATATGTTTCATTTGTACAGATTTTGAACGCACATATTTAATAATTTTGCTTACTCTAATAGTTTATACGTAAAAATATATGTTTTATGTATTTGTGAGATTGGAAAACATTTGGAAAGAGCAAATTCCATTCATATTTGTGCTCGACGCATTGGGCCACACGCCGCATAGCCTGTCACGCAATTCGCTATTTTGCTTCAGTCTATAATTTGTGTTCTTTTGTTTCAAAACTTTTTCGCTTGGTACCCTTATGACATTTTTCACTTTTCTGATGTGTTAAAATTCGTAGTACAATTCTCACAGCATTGATTATGCGCTTCACTATCTACGCTACACGCGAAGAAAAGTTAATAACAAAAAGAATTTCTAACTGAAAAGCAACTCTTCCAGTTGAAGGACACTAGTCCGTAACATTTTGAGATTTTGAAACATAAAAGTATTATTACATGAGTGCAAATATAATTGAGTGATACAAAAAGTAGACTTACTACTAAACGTTCAAAGAAATAGTTAATTAACATCTGCGAATATTTCAGAAACAATTTATCAGCATTACATTAACATTACCATGAATATTGTCAATTTCTAATCATAGTTTTCAACACTCGACTTTCAGTTACCGAAAAATCGTAATCGCATTCAGACATAACTTAACTATAATATAATTGTAACATTGACACCAATAAGTATCTCGAAGAAATAATTACTTTACAATTGCAGTTATCACATATCATTTTTAAGAATGAATCTTAACAATTGTTTGGTGCAAGCTGTGGTTAACATAAAATAAAAAACATTCTAGCAAAATATAATTGTACCAACTACAACTATAGTAAATATCTTGAAAAAGCACATTAAAGAAAGCAAATAATAAACGTGTCCAACTTTAAGCCACGGTAAACTAAAAATGTCACTTTAGAGTTAAACTTATGACATACAAATTGTGTAAAGGAAATGGTGTTATAGAAACGCCCATCATAAACACTACTTTACCAGCAAATAATCGAGCACAATTTTTAAATCATCGATATTGTTGTAGAGTTTAAACTGTATGGGCGAGTAACCATTTTGCAGCAGAATGGCATTTATGTAGGCACGCTGTGTGGCAATCTGTACGAGTATATTCTCTTCTAAGTCACATGCCGCTTCACTGGCTGTCAGTGACGGCGTCCCCGAGGTCATAGTTCGATTTGGCGATGCTTCGAACGAATGCAACGAAATGCCGCTGTCTTCTTCCTGTTTCACAAACACTGCGCATGAGTTGGGCGTACTGTGCTCAAGCTGCATGTCTGGTGACTCCTTTCTTGTGCAATCCAATGCGGGAAGTTGTGGCTCCTGCTTGACCACCACCTCCGCTTGGGGCGGCAACTTGAAGCGCTTCAGGCGCACAACCGGATACAGACTGTAGGCTCGCTGAATGCTCATCTTTGAGTCAGCTGTGGCAGATACTTCAATTGGTGGGGTTGCATTGACTTCTTGCTTGATTTTGCGTTGTACCGAACGTTTGGCTGGCCAACGCTTGACGCTGTCGTATACAAGTCGCTCGGCCGTTTTCTCTAGCTTGACACTCAGCGGTGTATTGCACAGTGGTCTGTAGGGGCTGTTACCGTCACAGCTTTGCTGAAATGCATCCGACACCAAATAGCCGCCCGATTCCAGCTGACACAATCTGTGCAAATGCAATCTTTTTATTGCTACAGTGGGCTGCAGGTTTCCTAACAACTGCGCATGCGCAGTAGCAGTTGGCGTTTTGTTCTGCTTTTGAGCAACTTTTTGGTGTACTGCTTTGGCATTCCGTGTTGTGAGAGTGCATGTGAGCGGGTTTAGCTTCAGTTTGGCTTGTGTTCGGCTTTTTATATCATTGGACGTGTTGTTGGCAGAATTTTTGATACAGCAGGCTTCGATGTCTTTGTTACTATGGATGCGTTTTAAGCGCACACGTACGCTCTTATTGAACTGTGAAAAATTGATGAAAATTCATTTCAGAATATTTACGGGATAAAAGAAAATCAATTAATCAACCTGTATGGCTGGCGGTGTTAAAGATAAATGTTGTTGTGTGACACAGCGGCGTTTATTTGCATTTAATGGGGTACCATATTTCCGCATTTTAATCTGAAATTTAGTCCCAAAAAACATTGTTTTAATTATGTAATGAATAATCGACTATTCGACTACTCGAATCGAAACTCACTTCTTCTGGCCTGTTATTGTCACACACATGGCTTCTTAGAAATCTGCGCATTGGACTTTTGATTGAAATTTTTGGTTTTCTTGCACTGCTGGGCGTTCGATTTTTCTTTGGCGCCAACGCTAAAACGTTACTATTTTCCTGTTTTATTATAGCTGAAAGTTCCTTGAGTCGCACGCGGCAATTTCTTATTTTAAGGGAATTTGGTAAGGCAGGAGTTTCTGTTTTTTCTAGCTTTACGGCTGGAGTCAGTGGTTTAATATCGATGCCGTTCTCGTAGTCAACAACGGTTAAATGAGTTGGATCTGGTTCAACAGTAGCAAGTAGTGGAAGGCTACTTTTAACATCAGGCGGTGAATTTATCTAAAAAATTTTAATCATTGCATCGATGTATAGATTTGCATATGACCAAACTAATAACTACTACCTGCTGTTTTTCCTGCTTGACACAAATGTTGCCAATAGCCGCTGCGTCAGCATTTTGCACAGCTGACGTACGCCGCGTCTCCCTTGTCCAGCCGTTGTATACTCTTTCTTTGTTTGACGCACAACCAAACTGCTTTGTGACGTCTCCACGGCCTTTAATAGCTGGTCCCACGCCAGCAAAGCGATTGCGCAGCATTTTACGCAGCTCATAGCTGTCACCATTTGAGCTCAACTCGGCCACAATGTTTTCCTGTTTTACGTCAGCCTCTGCTTGCGGCTTCTTCGTATCCAACGCTTTGCTTTCCCGCGTCTCACAATGTTTACACAATTGATTTGACAGCCCACGTCGATTGCAGTCACTCAGGCAGACTTTCCCTTGTCGCCATTCTTGCGGGCCTCCAACTGCAACAAGTGCCGTTATATCCGTTTCTCCATTCGCTTGAAGGGCTTTAACCGGCGCTTTGTTAACAACTCTATCGTTCAGTGCTTCTGCCCTTCTGGAATTCGTTGTTCCCATTTTAACAACACATTAAATTTTCACACTCTTTAGATTTATTTGCCAAAACATGCCACTAGTTCCTGTGCCGTATAGGAATCCTGCTGACCACAGCACAAAACATTCAAACGCTTCGCCAAAGATGAAAACAACAGATAACAACTTTGTTGTTGTAAAGAATGCAAAACCCTCTTAGCCGACAGGGTTTCCAAGCCTCAAGCTGGGAATAGTAGTCTTGCACACGATGCACCCTGTGCCCGACACTTGTTGAATCTTTTGTTGTTTGATAAAATAAACACTAATTTGTATTTGATGGCTTTTCTGCATCGAATTACCAACACCGAAGTATTCTTTTTTATTTCATAGAGTTGAAAAGCTATTTCGGTTAGAAATATATCTATTACATCTTGAATTATTATGCACCCAAATATCTTCACTCACCCCAGACGCAATTTCTATAACGGTGTGTGTCACTGCTAAGTGTCAAACGCGGCGCAAGCTAACTACACGTCCAACTGTTGAGTCTACAGCAGCTGATTGCTTCAGACGCAACTGTCAAAGCACATTTGTTTACAATATAACCGAAAATTTATAAATTTGTTACTAAAAGTTAAACCGCCAAAAGTTAGTTAAAAGAGCAGAGTAAAAGAGAATGAGCAAAGTCATAGAGATATCAGATTCTGATGATGAAATTGAAGCGGAGCAACTGCCACCTGCAGTGGAAGCACCGCCGGCTGCTGCGGATCCACAGCCGATTGCTGCTATCGTTGCAGTTGCGCCTACATCGACTGTCAGCGGCAGTACACCGGTGGCAGCGACAACCAGCAGCACAGCACGCCCGCGCAATCGCCGCAAGAGCGTGCACCAGCCAATGCGCTTCAGTCCCGAAATGCAGTTCGAGACTATAGCGCTGGACGATGACGAGGATGCCGCTGCGACGAGCAACAACACACGTAAAGATCGCGCAAAAGACCGAGAGCCAGTGCAGCCGACAGAGCAAAACCTCAAGGCAGCCAAGCTGTACAAAACAACACCAACAATTCTGGGCAACAAGTCGACACGTGGCAGTCTATACGTGGACAACGAGATTGATGCGGTGCTGCGGCAAATTGCCGAAGAGCGAGTGCGCGTCAATTTTCTGCTGGCCTCGTACAGCATGCCCGAGATAAAATTCTCGCTGTACACACAGCCGGACGTGCTGCAGTTCCAGCTGCAGGAGCGACTGAAGCAGCGGCAAATACGCAACGTGGAGGTGAACCGTCTTAGAGAAGCAAAGCGCAAGCGCAGCATGCTGCAAAGAAGGACGTAAATGCAATTGCAGCTTAGTTTAAGTTGATATTAAAAAGTTGTTTGAATCTAAATTTTCATTTTTAAATTGCTTGTACAGGCAAAGGACAGACTTTAAAATGTATTACAGTAGTGCGATCATTGTATATTAGAGATAATTTTTGTACAACTGTGTACATAAGTATGAATGAATCATGGCATCATCAAAAATAAAACACAGGCTTAACGAAAAACGTTATGTATGAATTATTGTGCTAAATATGGATTACATATCTACCGACAATTCCTATGTGAGTATTAATAAAATTTGATTAGAGGCACAATTAGAAAGCTCCAACCGAGAGTTTATTGAGAAATGGTTGCCAAGATCGGTAACACAAAAAAGTTTTTACTCTGAAGTTTTTGGAACTGACGAAATGGGTCAAAATTGCGCAAACTCATTTTAATTTGACTCATTAGCATAAGGTAGACGTGCCAATTCAATTTCAATTTAAGCATATTTGCTTTCCTCAAAAAAAGCGTTGGCATTGGCACAACAAATCAATGAAAATGTGCTCATAATTAATTCCAGCGAAAAATTCGAAACGATATTTCGCACCCTATGACGTCAAAAGAACTCAATAGTTGTGCAAAGTTGTAAAAATCATAAATTACGCGCATTTTCCTGCGTGTGACTGATTGATTGCAATTCGTTTGAAGACGTTGGCGGGTGTTGAAACGCCCAGATCACTATTCAAACAATGTTCGCTACTTCGGCAAAATGCTTCGAAATATTCGTCAACGCTGGGGTGGCCAAATGATTCATCCACTCGGTTGCCGTCTCTAATCATATCTACTCTACTTATCTGCAGATGCGCACCTTTTGTTGTCTTTTGCTTGACGCAACTGCCGAATTCTCGTCCGTCTGCTTATTAGATAACTGGCCAATTAAGCACACATTAGGTAGTCGTGTCTGCGCCTTGCACGCAACGTACACGCGCCATGCTCCTACCCAGCCATAAAATCACACTACCCGCTCAGCATAGGTGCCGCCTTTCGACAATCAGTGCACGCGGTTTTAATTTGCCATGAAGTGGCAATCAGCAGCTACGCAAACACCAAAGCGTGTTCCGAAAGTCAGGCGTACGATAATAAATCCAATATAAAACCTATAAACGAGTCAAAATTAATTTATGTAAACACAAAGTCTAATCGGTTTTATTAATTCATAAAGTAATTGATTTTTTTAAGCATTGTCGTTGTTGTTTTTGTAATCCACACAATAAAATACAGCAGTGAATCAGAAGAAAGAGAACTGATCGATGGGAAATTTCACAATTTATCAGACTTCAGGCATCGATCTAAATAAAACACGTAAGAATAACTTCAGAAAGACAAAAGGATGAAGCCAAATAGACTGAAAGATGATGGCTTATAGATTGCAGGATGAAGCCAAATCGACGAAGAGATCAAGTCAAATAGAAGGATTGGGCTGTTTGCAAATATAAGCACTTTGTTTATTTTCAGTTTCAAAAGCTCTGAATGCTTATTGAGAATGGGTTTATAAGTATTCAGTAACTCAAATAAACAACCAAATATTAGTTTGAACCCAATGTAAAGTTTCGATTATCTTTGCACCAAGTCCAGGGTTAAATTTAATGTATTTTGCCATAAATTTGTCCAAATCAATTTTGTCTTCTTATGCCAAAAATAGCTTGACCTCTTTGATTTGGTTTGATAGTTAATAGCAACAACAATAAAAAAACACATTTGCATATCAAACGCGGATCCAGTCCATCGTTTCAGTTAGTCGTAAAACCTTATGTTTGCAGGTTTGCTCTTATCATTGTTTTCTGATGTGCGAATGGAAAATATTGCAACAGTTTGTAGGAGTTTTTCTCAAGTGAATTGTCTGAGCAATAATTATAACAAAGCAATAATAATTACGGTTCGTATTTATTGTTGTGTGAAATAATTGCAAAAGAATGTTGCCATAGAACCAGAAAAATATTTTCAAATTAATTTGTTAGGTATTCTAATCGCGAAATTTGTATTTTGCCTAAAGCAATAGTCCTGAAAATTGCATCACCTGTACTATATGAAATAATTATTTTCATTTGATTGCTAATGATTCATGGAAAAATTTGACAAAAGGTAGGTTAGGTTAGGTTGAGGTGGCTGCCTCTGTATGAGACACACTTAGGCCTCTTAATGGGCCCGTTGTGATACCACAGGTTCCACCCGTTTGAAATGCGTATGCAACACTGTTTTTTTCAACATGTGATACACCACACATTTCAAACGGATGGGGAAAGGGAGGGGGGCGGACCTACAGTTTAACGCCGAATCCGAACGGCGATGGGCAGTTTTTCTTTCACACTTGGAGGTTTTGCCATTGCCTGCCAAGAGCGCACTTGTGCGATTCTTGTAATTCTCATTCCCTTCATGTGGATAGCGACAGAAGTAGATGAGTGTTTTTTTCCAGCCCAAGCCAGGAATCGAACCCGGGGCGCTCGGTATGAGAAGCCAGCGCGCTACCCGCTGAGCTATCGAGGCCGACAAAAGGTATGTTATGAATGAATTTTCGCCTCGGAATAAATTTTTTAAACATTTGTATTATCAAAAGAATTTTATTATTTTTTATTTGTTATTCTTTTCATAGTTTAAAACAAATACCAAATGCCAGTGTGCAGAAACTGGTATTGGATTTAGAAAGGAAAGTATTTGTGAGCCAGAATTTTTTGATTTTTTCATAACTTTAAATAGTTTATTTTCCGTTAGTTCCTTTCGGTCTGCCACACTAAGTTCCTATTTATGTAATCAAATCACATCAAACCTATCAACTACAGAAAATCACATCAAAATTCTTGCAACTCGTCGCTGTCAGAAATTTAAGTCTGAAGTAAACACTTTTAAAAAAAAAAAAAACAAAAAAACCCCATACAACCTTGAACTCTAATGTATAGTATAGCATTTCAAAGATTTGTACTGCAACAATAATATGCCTTTTTAATTTATTTTATTTACAATTTCATTCGAACAATGAAAACAAAATTAATTTGTTTACACTTTCGCAGATTTCACTCAGTGAAGTGAACAAAATTATATTGAAATTGCCCGATTTTCATAGCAATTTGACGACACTTTGCCGGCGCCCGATTGCATGCAGAGTGGAAACCCCCGTCGAACCGAAAGGAATGCGGTCCGCATTGGAACGGCACAGCGCGCCACATATATTTAGACGTAAAGGTCAAAGACTCGCCGCGACGCGCTCAATGGAACTGTGTAAATTATAATGCGACTTACGCACACGAGATCAATTGAATGGGCTGAGAAGTTTGTCGACAATTGAACAAATTCGCCAGCCACTCGTCGTGTGCATGACTCGCATGCGGACTTTGGACCTGAGAATTACACGCGACGATTGCCGCAGCAGCAATAACAGAGAGCGGCCCAGCGCTGTGCCGAAAAGAAAAGAGTGCAGTGTGTAGCGTCGCCGCTGGTTCGGAATTGCCCCAATAAAAACGGCAGAAGCTCGCGTCCGCAGCAACAACACCGAAATTAGTGCAAGTACAATTACAACCCAATCAAAGTTGGACAGTTTCAGTTATTCTGTTTTATTTTAATTTTATTAATTTTATTATTTTAATTTAATTTTAATTTTTTTGTTTTTCTATTTTTGCTATTTAAATTAGTTTAATTAGTTAATTAAATCAAAGTTGAGCAGTTTCAGATATTCTGTTTTATTTTAATTTTATTAATTTTATTACTTTAATTTAATTTTCATTTTTTGTTTTATTTAATTTCTAAATTTTATATTTTGGTTTTTTATTTTTGCTATTTAAATTAATTGAATTAGTTAATTAATTAGTTTAATTAGTTAATTAAATCAAAGTTGGACAGTTTCAGTTATTCTGTTTTATTTTAATTCTATTAATTTTATTACAATATTTTTATTTTATTTTAAATTTTTTGTTTTATTTATTTTCAAAATTTTATTTTTTGGTTTTTCATGTTTGCTATTTTAATTAGTTTTCAGTGATTTTGTGTTAATGTATTTACATTTTTTATTTGTTGCAGTTTTAATTGATTTCAATTTTTTTAACCAATTGTAATTTCATTTGCTTGACTAAATTTTTTATTTAAATAGATTTAAAATAAATTTATTTTAATTTATTTCAAAGTATTAAATGAGATTTTCTAAATTCAAATAAAATAATTCTGTATTTATATAAAAATACAGATATTATTTCATAATTTTCATTCTATTTTTTAATTGAAACCAATTAATTTTAATTAATTAAATTTTGAATTTTTATATATATCAATTATTTTGATTTTGATCCTACTTTCATGATTTATTGTATTTTAATGGCAGCACATTGCATTTGTTTCAGCCGCACAGCCGGCCGGCAACAATGCTAAACACTGCCACATTTCGCAAAAATAAAATTCAGTCTTCTAATATATAATATTTGTGTTTGTGTTTATTTTATGATTATTTATATTCAACGCCGAACAGAGCAAAATGTCTACAATCATTGCCAAACTTACACACACAGCCGCACATTTGCAAACACCGGCAGATACGAACACGTGGCGGTGTGTATGGGTGCGTGACTTGTGCGAGAGATAGTTTGAAATTAGCGCTTTAAAGATTTTCTTTCTCAAACAAAGTCCCTGAAGCGAGCGAGCGCCTTGTTGATGTCGTCGCATTAAAAATTGTGGGTGTTATCAGCTTGCAGCATTACAGCTGCGATTAAAATTGGCTTCGAGGTGAAGAACATTTCGCTTTTATTTTGATTATTTTGTTTGTTCATTAATTTATTTTTGTTTGTGTATGTATGTATGTATGCTTCCGTTTACAACGAATTAGGTGGCATAGTTACCAAAGTGGCTTTGACACTTGTCTCCAGTCATCACTGAGTAGAGAGAAGAGGAAGAATTTGTTCATCTTATCAGTGATGAAGTGATCCCTGCCACCCACTTGCACTGTCTTCTCCAGCTGACTGCAATGGCCGTTGACAGAGTAGACAAATTTGATCCGTTCATTAGTTATGAAGAGTTTTTAGCCACCTACTCGAACAAGACCAACGATTTTATGAAGTACTAGCTGACCCGGCGAATTTGTTGTTTTTTTATAATGAAATACGCGAGATGGCGAATCAATGGCGATGTGGCAAATGGCAAATTGACGAAGAAAACCAACTAAAGGAAGAGGAGGGAGCTACTGATTAACACAATCGAGGCCCTTAAATAAGCAATGTTGCTGCTAAGTTGCAGTAAAGAAGTGGACAGCGCTTGAACCACATTTAAATTATATTGGCAGGGCCACGCCCCTTTATTCCATACCCGCACAATGCCCTCTGTCGAAGGGGAACATGGTAGGTTCGTACTAAGTGTCATTGCTGAGCGACTTATAGTTCAGCGAAATATTTAGGTCACAACAAATGTGCCACGCCCCTTGTCCAACGCTTTTAAAAACTTACCAGTAGAATGACTCATCTGTGTGACGACGGGGTACTCAATTTCAGTGTTATATGAGTTACAATTTCAAAGATATTCTATATAAAAGATTTGAGTTGTATGGGCGGAGCCACGCCCTCTTGTTAAATACCCGCCTCATTCCCTCTGCCGAAAGATATGACTAAATGGTAGGTTCATACCAAGTTTCATTGATGTACGACTTAAAGTTCTGCTTAAATATTGGGTCATAAAAATTTGCCACGCCCCTTATCCAACGCTTATCAAATTTTAGCAGTAGAATAACACTTCTATGGGACGATGTCACACCAAATTTCAATGCTGTGCGACTTACAATTCCGAACCTATTCCATTTAAAAGATTTGAGTTGTATGGGCGGTGCCACACCCCCTTGTTCAATACCCACCCCATTCCCTCTATCGAAGGACATGACTAAATATTAACCCTTTACACGGCAACAGCGAATTTTTTCATCAAATGTTGTTTTTTAGATATAAACCAAAATTTAAAAAAAAAGTATTTTTTTATTTCTTAATATGCTTTAATTTTGTAAAGTTTTTTTGTAAAAAACATTAAAAACAAAAAAAGCAAAAAGCATTAAAACTTGTTTTTTTATTTTAATATGTTTAGTTTTAAATGACAATTTTTAAAGCAATTAATCCGTTTGTTGTAGCATAATCATACTCCGCATTTTTCGCAAAGTGTTTCTGTGTTTTTTATTAACCCTTCGATGGGCGGTAACATTTTACTACACATTTGCTCATTGTCGTCTGGCCAGACGAAATCTGTGTGAGGCTCTTGACAAAGGCAAATCGCAATGACAGATGAAGTTTATTATGTTTATTTAGTAGGCTACATATGTAAGTATATATATATACAAGTTATGTCAATATATACTTACTTCGTTACCCACAAATACACTGCAAAAAAGGAGATGAATCTGGAATTTTTTTTATTATTTTGAAATTATATCATTTTTAGGCGTGTTTTATTTTTGTATGCGTCTATACATATATATAATGAAAAAAAGTCATATTTTGCTTATTTTTGTACTTATTCAATGCATTTATGGCATTTGTGATACACATGTGCGTGCGACAGAGCAACGTGGGCGCCACATTGCTGACACTGAAGTCGTGTTTTGCGATGCTTGTGTGTATTGTTTAGGCATAGACGCATGAAGCAGACCTAAATTTCTGTGGAACTACAGCTACGGAAGCACTTGGCTACTGGAATGATATAAATGAATGATAAGTTAATATATTTATTATACGAATGTTATTATTAACTCACCACGCCATAGATTTTTAGCGCTTGCGGAATGCTAGTGAAGCGAACCGTATTCGGATTTTTTGACCAATTGCGTACATAAGTCATTAGTTGTATCATGAGTTCTGACGGATTGTCATGTCAACAACATCATCGTCGTTAAAAAAATCAGCCATTCTCAAATAACACTAAACACACGATTTTGTGATTTGAAGTTTACTCCTCGTCTTTCAAAAACGAACTGACACATCACCAACGTTAAAAAATGTAGACAATTTCGAATAGCAACAAATTTAATATGCATTTATATAACAAACCTTTATAAAAATCAAATGACTTTCACATACAAACTGACCAAGAATGCAACAAAATCGCTTCTTTTGGCTTACTCATTTTTTCAAATTTTTAAATAATTTTCCATTTTTACATTTTCAACAAGCTCTCAGCATGCTGTGATTATTTAGCCATCATTTTTAGAAATCAAAGAAAGTTAAAACAATAATAAAAACTAATAATACACTCGATTCTCGCAAAAAACATTTTTCGTCTGGCCAGACGACAAAGTGCAGATGTGTAGAAACTGACTTTGTGACAAAAAAAATCCATAAAACCGCGTACAAATTCTTTTTATTTCTTACGTTTTATATATAGGATAACGAAACTTGAAAAGTCACGAAAGCACAGCACGATGGAGCGCAGAGAAAAAAAGTTATGAATAAAAATAGAACCATTTCGTCTGGCCAGACGACAAAGTCCATCCGAGGGTTAATAAGTTTTAATCACTTTTGTTTCACTCAAATCACAAAAACGGTAAAATAAGTGCTGTCAAGTAAAATGTAGCTCCTTTTTCCCACTATTAATGCCAGTATTTCAAAAAGGAACCTTGCATAGTTGTCAAATAGCAAAAAAGAGTCGTTTGGATAATTACTTCCGAAATTACGGGAAATTTTACGGTTGGTTGCAGATATGCAACTGTACCGTGTAAAGGGTTAAGTTCGTACCAAATTTAATTTATGTGTGACTTATGGTTCCAAAGTTATTGTCTAAGAATGTATTCTTGTGGTGTCACGCCCCGTTTTCCCGACTTTTCTTTTTTCCTAAACCTTCACGTAACAATTTCAAACAAATCCGCCGAAGAAAGTATCCAAGTTGGTCCAGTCGTTTTCAAGTTTTAAGCAGCCGAACGGACCACGATTCATTTTTATATACATTTATAGATTGCTGTCTCGAATGTCTCCAGGGTAGCCGAAAGCTTGTAGTTAGTGTTCGCTAGAGACAAGAATTGATTGAGTTTCCTCCTGACAAACAGAAACAGTTGTTCAGATGTAGGCACTTTTGTCCTTTGAAAGGAAGGAATTTTCGAGAGGCCCATGTCGATCCTTATGAGGATAAATGGATAAATGTGTAAGTCAAACGTGAATTTTGACAGTATGAGGTTGCTCCTTAAGCTTAGAAGCCCATTGTAGTTGGGCTCATTATACTCATAATACTGCTACTGAATTTTCAGATATTGAGGTAAAAATGTACTGTATCTTTCATGTATTCAGTAGTTGAAAAAAATCCAAAATCAATTAAAAATTCCATTTCTGAGTTCTGGTATGCAATCGAAATGTTCTGTGTTAAAAATTGGTAAAACGCATTTTCAATATTTGCGGCTTATCAATTAAAAAAAAATAAGAAAAATAAATTATAAGCAACTTATAAAATTATTTCATAATTTTTGTCAATTATTTGGAGCTTGTCTGTCTTTTCGTCAGCCAAGGTTTCTGTGCAGCAGATGTTGGTTCGTCTGATAGTACCGCTTTTAAAAATCAACACAAGCTCGTGGAACTGCAAGCTGTAGAACGTATATCAGCGTTAAAGAACCAATAAAAAGTCAAATTATTATAAAAATCAATTAAAAAAAATTGCCACTTTGCTCAGTTGGCAATAATTGAACGAATTTATAAATCGCCCATGAAAGGTGGCCTGATCCGAAGCGTCCACAGTCGTTGATTTCTGATCTCACGTGCCAGACATTTTAAACTCGCTTTTGCCAAAAAACAAGCACAATATTCAAATTCCAAAGTCTCTATTTATTAATTGGCCGTCCAGTAATGCGCCGGCAAACAATCTACCGAAAAGTGGGCTCATATATTTTATGAATCACTGGCGCAACATAAGCTTGCAATTGATCTATTCGCAATCGTTTAGTTTTTTTAATAAAAGAGCGTACAACGCAATTTCGGTTAATCGCAGTGCCCAAAAATAAAGCAGCAATAAAAACATGAACCCGCAACTATTGAGCATTGGTGCAATTAGATTTGTCCATTGAAAACACAAGAAAATAAAAACGCAAACACAAAACGGCAAACTGATTTTGATACGCCGAATCATATTCATAACTCAAACACACACACGCACACACATCCATGAGCAGCTACACACACACGCAGTGTTTATTAAATGATAATGGCTGGCAGTGCGACAGATCAAAGATCAGCGTACACGCCGAAGGAAGGAAGGAACGCAATCACACCGATCGGTCCGAGAAAATGTGTCAGTTGTGAGTGGGCGTTGGGAGCGGCGCTAGCCCACAGGCCAACGCTTATAGCGGCGACGAGATTAGCCGTCGGATCGGATCAGTGCGAGCGGACGAATCAAGCGTGTGGCCGATGTGCGCCGAGCTGCGCATTTCGGATTATTCCCACTGCGAGTCCAATTGAAAATCGGCAAAACGCTTATCACGGATCAACGAGAGCGAGAGTGAGTGTGCGCGTGAGTGCCGGCAAGCGAGAGCGCGCGCCCGCCCCAGTCAGTTGTCCGAGGCGTGTAGCAGCAAAAGAGTTGGGCGCAATCGAGGCGGCTCCGGCGAGGGTCGCCTCGTCTCACCATTTGCTATCGTTTCACCTAATTTCTATGCCATAAACTTATCGTCCACACAACAACAAACCCTGCAATTCTGTGCGCTTGCGTTCTGGATGATGATGACGATGATGATAATGAAGGCAATGACGACGGAAATGGTGACGACGACGGTGCCAAAGTTTGCTGGCGCTGCTCCATAAATTATGTTAGACTCGAGTGCTGCGCTCTTATCAGTGAAGTGCGCCGCGGCGGTGAAACGAGTGGCTGCTCGGCGTGCCGATCATCGATCGCTGCGGAATCCTCGACCACACTCGACCAACACAATCTGTCTGCGGTGCCGTGTGCTGAAATTATTCACTCGCAGGAGTTCCCAGAGTTTGGACGTGAATAGTTCGCATTAGCAAAACAAAAAATACAAAATAAAATAATTGAAAACATAGAGCAAACGATATGCAAAAAGTGAATAAAATAAAATATATAGCTATACGAAATATAACACATAGCTATGGTAAAAGTTGATTAATTTAAGAATTAAACAAAAACAAATTACAGAAAATCAATAAACAAAAAACAACGAAAATTCTGCGAATACAAAAACGTAAAGCCAAAGTGTGTGCATATTAAAAACGATAAATAATTTATAATCTGTTACTTATTGTTGATAAAATATGCAAATTTATAAATACACAAATACCAACAACTGAGACGTGAATAAAAATAATAATTAAAATTTTGCAAAGACAAACAAGCCACAAACGAAGAAAATAACTTTGTGAAATTACTATTTGTGAATTAGAAAAAGTCAAAGAACCCATAACGGTGAGTTAAAATTTGTAGTTTTGAGATTAACTACAAAATAATAGAAAAATATTAAAAAATTTTACAAATGATTTATTATGAAATAATAATGAAGAAATGATCCAAGAAGGTTTTATTCTTAAGATAATTTAATCAATTAAGAAGTGTTTGTTTTAATAGAAACAACAATCAAATAGTAATGAAAACAAGTAATCAACATACAAATATTTGTTTTAGTAAAATCAATAAAAATTTCTTGCAGGGATTTCAAAATATATCCTTATTCAAATATTTCCAAATATTATTGAAATATTTTAATAATATATAAATATAATAATATATAAATATAAAATATAAATATATAAATATTTAAATATTTTAAAATCACAATAAATTCTTAAAATTTCATCATTGGCTTAATTTTTTATAAACTTTTTTGAATTAATTCATAAAAATACTGAAAAACGGCAGCCGCCGTGGCTCAGTTGGTTAGTGCGTTGGACCGCGAGCCGAAGGCAGCAACCCCAGGTTCAATACTGCCTGTAATAACACCTACAAAAAATAACGCGAAAACTCGTTTTCTCTTTCGGTGGCTGTCCTCTCAGCTGGAAATGGCAAACCTCTGAGAGTAAAAATTGCTTATGAAAAAGCTCCCAACCTGCCGTTCGGAACCGGCATAAAACTGTAGGTCCCTTCTACCCGCGTACAAATTCACACGCACAACACGGGTGGTTGCGGGAAGCTAGGCCTTAGTCTCGCGTAAGCGGGCTGTCGTGCCAGTCAATTATTATTATTATTACATAAAGTTTTTAAATTTAACAAAAATGCATTAAAATACAAACATTTTTAGCTTAAATACTTTATGAAAACATGTATTATTTATCTAACATATTTTGTAAATAAATAAGAAAAAAAATATTTTCAAATACATGTTGACAAGGAAGAACCCAAAAAGTGTTTTACTTTAAAACTTTATGAACCGAATGAAGGTGGTCCAACATGCTGATAGGTACAGGGTGCCCTATGAAGAATTTCACTTCCTATTCAAACTAAATATTAGAAATTATATTAAAAAACTACTGTTTGGCTCCGTATATGAACTCAAAAATAATTTAATATCTATTTAAAACTATTCTATAAAAGTGTAAATACTATTAAAAAAATTTGTAATAGGGAAAGTCGTCTTTTAATAAAAACTTGTAATCAGAGGGAAAGTAAAAATAAAAAAAAAATATAAATAAAATTAAACAATAAATAAAATACGTAATATGGTTTGATGCTGTAAAAATCCATAAAACTTATAAAATAATAATTATTTTTATTTTCCATAAAAAATGCAAAAAGCTCATAAAATAACAAACAATTTTTAGAAATAATCAATAGTTCGATATAACAAAAATTTGCTCATAAAATAAAAAATTAATTTTTAAAGAGAATTGACACTGAAATATTTATAATCAGTTTAATTATTTTATGCTGTAGCCTTCGTGAGGTGATGTGTTTATAGTATAACACTTTTAAACTGTCAAATTATTTCAGTTGAAATTCAATTCTGCGCAATTTTACCGCTATCAATTTCCCTTTAAAACCCACCTCAGGAACCACATACAAACACTTTGAAGGCCATTTGTAGTACACAACTCGTTTAAAGATTACATACAAATACTTTTAAATAAACTTTACTATATTTAGAACACATTACTCACTTGACCACTCATTAACCATGCAAACCATTTGCACAAAACCACCTAAGCACCTAAACTTGTTTAGCCTTCAATTAGGCGCCTTATCATCGAAAAACATTGTCCATTACCCACTTTCTATGGGACTTCGTTAGGAACAAGATTCGGCAAGAGCGTTGTTCATGCGCTTCATACGTGATCTCGTCAGATTTTTATTTGTGATTGGTGATTGGCGATGTGTGAGCTCCCATACCAACTCAAGCGAGCGCCATTTTGTGTACTGAAGCTGTATGGGTGGGAATGAGTGTGGAATTATGTGTGGGAGAAGAGAGGAGAGAGAAATATAAAAAAATTAATGTATTTATTTTGTTGCTTGACATTATGGTACAATCAGTGTAGGTGAAATTATGTGAAAATTAAAAAAGAAAAAATATTGGGTCATGTAAAATTTTGTACTAAAATTGCTACAAATTTACTTACTTGGTGCTATTTCCAAACGCTAATTTCTTTATTTGCTTATATATGTTTAACATATTTATGCGATTTTCATAACAATTCATAAGACTCATATACAATTTCACCACAACTAACAACTTTTTCCACACAATTAATTGACCAAATTAATAAATTAGTAATTGATCAACTTAGTAAAACATTAGTTTGAATCATGTCATTGAACCGTCTTGCTTCGTCTAAAATGAATGTAGATTTTTTCCTTAAAATAGATTTGTTTCGTTACATCGTATTGAATTTTTTATCAGCCAATTTTGAGATTTAATAAAAATCAGTTCAATGTACTCTAATTTCTGTATGGCCGCTTCGAAAACATCTACAAGTCCAATAGAACACGAGCAGCGATTGTGCAAAGGTTAAGATTAAACACAACACAATTTTTGCTCTCATTATCATCAGCGACAATTGCTATATAAATTTGCTGAATATTGTCGTCGATCGGTGGGATCTCTTAACTTGAACATATTGTCCAGCATGTAAAGATTGTTGGTGCCGCTGGAGCGGTCAAGGAATTGAACTTTGGATGGTAAACACGATTTTTTTCATACACAAAACAATTAGTGATGATACGATACCCCTTTGGTATCGATACTTCATGGCTGCTATCGAAAAGAAGCATCGAATAGGGAGTAGGTATCGAAAACAGCATCGAGTTTAATGAGTATCGAATCGCGCTTGTTTTATGTATTTTATTAGTTAGCTAGTTACACATAAACGTGCATACAATGCTATGAAATGAATCGATTGTCAAAAAATATACGGAAAAACAGTCTTCCTCTTCGACGCAGAGATATAAAATAAGTTAATTAATATAGTTTCCCTATAAAAGGCTTCTTTTTTGAGTTTAAACATTCACTGCTTTTAAGAAAAATCTCTTTCAAGGCACTGAAGATGTTAAAGCCACTAAAAATTTCGAAAAATGTGTATGAAATTTTGTAAAGTGACGGAAATATAAGGTTTGGTTTCAAATCACATGATCCAGTATATTGGTAACAGTTTACTTCATAAATCTCGTGAACATGTCTCTTTATGCTGCTTAATACTATATAAGTCTGTGTGCTGATTTCAAGAATCGTATAGCAAATATCGATAAGACAAGTAAAAATACTTTCAAAATCATCGAGTAAAAAAAGTGCTTGTAGTAACGAGATAGTAACGATCAGTTATGCCGACCGTACTACATGTTTGAGGGAGCTGTGTTAACTTTGCTTTAACCCGGTAATGCCTAGCGTGACCATATCGTCACACTAAACATGCACTCAAAAATGTAATGTTTCAATTATACTTCACATTAAATCGATTAAAAAATATTTTCGCATTATTCCAAAAAAAGAGTTCCGGCACACATTATATTTGCTAATCGATACCCTGAAATGTAGATATATTATAGTTACATATAGGACCATTGGCATATCTGGGTTAATAGCAACTTTAAACGTTTTAAGCGCCTTTAAACTCGGTAAGTGTAAGCTGAGTTGATTTTCGATTAAAGTTGTTTAATTTGTTTGGCAACAATATCGTAATCGTAGTAACTAATCGAAAGATACTGTTTTACTTACTATATAGCGAAGCTTGAATTCTAGTTAAATTTAGGAACAAAGTAAATGCGCATTTTCATGCGCTTCAAATTTCAACTACTTTGCTTTCTTCAACATTTTTGTATGGCAACAAATTCTTTGAAATAACGTTTCCGCCTGTATTTTATATCATTGCATCATCATCACACAGTCACGTTTTCCTCAAACATGCAAATGTATTGGAATTTTCAGCTGATATTCATCTCGAGTCGAACATTGACTAAAATTAGTGCACTTTTATACAAAGTAAGACGTAAAAAATCAAACACCGCGTCACAACCGCTTATATGCCACATTATAACATTCAAATTATAAATGAAAGATTCATTTTTACTTCGATGGTGTGGTGGAAGCACTTCCTGATTTTAATCAATTAACACCGAAACGTGAGATTAGCTGAAAAATGGTTGCAAACGAGCTGAGCGAAACTTAATCCGCTGACCCCATCGTGTGCTAATTATCACTATGAATGTATACAAACATGCTCGACACTCACACATACATACATATTTATGTTGAACGCTTATGAATTTACATGCCTGCAGACCTTAAAATTAAACGCGAAAGCCTGAAGCTATCAGCATTTCACAATAAATGCAAAGCTTTACTTCTGGTTTGTTTCAAGGAGACTGTAAAGTATTTGAAGAACTGAAAATTGAGTCACTGTATGTTGAATTATATCTGCTTTTATATGAAAAAGATGAAAAACTCTAGGCTTAGCACTCTTTGACAACTTAGTTGACTTTAGAGCAGCCAATAAAAGTGACCTGCTAGGATTCATACACGAATAAAGCAGCTTAAACGGGCTCTCGAATGAGTTGCATCCCAACAAACACTGAACAAAAAAATCTCAAACCTTTGAGAAACCCTTTGATATCAAATTGTTTTCCAGCATTATTACAATTTGAAAATGAATATTTATATAATAATTATATAATATTTTTTTATTTGAATAAAAGTTTCTCAAATGTTTGCTATCAACTTGAGTACGACTTGAGAAGAGTTGAGAAAAAAATCTGCATTCACCACGTTGATAATTTTGTAATTCTCAATGGGGTTAACTTATGTTTACCTTAATATGAACTAAATGAATTTTGTACCTTAATAAAATGTTACGTTATGTTTGCCTTAATATAAAATAAATGAAATGTTTGTACCTTAATGTATGTGAATGAAATTATAAAATGTGAATGAAATTAATTAAATGTACCTTAATAAAACTATAAAAATATTATTTATATAAATGTATCTATTCTGTATATTTATTTCACGCCAATCTATACAAGAGGCGAATTGGATACCATCCGTTCCGCTCTTTTGAGATACATTTGAGAATTTTAAATTCTCAATTTGAGAATAAATGCAAATTTCCATATTAAAAATTTGCCTTTTAAGTTGAGAACGCCATAACAGTATATTTGAGATCAATTTGAGAGCAAACATTTGAGATTTGATAAAGCAATTTGATTCAAATGCACCTCAATTTGAGATTAGTCATTAATGTTTGTTGGGATACAACAAATTTTCCACAAATACAGCCACTTCAACCTAACTTATCGTCGCCTGAGAAAACAAATGTCATATGTCCTACTAAGCTTAATGGAACATACGACATTCGTTTTCTGAGGCGACGTTATGCTAACCTAACCTATCGCATGAAAATTGTACGACCAGGTTGTGACCACCTGCCCGCACAGTTTCAGTGCCAACAAACTCTACTCCCGCACAACATTCCAACCACTGCGCCGTTATCGCTGCATACCGCAGCAACCACAGATAACTCATCAACTTGATTAGTTATGTGTGCCGCAACCTTTAAGCCGTTGCCTCCTTTGGAATTTCAAATCAGCGCCTCAAATCCTAACAACATGCAAGCCAACCAATCAGTTTGATTGACTGCTTGACACACGCGAATCCGCTGCTTGACGTTCGGAGCAGTGATAACAGCTTCACAAATTGTCGAATGCTATTAAGCGATCGTGTGATAATTGAATAATGACTTTACCACTTCGAGTGTATCGGTCGGTCGATCGGTCGCCTAGCGCAAATTTCGCGTGGCGAAATCACCAATCATTATCACTTTGCACTAAATCGTTGTGTGTATGGTGTGTGTGCACAACAAACAGTGTGGCAGTGTGTCGAATTGGCGAGCCGAGCGCGCTTTGAACAGCCAGTGGGAACACTTTGGCGCTCAGCTGACAACTATTTATGTACAAGTGTGGTGATAGTTTTCACGCCAAGCGCAAATGACACGCCGCACTATATACGATGACGAAATTTACAACAACAGCGGCAGCAGCCAAATTGTTTGGAGTAACGGGCCACACAACGCAACCGCTCGGCACAGCTGCACGGTTGACAAACGTGCACGGCACAATTGCCAATTTAAATCACATTTGAAATACTATTCATAATGTCTCGAGACAGTGTCGCACCGTCGATATTTTGCAGACGTTTGCAAACCATTTTGTTGTTGTTTGTTGTTGTCTCATTTATTTAGTGAATTGGTGCGGTTTTCTCTTCTCTTTTTCGGGGCGTTAAATAGTTTGTTGTTGTACGCCAAAACCTGTCTGGCAGCGCGCTAGTCGCTGCAGGGTCTCCTACCTGTCTGTCTGTCTGTCTATCTGCCCGACTTACTGGCTGCGGTGTTGGCAGCGTGCGAGAGCGCGTTCCGCTGGGGTTCTGTTCCACACATTCGTGTCGCTGCCGCCTTTCAGCTGATGCAATTTCATTGGTGATTTCATTACTTACAATAAAAGCGGTGCCGCTTTCTAGCGCCGCAATAAAACCGTTGCAGCCGTCAAGGTGTCACTTCATTCATCAAGCAACGCGAGTCGTGTGTGGTCTGTCTGTCGAGTCGTTTGGCAATTGTTAGTTGTAATAAAAATAAAGCTGAAAGCCAAAGCCGAAGCCAAAAATAAAACCAAAAAGTACAAATTTAGAAATTGCGCGTGCCACCAGTAAAAGTGCGTATTATCCTTTGACTGCTGCCAATGCAATTTTCATCTATTTTTAATTGTCTTTTTTTTTGTTAAATTTAATTTGATTCATTGAAACGTTTGTGACAATCGAATTGTCACCGAAATGAATGCTTTTGTTGCTGCTATTGCTGTGTGTGTTTTTGTGATTAATTGCAGTGATAATTTCATTGAATTGGTGCTGTTGCGTTCATTCGCTGCCCGAATTTACTATGTGCGCATTAAATTTTAAGCGCCTTTGATAGTGAAACCACACAACGTACAGCGAAACAAAAAAGTCACAAATTGATGATAGTGTGCAGAGTAGTTGAGAGCGGCACGAAATGCGCTGCAGTCGCATAGCACAATCGATTGTGGGAATTTTTGAAATATCAGCGTTTCAATGGAAGTGTAAAAATGCCTGCTGCGAAGTACTGATTTGCGGTTTTAATTACCTATAAATGTGATAGAACGTTTATGGTTGTGGCCACATACAATCGGGCCGCAAACTAATCGAACCGGTTCGCACCAGATCGAGTGCGAACAATTCGAGTGTTTCTAGTTTCATAGAATTATTGGACCAATTTAAACTGTCTAATGTTAAAGAATTGAATAAGAAATGTGCGCCTGAACATATCAGCAATGTGCGAGCCGCAATCTAAAAGCAGTGACTGGTGTGGATGCTGAAGTTTGTGCCACGAAGAAGCATTCAGTTATGCTGCGGTACTGTACTGAATTATAAAAAACACCAACGTGGCACTTGTAGTTAAGACGTGTGGCACTGAGAGCACACAACTTTTCAATTTTGAAAAAATAAAATATAGTTTTAAAATTTGCAGATGAAAAAAGAAAATTTAACTGAACAACAGTTTACATTAACTTTTCTATTTGGTTTTAAAAAATCCAAAATTCAATAGAAAGACTTCCCCTGAAATCTTATTAGAGTTTTGCAAATAACAAAATATTTTGCCGAACTTACATATACTTTTAATATTTTTAGCAAAAAATTTTTGCTTGAAAATTAAAAAAAATTTATCAAAACTTCAACAAAAACTTTCCTTAAAACTTATATTATGTTTCTCTTTAAATCAATAAAACTTTTATAAGGAAACAATCATGAATCACTCGAATGTTGTATCATAAAAGCTAAACAATAATTTCTACATAGAAGTCGTCAGCTTCTGTTATAAACTTCTTTGTCAAAAATTGCCACAATTTCTTAGTAAATACCTTCTAAATATAAACTTAAAACTGCATTGCTTTTAAATTTTGAAAAATTTCTGCAAATATCAGAAAAATACACTAATAGTTCATACACTTTGTTCTTATTAATTTTATGGTAAAAGCTTTTCTTACATACTTTTTTTTAAAGCAATTCTTTTCAATGGTAAAAAATATTGTAAACAAAATAAAAAAAGAACATAATTAAATCTTACTTATTCCAAATGTTTAGTTCTTATAAAAATTAAATCTTAATTGAATTATATATATGTAGTTTATAGATTCGAATTTTCCGTCGGCAACAAACAACAAATACACAGCAAACACTTATACAACTCTGTCAGGGCAAAAGTCTTTTGACAAATATAGCAAGTCATTATTATGTGGTCATCATTATCAAAATGTCAAAAATGTCGAAAGAAAGAAAGAGACAGCCAAATCTTTGCAATTGTCGATCGCATTGTTTCAGGTTGGAGCCGAATGTTTCAACAAATACTGCCAACAAATACTGTTCGTATTCTTTCAGATTACTCTATTAGTTTTATTCAACTTTTTGGCAAAAGTTATTGCTTGATGATTTCTGTTCAAAATACAAACTTTTCTAAGTATAGTTGACGCTCACTTAAAGCACTTCTTATATTTGTTCCACCTGCTCTAATGAGTCCCTACTACAATTAACTCTACTTTAGCTTACTGACTGTCTCTTTCTTTCCATTGGTCGATAATGCTGACTTGTTATATTCTACAAAAGACACGTATGCAAAAATTCATGAACATTGTCAGGCTTGAATTTTTAAGATTTATAACTCCCTGACAATTGCCCACGGTCGATGCTCATTTTAGAGCCTAAAACGTGGCACTTGAGTGGGTTTTGTACTTTCAAAAGAGTTCACCCCATTATGAATTTGGGAGATTAAACTGCTATACTGGTAATCTGCAGATAATCTGCATTTTTATGTAATAATACTAGTCATTTAATTAAATTAAAAATAATTTATTCATTTTCTTTTTAGATTACATTCTCATGACATATACAATTAAAAACGACTGTTGAAAACTAACCTGAGATGACTTGACAAAATTGTATAGTAAAAGTCATACTAAACAATGTTTTGATTAGAAAAACACAAACAAAATAATGACACAAACACAAAAATAAAACACTGAAACAAAATACCTATACATTGTCCAATTGAGTAAAATTTATTAATTTTTTTCCATTACGTAAGTCATAGTTTTGTGTTTTCATTATTATAACTAAAAGACATATACAATTTTTGTTTAATATTTTGTATTATATAAGAACTGCTGCTGATTTTACTCTTTCAGAACTTTATTTTAATGGCGTTTTTTAATTTCGAAAATCTGCCAGTACCAATGCGGTTTGTAGGAAGCTAAACGTGCCCGGGTGACACGTGCATGATTTCAACTCTGATATTAGCAAAGCATTTTAAAATATTTAGAGGTTATCTGTGGGGTCGCTTATTCTAAATTCGCAAACGAAATTTGCACGATGAATTTTAGCTGCGATAATGCCAATTTTTCTAACTCATACAATCTCCAAGTTTCCTGAATGAAAGCGAATGAACATTCAAAACGCTCACTAAAAAGAAATAAGATTCCTACAGGTATGAGAGGTCCTTCAAATAGCTAATAGCCTAGTCTGAAGTTTTAAGTTGTTTCTTTCTAAATTGTTCTTTGAATTTACTCAAACATGTTCAATGCTCAGATTCTTTGAAGAGTATTCAATACAATTTTTGTTGATAATAATGTGACCTACATTCCTAATTTTTTTTTTATATCGTAAGCTTCATTTGAGACATATTAAAGACACTTTTCTATTCAATACCAAACAACAAAACACTGATTATGTAATGAATTTCATCGAAAATGTTTGCTAATTGTAATTAAGTAAACAAAACATTGTAATCTTTTACTGCCTAATTGCTATAACTTTTTAAATATTTTTATTTTTTTTATTTTCAGCTTTGTCCGCACTACAACCTGTAATGACAACTTGTTAAATTCAAACTTCCAAAAGTGCATAAAAAACTCTCAATACCAAAAACTCTCAAACGTCAAAACGTCAGCAACCACAGAGTAAACATTAAAAAATTGTGCCCAACCTCGCGATCTATGATTTTCAAAAATCTACGGACTAAAGTGAAATTTTTGATGCTACCCAAAAGATAAGCTAAGTGAAAGTTAAGTTAAAAAAGCGCAAAATTCAAATCAATTGGGGCCAGTCAAGAGCTTAACGCCAAAAATTCGTTGAATTTAAACGCCACAAAAAAGCTACAAACACCCACCCAAACCCACCAACGCAATGGCGAAATATTGCATAGCATTTGTGCTGCTGGCGCTGTTAGCCATGGAAAACAACAGTATCTACAATCGCATTCATGCCAAGTCGCAGTACAGCGCCGAGGCGAAAACTATTGCCCATTATATGCGGCCGCAACAACACAATCACCTGCACCAGGCACAGCTGCCCTACCACATACACAAGCGATCGCAGGAGCTGCATGCGGAGCCGCCGGGGCCGCGCAGCAATAATGAGGGCGACGAGGACGCTGCCTCGTCCGCGGAGGGCGACGCAGCAGCGGCACTGCAACACTACATTCACCTGCAGCGTCACATGGAGCATCAGGCGGAGCACCGAAGGCACCAGCAGGAGATCTACCACCATGCGTCGCCATCGCTGCCGAACATACAACGCGGCACTGCGAACGATGTCAGCACTGCGAACGATGTCAGCACTGCAAACGATATCAGCACTGTGGACGATTTTGCGAATCTGCGCAGGATGCCGCGCGTCTGGCAGCATCTGCTCGGCGCCGACGATCGCATGTACGGCGACAGCGCATGGTCCAAGGAATCGGAGCCGCAACAGCTGCAGCACGTCGAGTTGCCCGTTGACGTGGCGCTGGATGGCAGCAATTCGCTGGAATCGAACGAGAATCTGAGCGCAGGACATGTGCACGGCGACAAGGCGATGCGCTGCCCAAAGTGCGAGAGCAATCGCCAGGTGGAGCACATCAGCGAGGAGGAGCTGACGCAGCTGCGCATTGAATTCGTAAAGCAGCAAATATTGGAGAAGCTGCGCCTCAAAGAGCGGCCGAACGTGTCGGCCATTGGGCTGCCGAAACCCATCTACGAGGGCAGCACCATTGAAGAGGAGGATGAGAAGTCAAAGAACAAAGACTTGGATGACTATTACGCGCGCACGAAAAAGAAGTTCATATTTCTGAAAAGAGGTGAGTGTTGCTTTTTTTTATAATTTATTGTTAGGAAAAGTGTATCAACTGGAAAGGTTAGGATTGAATTGATTCGGAGTGGAGATTTTAGGAAGGCTTTCTTTGGCGAAACGATTTTTCTGACAGTAAAATTGTTGATGAAAAAATTTCCATTGCGTTATTAGAAATCGTCATAAATTCACACACACAACACAAATGGTTAGGGGAAGCTATAGCTTTTAGGTCTTAGACTCGTTATCATGCCAGATATGTATGAATGTATATACATATGTATAATATGTAGTTGAAATCGTTAGTTTTGTATCACAGGTGACGGAGATAAGAGTTCAAATGTTGACCAATGGCAAACAAATTATTTAAGTTGCTTCTGTCAGAAAATTAAGAAAGAGTTGAGAGTCAAGAAAGAATAACTGCTAAATGAGTTAAACCAATTTTTATGACGCATTAACAGTTGGAAAATAAATATATTTTAGTGATGAAAAGTCCGCAGTGGGGGGAATTTTTTGTACTTGAATTAGACTTGAAAAATGTTTGTTTGAATATTATTGCGTCGGTAGGACGCAGCTCCCATGCAAGCAATGCGTGTTTCAGGGAATTTTTTAAATGATTAAATACAAACAAAAATTCTACCTATCATGACATAAATACATATTTAATTATTTATGAAGCATTTATAAAAAAATGGATTTGGAAAATAATTTTTACTCATCACTTATCTTTGTGTGGCTTTACAGAGGAACGTGAATGCCAACGCCTGAGCGTACATCCCTCCATATGTTTCTCATTCAAAATCGACGATGCAGACGCTGATGGTTTCGATGTGAGCACCGCTGTGCTTTGGATATTCAAAAATAAACAACGCCAGCAACGCAACAACACAATACTGAAACAGCAGACAATTGTGGTGTCCGAGGTGCAGCAACAGCTGGACGCAAAGTATTTGCCGATAGTGAAGACCATTGCCATACAATCGGTGGATGTGCAAGGTGAGCTCAAAAGATACACTTTTTAAGTAGTTACAAAAAATTTGCCAATCATTTACATCTTACTAAAGTTGTAAAGCTGTTGATAGTGTGTAAAACAACAATTGCAAATATTTAATAACAAATAAAACTCAGCATCACAATCGAGCTGGCAAAATGTCGCGCTTAATCAGCGCCAAAGTCAACGAATTTCACACACACACATATGTATGTATGTATATGGTAGATAGATAAATGAATGTGTGTGCATAGTGCATATATGATTTTATAGTAGTACAACACGAACAACTATGCCGGGAATATCCCAGGCAGTACCAGTACTGGACGCATTTGGACTTTCACCGATTAGAGAAGATTGACCTCAAACTGTCGCAGAAATTAATTAAGATGCACGCACACACAGGGTGCCGTGTTGTGTTGTGTTGTGATGTGGTGTGTAAAAAGAGCAGCAAAGAAATTATATAAGAAAATTTTGTGGTGATATGAGGAGTATTGTTGCCGTAGTTGACAACTGCGCCCTGCTTTTGATTACTTTTTATTCCAGAATAATTCGAAATATAAAAAATGTATAAAACATAAAACAACATCATGGAAGAAGTTATATAAAAGAATTATGCGATTGAGGTGTTGACAATTTGTTGTTTTCATTATTGCAAAATGAAAAGGTTAAATACATAAAAGCGAAGGTTGTTTATGTTTTGAAACTTTAGGCTTTTTGGCACAAATAATTATTTAATTAAATCATATTAAAAATTACATTAAATGAAAATAAATAGTGGGTCAAGTTTTCGACTGAAATTAATCACTTAGGTCGCGTTGCCAAAGGAAATTTTCCTCATAGTTGCTTTCCATGTTCGAGAATAAACATCTTAAGAGTCGTGTTAGATATCTCGGTGACTTCTTTTTCAGTTCCGCTTAGCAGCTCAGGAAATATTGCGCCACAAGCTGGAAGCTTATTCTTCCTAGCGCTGCACATTTGCCGAGTAGATGTGCTAAACTTTGCTTGCAATATTGTTTCATCTTCCGTAGAGGTTGCTGTACAGTAATCCCAGTCTTTCTTTGTTAATAAATCAGTTTTCAATTATGATTTCAATCGCCATTATAACTCATCTCATTTATTCTTGGATCCCAACGGGTTGACTAATAGAAACAGCGTAGGAGGTGCAAAATTGTCCTATAAACTGATAGACCCGTGTTCACCAGACTGTCGGATTCTTATAGACTAAAAACCACCCTCTCTTCGGAGATTAACCGAAGCAATCCAAGGTCCCTTTTCATCGTACAATTGCAGAATGGCTTTTCACTTCACTGGCTTCGTAAATCACTGCAAAAATGTAATCAGTATTTCTCCGCCATAAAAATCCAACACGCGTTATAAAATCTACATCAATTTCTCTATTCTTACATAAATTAAATTTATATATATTGAAAAAACCAATAAAATAAATAGAATGCATTGAATTAATTAGTCATTCGTCTGTGGCTGTCATGCAATATCCGCAGTGTAGGTGTCAATCGTATTGCTAGGCCGAGTTCAAATTCTGTTATAGACCCAGTTCCGTCCAGACCCAGTGGCGTGTGAAGGCCATTAAATGGTGAACCGATTTTTTAATATAAATTAATTTTATTTAATGTGAAACAAATACATATATTATGAATTTGCATATGTAGTCATTAGTCTGGCTTGGCTGTGCAGTATCAGCAATTTTGTCCTCATATCTATTATAGACTCAACTCTGCACAAACACGGCAGCTCGTGAAGGTCGTAAAGTAATGCATTTTTTTTTAATATTAATTAATACTAAATATTTCAACTGAAATTCTTTGAGTTTAATTTTGGAATTCTTACTTTGCCAAATATTATCACTTTGACGTTTTTATTGGCTATTTGATAATAAGGAAGCTCGTTTAGTATTTGATATTTTGGGAAAGCCTACGAGAGTCAGTGCGGAACTTTAAACCGCTAAGCCCTAATCTCGCCCAGACGGTTTGCCTTCCTGGGACTAATGGGAGGTGTTTCGTCAAGAGGCCGTCGTGAGCGTTACCGTTCAATCGTCTCATTATTAAACTTTCAATAATCAACTGTTCTACTCTACATACAACATCCCCTAGAATTATGTCCAACCGTTCTTCAAACTTTTGTGCTAATCTTAATCACCCCGTTTCTGTTTTGCATTTCCAGATGAATGGATGAAAATCGACATTGAGTGGCCTATCAAGCGCTGGTTCGGCAATCACGATCTCAGTCATCTCGTACACATATCCTGCCAGTCGTGCGACATCAGCTCCATGGACGAAATGATTTCGGTCGACAAAGACTATCAGCCGTTCATAATGGTCGACACACAGAATCGGCGTCGCGTCTCGCGGCGCAAGCGCGGCATCAACTGCACGGACGGCGTGACCGAGTGCTGCCGCGAGAAGCTCTACATATCGTTCGACGAAATTGGCTGGGGCGACTGGATCATACAGCCGCGCGGCTACGATGCGTATTTCTGTCGCGGCTCCTGCGGCAGCGTGGCCAGTGTGGCCCAGTCCGCCACACATCACAGCACATTCTTGCAGGTAAATTCTCGCTGCACATTCAATGCATTGGGCCATTACTTAACTGGCATTTCTTGTTTTTCACAGAAAGTGGTGTCGGCGCATCGTGGCGGCGGTGGCAGCAAGCCGCTCGAGCTGATACCTTGCTGCACGGCCAAACAGTATTCATCGCTGCAGTTGGTCTTCATGGACAGCAACAACACCGCCACGCAAAAGACCTTCCCCAACATGGTGGTCGAGTCGTGCGGCTGCCGGTAGTCTTAGCCTCACTTAGCCATACTTACACTTTTGTATTACACTATTGTTAAGTTGAAATGCGAATATCGGACACTACTACGAATATCTGCAGCGCACTCCATCTCCAATCGCTGTCTCCATTATTGCCGAGACAAATCTATCCCCCCCCCCCCTCCCGCATTTTGTATTTTAAAAATATTGCATCACGACGTCTGACATTGCGCAATTTGTTAGGGCCTTAACACTTCGCTGCCATTTTGTTTTTACTCAGATTCTAAGAATTGTTCAGTACTTAAGCTCTCGAAGAGATACTACCACTAGTGGTATACATTTAGACTACTTGCTTAATGTAGCTAGCTTTCTTGTAGATTGTAAATACATAGTTCAATTTGTTTTTAAATTATTTCTGCTGTTAGGCTAAGTTACAATACAGTACAGTGAAAAAAATAAGCAGTAATTGTTCCAAATCATAGAGCCTAGTGTGGTAGAATCCTATTTGATTTTACACTAAAATTATTATTATTATTTTAATTTATAGTAAATAGCTTAAGTTGTATGTTAGAGTCTTGAATATTTGAAAAGAAAAAATACAAACGGAATTGAAAATAAACATTCGATATTGAAATATTAAAGAATGTCTTTAAATACTTAAAAATGAAATATCAAAACAAACAAAAACGGTTAAATGTGGCTCACAATAAAGGAGAAAAAATATTAGCTATAAAATTGGCTAATGAATCAGAAAAGCCTAAACTACTTTAACGCTAGAATGCATGGAAAATTCAACCTTCCTTAAATGCTTATATGGAATCATGTAACGAAATAAGAGTAAACATTTCTTGCGTAAATTTTTTTCAGAAAAGGATAAAATAAAACCATAAAAGACCTCAATGGAGTATTTTTAATTACGTGGGCATTCCAGTGTTAAGTAGAGTAGATTAGTAGTGGAGTAGAGACATGGATATGAAAGACACTGAAGTAAAAAGAAGCCGCGTCAGTTGAACGCCAATTTTTCGAGATTTGCAGACAGTAAGGTAAATGCGCCTGAGCCGCCGTGGCTCAGTTGGTTAGTGCGTTGGACCGCGAGTCGCAGGCAGCAACCTCAGGTTCAAATACTGCCTGTAATAACACCTAAAAAAATAACAAGAAAACTCGTTTTCTCTTTCGGTGGCTGTCCTCTCAGCTGGAAATGGCAAACCTCTGAGAGTAAAAATTGCTTATGAAAAAGCTCCCAACCTGCCGTTCGGAACCGACATAAAACTGTAGGTCTTTTCAACCCGCGTACAAATTCACACGCACAACACGGGTAGTTGCGGGAAGCTAGGCCTTAGTCTCGCGTAAGCGGGCTGTCGTGCCAGTCAATTAATTAATTTAATTAACCCTAGAAAGGTAATCTTCGTCGATTCGACGAACACCACACACATTTCTTTAAATTTCTCCTTATTCTCTGATCTGATTGCTTTCTCGTTTCGTATGATCTCAGTTGGCGATGTGCTTTCCCGGAATTCAAGGTTTTGCAGCATGAGCGCAGCGTTAGATTTCTTTTTTTTATAGAAAAACAAAACTAGGCTTCGTCGAAACGACGAAGAATACCTTTAACGTGACTTTTTGCAACTGAATACGAGTACTTTACATTGCATTTCAGTATTTCAAAATGTCTCGGAATTCGGGGTTATCGGAAGAATTAATTGAAAAATTGTTTGGAATTGGTTAATTAATTAACTATTAATTAGTTAAGTTAATTAGTTAGTTAATTAATTAGTGTGCAAGGAAGTTAGTTAAATAGTTAATTAGAATTGTAAAAAAATAGTTATATTTTTTAATTTTTTTGCTTTTTATTTGTTGTTTAAGGAATTATAATTGTGTTTCTGTCTTCATAAAGAAGTTATGTATTGTTCTTCTCTTTATTTGAATTTTAATTATTTTTTTAACTTCTGATACTCATTCCGATCTCAAAAATAAATGTACCTTAACACAAATTACTGAAAAATACACAAATAATTTTTAAAAATATCTACGGTGCGAATTATTTACACAAAAATGTCTAACCATAAATATAAAATTAAGTTGGAGTTTATACGATTTCTAATACTTCCAAAAATTGGAGTTGAATACGACTTCGTCGATTCGACGAAGATTACCAACAACGTATGTAAAATATGATTACCCTTCTAGGGTTAAGGTAAATGCGCCTAATTCCGTGCTAGTCCCTAATTCCGTGCTATCCTGGCGAGCAAACTTTAACGCGAAAAAATAAGATATTGGCAGCACTTTCTAAGGAAATTTGTTTCCACGAATTCATCATAATATTTTGAATTTCATGTCAAGAACTGTATGTTCATGATTTCAATTAAATGTTGCTTACTTATCTCATTTATCTGAAAAGTGGTGTTGAAAGCGCACGTGTGAAGTTTTGTTCAGTGAAAACATTTAAGGCCGGTGCAAAGATTTTGTAAGAGTGTAAACATTTGTTGGTAAGTACAAATATACTTTTTTATAAATGAATTGGTGAATTATGTCTTTTATTTTTATTCTCTTCAATAATAAAATAGTTTTTTGTGGAAAATTACGGTAAAATCGTGATTCATTGATAGCACGAAATTAGGATCACTGGATATCTCAAGTGTGCCTAATTCCGTGCGTAGAACGGAATAAGGAAAATATGGAAAACTTCTTTTTTACATTTGTCTTGCCACATACAATTAATTTAAGCAAAATTGTAACATTCCGTCAATAGAAAATATTACAAATATTAATGGAATCCAATTCCGGCGTATGATTTTACTTAAAAATACGTAAATTTAATCAAATGGAAATTTGAATAATAATGCTAAAACAGGGCCAAATGGCTGAAAACATAATATTTTAAAATGTCTTAAATTTGGTATTATAACGAAGGTTTGGAGATGCAACTGCATTATTAACATACTATGAGTATACAATTCTATTTCACATAAACAATTTCAATTTTTTGCGGTCGGTTAAAAAAGAAACGCATAGCACGAAATTGGGCACATATTTTTCTTCTATGTTCCTCATTGCGTTCTATATGCTATAATTAGGAAACATTAATAGATTATTTAATTCTTATTTTTTTTCAGTAGGTTTATTAACACGTGTGTCTTCATAAAAATAAAATTCTTTCGACATGCCAAAATATTCGCAAGAAACATTGCAACTAGCGATAAATGCAGTTAAATCTCACCAAATTACATGCTATAAAGCATCAAAATTATTCAGTATTCCACGACAAACGTTGACGGATAAGATATTGAAAAAATACACTAAACAAGTCAGTCCAGGGCCTCCCACAACACTTACAATGGATGAGGAAAACCTTAGAGTAAAATGGGTTTTTGAACTAGCAGCAATAGGATTTCCAGTGTCAAAAGAGCAGTTTATATGTAGCGTGACAAAGCTAGTTAAAGAGCTAAACCGCCCAAACTCTTTCAAAAATGGTGTTCACGGCGTAAAATGGTACAACGCTTTTTTAAAAAGACATCCCACTGTACGCCAACGAGTTGCTAAGTGCCTGACCATTCCCCGTGCTTCCATCACAGAACCAATAATAAGGACGTGGTTTAAACACGTTCACACATACTTATATGGGCGATAATAACTATCTTGAAATTTTAGAAGATCCATCAAGAGTATTCAATTGTGATGAATCTGCCTTTTTCCTTTGCTCTAAGGGTCAAGCTGTGCTGGCAAAACGGGGATCCAAACAAGTTTACTTCAGGTCAGGAAATGATGACAAAGAATGTCTAACACTATCTATGGGTGCCTCCGCAGATGGCAAAATAATGCCTACGTTTTCTCTTTTTCCTTACAAACGAATACCATTCAATATACTTGAAAAATATCCTAAGAATTGGGCTATTGGCAGATCAGATTCAGGCTGGATGACCTGTGAGACTTTTTTTTGAATACATTGCAAATGTGTTTTACCCTTTCCTGCTAAAAGAAAATATTAAGCTACCAGTAGCATTGTTTTTGGATGGGCACACATCGCATTTATCTCTACCTCTATGCGAATTTTGCAAGAAAAACGGAATTATTCTAATAGCGCTTCCTCCTAACTCCACGCATTTGTTACAGCCTATGGATGTAGCAGTTTTTCATTCCATAAAAAGTGCATGGAGAAAACAAGTTCACAATTGGAGAATGGAAAATAATGCGAAGCGAATGAAACGAGACGATTTTGGCCCTATAATCGAGAAATGCATAGAATGAACGATTAATTCCGATACTATAAAGACTGGCTTTAGGGCTTGTGGTATTTATCCATTTAATGTAAATGCTGTTGGATTTGATAAGATTCTAAATGTAGTCGGCAGTGATTTTGTTAATGCAAGTTTAACATCAAATGTCGAAATTGCGATCAATATTGAACCGCAGGGATCCCATAAAGAGGACTTAGTATGCTTTTTGAAGAGAGAATACCTAAGGAAAAATTAAATTCATTTACTAAGTGCAACGGAATATGGACAGGGGACGTTAAAGATGAAAGTTTATACTACTTTTGGAAGGATTTAAAAAATGAATCGATTGGCGTTAATACTCGTATTACAACTATTTCAACTGACAATAGTGGTTCATTTAATATTGATGATATGTGCGTTGATTTTTTCTTGATGAATGTTGTGGAACAATAGTTGAGTTACCAGCGACTAAAAATTTTTCTCTGGAAAGTACAACCCCAACATGCAGCGCAACTAATCGAGCAGCTAGTATCGGGTGTTTTTTTAGAGGTTTGTTTTTCGAATAGAGATAAAACTGGCATTTTGTGGTCAAATCTGGCAACTCTAATGTAATTTATGTTCAGTTTGGTTTGCCATTTCATCATGAACAGGTTGACAAAAGAACAACGCTTGCAAATCGTGCAAATTTATTTCGAAAATAATGGTTCAGTTCGCGAAGTTTACCGCAAGCTCCGTCCATTTTATGGTCGACATAATCGTCCATCAGAGCAATTAATTCGGTTAACCATGGGTCGTTTTCGCACTACGTTTACTCTATGTGATAATACGCATCCGCAGAGACGTCGAACAGTGCGCACCGAAGAAACAATTGCCGCTGTAGAGCAAAATGTTGAAGAGGACCCAGTCAGAAGAGGAGTCAGTTACCGTTAATGGAGACCGGTATAGAGCCATGATAACCGACTATTTTGTTCCCGAATTGGATGGCATGAATGTGGATGAGTTGTGGTTCCAACAAGACGGCGCTACATGCCACACAGCGCACGTCACAATCGATTTATTGAAGGAAACATTCGATGAGCGCATAATTTCGCGGAATGGACCTGTCAATTGGCCACCAAGATCGTGTGATTTGACACCATTGGATTATTTTCTTTGGGGATATGTGAAGTCGCTCGTCTACGCCAACAAACCAGAAACGTTAGGGGACTTGGAAGCCAACATTCGTGGCGTTATTGCCGACATACGGCCCCAAATGCTCGAAAAAGCGGTTGAAAATTGGACCTGTAGAATTGGCTTTATTCGAGCCAGCCGCGGCGGCCACATGCCCGAAATCATATTTAAACATTAATGGCATAAAATTATCCTTCCAATAAAGCCAAATTGATGGACATTAAAACGATTTTCTTGTGTTTTATTTCAATTCGAAGTTCTATACCTCTAAAAAAAACACCCGATATAACTTGCGAAGCGATTGCAAGCACAGCACCAAAAGACAGTACATCGGCTGCAGCTGCTGACAATAAGGAAAAGCAAACAACAAAGTCAGAATTCCCAAAACCCTTTCAAGATATATTTTTCTGGCCAGAAGCTCCATCAAACGATACAAATAAACAAAAACTTAAGAGAAAGCTGACGCCCACTGTAGCAGTAACGTCAGAATACATTGAATATAAAAAGCGCTTGAATGAGGAAAAACAGCCAAAAATTGAAAAAGCTGCTTTACGCAAGAAAAATAAACAAGAAAAGGTACTTACAAATTTAAAACTAAAGAAAAAGGCTCACTCAAACAAAGTCTTTACTCAGGACGACAATGTCCATATTCAATACGAAGGAGAGAAATTTCCAGGAAAAGCGCTGAAAGTCAGTCCTGGCGATCCTTTAAAATATCAAATTAAAACTATGACTATGAGCGGACCCAATTGACGTTGGCCACAAAAGGACGATATTTTCAATTACAACGCTGAAGATGTTATTAAAAAAATTGATCCTCCAACGCCTACCAATAAAAGAGGAGTATTCGCTGTAAAAGATTTTGTTTAATTCAATTACATTTATGAACATGTTTTAAAATAATAATTTGAATTTCCATTTACTTTTCTTGAATATTTATTCTAATAGTTATGTTAATTTGAACACATGTCAAAACATAGAAGATAATCTGTTGTGAAATAAATACTTTTTTTGTATAATATATATACTAATAATATATATATATATACTTTCAATTTAACCTGATTTTTATTAAAAAAAGCTGAAAAATAAAATAGCACGGAATTAGGTATATATCAGCACGGAATTAGGAACTTGAAAAAATTTTCGTACGCAATCAGGAATAATTACTGATTTTAGAAAAGTATTAATAATAAGGAAATCTAATGTAAGAAATTTATAAATTATAATTTGAAAAGAAGGAAAAATAGTCAATTAATGCACAACACTGAAAATGAAAGTGCAACACCCTTTGACTGAGCTACAATAATTCATTGCCCTGTCGGAAATCGGACTGGTCCAAGTCTAGTTTTTCAACTAGTCGCTTGACAGTCATATATGACCTCAGAATCGACTCGTTTTCTTGGAGCAAACTCACCCTTTTAACATGGCGGTGTCCTAGGCGACGGTCAATTGTCCCCGTCTGCATCCATTTCAACTAGTCCAAGGTTAGTCCGAAGCAACCAGTTTTCAAACCAGTTGCAAAGCGGCTGGTTTGGAAAACTAGTTTATTCTGGATTAGTTTTCTAACCACTCGATTTTTATGGAGGAAATAAAACAGTGCATTTTTTAAATAATTATTTTATTTTAAAAATATTTTAAAATTTTTTTAATTTTTTAAGTAATTAGTTTATTTTAAAAATATTTAAAAATAACAACAAAAAATCATCGCGAATAAAAAAATTGTTGGTGCATTTAAAGATGAACCAAGATGAACTTCGACTTGTTGACACACTTCTGCCGGAACTATTTGGGGCCTGATGCAATACAACATCCTGACTTCGCCTGCAATAAATAAATAAATAAATGAATTAATAAATAATTACATAAATAAATAAATAAATATATTAATACACACCTTTCAGCTGCCGCTGCAATTCGTTGCTTTACGCAACCACGCAAAATTCTAACTGAAATCATTCAAGATAAAACATGCAAATCGAGCAAACTTCGTGTCATGGAAACAGAAAGTTCAAAAAATGCAAACATTTCTACGTTGTTGTTGTAGCAGAACAATCGCAAGATCAGCCTTAACAGTATTTTTTTGCTTCTCTCACCTCTGTTTCGTTTTTCTCATTTTATGTGCTCTTCTCGCTTATGAACGCGCACACAGAACGTGAACGATTAGACGCGAACTCACCGACTTCTGCATCCGCTGACAGTCACTTGGACAACTAGTTGCCCAATTGACTACAAAAAACCAGTTGAAAGACCAATGAATTTTGGGAACTGGTTGTCTCAGGTCCGACAGGGCTTTAACCTGCTGTAACTTCTAAAATTTTCGTAGTAGTAGACACTATCTATACCGATTTCTCCAAGGCTTTCGACAAAGTAGTTTACGAATTAAATTTTTAAATTAATTTAAAGTTTACGAATTGATTTGAGTACCTTCCCGTTGGAATAGCAAGGAGATCGAACCCATTTTGGAAAGCTGAAAACTTTTACTGTCCAACGAGCCATAATTCATAGCTGTAGCTCAAAAATTGTAGAAGTTACAGCAGGTTAACCCTTTCCGGAAATTTGGGCGATATATCGTACAATTAAAATAAAATTTTTCCATTTTTGTTAAGTAGGCTGTGCTTTATCATTCTGTTTAGAAAAATAAATCATAGTGGTGGTGGTTACACAGTATTTGTTTGTTTTGTAAAACGTTCTTTGCAAGAAGTTGAGCAAGCAACAAGTGACGAAGATTCTGCAGGGAAAATTTTAGGTTTGTAATATTTTTCAGTAACAAAAAACATAAACATTTAAAAGTTTAAACATCAATTGATTTATAAAAGTTAATAAATTTAAAATTTTTTGAGTTTAAACATTTTTCCCGAGTCTTTAAAAAAATTGTACGATATATCGTACAAATTTTCATTTGTACGATATATCGTACAAATGGAAAGCAAAGGTTGCAAGTTATGTTTGCATTTTTTAAAAGTTATAGGTTTGGTAACAGAGTTTTTGCTTTTGTATGCCTGCCACGCCCATCTGTAAGCCACGTGGCTAATAAAATTCGACTATTCGGCAATTTTCGATTAAAAATAAAAATTACTAGACGATTTTGTGTTTTACTGGGCAGACACGGGTTGTGTAAGGTTAGACATGCGTACCTGCCACTCCCACTACTATAAGAGGAATCGGCTATATTCAGTGCCTGTCTGTAAAACTGTATGAATTTTAATTTATTCTGTGTTTTATTGAGAGGAAAAAGGCTTTGCAACAACAACAATGGTTATATAAGGCCGAATAAATGTGAATCAATTGTTTATATATACAATTTATATAACTTTCGATAAAAATAAAATCACGTTTTGATTTTTTGTTGTTATAATTTATGTTTTCTATTAAAAAAAATCAATGAATTGTTCATAAAACTTAAAAAACCGAAACCTAAAATTCATGAATTTTTACTCCTTTGCGGACCATTGCACGATATATCGACCAAATTTGATGAAGCTGTAATTCTCAACTAAAATAATTTTTTTGAAATTTTTTTGTATTTTATTGCTAAAATGTTCAATAAGAGTCAATATCTTGAAGGAACAATTTTTATCTCAAGAAATGTGGAAATTGACCGGAAAGGGTTAAAAGTGCAACTTGATGTGCAAAGTTTTAGGCTTCTATCTCTTCTCGTTAGCTGCTACGCGCATTTAAAGTTTACGAATTGATTTGAGCATCTTTCCGTTGGAATAGCAAGGAGATCGAACCCATTTTGGAAAGCTGAAAACTTTTACTGTCCAACGAGCGATAATTCATAGCTGTAGCTCGAAAATTGTAGAAGTTACAGCAGGTTAAAAGTGCAACTTGATGTGCAAAGTTTTAGGCCTCTATCTCTTCTCGTTTGCGAAGTACGCGCATTTAAAGTTTACGAATTGATTTGAGTACCTTCCCGGTCGAATAGCAAGGAGATTAATAAAAATGTTATTAAATCAGCCTTTCACTTAATTGGGAGCTTAGTCAAAAATTGATACAATTTGCTTGAATATGATACACTCCTATGCTGATGTTTGATACAATACTCTTTGGCCCAAATTCCATCACTGATAGAGGGTGTAGAAAGTAGCAGGCCTACAGGCCTGCTTGGGAAACAAAGCAAACAAAAACTCCATATCAAGATTTTTTTTAATTAATTTAAATTTTTATTTTTTTTTTAATATATCTACTATATAAAAATAAGTCGGGTTTTCCTTCCTGACGCTATAACTCCAGAACGCACGAACCGATTTCCACGGTTTTGCATTCGTTGGAAAGGTCTCGGGCTGTGTGAGGTTTATAGCAAAGAAAATTCAGGAAAAGAACAAGGGGCGTGGCACATTTTTTATGACCCAACATTTCAGCAGAACTGTAAGTCGCACATCAATGAAACTTGGTACGAACGTACCATTTAGTCATATCTTTCGGCAGAGGGAATGGGGCGGGTATTTAACAAGAGGGCGTGGCTCCGCCCATACAACTAAAATCTTTTATATGGAATAGCTTCGGAATTGTAAGTCGCACAGCATTGAAATTTGGTTTGACATCCTCCCATAGAAGTGTCATTCTACTGTTAAATTTTGATAGGCGTTGGAGAAGGGGCGTGGCACATTTTTTGTGACCCAAATATTTCGCTGAACTATAAGTCGCACAGCAATGAAACTAAGTACGAACCTACCATTTATTTATATCTTTCGACAAAGGGAATGGTGCGGGTATTGAACAAGGGGGCGTGGTACCGCCCATACAAGCCAAATCATTAATCTATATATATAAAAGAGAGTGGCAGTATGTTTGTGATAGCATCACGCTCAAACGGAACGGCCGATTTTCATGGGGTTTGTTTTGTTCGATTCGTATTAAGTCAGTTCAGGTTCGTGCGAAAAAAAGATTCCGGAAAATCTATTGAAAAAGTCGGAAAATCCATGCGATATTTGACCGTGAATTTTGCACATTTTCAGATAATAACTTTGGAAACATAAGTCACACATCAATTAAATTCACTACGAACTTACTATTTAGTCATGTCCTTCGACAGAGCGAATGGGGCGAGTATTGGACAAGGGGGCGTGGCACCACCCATACAAGCCAAATCTTAATAATGCAATATCTTTGAAATTGTAAAGCGCACAGCATTGAAATTTGGTATAGCGTCGACCCATAGATGAGTCATTCTACTGGTAAGATTTAATGGGCGTTGGACAAGGGGCGTGGCACATTTTTTGTGACCCAATTATTTCGCTGAACTATAAATCGCACAGCAATGCAATTAAGTACGAACCTACCATTTATTCATATCTTTCGACAAAGGGAATGGTGCGGGTATTGAACAAGGGGGCGTGGCACCGCCCATACAAGCCAAATCTTTAATATAGAATATCTTCGAAATTGTAAGGCGCACAGCATTGAAATTTGGTATAGCGTCGACCCATAGATGAGTCATTCTACTGGTCAGATTTAATGGGCGGTGGACAAGGGGCGTGGAACATTTTTGTGACCCAATTATTCCGCTGAACTATAAATCGCACAGCAATGAAACTTGGTACGAACCTACCATTTAGTCATATCTTTCGGCAGAGGGAATGAGGCGGGTATTGAACAAGGGGGCGTGGCACTGCCCATACAAGCCAAATCTTTAATATAGAATATCTTCGAAATTGTAAGGCGCACAGCATTGAAATTTAGTATAGTGTCGTCCCATAGATGAGTCATTCTACTGGTTGGATTTGATGGGCGTTGGACAAGGGCGTGGCACATTTTTTGTGACCCAATTATTTCGCTGAACTATTAATCGCACAGCAATGAAATTAAGTACGAGCCTACCATTTATTCATATCTTTCGACAAAGGGAATGGTACGGGTATGGAACAAGGGGGCGTGGCACCACCCATACAAGCCAAATCTTTAATATAGAATATCTTCAAAATTGTAAGGCGCACAGCATTGAAGTTTAGTATAGTGTCGTCCCATAGATGAGTCATTCTACTGGTAAGATTTTATGGGCGGTGGACAAGGGGCGTGGAACATTTTATGTGACCCAATTATTCCACTGAACTATAAATCGCACAGCAATGAAACTAAGTACGAACCTACCATTTTCTCCTTCGACAGAGGGCATTGTGCGGGTATTGAATGAGGGGGCGTGGCCCTGCCAATATAATTTAAATCTGGTTCAAGCGCAATCCATTTATAATCATCAGTCTAAGCGTTAATCAGTAGCCCCCTCCTCTTTAGTTGGTTTTCTTCGTCAATTTGCATCACCATAGAATCGCCATCTCGCGTATTTCATTATAAAAAAACAAAACATGTCGTGCGGGACGAAGTTCGCAGGGTCAGCTAGTGTAAACATAAATAAAGGGTAGCAGTTTCAGTTCTGCGTGCAATTGACAATAAATAAAAAGGGGTAGGGCTAAGGCGAGGGGAATGTGTCGTGCGGTAGTTTATACACTGCTTTTGGGGGGTGTATAAACTAGGAAAACTAAAAAAATCGGTATAGGTATTGTCAAAGATCACCGACTCGATTGTTAAGTTTCCAGGAAACCGTTTATTATTGAACAAAGAACAATTACAACATAAAAGGACTGCTCGATATTACGCAATCGCGGCTGCGGCACGTCCACTCGACTCAACGTCCACGTCACCCCTAATTCTTCTTTGATAATTCGGCCTCTCCTGACTTTCGACCGCCTCGGTCGACTCGCTGTCGTCATCCTCGCTTACGTCCAATTCAGGGCTAAGTGCGCACCTTCATTAATGGCGGTGGTACCCCGACGCGGAGAATGTGGACACTTGGCTGCGATGTGTCCTACCTCGTTGCAATTGTAGCACTGGACTGCTTCGTGACCCATCTGAGCATCTTGACTCTCTGTCGTAGCTTGCCGTCCATCCGCTACTGTTTTGGGCCACACTGACATGGTTGACAAGCTTTCTATTGAAGATAAGAGATCACGACATGTTATCAGATTCATCGCTAGTAGGGTTCTGGACAGGTTCGAATCGTCTAGACCATTGATGATGTAAGAGTTCAAGGATACTTCGTCGACGTCTCTGCTGCGACCTAAGCTCAACATCGCGTAGTAGTAATCCTTTAGAGATTCGTTAGGCTTGTTCCTGCGCGTGCCCAACTCGCGATGTATTTCTGCCGCACTTGACGTTTTGGGGAAATCCTTTCTCAACCCGTCCACAAACTGGAACCATGTTCGGAACGCTGGCTGCGAATCAACCCAATCTCTTGCTGCACCTCTAAGTTTCTGCTGCGCCGCGAATAGCACTTCTTCTTCGCTCCACAGGTACACACCTTATCAATGAATTGACTCGTCGTACGATTGCCTTTCAGCGGGTCAAACTCTGGCAGGATCCCAATAATCTCGCTCATCGTATATCTTGTGGCTGCATGCGTTGTTGTCAATGCTGTCATCAGATCGCGTACTGGTCGACCCAGTACCGGGGTAGATGACCCTCCCATCGGACCGCCAATCGTCGCCTCTGGATCTACAGCATCCCGCGTCACTAGTGTCGGTGCTGTTGCGCCACCATTAACCTGTACCACACCTGCTAAATCACCCACCGTCTTGGCCATATTGTTGAACATTTCCCCAAGATCGTTGATCTGCTGGCGCCATGAGGGCTCCTGGTCCAGCCCGTCCAATTCCGCCTCGTCGACCTCATCCGCCTGGTACACCTCACAAAGCTTCGCAATTTTCTGCGCCTTGTTTCCCGTGACATTCAGATTTTGGTTGCGGAGCAGCGCGTTGAGTTGATCTACTTTTAAAGCAGCCAATTTCACCATTTCAGCTTTTACTCTTCCGTCCTAACTGCTTGGATGTCCGCACTCGGGTGACTCCTGTGCTCTGCCGCTTTCTTTCACTTTCTCAAACGTCTATCGTTCGATTTCTATTCTCGGAAGCGTCCGTCGCTTTCCGTGAATTCCTGTAAGCGTCTGTCGCTTATATGCAAATTTCTCGAAGCGTCCGTCGCTTCGTGCGTATTCCTGGAAGCGTCCGTCGCTTCGTGTTAGTTTCTGTAAGCGTCCGTCGCTTACGTGTGGCCGCGTCTATCGCTGCCCCTGTCTAGCGCATCGCGCCTTCGTTGCGTGGAGCGGTGGTGGTTTCTATTTCCCCTTAAGGGGCACAACTAGTTTGACCGCCTGAAAAAGGAGATTTTTGTGAATTTTGAATGTTGTGAAGTATTGCATCGAATGTTTTAAAATTTTGCAGATATATTTATGCATAAATAATGAATACAAAGTAATTTTTTCAAATGAAAATATTCGATTTTCAGCAAGTTATCCACCATCTCCTGAGTCTTCAAAAAAAAAAAGGTTCTCCCACTGCTGCAGTGATTGTAGCCTTCGCAGTGCCTGAAATAAAAAAAAACAAAAATTTTACTTAACTAGGTTATATTTCCTATACAATGACCCTCGGTTGTAGAAAAAAAATAAAATGCAAGAATTTTGTGGCGTGTTCGTAGAATTCGCTGCCGAATTTGGCTGAATCCCACTTCTGATACTGTCAAAGATCACCGACTCGATTGTTAAGTTTCCAGGAAACCGTTTATTATTGAACAAAGAACAATTACAACATAAAAGGACTGTTCGATATTACGCAATCGCGGCTGCGGCACGTCCACTAGCCTCAACGTCCACGTCACCCCTAATTCTTCTTTGACAGTATAAACATATGGCGGTTCTTATTATTTTTTAATGCCATGTTATCTTTTCACACAGATGTCGACAAATCGACGCCATGAAATAAAGAACTAGGGGAGACTAGTTCTCTCATCTACCCCCACGGACTACGCCTTAGTACAAATTTTTGCAGTGACATGAACTTTTTTACATTGCGGTGTATAGAAAAATTGGGGCAAATAGAAAAATAATGCTTAAATAGCGAAAAAATATCATCAATGACCGTTAATTATTTACATCCCAAGCAGGCCTACAGACACTCAAGGGTTTGGGTTAGGTAGGAGGAGTGTAACAACTTTTTTCATACGTTTTTTTTTATTTTCTCAAAGAACACATTAACAGCTACTCACCAGTAATTTTTTTAGTTTTATTGAGGCTCACAATTTATTTAAAATAATTTTTGTTTTTCACACAATTTCACAAATAATTATTTGCTCACTTTCTCACGAAACTTCAACTTTGTCTTACAATTACTGCCGTTGTGCATGCGACAGCGTTAAGTGACTACATTTATTTTATAAAATGAAGATTTCCCTTTCCATACGTGTAAAATCAGTTAAAAAAAATCGTAAGGTGTTGTAATTTACAGAATTTGTTTAAGCTTAGGATGTCTACAGGACTTTTTGGGAACTAGAGGGTTAAGGAACACAACAAATTTTTTTTTTTAGCATATTGTCTCTTATATAGGTGGAGCTGAAGTCGCGTAGAAAAAAAACACATCTTCCATTACGGACGCGATCCAATATCCTCCAATCCGGAGATTGGATTGGCTAATCTGAAACAACAAAACAAAAAAGATTCATAACCATTAAGCTTTCCGACACAGGAATTCACCAGAAAAATTCATGAAAAAAAGTGTCAAAAATTGACTGCGTTTTTCACCTTTTCTCCCAGAAAAAGTACTTTAAATTCAAAATGTTTCTTTAATATTCTGTAAAAAATAAGTTAATAAAAAGAACTCAAAAAATTTTTTTTAAATCGGTCGAGCCAATCTGGAGATTAAGATTGATAATAAAGGAGCTGAAAAATAAATAATTTTGTAAATCATTAAAAATTCCGCTTTCTAACGTGCCATGATGCCTTAAAGCATCTTAAATACTTGCAGCACAATCATAGCACATAGGTCGAGCGTCAGCTGCGTTGATATTCTTGTCATTTGGAGTCGAAAGAGCACCAAAGTAAAACAATTAAAATTCGTAATGTTGGTCAGGCCGAGACTATTTCGCACTGGAACCTGAAAGGATTATTGTGCCCCTTGGATTATTTGGAGTGTAATGTGCTCAAGTATTGAATCAGACCGTTCGGCGATATTTACATCACATCCACACATCATTGAGAATATATTTCCCAAGAAAATTCGCACGTTTGGGTAGTTTGTAATTAAATGCTCCATTGTCTTACAGAAACATTTTTTACAGACAAAATTACAGATAAAGTGTCCTGTTAAGACGTGACATACAATTATGAGGTGGCTTCTACAATAAATATTCCTAACATTCCAATATTATCTTTAAACCACCATATAATGGAAGCGTATTCAGCGGCATGTCGAATTGTTACCAGCTGATCCGAGCTCTACGTCAGGATTGCTTCACGGCTTCTCTGCCTAATGACTTCTTTAAATTCGTTCGAATTTGGCTACAGTTGGTTTATTTCATAATAAAGAGGAAGGTATGCCGTTAATAATGAAAAACAACATCAGCCAAATGACCACCACGACCACGCTTACAGGACCATATCCTTTTCATGAAATTTTCCATAACCAAATCGCAAAGTGGCTGCCCTATGTCCTCGATAGCCTCACGAATTCTATCTTTGAGGTCTTGAATCGACGCTGGGCTGTTGGCGTACACCTTATCTTTCACGTGGCCCCAAAGGAAGAAGTCGCAAGGTGTTAAATTACAAGATCTCGGTGGCCAATTGTGATCACCTCTTCCAGAGATAACACGGTCCGGAAACTTTTCCCGTAAAAGAGCAATGGTTTCGTTGCTTGTGTGGCACGTAGCGCCGTCTTGTTGAAAGTAAACGTTGTCCAGATCACTACCATCAAACTCCGACCATAAAAAATCATTAATCATCTCTCGATAGCGCAATCCATTCACCGTAACTGTTGATCCAACCTCATTTTCGAAAAAGTAAGGTCCAACGACCCCGCCGGACCATAAACCGCACCAAACAGTCACACGTTGAGGATGGAGAGGCTTCTCAACAATAACTCTTGGGTTTTCCGACAATTTTGCTTGTTGACGTAGCCACCGAGGTGGAAATGGGCCTCATCAGTCAAGATGATTTTTCGATGGAATTCCGGATCATTTTCATGCATTTCAAGTACCCAATCAGCAAAGACACGACGTTGTTGATGATCGGTCGGCTTGAGTTCTTGTGTTAACTGAACTTAATAAGCCTTAAGAGCCAAGTCTTTATGCAAAATACGGTGTAATGTCGTTTTTTGAATGCTCAATTCCAAAGAACGACGAGGAATCGACAAACCTGGGTTTTCTTCAACACTTTAGGCTACAGCAGCAATATTCTCAGTTGTTCTTGAGCGACGTGCACGGGTTTTATTCTTCACATCACTAACTTGTCCCAACAGCTCGAATTTTTCCACCAATTTCTGTATTGCGGTCCGACAAGGCGCTTCACGACGACCCAAAAATGCTTTCGTTTTGCGAACTGTGACTGCAAGATTTTCACCATTTTTGTAGTAATTTTAATAATTTCAATGCGTTGTTGTATCGTTCCATTTTTAGTAATGGCGTAGTTTCTACTTGTCAAATGTCAAAGAATAAAAGCTTCAAAAGTGACAGCTACCGAAATACCGGGTGATTCAAAATAACACCTCTTGTTGGAAAACCCTATATCTTCAGGTTATCCATTTGTCCACCAAATCTTCAACTGCTGATTTGCTTAATCCAATTTTATGTTCAGTTCCACATGAGTCCATTTTCTCTAATTCATCAAGCAAGCTCATTCTCTACTGTCCCAACAGATTTTCTGACTAATCAGAGTTCACACGCAAATGTTGAGTTTTTCGAGTCATTTCAGAGCCTCAAATCGAATGAAAATTTTAGTCACTTTGTAGAAACTCAAAATTAGAGAAAACACACTCTCCCATATTTTGTAGTATTCTGTTGTTTTTTCATTTTTATTTATTTTTTTCATTTTATTACTTTATTCTTCTCCACCTGTTTTCATTTTTCGTCTTCTTCATTTTCTCGTTTGTCTGCCTTAAATGTATATAATATACGTTAAGTATCATTACTTTCATGATCAGTATTTATCTTCATCATTATCATCATCATCATTGTTATTATTATTATGTTCTCTTTTCTTGTCTTTTGTTGTTGTAATTGTAGTTAATTAGCAAGGTAATGAATTGTTTTAATATAAATATTTACTCTTAGTAGTTAAATTGAATGAATTTACTATTTTTACGATTTTTGTTATTGTTGATTTTTGTTTTGTTTTACTTTTAGTTTATTTATTTAGGTGAAATTCATGTAATGCTTTGTTTCTTTTTTTGTTTGTTTTTATTAATTTTTTTTTAGCAAACTGCTAGTTTATTTTTACTAAATCGCACATGTGTCGGTGTGGTGAAGAGTGTAGTTGTATATGTGTTTGATTTGTTGTTGCATGTAGCATTACAGAATGGTGTGGTTTTATAATACATAAGCAGTCCTCTTTTTGTTCAACATTTGTTGGTGACTTTGTTTTTCTGCGCTTACTGCGTGTTCAAGTGTCTAATAATTATTAGACTGTAATTGTTTGGTGTATGTAAACTGTATATTACATATGTAGATGTGTTTGTGTGTGTGTTTGATGTGTTGAAATTATGGAAAGTGGCAAATTCAAAATATGCAATTTTTCTTTACTCTTGCAAAATGTATCCGTTTCGCTTTTCATTGTATTTTCATAACATTTCTTGTAGTTTTCGTTTTTCTAATTCATTTTCTTTTAAACACTAACAAAATATGACTTATCTGCACTTACACAATTTCTTTTGCAATTACTTGTGAAATGTTTTATAATTTTTTTCTTTTGCTCTAATTAGCTGTTCAAAATTCAATTCGTTTGTTTTCGTTTCATTTACAAATTCATATTAAATGTTGTTTCAGTTTGGTCTTCAATTTTTGACTAGAAACAGTTGAAAGAATCCAATGAATTCTTTCACACAAGTGGCTATCAATTATTACTTGAAAAATTTTGATAAAAAATCACTGATTGAGCGTTATTTATTTTTTTTAAGTGAAATAATAATGGTGAAATAATAAAAGGTGAAATAAATGTAATAAGAAAAATTGAAAAATAGAAAAAATATATATACGAGTATGTAGAAAATAAATAAGTTCATTAATTTTATGGAAGTTTTCATAGTATAAAATTGAAAAAAATAATAACAAAAGTCAAACAACAAAAGAAGTCAAATACCAAATAAAAACAAAAAGTTATCTTCAAAGAAGAACACTTTGGACAGTGTTCTCGGAGATTGATGCTGGGTAGCTCTGCATTGAAAGATTGTGCTGGAGATGATTATTGAAAAAAAATTGGTGTGTTAAATTTTAAAAATTAAAAAACCACCCACAGGACAAATTTTAATAAAGCTTGAAAAAGTATTAATCATTAAAAAATATTTAAAAAATTAAAAATACAATTAAATTTACGACATTTGTTTTCTTGCCACAAATATATACAAAAATTGTAACGCAATTTTATATCTTAACTGCCAAACCCATGAATGATTGAATGTCTACATCCTTGCAAAATTTCCAATTACTTCACCTCTTTTTCGTCATTGAGTCGCTTAAATTTCTTGCCTGAATTTGCCTAAAGGTTTGCAAATTTATTCGCGCATTTATTTGTCTCTGCTCAAAGTTTGCTGCCAAAAGTCTTTGCTATTTATTAAGTTTTTCTGTTTAATTTGATTTCAATTTTTCACTTTTGCTTGTTTGTGGACTTTTACTATTTGCTGTTTCGTTAAATTTCCATATAAATATGCCTAATTGTGATTTTAAGTTAGCCGGTTTTTGCTAAATCGTAATTTGTTTTTATTAAATTTATATAAATAAAATTAAGACACCTAAAAAATTCTTTTTCACACTTAAACGTAAACTTGCGTTCGATTTATTTGTGGCTTCCTCTGCATTCGGCTGCACTCAAGACAATAATGACAAATAGTAACGTGGTATACTTTTGATTATATTTGTTGTTTTTGTCAATATGTTTTTTTGTTTTGTTTTTTTAGTTTTTGCTATAAACTTTACATATGATTTGCGCTAGTTTTCATATCAGAATTTACAATAAATAAAGTTGTAACCGCTTTCGATTTCGACAAACAGCAGAAAAAATTATATATTAATATATATATGTTTAATTTTTACCATAGTCGTGTCTATTTATATTCATTGTTTTTATAACAAAGTTCAACTAGAACAGAAATAGGGAACAATTTTGTCAAAATGTTTTTTGTTGTCAGCAAACCGGAGCAATGTATGTTGTTTTATGTGGTTTGTGTGAATGCCTTTTGTGATATAATGTATGCCTATAGTGATTCATATGTATGTATTTACATATGAGTGTTTATATGTATGTATGTAGGATTTTTGAAACATGAGCTAACTAACGATTAGTGGGGAAATTCTTTTTCTAGTAATTTTAGTGAGAAAATTGGTTGGTTTTTTTTTAATTTTCAGCTAAGTAGAAGCAGATAAACGTTGTGTGTGTGTTTGTTTGGTTGATAAATCATAGTTACAAAAGCTAAGAAAAGAATGGCATTAAAGAACATGTTTTTTATAGCTGAACCTTTTTGTAAATAAGGGAGAGAGAGAGAAATATTTACTAAGAAATTGTATAATAAGTATATTTTTATAAAGAATAAAAAATAATAATTTAAAGGAAACAAAATTAATAAAAATAAACAATAAATAAATATGATATAAAAAATAAAAATTAATAAAAAATCAAATATAAGAAATGCGTAAATATTAATATTAATAAAAATTATAAAAAAAAAAATATATATTTTTAAATTAAAATAAAATTTAAACTAAAACTAAACTAAATAATTTGATTAATGAAAATCACTGCCATGAACAAATGTTTCTGTTTAAAGATTTGTAGAACATAATAAAAGGTTTCTAAGGACTTTTGTTAGTAAAAAAACTTGCACTAGAGGGCTTAGAATTAAGAACAAAAAATTACTCATCAGAACAGGAAATTTATATTTTTTCTTGAAAATATAATGTTAAAAATATCTCAATTTGTTACTGGATGGTGGGATCCAAAGTCATTCCTTGCGCTAATAAAATATCGGAAAAAATTGATAAAAATAAATAATAAATAAATATAATATAAAAAATAAAAATTAATAAAAAAAAATATATATATATAAAATGCGTAAATAATAATATTAATAACAATTAAATATTAAAAAAATAATAAATATATTTTTTTTTAATTTAAATAAAATTGTTTTTCGCTAAACATTTTCATTAACAAAAATTGCTGCCATAAAAATACTTTTTCAGTTTAAAGATTTTTAGAAAAAATTATATTAACGAACGAATTAAACCAACAAAAAGGTAGAAAACCCGCATATATTGAACATAATAAAAAAATTACTTATGTCAGAACAGGAAATTTATATCTTTTCTTGAAAATATAATATTAAAAATATCTCAATTTGTTACTGGATGGTGGGATCCATAGTCTTTCTTTGCGCTAATGGGACATTGGCATTTGAAAAGTAGTAAAATCTTTAAAGTATATTTTTAAAAACATTTTTTCGTAGAGCTTTGAGTTTTTTTAAGAAGAAAAAATATATATTTTGGAAAATAGTTGCATATAAATATGAGTAATGAAGTTCCCAGATGATGATATTATTTAATTAGTGACAGAAAGAAGCGATCTGCTGAGTCGTGCATGCTCGATGCTCTGATGCAATGATGACCATTTTGATACTCGCGAGTATCAAAATGGTCATCAGTGCTCTAATGAATCGAGAGTTATGAAAAGTGTAAACAATCTCGAAATGAAAATAGTATGTAGTCCCAAGGGAATTCTTCTCATTTTCCAGTAGTAATTTTTTCAATTGATTTTTATGTAAACACGCAATCACAAAAACAGTTCATATTTTTAAATTAATAAATATTGTTTGATATTTGCTTCATACAATCTAAGCATTGAGTTGTTTTAGCTAGACATAAGAAGAAGAACAAAGAGATATGTAAAATCTTGCTAGAACAATGGAGTCGATTGTGGCACAGCGGCCGAGGTTATTCATGAATAAAGACAGGATATGTGCTGTCGTTAAATCATATTTCAATTAGACTGATCAATAGTGTCTTCAGAGGACACTATGCAGGATATGGACTTTTTGGTGGTTCCTCAAAAAGGTTAGATCTTGCTCCTAGACATGGATTGTTCTAGATTGTTCTTTATCCAGACATATATAGACGAACACACAGAGACATTGAGTCGATAAAGACAGGATATGTGTTTTCGTTAAATCATACTTCAATCGAGCTGCTCATAGGGGAGTATTTAAAATTCCAACAATAAAAATTATTGACTACTTTTTATCCAAATCCAGATTCTTCATTTAGTTAAGTCGTCATAAAAGCTATTCTCTTGCAATGTACATATAAATTATTTTCTATTGGCTTCTCTTCATTCGCTTCCTTCCATCACCAATTAAGAGTATTAAAAGAAAATTTGATACATTTTCTAAATGCAATACGAATTGTTGCCTATTGAAAAAAAAACTAATGCCTATGCATGTATGCGTGTGTGTATACATTTGTATGTAGAAATTGGTTGGGTTTTGGTTTTGTTTGTGTGGGCTAATTCGGTATTGGGTTTTTGTTAATTTCCGTTCATTGGTTTTGCTTGTCGTGTGTATTAACTAGTATATTTTGTATAAAGAGCGTTTTGCAAAAAGCACGATTTTCAAAATGCAAAAATCGTCTTAATAATTATTCATAAAAAAATTTTTATAGCGCTTTACTACGCATGCTTTCACATAACTTGTTCTGTATTTTGCTTTTTGGATGTTTTCTTCTTGTTGTTGTTGCTTATTAAAAACAAAAAAATTCCTATAACAATACAAGTAAAAATTTCAAGTTATACCTAGTTATAGATCTTTTTGTAGTAGTTGAGTTTCGAGAAAAAATAAGGGGAAAACACATTTGTTTGTTGTTGTTGTTGCTGTTGTAAATTTTGATATAAAAAGGGTACATGTACTCTTTAAAAAGTTTGCCATTTGCATAGTTTTTGAATTTTTGTTTTTTTTTATGTTTACTTGTTTTGAATTGAATTCTTCAAAATCTTACTACATGAATATAGTAAATGTTTTTGTTTTGTTTTTGGTATGTGCGGATTTTGTTTTTTCTCTATTCACTTTCGTATGGTTTTCGGTTTAGTTTGCAGCAAAATATACGAATAAGTACCGTTAAGAGACTATAAGTACGTATGAAGCATAAAAGGATTGTTGTTGTTAGGTGATAGTTGAGAATGCTGTTATGCAATATATCGTATATATGTATGTATATATGTATGCAATTGTAACTGTAGTTGTATGTAGGTATGTAGTATTCTTTGAATTTTTCTTTAATTGTTTTTTTTCCTTTTTTCAATTTTTCTCTAATGCCAAAAGATTTTTGTGAATTTTCTGTTTAGTTATCGTTTTTTTGGTAGGTTTTGTTTTTGTTGGTATTAAAAAACTATCAAATAATTGCGAAAAAACGTTCAAAAACTTTGCCTCATTTCCAGCTGTTGCAAACACTTGTAATAACTGTCAATTAATGTGCCTTCATCCCTTATAGATTTTTTTTTGTTATTCGATTTCACATTTTTCTGCCACAATTTGCTATACGTAAAGTGTACCAGGTATGTATGTATGTATGTATAAGTACATGACTAAAAATACAAATTGTGTACTCGTATGTACGACGTGCAAATCGACACAATTCTCTTAGTAGTAAATTCATCCGTTCATTCATTCGTCAGACGCACCGCAGCCGCCCCGTATCCATAGTTTGCACAAATCGGACGCTCGCACACACACACGCACACATACGTATACTATATACAATCACCTAAACGCGCCCGAGCCAGCTGGCCAATTACATTAGTGCTACGGTACTCGTATGTGTAGGCCTTCTCGTCGTCGTCAGCATAAAACCTTCTTAACAATCATCATCATTTAAACATTATAACTAGTTATGTGTGTATGGGTCTATGTGTATGTATACATGCGCCTACAATACAATCGCAATCTTTGCTGACGACAAGTTGTGGGCAGCCCTATGCATATTTTCGCCCTTCTCAAGGCGATTTCTATGTGAGCAGTGTGCAGCGATCCAAGTTATAAGCTTGGTTTTTTTAATTTTAGTTTCACGCCGCTTCATTTAGTTTAAGAGTTCTGCAAGTGACACTAACACTGAAATTCCAAAAGAAAGACAAGACAATAGTGTTCAGCGACCCAGACTTATGAACAGCCAGTCGCTCTCTTTGGAAAGGACACACAATATTTGAATGTAACTATATGAATTCAAAAACCAAATTCAGAGATTTCAGAGACAAACAAGAACCCCAGAAGTAAGAATCAGAGACACAGTTCTTTGTTCATTGCAGTTTTCGAGATAATAGAGTAGAATCAGAATAGAGAACCTTAAGGACAAGTTTTGAAACAGTTTAAATATCTCTGAAGTTGTTTACTTTTGCCATGAACAGATTTCAGTTTCATAATTAAAACTGTAGCAAAATGCAATGCTCCAAATAATAGAATAGAACCATTGATAGTGATATTAGTTTTCATTAAATCAGAATGGAACATTTTTAGGTCAAGTCTTGAACCATGTATACAGGTTAAATATAAAGTTTTCTACCCGACTTCAGTTTCAGATTTCAAGTACTGCTCAATTATAGTCGCAAATATATTGTTTGGAAAAAATTAAAAAAAATTGTTAAAAATTATTTGAAACAATAGAATATTATGAAATAAATGGTAAAGAGGTATCTATAGTTCTGCCAAAATTTAGCAGCAACTTGCCTGACCACCGACTTGACTTTCAATGAATTAAAGAAAAACATGCAAAATAAAAATAATTAAAAATAGATAAAAACAAAATAGTTAACAACTCATCACTCTAAAATTTTTTCACGAAAATCTTGCCCAATTATGGTCAAAATTGTGTCTTGCTCTTTTCGTAGTTCGTAGCTGCCTCCACAACTGTCGCTTCGCAGTACGCTTTTAGCTTTTTCAACTTACAACTAAAACTGTCATGTAACAATAATTCTTGTAATTATGCACTGTCACACGAGTATTTAAACAGCTTAAACATTTTTACATTATACAAGTTGCATTCTATTCAATTGGTTTGCCGCCTTTTAGTCACCTTTTGGTCTCTGTGTGTTTGCTTGTATAGTATTTGATGTGTGTGTGTGTGTATTTGTTTCTTTGTTCATTTCATTGCGTTCGTTTTTCTGCTGCTGCTTCTTTTAAATGTAATTACGTTTAATTAATATTTAATAGTTAATAATTAAGTTGCTCTTTTAGTATTAATTAATGGAAGACATTCTTTTATACAAGTTTAAGACACAGAAAATCTTTGTGTTTTACTTCTTTTTTTACTTTTCAAAACTTTTTCGTTTTTAATCAATGTTTGTTTGTTTATTTTTTAACATTTGCAACTGGCAATTCAATGAAGTAAAATACCATAAATTACTGTAAGGAAAGTATAAAATAAATAGCACTATATATACTCCTAACTTTGGAAACGACAGCTGCTAAACGCATGATTATGAAAAGATATGTCTGGAATTTTGTTTAATTTTGGTTTTGTAATTTTTGGTTTTCACTTTTTTATCAATTCTTCTGTCTTGGAGGACATTTCTGCATCATTTGCATGCAATTTTTAATGCTCATAAAAATCGTCATATTTCGATCCAAGAGCTTTCAAACTGTTACTACTAACCGACTGTCTCTCGTGGTGATATGGAATACGTGGCATTGTTTGGTTTTGGTTTTTGTTATTGGCGAAAATTCAACTTTTGCTGGCATTTACACGTTGCTTTTGTTTTCTGTTCAGTTTGTATAAATTTATATATAAAATAAATTTCATTGTTCAAAATATAAACTAAAAAATTGCTTTTCTTCAATTATTTCCGCTATGCATTTTCATTTCGTTCGTTTATTGCTATTCAAATGTACCCACTTCCGTCGTCCAATTTCAACTTTATTGCCATCGGCTGACGTTTGTGTTCGTCGTGCTCAGAGCATTTTCGGTTACTCGGTTCTGATATGAATTTTAGTAATTTCAGTAAGTCTTTTTCGTTATTTATACGCTGTGTATGTTTGTTGCTGTTTTCTGTGGAGGTGTGTGTGTGTCTGTCTGTCTGCTTTGTGGCATCTTGGGGACGCACTTCAATTGCCTTTTGCCTGCAATGTGTACACTTTAATTTCTAGTTTTCGTAAAAAACGAGTCAACAGACATTCAGAGAATTTTTGTGCGCTTGAAGACAGTGCAAAGAATATGCTGCTTTCTCTAGCCGTTGTCCTCTCTACGAAAGTCCGCAAGTACGGAAATCTCAAATGGTTGATATGGAAATCTTCGAACGCTTTCTTTAAGTATGAGTAGTAGTGTTCTGCAGTTTGGATGACGCTAACGAAATGCTGTATGTATTCGGATCGGTAGGAATTTTCCAACACTATTTACACAAACAGTTATTCAATTTATGCTATTTGGTTTACCTCATATTTTCTTTTAGTTATTGAAATAACGTCAATAATTTAACTATTCTTATACTCTATGCTCTCGTAATCACCTACTCTCTCTCGTTCGCCTGTAGTAGAATCGTGAGCTCCAATCACTGTTCAATTTTAGCACTTTCCGACTCGTTCAGCAGCTTCGCGTTCATTGTCTTAGGTTGCTGCCTCCTGCTCCATCAAATACAAAACCAAAACAATATACACACGCCTAACGTACTCGCACATGCAACACTCAAACTTACAAGTACAATAACTACTCCTTAGTATTCAATTAGTTTTTCAATTATTAGGTAGTTGTTCTTTTTTTGCTTTTCCAATTTTTACTATAAATGTCTAAGGTTCATTATCGTAGTATGTTACTGGAATTATAATTATTTAATTAAATTAACTGTTTATTGTCTACAAACATACATAAAATCGACACACAATCTCTAATAATTAGTTTGTAACTCCATACTAAGAAAACTAAATGCCGCTCCAAACATTTCATATAAAGGTGTGTCGCCTCTATGCTTTTGCTAAGAAAATTTCTGTTAGAACTTAAGGAAACAAACCAAAAATGCATCAAAGGTACATTTACATACTCGCCGACGAGTGCTTAACTAATGTCAGTGTGTAACTACATTTTTTTTGGTTTTGTAATGTCTTAACTTGTCAAACTGAGCATAAAATTCGCTTCAGCATTTGCTCAACTTGTCTTCTTCTACTTAGTCAACTAATATGTAAAAAAAAATATCATATGTATAAGTAGTCGTGATGTTTAACTGATATTTGGTTGTTTTGGTTTGTTGCGTTGTAATTATTGTTGTTCTTAGTTGTTGATTTTTAGTTGTTGATGTTTCTCTTGTTGTGGTTGTTGTTGTTGTTGTTGTTGTGTAGTTTAAACATTATGCGTTTAGTATCACGCATTTGTTAGCACAAACGTCACCATCAGTATGATCAAGTGTGCCATTAAAATGGAAGTGGGCGTTTGCAGCAGTGAAGCACCACGCCCACACTGTTGTATTTCGATCTCCTCGGGATGATAGTTGATGCATTTTTTGGGTCTGCGACGTTTTTGTGTTTCCTGCGATTGACGGCGGGTACTACAAGCACCTGTGTGAGAGAGGAAAGTGTTTTATTAGCCAAAGCGATTAGCATTAAACATGATTTTATCATAATGAAAGTTAACCCTAATTCCTAGAATTTTAAACGTAACATTAACACCGAAGTGAGACTGTCAGGCTCATATGAGCTTAACTACTGAAAACTTCAATTTATTTTACTTTTTCAAATCCAGTTACTACTTAAAGACGTAATTATTTACGTTTTTTTATTTTTTTAGTACAGAACTTGTAAATACAGGGTCCACAGGAACACAATTGCTAATGCAAAAATTAATTAGTCCAGATATTCACATCTTTGTCAACTTTGGGTGGAAGTGGAATGGATTTTGTTTACGTGTACCATAATTTGGTGCCTGCGAACTGACCGTTTGCAGTAATGCAGCATCTATTGTTGCCTGAGTTATCGCTATATATCGTGGCTATACCAAAAAATTCCCAAGTTATCGTAAAAACAACTATCTTTTGCTATCTGTACTCTCATTCTAGTGAGGACGTGTTTTTAGCCATATGACATATGTCGCAATGCCAGCAGCATCAATCAAATATATAAAAAAAAGCTAGAGGCCATTCATTAGGTTTGCGTTTTTTTAAACCCATCATACAAATTTTGTTTTTTTTGTGTACAAACCCCGCAACCAATAAACTATCGGCTAATTCCTTACTGGTGAACTAGTCATTATTCCTTTTGTGTTTGTAAGGCTCACACAGTTTTTCAACACCCTTTTTGCAAGACCCACAGCTCCTCGATTGCCGTCTTTGCATGTGTATGGCATTTCAGAAAATATTAGCACCATCGCACTTCCATATTCTGATTACATATTTATCGGGATTGGAAGACATAAACTGTATGAACTAACATCAACTTCGGCAAGGCATAAATTCTTCATAATATGTCGTATATTGTAGTATTTAAAAAAAAATTTTAATGAACTTCATCCCATGCCGACTAGATGAGTGCTATGCTCAACAACTATGAACTTGACACGATAAAAATACACCTAAACATGAAAAATAAAAATATTCTTCCATATGGTGGACAAAAAGTCAAGGAATTCTGAGTAAATTTGAGTTTTTTGTTCAAATGAGCATCTGAGGCTCACTTCTTCTCACTTCGTTACAATTTTAAGAAATTGTAAAAAAAGTACTAAAATTGCCTAAAAAGTTAAATTTGTAAATTAAATATAATTCTAACATTACATTAGAGGATTAAGTACATAAAAAAATTGGAATCGATAATCGTTTGGTATAGGATTTATCACCATTTGAAATCTTTAGTGAGACTGTGAGGCGCACTTCTGGGAATTAGGGTTAAATAATATTGAGTTAAAACAGAAACATTTTCTTTTTCTGATCAGTCGCTAAACTTTTGGATTAAGGTAACTAAACATGTGTAGTAATTATTACCTATAATGCCCGTCTCCTCCATGGGCTCAATATCCAGCTGCTTCGAGCCACAAGGGCATAGTGTATCCACCACCAATAGAATCAAATTGCTGTGTGGAATTTTTTGCACGCTGAACGGACGCTCACAGCCCGACACGTGACAGTTGGTTAATTTACCCTGAAAATGTTTTCACCCATCTTTATGAACAAATTCCATAAAACGTGAATAACAACGCACCTTCAGTGGATTGTTTTGTCCACCTTGATTGAGGCGTTCCGGCTGCAGCATATACAAATCGGTGCGCAGGTCACAGCGGCGCGCGTGTTGCGGATCCGGTGCGGATCGTGGACCGGTGTGTGGTTTGTGCTGTTTGGGCGGTGGTGTGGTGTTTTCCTGCAAGAAGAAAATACAGTTAGCCGATAGTCGAGGCCCGTATTGCATGTTCAATATTTACAACATCGGCGGTGGTGAAGAATTCATCTATCTCATCAATGGGCGCATTGTAGTCCTCGAAGTTTTCGTAGTCATCCGTATAAGCGGGTTCTTCGAATTCGTTGTACAAGTACTCTTCCTGCGGCCAGGCATGCAGCGGCGCCGGCAGCAGCGCCAACCAGGTCACACTAAGCGAAATCACATATTCCAGCAGCCAAGCGGCCGCACGATGCGGATGCAGTGAAGCGCTGGCTGCCGTATATGGATTATCCGAATCGGAGCAAACGCCCTGGTAGTCGTTCACGGTGATGCGCTTGTAAATGCGATCCTGCACCAGCGAATCCATAATGGTGCCGTCGATTTGGCCGAAAAACTTGCCCGAGTGCTCCAGCTCCTCGGATATGATGACGAAGCCATTGTTGTCGAGCACATAGCAGTCGAGATTATCGGAAGCGCAAGTGCGCTTGCAACCCGTCATGCCAGTACACTGAAAGTGGCAAACATAATTATTTAGATGAAGAATTAAGAGAGACAGAAGCAGTATTTACTGTCGAGGTGATGTTAATAAAATGCTTCGCCAGTGAATCGTGCTGGAATTGCAGGCCAACGACGGCGGCCACCGCCTTGTGGCCACGATGCTCAACGAAAATGGCATGCGAGGCAGTCACTAAGGTGGAGTTTGATTTCGCTGCGTAGCCAGAACCGAACGGCACACTGTACACGAAGCTGTCCTGCTCGACGGTATGCTGATCCACGGCTCGCTTATACCAGGACATGTCCATGGCGCGCACATTATCTTCGCTGAAATGGCTGCAAGAAACATTACAGCCGCAATAATGATTAACATTTTGTTCGTAAGCTTTCATAAAGAGTCTAAAAGCACATTTACTTACGGGTCCGGCGAATCTTCGGGCCTCTTGATGTGATCTATCCAGCGCAGGAGTCCAGAACGTGTCGCCACAAAGGAATTTGCCACCACAAACTTCTGATAGCCTTGTCTGTAAATATATATGAACAATGTTTTAGCAAATTTGTTACCAACAGTGTTGAGGATCACAACAGGGGTACAAGCACTGGACAGTTTCTAGTAGAAATGCTGCAAAAGTAAGCTAGAGAATTGCTGAATACGGGACTTGGAAAAGTTTCGATGGCCCAAAGAGCATGGAAAACGGTTGTACTAGGTCCAACGGTATTGTTGATAGAAATTTGGTTGTTACAGGTTGTGGCTTACAATATCCAACGCTTCAAGCAGCTTTACCGTTTGGTTTGCGCAAAACTACGTCAATCGATTAGTTTTGTTGGTGTAAATTTACCTTTTCAAAATTGCCATTAAAGTGGCGATTGGGCTAAAATTATTTTCGCATTTTTATTTTTATAGATTTCAATGCAAAAATTATTGGTATTTGTTTTCGATAGATTTAAATACATATAATTGGTTTTCGGTATTTAAGGAAAAAGTATTAGCAAAATAAATAGTTAACAAGAAAAGAAAAAGAGTAGGAATACAAAAGAATAGAAATCGGTGCTTTAGTGCGTACAAGACCGTAAAGTACTTCGTCTTTTAAATTAGAACAAATTATGAAAATATATTAAAAATTTTAAACTACTTATTGGACAAAACTGAAAGTAGTCTTATTTTTCTCCAATAAAATAATTGAAAGTATTTTTAAAATGTGCGCAAATAGTGCAATTTAAATAACTAAAAAAAATCATTAAAACAAATAGACAAATCATTAAACTAAAAAGATTTTCTTTTGATTTTTTAAAAGCACCACACAAAGCTTAACGGAACATACTGTTTATCCTCCTTGCCGTTCGAAGGGGCCGTCGAGTTGCGGTCCAGTCCATCGGTAACCATGGCATCTCGCACAAGACTCTGTATCAAGGTTCGATCGCAAAAGTATGGCTCAGCCTTGCGAGATCCTTGTACATTGAGATGTTGCGCAAAATGGCCGACCGGTGCTGCACTGTGCATGGCGTGATGCGGCTGTGGTGATTTCGGTCGCACCTATGGAACGGATTTCATAAATTCATATAAAAAACCATTCTAATATTTTGTCCAACATAAGATTGCAAATTGTTAACACTCTACTAAATGCTTACCGACATCCACTTCCAGCCTTGCTTTCCGGCACGCGCCAAAAAGTGCAACACCTGCTCTTCGGGCGATCCGAAACTGGGTTCTTGATCGCGCGACGAAGATAAGTACTCGCCCGAGCTTTCGCGCTCTTTCTCTAAATCACTAATGCTGTTGTACTCGCAGTACACCCAATCGGGATGGACCCGCCAGTTGTCCCCCTTGAAATATTCAGTGACTGTTGACAGGATGCGGAGAATACAGTTAGAGATTACTCAATAAATTTGAAACTGCCAAGTATTTTACCATTTTTGCGCGAATGCCGTATTTCCTGCTGGGTGACCAACTCATGGCTGCCATATTTTTCTGGGAGTACAACAGCCAGCGTAAAGGGCGTGTCCTCAATAGGACCATAGAAGTACCTGCAACAGCAAATATTCATACAAATCAAAACTTAGTTTCGGTTTCAATTCAACCTGCCACCTACCTTTGAGTACGCGCCGTTACGCGTTTCATATCGTCAAAGTGATTCAAAACTGTGAATTCCGTCTCGCCTTCCTTGGGCATGATCATGTCGCTACGCATCTATAATTTCAACAAACATTATTCAAGCATTCGCTGCGTGGCTTGCCCGTTCGCTACTCACATCGTAGAGCAGATTCTTGTTCATTTCGACAATCTCATGATCGTTGCCCATTTCGGTTTCCGGCAGTTCCAACTCCGTTATATCAACCGACGTATACCGGGGCCTCAGCTGATCGATGTACTGATTGCCATCGCTCAGCGGCCGCAAGTCCGGATGGTACAGTACACGCCCATTATTATCAACGATAAACGAATATCCATTCGGTCCCAACTTGTGCTGTGGTATCATTTTGCGTATCTCCTCGATGGGTACATCGGTGCCGACCACGCCCAGCAAATTTGCAACACGCACCGAATGGTTTCGTCTATCGAAGACCGGAGTTGAAACTGTCGTCACCAGGCGCCGCTGATACTCAGAGTCGCGTCCCAGGCCGCCCGATTTGCCCGCCACGAAAACGGGACTCCAATGCACCGGATGGTCGGCCTGATACATGATCATGGGACGAGCCATGACGAGCGCATAGTCGATGACCTTCTTGCGTGCGTCGTCCATGTCATTGATTTGGACGAAGAAGCCCTTGTTGGAACAGGCCATTTCGTGCAGATTGCTGCGGCTGCTCGAGTCGCTGCCGATCAGATAGGTGAATATGCGCACCGGCATGTGGGGCCAATTGTACTGCTTGATGATGTCGCTGTGCGACTCTGAAGTGCTCTCGGTGATGAGCATAATGGCCTGATTGCACTGACTGCCCTCGCCCGACTGGTTATACTGCAATAGAAGAAAGTTCAAAAGAACTCAGTGAAAGAGGCAGTGCGGTCAAATCAAAGTCGTGCTTACCTTGTGCAGCAAACTGAAGGCATACTCTAGTCCGGCTGTAAAGTTTGCAGTATCCTGAAGCTTGATAGCTTTCGCTGCTGATTTGATCTCCTGCACGTTATCGGGCGTGGCGCGCACCATGCGATCTTTGAAGCACGGCACTGGAGTTTTCACCACCTCGGCGAACGTTATTAGGTTAACGTAATCATCCTCGCCCAGCGTGTCGAGTATGTTGAAAGCCGTAGCCATGGCCAACTCAAAAGACTTGTCCGACATGGCCGACGAGGAGTCCAATAGAATCATCTGTTAATAAAAACATTACGTTATGAGATATAAGTTATTTCTGTTATTATGCCGGCACACTTACAATATCCTTCGGCGATGAGGCGGCCTGAACGAACCAATTTTGCGCTCGGAAATCGTGTATCTGTTTGCTGCCCTTCGAGCCTTCGGGCGGCCATGCGGTGCCCGGAAAACGTCTCAAAAACCCGCTCGACGAGCCGAAATACTGCCACGACAGCGCCGGATCACGTTCCAGATTATTCTGAAATAGTGGATCCAAATGGGCGCTCCACTGCAATGCCGCCTTCACATCGCCATCGTCCAGCGAAACGCCGTTCGGCACCAGTATCGAGCTGAGGCTAAGGTTCACTGGCAAACGCTCGAAGCGTCGCATAAATCGTATGTCCATATGACGGGCGCCGTCGGCCAGTTTGCCGTCCGAGTTGTATTCGTTGATGCGCCGCGCATCGTAGTGCTGATTGTTCGCTGTCGCTGAGCTGCTGTGGGAATTTTGCGACTCGAGTTCGGAAAGTGCTGCCTGCTCCGCCGAGTCCATAATGCGCTGCGAAAAGGAAACAGGAAGGATTTAAATTTTAATGGGTTCAATGGCAAAAGGAGGAAAAATCCAATGTGTGTGTGTGGGTGTGTGCTTTTAAGGTAGGACAATTTTTGTTTTCTGTGGGAAAGGACATTAACATAACTGTAAGCGCAGGCATGGAAAAAACGGAAAAGCAAACTTTTCCACTTTGGTTTCTGTACGTTTCGAATTTTGTGCCCACTCCTCAGCGCCGTTTCTTTATGCAATTTATATGCGTTTTGTGTGCGCTTTTGTAAATTGCACAAAGAGTATGAAATCCAAATTGAGAAGTTCTTTGCGAATTTCACATAAACACACACAGACACAGATACCCACTGTGTCGTTGGGAGTTGAAGTTGAAAATGCTACAACAGAGACGCAACGGATGTGGTTAATAAATCTGAAGTGAATTTAATAGGCGAGGTGCAAATCGGAAGACAGAACCATTTAACAATGAAAGTTAAAGAGTTCTAAATATACATTCGTAACTGACGCGACAGTCTGATTACGAGACCAAGGCATCACTGAAAAGTATAAACTTTAGTCTTAAGTATAAAGTTTTTGTAGATCGATACATGTACATACTTGTAATTTCATTAGCCTAAGCAACAAAACTGAACACCTCTAACCCAACTTTTGAGCCAAATTTTGTTTGAAAATATTCTTAGAAAAAGTTTAAACTAAAGTTAATGATCCGAAAGATACGATTTTAAATTTGAAATAAATTGCCACCATCGCCATCATTAAGAAGTGAAATTTTTCATGAGAATTTTGCGCCACTGTGCAGTCGATTTAATTTAAATAGTTGTATGAAAAGTACTTGCCGCACTTGCAGCAAGTTTTCGCTGTAGTTCTCTAAGAAACAAACAAGAAAATTTATGTTTGGAATGGGTGATGAACGAAAACACTGCAAGTGCGTGAAGTGGAGGACGAGGGACACCTGCACTTGCCAACAGCAGTAGCACGAAAATTCACAGCAACAAAACGGAAATAGGAAATGGCAGCAAGAAAGCAGCGGCGGCCCAGCACTAGAAGTGAAAGCGGCGGCGGCAGCAGAAGCAGAAGAAGAAGCAAGCATGCTGAGAAGACGCAGCATAAACGACGGCAGCAGTTGCCAACGAATGCAAATTGGCTGGCAAAAAGTTGTCGGCAGCAGTAGATGTGCAGGCCGCAAAACTCACCAGTGTGCCAGTGATGCAGCAGCAGAGTGGCAGCACGAAAAACCCGAACGAAAACTATGAAAGTGGCGCTGCGCCAAGCGGGCGACCGGCGACTGGCGACTGTTGAAGGTGGGGGTCGGTTGAGTTCAAAGATTCGTAATGGTAGATTTAAACAATTTTGAAGTACTCTGAATTATGAATATGTATATGTTTGTGTGAGTGGGTGTGCGCGTATTGTATGCGAAAACAACGAAAAGTATTCCTTGGGGTTTGAGATTCGGAGTGGGAATAAGTGTTGCGTAATTGACTTTCAAATTGTTTTTGTTGCGGTGTGAACGATATTCATTTTCAAGCATAACGCAGACTTTGGCTTTTTCATTATTATATTTTATATTCTTAGAAGACATTAGATGGATGCTGTCATGAAAAAAGTTGCTATAGAATTCATATTCAGCTAACTGACCTCAAATACCTAAGACGCAAAAAAATCATTTTTAATTCACAAAACTTTTCGAAAAATATATAAAATTTCCAACAATACAGCACTACTACATCAAATAAGTGGCGTTGACCATTTTTTTCCATTGTCTCCTCTAACCTCAAATGTTCAGTCGCCTTGCAGAATGTGCACCTTGAATGCTTTCGCTGCACCAACATTGCCCATTTTGTTACTTCATTATTAACCAAAAACTAAACGAAACAACTACAACAACAGTTAAGTAAGCTGCTTAGCGAGTGCAAAAATAATACGTAAAGTGTAGAGGAAAAAATGCAAAACGAAATCGGCAAAGGACACAGTTGCTTAATTTAAAGGAAATGTAAGTGCTGGCGTATTAGCAAACTTTGCGCGACCCTGCAACAAAAACAAAAACAACAACAACAACAACAACAACGACGACTAGACGCTTTACAAACAAATTTGCGACAAGACATTTGCATCTTGGTGCTGTTTTCTGCCGCTGTGTGTTGCCCGTTGCCCGTAATGCAGCAACATGCTACACAATTCAAAACGGATGTTCGCACTCGTGTTCGATTTGTGTGCCTTAAAGTTTACACCAGCCAGCACAATACGCCAAAGTGTACGCTAAATGACAGCGGCAACGTCAGACCGCACCAACGCGTCGGCATCGCTGCCACTAAGCAGCAGGCGCAATGTCCTTTTCAACTTTTCATGTCACAGCGTTGGCTGGTAGGTGTTCATCTGTGTGCATAATGCCGAGTGTGCGTGCGTATGTGTGTGTGTGTGCACGCCTTATGCATTTGCATGTTGCATGAACGCGCCAACAGCTAAATATTACAACAAAACAAAAATATTAATAATAATGAGAAAATGAAGCAAAACAACTTATTACCCCCTTTAGGAGAATTCAATGATGCAGTAAAGTATACAAGATTTTTCCAATACTGAAGTTTTTATTTCAGGGACTTAACTATTATAAGTTTTTTAAGAAAACTATTGCAATGTAACTATTACAATGCAACATAAATTGTATTTGTTGATTATAATTATTATTTGCGACAATTAATTTTTACTTTGCGTAATAACTGTTATAAGAAACAAATTGGTTTTTTGTTCTCGATAATTATTATTTTGGAATTTTTTTTGTTTACGTTGCTTCATAACTTTTATTTATGACTTTTTTAATTTACGTTACCGATAACTATTATTTTGAGAAAATTTTTTTTTTACGTTGCTTCATAACTTTTATTTATGATTTGTTTGTTATTTACGTTGCCGATAACTATTATTTTGAGACATTTTTTTTACGTTGCTTCATAACTTTTATAAAAGAACATTTTTTTACGTTGCCTTACCACATTTTGAGTATGAATTGATTTTTAATTATTTAGTTGTTGGTGGAAATTAAGATTCTGCAGTTAATTTGCATTTGAAAATTTAAAACAATTAAAAATCAATTCATATTCAAAATGTGGAAATTCAACGTACAAATTTTTTGTTTCAAAATAATAGTTATCGACAACGTAAATGAAAAAAAATCATAAATAAAAGTTATGAAGCAACGTAAAAAAAAAAAACCCCAAAATAATAGTTATCGGTAACATAAATTAAAAAAGTCATAAATAATAGTTATGAAGCAATGTAAAAAAAAATCCCAAAATAATAATTATCGACAACAAAAAATATACTTATTACTTATAAGAGGTTTTATGCAACTCAAAAATATTTATTACATGATAATAGTTATAGGCAATGTCAAAAATTTCTTATTGAGAATAATTATTATAAAGCAATATTTTTAGAAATTTCTGAAATTAGGGCAATTTTTTTATTCCCAAAAATATGGATAATAATTATTTTAGGTCTCTGATTTTGTTGTTTATTAGCACCAGTATTGAATTTTTTATCATAAAATATATTAGAAAACATTCAAAAGTTAAAGTATATTTACGACATCGTGATTGCCGCCAATGTTCCGTGGGCCAAAAGGGTTAACAACAACGCCAGCCAACACTAACTTGGCAAAAAAAAATACACAAGAAAACATCTTGTTTGAAATCCGTTCGTCAACAGCATTTACGAGTAAATTCTTATAACTGACATTTGCGTATTTGTGGCGCATGTCCTGCGCCTGCTGTCCTATGCGGCAACGCAGCGCTGCTCGTCACGCTGCCGGAGTCTGAGTGCATTTTAATGTTGATACATTGAGAGCGACGGCTGCATCACACACACACACACTCACACAAATGAATGAGTATTCGTGAGGTGCATGTGTGTGCGCGTGTTGACATATGACGCAAAGCGAGTGAGGCCGAAGCGACTGCAAATAGCCTACAACAAACGCAACACCGCACCGAGCAATTGCAGTCACTCACACCGGCGGAAGTTGGCGGGCCGTCTGAACACGGCTGATGTGCTGAAAGGGCACAGCGAGGCGTGCGGACGTCTTGGCTTCCTCCGAACACTGCACCAGGCGCTGATTTGCCGGCTGGAGAGTTGAATGTTTTTCTCGGTTATGCGCAGCTTTAGGCATTGGTACATTTTTTCCGTCTGTTGACTTGTCTAACTGTCTGTCGCTGTATGACGCTTTGTTTGTTTGTCTGGCAGCGTTCCGGTGTGTCGACTTGGTTGGTTGGTTGGTTAGACTGTCTGTGTGCAATATCTGTCTGTGCTCCCACATGGTCGGCGGCCGTCTTGGTTCATGATTCATGATTCAAGGTTCAAATTATTTTCCCTTAAGTTTCTGCCAGGCAATGCTGGCCGGAAGACAGCGGGCGGAGCGACGTTGCTAACATCTTGGAAACAACACCCAAACGTCAAAGCAGACACACAAAAGGAGCCAAAAAAAAAGCAAACTAAAAACTGAGCATAATTTTCATATTCTCGAACATGGAAGTCTAAGTAGGAAATCATTTTCTACTCGATGATTGCACACACACGCGCAGGAGAAGGTAGACCGTACCTACTATACATAGATAGATATGAATATCTTAAAAAATATAATCTAGAAGGCAAAGCAACGAGGTGAAAGCAGCAGACGAATAGTAAATGTTATCAAAATGCCGAGCGTTTATTAAAAAATATGCTCTCTGTGATGACAGTTTTTTAAGGACTCCACTTAATGAAAAAAATATCACACACAACTGTGCAATGAACTCTGTTAGTGAGCAACGAAGGCAGCAACTTAACGTTGATAATTCACTTTAACTCAACCAAATTACTGGCACTTAACTAAATTTACAAAAAAATTTTCATTTCTAATGCAATTCTAACGAACTTTGTGCTAAAGTTTTTTGAATTTGCCAACTTGCCTTCCTACTTCTTCGGTGCAACCTCAAATTGCCAATCATCTGTTAATTTTAACGCATCGAATGTTGTAATTTTACTTGTAGCATCGGCAAAAGTTTACCAACTATTGGCGTTAACAATTTACGAAAACTTCTCTAAAAGCTTCCTTTATGCGTTCGCTTCTTGAGTAGAGTCTCAATCACCGCATTGCCTGTGGCTTTGGCATCGACCAATTCGTATCCATCAAAATCCATTGCCTTCAATTGCATGACGCCTGCTGTGACAGCTGCAGTGTGTTTGCAGAATTTTTCTGCATTTTGACATTTCACTCGCATTGACATTGTATTGGCATACTTGGCACACGTGCACTCAAGTTTAGAGCGATGCCGACCGTCGTAAAAGTGCTGTAAATCGCTCTCGTCTCCGGTTGTATGTATGTCAACGATTACATGACATTAAGTTGAAAATGTGCTGATTCAATATTACTTAAAAATAGCAGATTGTTACGACAGCAACAGACATATTTGAGATCAAACAATAATGCTTGAGAATAGTTGAGTACAGTTAACTTGGAGTCTGGGGCATAAATGCAGTATAGCGAACCCTCGTGAAAAAAATAAATGAATATGCTTTTATATAGAGGATTGGCTCCTGAATCTAACAAACTAAAAATTTTGCCTGGGAAACGTCCATAGAAGGCGTGGCTCGGGGTCAAAGTTTTTATCAAAAAATCTCAATTAATCTCCAACCGATTTACACGACATGGGTATCAACCGAAAGTTCTTTTTCATACCTTTCTTCTGATGTGCAACATTAGATACATAATATGTACTAATAAAAAGTTTTAAGCGAAACACATTTTTTTTTATAAAAATTTTTTAAAAACGGATTTTTTTCTCGAAAAAATCCATTACTAAGGTACAATAAATTTGTTACCATATTGTAGCCTGTAGAATTCAATGAAATATAAAACATTTAATATTTTTGTGATTTCGCATTTACATACAAGGTGCAACCCAAAGTAAACAGGAGTTTTATAAAATAAAGAAAACGGATGATTATTTTTGTATAATTCTTTTTATTTATTCAAAATACTCTCCTTCTGCTTCGATACAACGTTTTGCACGGTCCAAAAGCATTTGGAATGAGTGTTTTAGGTCATCGGCCGGCATCGCCTTCAGAATGTTGGTACAAGCCTTTTGGATGTCCTCAACGTCCTTATAACGGTTTCCTTTCATCGGCAAATGCAACTGACCGAATAAGTAGAAGTCACAGGGAGCCATATCAGGCGAATACGGTGAATGATTGATGGTAAAAATGCGATTTTTGGTCAAATAATCGGTCGTAACTAGGGCTCTGTGAGCCGGTGCATTATCATGCAATAAACGCCAACTTCCTTCCTCGCGATATTCTGGCCGAATACGACGAATGCGATGCACCAAACGCTTCAAAACTTCAACATAAAACAAAGCGTTAATTGTTTTTCCCGGTGGAACAAACTCTCGATGAATTATTCCCTTTGAATCGTAGAAACAAATGAGATGAGTTTTGATTTTTGACTTCTCACGGCGGGTTTTTTTCGGATTTGGCTCATCTGGGTGCTTCCATTCGGCACTTTGACGCTTTGTTTCGGGATCATATTGAAAGCACCACGTTTCGTCACCGGTTACGATGTTGAACAAGAAATTTGGATCACGTCTGGCTTCCCGAACGATGTCTTTTGCGTGCTCAATTCTCTGCGCTTTTTGGTCGTCGGTTAAAGTGTGCGGAATGAAGCGAGAACACACTTTACGGAGACCCAAATGTTCGGTTAAAATGCGATCAATTGATGTTTTGGAGATGTTCAATTCCATTTCCATCAATTCCAATGATGATTTTGGCTGCATTTTGATAAAATCACGCACAGTTTTGATGGCATCGTCAGTAATCACAAATTTCGACTGGCCGACGTGTTCGTCGTCATTCAAGTCTTCACGACCATTCTTGAATCGATTCAACCACTCATTAACACGGCCACGGGATAAACAATCATCACCATAAACTTGCTTTAACAATTTAAACGTTTCGGTAAAAGTTTTACCAAGTTTAAAACAGAACTTAATATTAGCTCTTTGTTCGATCGACATTCTCGTACCAAAGTTAAAAACATACTGTCACATTGAGCGGGATATTTCGGCGTCTACTAGACCAAATGTCATGAAATTTAGACAGTATGTGAATGAAAGATGTACCTTTCCAACGCATGTCCTCACACATAGATGGCGCCACCAGAAACGTCCCTATTGCAAAAGTCCTGTTTACTTTGGGACGCACCTTGTATATTTAAATTTAAATTGAGTTAAAAGCATCTGCCTGAAATATTGAAGTGGCGTTTATGAAAGTTATTGCTTAGGCGCGATCTTTTACAATCATAAGATTTGAATACAAAAGGTATTTGAATGCCGGAATACTTTTGGCCGCGAAGCCGAAGTTACGATTATAAAAGTTGTTGCTTAGGAGCGACCGACCGTGCATCAAGGTTTCGAATACAAAAATACTGTAAACAATTTATTTATTCCTGATGCCGTAGCCACAAAAGGTATTCGAATACAGAAAAACTGCAGTTTACTACGACCCTCCATAATTTTTAATAATAATAATTGACTGGCACGACAGCCCGCTTACGCGAGACTAAGGCCTAGCTTCCCGCAACTACCCGTGTTGTGCGTGTGAATTTGTACACGGGTGGAAGGGACCTACAGTTTTATGCCGGTTCCGAACGGCAGGTTGGGAGCTTTTTCATAAGCAATTTTTACTCTCAGAGGTTTGCCATTTCCAGCTGAGAGGACAGCCACCGAAAGAGAAAACGAGTTTTCGCGTTATTTTTTTAGGTGTTATTAAAGGCAGTATTTGAACCTGAGGTTGCTGCCTGCGACTCGCGGTCCAACGCACTAACCAACTGAGCCTCGGCGGCTGCTGGAGTTTAATTGAGTTTTTTTTTATAAAAACGTCGAACTTTGACCCCGAGCCACGCCTTTTGTGGGCGTTTCCCAGGAAAAATGTTTAGTTTGTTAGATTCAAAAAATAAGCTCTATATGGTCCGATTTTCGGTTTTTTTTTTCATGACATGAGGGTTCGCTATACTGCATTTGTACCGAGTCTGGTTTTAGGTTTCTGACTGCGTAGTTCTCTGGGATCTATTCAGATTTCTTGACAGAAAGTCTCGTTAGTAGCAGAATCATATCTGTTTCTGTCGAAGTATTGAGAAAGGTGGTTTTTTAAAAGGAGGCTGCTGTGGTTCAGGTGTGTTCAATTACGAATTCGAAACGAGGATAATGTTTGAGGACAACTTCAAGCTATAAAAAAATCCAGCTTCTGAGGATAAAGCTTTCAACTTGTCTTTGAGAAAAGCCAAAAAATAGTATGTCCAAGCTTACATCTCAACTTGGCCTAAAATTCATTGGCAGCAGTAGTTAGAATGGATTCATTGGTTGATGAACTAATTCGCCAAAAATTATCATCAAAATATATAAGAAGTCATCATGCTTTCAATTCATGTCACTGGCGATTTACTTTATTTGTGAAAAAAAGCAATTAATTGCAATTGTTATTGTAATTAATTGAATTGCCAATTGCAAATTAAGCACTTAAGGCACCAAACTGCTGAAATTGTAGTCAGTGCATGGTTGCTGACTTTTTCCTCCCCCTCTTGTTGTTGTTCTACGAGCAACGACAGTGATTTCATTTTTAAAGCAAATGGCATCTTTTACAGCTGATTGCAATTTCAGTCAACGTTTTCAACACGTTTGTTACGGCTCAAAGGATGCGCAGCGAGCATATTCGCATTTTGCATGCCACCAACAACAACAACAACAGTCTCAACCGTGGCAAAGCAACAACAAGATATATCAACAGCATCGCTTCGCTACTCCATGGCCGTATGCGGCGCGTATTTTTCAAGTCGAATTGACCCCATTCGCGCTCGCAGGTGTATGAAGTTTTGCCCGGCGCTGCGCTTCACAACGCGTCGCTATGTCATGCCGTGCACCTGGCCTGTGCGTCCGTTGTTTCGTGCGTCCGTCCGTATGGCTGACTGGCTGGCAGGTTGGTTGGTTATTTGGCTGTGTAGCGACGTGGTTGGTTAGTCGTCTGGAAGGTCGGTGGTCGGGGTTGGCGTTGCTGGTGTCTGGTGGCTGACTGTCTGCTTGCTGGCTTGCTTGCTTGGCTCATCATGAGGCCAACACATCGCCGCGTTGTTGTGCCGCGTTGCATTGCATTGCAGCAACGACCGCACGCACGAATTGTTTTTCATTATTTTCATGTAGAACATGAGTGCAAATTGGCAATGCGGTGCCCGTGCGGTGAGTGGCAGCCATGCCGACGGCGACTGGCTGGCATTGGCGACGCTGACAGCGCCCACTGGGGACCCCGTGAATATGGACAACGACATAAAAACAACAAAAATGCAATGCAATTGACTGGCACAAAAAATCATCTACGAGTACATAAGAGTGGACATTGTGCGGGGCAGTTTCGCTGCCACACGACGCGTCAGGACGCGCCAAACCAAACCAAACCAAACCACACCGAGCCAAATCAAACCAAACCCTTCCCTACCCAACTGCCACACACCCGTTCAGGCATTGAGTGCACACGGGCCCCGCCACTGAATATCAATTGTGCGGGTAATAACCAAACCGAGCGTCAATTGGTTTGGTAAATGGATCAATGAACAAATAAACTGGCAGAGCGAAACGACTCTTTCAAAGCCCTTTCGGCGCAGAGTGTTTGTTACAATGTGCGAGCGGTGAAGGGGTGTTTGTTGTTTGCATTGCTGATTGGAAACAACAATGAATGCTGCAATTTTTACACATGTTTTGGTGCGTTTGACGTTAGGTGTTTGTCAATATTTTAGCGGTAAAAATACTGTCATTATTTGGCGCTCGTAACGGTGTGAATTATATTAGGGATTACGGAGAAACAATCAGTTCATTCTGCATACAGAAAACGTAAAAATATATCCGACATGGAACTCAAAAGTAGACATTAACCGTAGACCAACCTTAAAAAATGGGTCGAAAACGACCCAGATTAAACTCACAGCCACAAATTACAAAAAATTCAAAGCCAACTTCGTTTTGAAAATATAAAACGGTGTGATTTCGATAGATAATATCCAAGTAAGAAAGTCATGAAAAACCAGCTAAAAATAATAACAAATTTAACACTCCGATAACCGACAACTTATTAAACGCCCATAGCCCAACAAGGTTCCCAGGGACCTTTTTGTAATATTGCATATAATGCTTGTAATTGTGTAAGTAAGTAAGTAAATGTTTGCAAACTTAAAAAAGGTAGACAAATTATTTTAAAAAGCTTATAAATATAACAGAAATTGAAATATTTTGAAATTTTTTTAAGATATAGATTAACCCTTTCCGACATGAAAATAAACCCGTTCTGTATGAATTGTATGGGCTGTAGTCCAATATATTGGACATTGTGACTGAAAGGGTTAATAGTAATGTCTATTTGATACGCGAAAACCATGTAAAAAATCAAAAAAGGAAATGAAGCTATACTTCAAACTGTCAAAAAATGCGTCTTCTTTCAAAACCAAGATTACATTGAAAATTTGGCGCCGTACAGTTCCGAACAGTTTCATGAGATACATCAGTTCCGCATTCTATTTTTATATCTAAAGCCATTTCCCTTATTAAGATATGGGGGTTTTCACGAACTTTTCGGATGATTTTTCTTTCTTCTCTGTCAGACAGTTTTCTGGGTCGTCCAGGAGATACTCTCAAATCAATTCGCCCTTCAATACGCGAATCAAAGAGACATTACTTTTGTATTATATGAGAGTGAAATATTCAATTAATCTATATTTTTCAAATAATTTCAAAATATTGCAATTTCTGTTATATTATAAGCTTTTCAAAATAATTGTCTACCATCTTTAAATTTGCAAACATTTACTTGACAAACTGTATGTATTTTTTTCTACAGACAGATGGCAAAAACGTATAAAATACAAAATAAGTAATTGCTTTTAAAAATGCCATAGGTCCCTATGGACCTTTTTGGGCATCGGAGTGTTAAAAAATATTAAATAGAACTAAAAAAAATAATTCGTAGGACTAAGGTCAAGCCATTTATGTGTACTTTTGAGACGACGCATCAATACAGGTTCTGGATGGCTTGAATTGTAAATGGGACTAAGTCCTTCAAGTGTTATCTGACTGAAGGTAACCTCATCTAACGATCCGTTATAGTTTCTGGTTGGTTTGTATTATGATTGGGACTAAGTCCTTCAAGTTTTATGTGAATGCAGGCATTCTCCTCTAACAACCCCTTATAGTTTCTGGATGGTTTAAGTTGTAAGTGGGACAAAGTCGTGAAGTATCACAATGAGCCAAACTGGCCTTCAATGCCTTCAAGTGTTATCAGGCCACCTCCCCTAACAACTCACCTATAAAACCGCCTTTAAATCGAATAAAACCCAATTTTACAGTGTACCAGACACATTGAACTCATGTCACAGCTATGAACAACTCATACATATATCGGGTGTTTTTTTTAGAGGTATACAACTTCGAATTGAAATAAAACACAAGAAAATCGTTTTAATGTCCATCAATTTGGCTTTATTGGAAGGATAATTTTATGCCATTAATGTTTAAATATGATTTCGGGCATGTGGCCGCCGCGGCTGGCTCGAATAAAGCCAATTCTACAGGTCCAATTTTCAACCACTTTTTCGAGCATTTGGGGCCGTATGTCGGCAATAACGCCACGAATGTTGGCTTCCAAGTCCCCTAACGTTTCTGGTTTGTTGGCGTAGACGAGCGACTTCACATATCCTCAAAGAAAATAATCCAATGGTGTCAAATCACACGATCTTGGTGGCCAATTGACAGGTCCATTCCGCGAAATTATGCGCTCATCGAATGTTTCCTTCAATAAATCGATTGTGACGTGCGCTGTGTGGCATGTAGCGCCGTCTTGTTGGAACCACAACTCATCCACATTCATGCCATCCAATTCGGGAACAAAATAGTCGGTTATCATGGCTCTATACCGGTCTCCATTAACGGTAACTGACTCCTCTTCTGACTGGGTCCTCTTCAACATTTTGCTCTACAGCGGCAATTGTTTCTTCGGTGCGCACTGTTCGACGTCTCTGCGGATGCGTATTATCACATAGAGTAAACGTAGTGCGAAAACGACCCATGGTTAACCGAATTAATTGCTCTGATGGACGATTATGTCGACCATAAAATGGACGGAGCTTGCGGTAAACTTCGCGAACTGAACCATTATTTTCGAAATAAATTTGCACGATTTGCAAGCGTTGTTCTTTTGTCAACCTGTTCATGATGAAATGGCAAACCAAACTGAACATAAATGACATTAGAGTTGCCAGATTTGACCACAAAATGCCAGTTTTATCTCTATTCGAAAAACAAACCTCTAAAAAAAACACCCTATACAATAAATAAGCGGAAAAAATATTGCATTGCTGATTTCCGTTCAGTTTTCGGTAGCTTAACCCTCCATTACTATCGTCTATTATACTAACTCCATTACTAACTATGGGTGTAATCCACCCACAATTTTTTTTTATCCGTTTTACTTATCCATTGAGGTAAAATAAACCAAATTATTTCATTATCAGAACATCATAACAAAAATAAACATAAAAACAAAAATAAATTTTATAATTTTGTTAATTCATTTATTTAACCCTTTCGACCCCGAATTTTAACCTGTATCTCGTTATTACTTTTTGGTATTTAAATCATGAAACATTTGCCTAAAAATTGTGCACACGACATTTGAAGTCGCCACGTCTCTTTGTTAGAGTTCTAGAGCTAGTTTACTTTTAACCAATTTTAGCTTAAAACGGGTTAAATAAATTTTGTATCAATATTTTTTAATTACAGAAAAATTATCTGATATTTATGGAAAAATACAAAATTATTACTTTTTGATTTTGTTTAACCATTATTAAAGAAACAGGGTTTTGATCAAACAGGGGTTTGTTGATCAATTCGTAGACTTCAATTAGAACAAAAACTTTTCCTAATATCGCTGCAAATGATTGGAAATTATTTTGGGGATAGCAGTATAATTTTTGTAATTTGCTTTGAATTCACTTCTAAAAACATGAATTTGTTAGTGTCTACTTAAATTAAACCCATAAATAAATCGTAGCTGTTGCTATAAGATGATAAATAGGCGAAGTTACTCTCAGGCAACTTTGGGGTCGAAAGGGTTAATATAAACATTTGTTTATGTGCATCTCATTTCAAGAAAAAAAAAGATGAAATAAAAAGTTGTATTGGGAAAATATCCACATCTTGCACAATATTTTAGCTATGTTTCTTGAGCTTAGTGATTTGGAAAGCTAAGAAAATAAGTAATAAATAATTATTTAATAATTTTTTTCGTACCGAGGTAAAATTTTGCGTAAAAACTGAGCAATGTTGAATTGATTGATTCAAAGCAACAGGTGCAGAGTGGGTTATTGTAGATTTTGCAAACATATATTTCACATTTTCAGCATATTGTTTTTGTTTTTCTATCTTTTTCATACCTACATATAGTGACTTATTTTTAGTTGTCTCGAGAAGATTGATGCTATTTGATCGCTGCAGCTCAATGTAAAAAAGTCTTGAGTCAAGTTGTAAAACTTTTGACGAAATAAATCTTTGTTGGAGTTAATTCTAAGTAAAGTTGTGACAATTTTTGTTTATGGTTTCATATGAAAAAATTCATTTCGGATTTTCAAAATTTGTCTTTCGACTTTTTAATTGTCATTCATAATTTTTAAATTTTGCAAAATTGGCATAACATAAAAAAACGAGAATCAAAATTGACATAACTTAAAATATTTCGGTAATTAGTAAATTAAACTAAAATCAAAAAGTCCTAAAAAAAATTTTGTTGAATTGCATAATTTTGAAGGATTTTCTACTAAGTAAATGGTCTATACGTTAGTTAAAAAATTGTTGCCAAAAAGTGAAAAAAATATGCACATGTACCTAATTTATAAAAAATAAAACTTCATTACTAACAATGCGTGTTAAGCATCCAGCAATATTATAACGCTACTACTATCGTGGGTGTAACACACCCAGTTACTTTTGAAAACAATTGTATAAAAACTATTGCTTTCTTTATACAAATGCAATATACTTTAAAACCTTCCGAAATATGCAAATGTGGATTACATTATAACTTTATGTTGGTTTTGGTTAAAAAATCTACATTTTACTAAGAAATTGAACTCACAGGGTGGATTCCACCCTAACGATAGTAATGGAGGGTTAAAAGCCAATAACACCATCAATAGCATTTTCAATAAAGAACATAATGTTGCCCCAAACACTATCGAATTCAATATGCATCTGACCACATTACGCACCAACCAACCAGCCAACAACGAGATGTCTCAGCAAATATCCAAATAAATATTTCTGCCTAATGATAAACGAGAAAATGGACGAGCAAAGCGTGCACGTGTGATTCGATGGGCGCTCGCCGTCGCTGATGCGCTCTTTAGACAAGTGACACCCTAATCTAAGCTTGAGCCATAGGCCAACCACATGCCATGCATAGCTATATGTACCCTTCTATGTGTTAGTGTGTGTATGTGTGTGTATCGGCCAGTTTGTGCTTAAATATTCACAGCGTATACGAAGCGACAACCAAAATGGCAGGCGTAAACGTTTAAAGTTCAACAACAAAAAAAAAAAAACATTCCCTATAACTAACAAAAAAAAAAAAAACACTGCAAAACTAAACTTTCTCGGCAAAGTTTTGCATACAAATGCGGATGTGAATGCGGCTACGGATGCGGATGCAGGACGACATCATTGTCGGCTGACTGCTCGAACCAGCAGCGAGCGACATGTTGGTGGCATCGGCATAGGTGGAATGGCGTCCACGTTTGCCGCACAATGGCCACATTAGTGGGCAAGGCAGGTGCACCGAATGTCGTTGTTTTTACACACACACACAAACATGCATACATATCTGCACATCTTAGTGTGTATTTGGTGTCATCTTTCGGTTCATATTGGCTGTTCGGCAAATGTGCTGCTGACCTTTTTCGTGCTTTTGTTTTTGTATTCGTTTTTTAGCGGATATGTCCGAGCATAAAATTCGATTTTCCATCTCAAATTGCGGGAAATATTTGCAAAATTCACAATTTCGATGACATATTCAAGAAATGTCTTTAACATTTTTGTTTATTCAGCGTGGTTTGAACAGCAAATCAAGTTCAATTTTTACATTGATTTGAGCGTATTTAGTAATGCTAAATCAATTCATGAAGTTTAACAAATAATATTTCAAAAATATGGATCGATTAATGAAATATTAATTGGTCATACTTTCACAATTTAAATTTCAATTTCAAATTTATAATTTCGATGACATATTAAAGAAACGTTTTTAACGTTTTTGTTTATTGAGCGTGGTTTGAACAACAAATCAAATTTAATTTTGACATTGATTTTAGGTTTTTTAGTAATGCTTAATCAATTCATGAAGTTTAACAAATAATATTTCAAAAATATGCATCGAATCATGAATTATTAATCGGTCATACTTTCACAATTCAAATTTCAATTTTAAATTCATAATTTCATAATTTATTCAGCGTGGTTTGAACAACAAATCAAGTTCAATTTTGACATTGATTTGAGCTTTTTTAGTAATGCTAACTTAAGTATTTGTTATTAATTAATAATTAATAATAAATAAGTTGATTATTTCCGGTCACTTTTCTACTCAAAGCATTCAAAAGCACTCGTATTCTCACGGATCTCTACTACTTCTCATAACTAAATCTCCATCTGGCTTTGCTTAGGACCCAAAAAGGGTCTATGTGTGGCCAGCCAGTTATACCAACCTAAATATTTTTCTAGATCTAAATATTTTTCTAATCAAAGATCAAATTTCAAATCAGATAAGCTGAATTATGGCCAATTATGGTTTCTGGTAACCTCTCAGCTAAATATTGATTTGATCAGTGGTGCACACAGGGGGGTTTTGGGCCCCCAAACACAAAAATTCCTGGTAAAAAATATAGTTTCAAATGGTATTCGGCTCAAAAGTTGTACGCAAACCCCCCTCCACTGGATTGCGTTAACTTTGTTCACAGAATGTGGGGCCTAACAAAGTCTTTCCCTATCCAGTCAAATATTTTAACCTATCCTAACCTACACTGAAATGTTATGATTCTTTTGGATCGAGGCATAAAACTCCACTAAAATGAAAAACATAAACTTTGAATGCCGCAAATCATGATGAATCAATCAGACCTGGTTCACCTACCACCAAACATCGTAGACAGCAATTTCGCTCGACCCCAATATCCCGTTCACATTAGCTGCTGTTGTCCTTAACTACAAGGCTTTCTTTTTTTTTTTAATAGAAATTCGGTTTTATGAAATGCCTGCAACATGGCAAAGCAAACACCATCAACGATATTTTCATGTTTGTATGTCGTAAAACTTTAACCCGAGTTTTACATTTCATTTGCTACCCATTTAAAATTTATGAGACGGAATGTGCTGACACAAAACCTGCCATCACCTTTTCCAGCGCCAACGAATCGCACTATTCACAGATTTCCAAAACTCAATTACCAAACACGAATTGGCGCGCCAGTCGCACAAATCGCGCGACGCCGCAGGGCGTGCGGCCACAAAAGCGTACTTACGGCGCGCCGACAAGCTGCGCCCGAGTGGGGCAGCCCACAATGTGCGATAATAAATAAGAAATAAAATGGCAAAGCCATAAAAGCGAAAGCGCCCGCCAAAACGACGACGCCAGCGATGATAATCCATCAAAATGCTGGCACACTGCGACATCTTTGTCGTTCGGCGCGCGTGCACCTTTCGGCCTGCGTTTTGCGGGCGCGAAAGTGCTCGCGGCTTCATTCTCAAGTTTTTGCATTTTCGCCTGCGCCGCGCAAGCATTATTGATTAGGCTTTCTCGGGCGCGCCGGAAATGTGCCGCGTCGATTTGCTGGCGCGCGCATTCGCTCGCCGCGTCTCATTTCAATTTCTATTTCAATTTCAATTTCCAAAATCGCTGCCGGATATCTAAGAAATTATAATTTTTACACGCTTCGCTGCGCGCGTCGCTCGTCTCGTAGTTGTGCCTGTGTGCGGAGTGGCGTGCGCGGCGCTAGTTTCGCGCGCCGATTTTCATTGAAATGCAAAGGCGTGTGCCTAATGGCTGCGGGGGGCGGCTGTATGCGCCGCCGGGTTGAAGGCGTCAATGGGTGGCGCGGGGGATGGTGGGTACTTACCATTACTGCGTTGCGTTTGAAATCCATGAAATTCTTCACCTCAGCTGCCAATTCGCGCAGCAAAATGATGCCATCCTTGCGCTTCACTTCGATGTCGTTGTCCTTAAAGCGCTGCAACAACAACAACAACAAAACAAAAGAGCAAAATTAGTGAAGCAGTGGAAGGCGCGAGAAGGTTTTAAAATTTGGAAATAAAAAACATGCAAAATTATAAGCTATAAAATGGTGTTTAAAAATTTTTAAAACAGTTTCTATGTAGTGAAACCAAAGCGAGTGTTTATGGTTAACCCATATCGGCCCAATGTTCGATTAATCGAGCAGTAAATTTTAGCATTTTCCTTAAATATTTTTGGGTTGTCTTTTCAACTTTACGAAACGCGAACTTTTTGCATAAATAAATAAATAAGGATATGATGGTATGATGTACTACTGCGTACAAAGAATACCCGGAATTCGATTTCTTCGATTATCGTGGTGTTGTGCATTATGAGTTCCTTCCGCCGGGCCAAACTGTCAACAAAGAATATTACTTGAGCGTTATGCGTCGTTTGCGTGAAGCTATTCGCAAAAAGAGGCCGGATTTATGGAGAGACAACTCTTGGTTTTTGCATCACGATAATGCACCATCTCACACGGCATTGGTTCTTCGTGAGCATTTCGCCAACTCATATCGTTCCACAGCCACCGTATTAGCCTGATTTAGCTCCTTGTGACTTCTGGCTATTCTCCAAACTCAAAAGACCACTTCGAGGACACCGTTTTGAATCGATTGAAGAGATTCAACGTGAATCGCCGCGCGCATTGAAGGCCATACCGGAAGGTGACTATTTGGCATGCTTCGAAGATTGGAAAGTCCGTTGGCATAAGTGCATTGCATCGGGGAGGGGACTACTTTGAAGGCGATGAAATTGATTTGGAAGAATAAATAAAGATTTTTTGAATTATAAATAAATTCCGGGTATTCTTTGTACACAGTAGTATGATGTTCGTATTTGTGTAAGAGATGTAACGTGTACTTCACACTCATTATTTCGAATCATATCATTTAGAAAAAAAAATGGAATAAACTGTGAATGTATAGTACTGGTTAATGGTTAGTTATTTATATTATTATTTATATACATCAATCATTAAAAAAATTTTAAGTGTTCGATTAATCGATCAAATATCTCAAAATTAAAAAATCGGAAAATTTTTTTGACCCCAAATTTTTGATTTGTCTTACCTCATTTAATCCTAAAAAACTGTTTCATTCGAATATTGACAAACAAAAAATCTTTGGGCCTATATGGGTTAATACTTGAAATTGAAAAAAATAAAATAAAAAATTAGGAAAACATTTTTTAAAATTTGATTGAATACATTTAAGGGTATGGAAATTTATTTTGATCTGATTTGTTTAAACTTGAAGACTTAATACCTGATGAATTTTTTAAATATTTTTTAATACTTTTTACTCTATTCTACTCTATTATGTCTCAGCACCAAAATCAATATTAGAAATCAAAGTACTTAGACCAAAATATACTACGCCAAGTTACCCTTGCAAACATGTATGTAGATATTTTACATCTTTACTTATACACACTTTCAAACATATACAAATAATTATGCTGGGAAATTTAAAGTGATTACTGGTGTGGGCGCAATGCCGAAAATTATCTCTCCCTCTCGAATGATGCTACAAATGAGGAAAATCCTCTAGCTGTGTTTGTGTGTGTGTGTATGTGTGCGCCTCCTGACTGTGGCTGCGATTACAAGACAAGACAACAGAAATTATGCTGGAGACGAGAAATTACAGAAAATGTTCAGTCATTTCGCTTTGCCAATCCTTTCGCGACGCTGCACTTCACTCCGCTCCACATCACCGCACATCAGTCCACCCTTCTCCGCTCCGCAGTTCTGCACGCACACAGTTTGGCACGACACACACACACACACACACACAGTTCAGCGTTCTGGGCGCGCTGTCGTAGTTTTGCATGTTTCATTTTTTGTGAATTAATTAGAAAACTTTTCTTAACTGCCACCAAAGCGCAGCCAAGACAGACAGACACATGCAGACAGCTGAACACATGTACACACAGACAGACAATTGCACAGACAAACAGTCAAATAGATAAAATACGTAGACATAATCGCATTGCCAAATGCTGAGCATCCCGCCCCCTCGCCGCTCTAGTCACCCCAACTGAATGGCACGCACAGCCGAGCGCCGCTGTCAGCGCCCTCTGACGTGGACTCGCTGTGTCTGCGCTGTGACTTGTGTCAGCGGTTAGAATTTACATACCCCACACACACACACAAACACTGAGTCGGGCCACACTTCAGGCTGCGAACAAGTGCGCTCGGCCAAGTTTATGGCTCGAAAGCAACCGAATGTAATCGTTAGTCTGTTCGGTTCGGTTCTGTTCTGCTTGTACGACTGCTACATGTCGGCGTAATTACTTCAGCTGATGACTGAAATTCTTCTTTAAATACCCCATTGAACAATACTAACGAAATTTGTTTCAATTGAAGCATTCAATTCAATTCCATTGGCAAGAGATGGGTTGGTGTTTAAATAATTAAATATAAATGAAATAAAAAGAAAACAGAAAGTTTCGTGCAGCTTAACTTGGAAAAGAGTCCAAAGCGCAGCACGCAATCCAATTGTGGCAGCCATGAACCGTCATCACAAAATATGAAATTAAATTTCACTTAATTAATTCCAACAAGTGACATTTTTGTCGCTACGCATTTTAATTGCTGCCACCTGCTGTCCCCCCGCTTTGCACAGCGCTGTCAGCGACTTGCGGGATTTGCTCTCGCTTACAGCAGAAATCAGCGCGTAAAGCAGCAGAAAAATGTTGTGTAAGCGGGGGGGAATGGTGGTTGCTCGAGGCACTTTGAAACATATTGAGAAATGGCAAAGTTTTTCTACTTACAAGCCAAAAATCTGTGACAACGACAACGACAACGACTCCAGGGAGCTGACGATCGTTGGCGTCGCCAGCATTAGTGGCAACAGCCAGCGGCAGTAACACGCCATCGCCATCGTCATTATTAGCTCTGTCATAATCGTGATTGCGTATACGCGCCGTTGTGCACCTCAGCTCCCTGCCAACTGAATGTGTTGGCAGTGAATGCAACGCTGCAGTGGGACGTGTTTGGCTGTGTGTGTGTGCTTTTGAATGCAACTTACATACTGTGCACACAGAGACAAGTTGTAAGAACTTCTTTTTTGCACAAAAGAAACGCAAGACAGTGCAACTGCAAATGGGACGCAAAAGAGGCAAAAGACACATTTCTTAATTTGAACTTTTCCATTGCATTGCAACTCGCATTGCTGCTGGGTTGGTTGGTTGGTTTGTTGTTGTTGCTATTACTTATGCAACATTTTGTTGCAGGCATTGGAGGTGTGCTCAACGCAAGAAAATTGTGCGTTTGCTGCGCTGAAGGAGAAGCAGTGCCCACACAATGTTTCGTTTCGTGGCTGCCACCGCACCCTGGCACATTGTTTGCATATGACTATGTACAAGTGTCAGTGTATGTAAGCAGTATTTGCATGCATGTGTTGGCAGTACATAAAACATTTTATGGCAGCTTGTAGCCTGCGCTTTGATCTTAGCGATTGTGCGGTGAGCAGAGCGAAAAGTCAGAGAACGGCCTCAAAACAGTTGGGAATTGCAACAACAAGAATAACAACAACGAATGTCGAAGATGGAGCATAAGCAAATGAGCGAAATACGAGCGACAGATTGAAAAAAACCAAAAATTTGTAAGAAGCAAAAGCAGCGGAAAATAATACAAAAATATTTATAAAGAAAAAGAGAGTGTAAGCTAAGGAAATTATTTAAAAAAAACCATAGTGAAATCAATAAAGTGTACCAGGTAGATGACGTACACTTATTTCTCTGAGTAGCAATTGTCAATGTGTCACTTTATTTGTGTCAGTTCGATTAACCTTTATTTTTGTTGTCGCTAAAATAGCACAAATATAGTTATATTTTCGTAATGTATTTTATGTTAGGAAAACATTGAAACTGCATTGCCGTGCGTTTTTTTGCAAACACAGCACGTTTTTCCTGGAAGATAGTTGCGTTTTTGGTATCGGTTGTGGTGCAGAACGTATTTTCAAACAAAAATTTATTTTGAAATTTTTTCATACAGCACAGACGGGTTATGAACTCTCATGATACAATTATAAAGGTAGTGTATTCCCAATAGGCGCACTCCCAAAAGCTGTCAACTCGATGCCTTATTGAATTTGAAATGAAAAATAATGTTGCTTTTTTTGTTTGCTTATGTGCACATGTATTGATAGGCACACGAAAAAAGAATTTACGTTTAAATTAAATCATTAAAAAAATGCTGAAATCAAACTGTATCCATCTAGGCTTTAAGACTGTTATTTTTTTATCACAATATGTCCATCTAAAGGTCCTAACTTATTTTGTGTTATCGCTTGAAGGCCATTTTCAAGTACTAATTTTTCCCCTATTTGTGAAAATTTCCCCATCATTATAAGCAACACTCTGTATAAGGCGTTGTCATTCTGCCTTTCTCCCGGAATACACTACCTTTATAATTGTATCATGATGAACTCTGACATTTGTCAGCAAAATGACATTAACTGTCAGAAAATAAGTGTACGATGAAGAGAGAGTTCCTGCTATCTGGCACACTTTGTTAATTTCACTATGAAAAAAAACCTACACATGACACCCAGGACACAGTTGGCCCAGTACAAATTATACTCAAAATTTTAAGCTAAAAGTGAACAGTTTTTATTGACAAGAAATATTGGCCACAAAGATACAAAAAAAGCGCATAGTTGCTGGGTAAGTGGACCAGATCTAGCCAAGTTTCGAACCACAACATAACGAAAAACCCCAAAACCAAATGAAGCCAACTCTCTGGAGTGGAACTTACAACTTAAGGCAATGCTGGTAGAAAGTTTTTTATTTTGTGGTTGCCATTGCAACTTATAAATTTCCTGTATGTAGTGGAAGCAACAAGAAATTACAATAAGAACAGCCAAGACAGCAGCAGCAGCAGGAATGGATGCAGCCAGCGTTGCAACAACACTAAGTAAACGTATGCGTCGGGTAATTCGCGATGCCATTCTGCAAACACATACACACACACACGCATGCAACCATACAAAATCGTACTGAAATTCAAATAAACCCAAAGTGGAGCAAGGACGCCAGGCTGTGAGTGAGTGAGTGTGCGCTTCCCTTTGGGTGCCTCAACGTTGGTGCGAGCGCGTGTGTGATGCCACTACTTAGCTCCCAGTTCCACTTTGCCTGGCCATGTGTGTGCGTACTCCCGCGGCTACTTATTGCCCACACTTTCGACAGTGCTGCGCAACGGTTTTAACAATGCCGAAGTATGGGGTGCAGCAACTTGTAACGAAAAGGATTTCACACACATTCCATTGCAATACGCCAAGTCATTTTATGACTTGTCCAAAGTGTCGCCCACTTGTCACCTGTCGCCGGTCCGTCCGTGCGCCAGTCTCCGCGTTCATCTGTCAGCAGTTCACAGTTGCGTATAAACGATTAAATCTTCACACATTCGCACACAACAAACCCGAGAAAGCGCTTCACTGCTCTTCTCCTCTCCGCTCAACACTTTGCCACATGGCTTTTACCGCAATGCGAACTTCCTTGTGTCACTCCACAACTTAACGCCTTCACATCAACTGTCTTTGTCGCTTGTCGTGTAAATCATTTAGTGTGTCGGTCGATTGCACTTTTTCGTTTTTCATACATCTAACTCGCTCTCACACATAGTTTGTTCCTCCCTCTACATTCGTGCATTCTCGCTCATTAGTGTCGCAGAACTCAAGTCAAATGAAGATGCAATGTGCTAATTAGATTTTAATGAAGATATGAATGCATTTTGCGCGCAAAATGAAGATTTTTCAGATGCTTATGCCAAAACGACGCCTTTTTGTATAATAAAATGCAATGTTATTGTGGCTGTTTACCAGAGCGTTTTGAGTGTTAGTGTGAATTGGTTTATTGTTTGTTTTTGATGCCAATCTCGTTGCTAGTGTAGAATATTTTTCAACTATTGGACCATCTTTGGACTGCTTGAAGCTCAAAGCTTTCATTTGTGGGCTTCTCGAAGCACCAAGTTTAAAGAACTAAAAGCAAATTGTTGAAGCTCATAAGCTTAAGTGGATGTTTTTAAATCTCCTAAGCATAAATCTTTCATATCTGAATCTTTTGAACCTTTAAGTCTGTGGACCCTAAACCTATGAACTTCTTAAAGTTAAAATTTGAACCTTGTTGAATCTAAGCTTAAATCTTTTCTCGCCTCTCTTGAGCTTATTCCGATTTATAGCTGACTCTTTAATATCCTAAGCTTAGATTTAAAACTTTTTACACCTCGCCGATATCATCAAATGTCTTTAAATGTGTAGACCCTAAACCTGTGGACTACATGCATTTTTCAAACTTAAACTTAAACGTTCGACCTTATTGAACCTCATAACCTTCAATCTCTTTTTGCATCTCTTCATCTTTAAATGTGCGAATCGGATTCTGCAACATCCTAAGCTTAGAACTCTTCACTTTTTAAATGTCTTTAAATGTGTGGACCCTAAACCTGTGGACTACATGAATCTTTAAAATTTAAACTTCACCGTTTGAACCTTTTTGCTTAACCTTAAAAGCTTAAATCTCTTGTTGCATCTATTAAACATAAATGTGCGAACCCGATTCTGCAACCTCCTAAGCTTATTTCTGTGTAGTGGCGCACACAGGGGAGGGTTTTTGGGATTTAAACCCCCCGAAATATCTTTAAGTTAGTAAAAAAATTTAATTTATAACTGTGGCATATATATTCAATCATCAATATTGAATCATAAATAACACTACTCGACACATAAAATGCACCTAAAAATAAAAGTGTCTTCTAGACAAACTTTGGGCCGCTGAACACGAAACTGAAGATCAACAAATTTTTGTAAGAAGCGTTTTCGAAAAATCTTCGAAAAACCCCTTTTTTCCCCTGTTGTTTCAGTTATGAGCACATATCTCGTAAACGAATCATTCGATTAACACAAGCTGTCCGTCGGTCAGAAGATAATACCTTAGTATTTCCAGAGATATAGAGATTGTCCAAATCAGATGAGATTTGGAGAAATTACTGACGGTGAAAGTTGACGGTGAATTTTTCGACCATTTTCAAAAATCATAAATTTTCGATAGATAAAATAAATTATCTCCTTTGGTATTAAAATATAAGATGAAAAATATATTATTTGTGCAAATATTAAGCCTAACATCAATTGTATCGAAAGAAAAATGACAAAGTTATGATGCACTGAGTGAAAACACCAACTTTACATTTATTACACCGTGCGAAAAAAATGTTTTTCCGAGACCCATCCTAATGTTGATATAGGCGTGAAACTAGAGGTCATTTATAGTAACCTGACATATTCAGTTTTTCATTTTCTGGCCCAAAGTCTTTTTAAAGGACTTTAAAATTTTAAGGACATCTACATTTCAAATATTTTTTTTAATATTTGCGGTTGTGCAATGATGAAGATATGGGTATCAAATGAATGAAAACAATTTTCTCCTTTTAACTAAATTTTCTATTTGAACTTTCAGGACCAAAATATGTCAGGTAGGGAAAACATACATGTTTTGGATCTCAGTCTGTAGATTCATACAGCTAAATTTTATTATATTTCAAAGTTCTCAACAAAGTTACACAAACCCCCCTCCCCGAAACAAAATTCTGCGTGCGCCACCGGTCATCACCTCTTCAAACAAAGACGTAATGTCTACTCTCTTCTCTACTTTTAGACAATTTTAAGCCTAGCTGCACCAATAAATATTGCTTTAAATTCTTCCTCTAAAAATTAACACAAAAATTCCGAAAAATTATATTATAAATTTAAAATTCTAAACATTGCACACCTCTCGCCTGTGCCATTGTAAAACTCCATTTTACATGTCACCACACTAAAGCAGCACAGCAAAAATCCATCTTCTCCGCTGCTGAAAGGAAGCATTAAAATTTGCACAATTCCAGAATTTAACTGCACACACACACACACATTTATACATATATAGTGCGTAACTACTCGCAGCTTGTACGTACGGCGACATGGCAGGAATGCCGACTCATCTTCGGCACAATGCAACATTGTCACAATTTTTCATTTGACAGTTGGTTGTCCTTCAATTTATTACACAAAAAATAAAATAAAACAAACAAAATACCAACCAAAAAAAAAACACAGCATGAGTGCGGCAGCGGCAGCAAAAAAATAAAATGAATGAAAAAGAAAATGGAAAAATAAAAATAAAAGGAAGCAAAGTACTGCAAGAAGAAAGGAAGGGAAAGCGAGCGAAAAAATAATAAAATGTAAAACAAATGGTAAATGAATAGCATATCGCACACACACACACACACACACACACTGCGAGTTGACACCGTTTCGCCTAACACGCATACACTCAAACAAAGCCAACACAAACACACACACAGGGAGACACGTCGTCAGTCAGCTGCACACCTACATGACTGCTGTTAGAGAAGCTCTATAATGTCTGATGGCATAGCTTTTCTGGCTGGTTGGGCTGCTGTGCCAATGGCGGCGACGGGCGGCAACTGCAAGCTGACAGGCAATGCGAACTGTAGCAGAAACATTCGGTATGCAGCTAGCAGCACCGCTGACACTCACACAAGCCAAGCGAGATACACACACACACACATTTAAAATTTACATTGTATAGCGCAGCAACAAGAGCAGCAAGCAGACAGCGCACTTCAATATGCGCGAGCAGTGGCAAACGTTGATGAGGGCGATAATGTTGCTGCTTATGATGTTGCTGATGGTAATAGCGATGGTGATGGCGATGGCGATGGGCACTTGCAAGTGGTCCGCTGGCTGGCTGGTTGTTTAGTTAGTTTGTTGGTTAGGTGCTCGGTTGATTCGTATTGGTTTTGCTGTTAGCTGTTGCCAGCGAGTGTTTGTTGCCGCTGGAATATGGGTCACGCCCACTAACTTTTACTCAATATTGAACGCTATTGAACGCTAATGCGGCAACAGTGCGCTGCGCATATAAAAAAATCTTACTTAATATTGAACAAAAATTGCTATAAATACACATACATATATGTGTTGAACGATCCAATATATATTTGATGGCTCAATTTTATGGTCCATTCGTGCATATTATCTTGAATGATGTAAGCTAAACACTGCTTTGAAGGCAGCCCAGAGATTCAAGTCATTTCAAAACACCCACAATTTAATGAGTTTCATAAACAACAACAACAACTACAAATTAACCTCAAATATTTTTAATGAGCGCTTAAATTAGTCTTCAAGATTACTTAAGGAGTGCGTCGAATAAAATTGTCCGTTACAAAAATGATTAAATTTTTTGAATCCGTACACAGTGATTCGACTCCATACAACCGCGGGACAAAATTAGAAGGATTTGCTAAATTTGCTGAATTGAAATCTCCATTTTGGTTTTTTTTTAACTTTTGTAGTTTGGCAATGCCTGAGACTTAAATTTGCAATTTTCGTCATTTTTGGGGAGCTATAGCAACGAGTGTGTGTACTAGATTTTTCAGATTTTAGATTTAACCGGTAACGTCAACCGGTCAACCGTCAATTAATAATTGCGAAGAGTAACAGAAATCGTCCTAGAACCCTCTGGTTTTGCAATAAAAATGATAATAATAGACGTATGTTTTGCATTTGTGCTGTTTTTTCAATTTTTGATGCTGATTGCATACTTTTAGGAATAAATAAAATAAATTTTGTCGAAAAATAGGTGTTTAGACCACTTTTCAAATTGGATTATTTTCTGAGATCGGAAGATATCGGATATCGGAAGATATGGGAAGAAAGAATGCTTCTTAAAATAAAAAAAAATTCCGGAACATACTTTCACATACTTTTGAGAAATTTTCCTCTAAGTGTGGCCAATTTTCAGATTTTTAATTTCAAAAAATATTTTGAATTAAAAGTGAATTTAAAGCCTCAGCTTTGCAAGTTTTGAGAAAACGTTGAAAGCGAAAATGGACACATGAGTTCTTAATCTATGTTGAAAGTTTCAGTAACTTCTTGGTAACCATGTATTTTTAAAATTTGTTTACTCAATAGACTAAGAAACAGAAAATATGTGTTTAAAATTTTTTGTGAAAAAAGTTTCAAGTTTGAGCCGCGTTTGCACACACACTAATTAATTTTTTGCACAGATTTTTTGGGATTTTCTTAGTTAAATTTTTACCTTTCAAATGAGATCAAAATCCTTAAATTCTGAGACTAAAAATTTTTAGAATTTTTTCTATGGAACGAATCAATGTGCAGTAGTCCGACTTTAATTTCGATAATGAATTAAAGTATTTTTGTTCAAAAATGTTGTACACACTTCAAAACCAACGTAAGAAACCAGATATTATGTTTTTTTAAATAAAAAGTTTTAATATTTCAGGAACCCCGTCCATTAATGTTTTTATGGTAGTGTCCGACACCCTCATAGCTGATGAAGACCACTTTCTCTTAAAGTCTTGAAGGTCTTTGGCCACTTTTTTGGTTATCTTCATCTCCCTTTTTACTAAAGCGCAGTATCTCTCGATCGGCCTTAGTTCTGGACAGTTAGGTGGATTGGCTTCTCTAGGTACCAAAATCACTTTATTCCGTTGGAAATAAAGCTGTTTTGCTGTAGTGACATGAAGCGAGGTCAGGCCAAAAAAACGTGGACACTTCATGTTGGCTTAAAAAAGGGAGCAATCTCTTTTGAAAACATTCCTTCACATACATTTCGCTGTTGATTGTACCCGATATAACGAATGAGCTACTCCTTTTGCCACAACTGCAGATAGCCTGGAAACAAGGAATTTCTTTGGTAATTTTGTAACAATTTTGGACTTGAATTTTTCAGGAATATTTCCTCGAGAATTTACTGAACATAAGTTTCGTCATCCGTTATGCAGCACTCGAATTTCTTTACAAAATCTTGCGCCAGCTGTCTAGCTCGTTGTTTTGTGGTTTCATTCTTGACGGAGTTTCGGTCTGGAACTTTTTGCACCTTGCACGTCTTCAGCCCAGCTTCCTTATTAGTTCTGTGCACGAAAGATTCTGAGCAGTCAGCCTTGCTCGCCAATTTCCTTTCCGAAATGCTTGGATCCTTCTTCAGAATGGTTACAACGTTTTTCGCCTTTTCGTGATCATGTGGCCCCTTCTTTTTACCAGAACCTTTCTTCCGATCAATACGCAGGTCCTCCTTAAAGCGTTTAATAACACGAGAAATGGTTTTAGGGTTAGACTTTACATCTTTGACAATTTTTTAAAAGACCACTGAGGTTGCCTTTGAAAAAATGTAACTATGTTTTTTCGCATTTCCACTTTGCTTGCCATTTTCGCGTTAAATAAATTTTTATTGGCTCTAACGGACGCATTATATTTTCTGACATTTAATTCAGAGCTACTCAGATAACAATTTTTTTATTTGAAATTTTCAATAGCACTGTAGGGAAAAAATGTAACAGACAATTTTATTCGACGCAGTCCTTATACTGCCTCGCTGACTTTGCACGTTACGCTCTCACGCTGCTCGCTGTAACCGTCAATGCCACCAAGATTCTTGCGCGATTTTGTTGCCGGCGTTCTTAATTAGAATTCGCTTTGGCCAAATTTAAATAATAAAATAATTTATGTGCACATGTAACACGAAATGACACCATCACAGTGACAGTGGCACAGTGCGACATTGCTGGCTGCGCGCAAGAGTGTCTGTGTGCGTGTGGGTGGACGGTGGTTCGGTGGTGTGCAGCTGGTTAAATGTCGGGGCCAGACGTAAATATTTGCATAAGCAGAAGTGGCGTGTGGTGAAAATGCGTCGCTCATGGCCACAATGCAGTGGCCAAGTCAAGCCACCGCACAGTGATTCGTTCCATAGACAAAATTCAAAAAATTTATAGTCTCAGAATTTAACGATTTTGATGTCATTTGATAGAAAAAACTCAACCAAAAAAACTTCAAAAAATCTGTGCAAAAAATCTATCAGTGTCTATGCAAAAGCGGCTCAAAGTTGAAACTTTTTTCACAAAAAAAATGTAAACACATAATTTATGTTTTTTAGTATATTGAGTAAAATTTTAAAACTACATCGTTATCAAGAAGTTGCTAAAGCTTTCCATATAGATTAAGAAATGATGTGGCCATTTTCGCATTTAATATTTTGTCAAAATTGGCAAAGCTGAGGCTTTTACATCACTTTTAATTCAAAATATTTTTCTAAATTAAAAATCAGAAAATTGGCAGAACTTAGATTAGGATTTTTTTGTTATTTTAAGAAGCACTCTTTCTTTGCCGGATAATGTAATTACATCCTCCGATATCTTCCGATCTCAGAAATTAATTCTATTTGAAAAGTGGTCTAAACACCTATTTTTCGACAAAATTTATTTTTTTCATCCCTAAGAATATGCAATCAGCATTAAAAATTGAGAAAACTGCAAAAAAGCAAAACATACTTCTATTATTCTCGTTTTTTTTGGAAAACTAAAGGGTTCTAAGGCAATTTGTGTTACTGTTTGGGATTATCAATGTTGACGTTACCGATTAAATGTAAAATCTGAAAAATCTAGCCAACACACTCGTTGCTATAGCTCACCAAAAATGACGAAAATTTGAAAATGTAAGTCTCAGGCATTGCCAACCTACAACAGTTTAAAAAAAAAACAAAATGGAGATTTCAATTCAGCAGACCATGATTAACTTGTATACCAAATTTTATGAAGAACGGACCACTCCTTCTAATTTTGTCCTGTGGTTGTATGGAGTCGAATCACTGTGCACCGGTCCAACTTCGCAGCAGCCCACCAGCCACACAGACCACACATCGCACCGCACTTCGTCGGCGCCATGGGACGCATTGATTTACGATCTGGTAGTGCCCCACCTGCCGCTCGCATGGCCAGTGCCGGATGTCGGAATTGCGAGCTGCACTGGGCAGCTGACATTGTTGTTGCTGTCTCGGTGTCTGCGCTGTTATCGTTCGCTACTAGTTTGCGTTGTTATTGTTGTGTGGCAGATTTCGAAAATACGAGTATGTTCTTAAAAAGAATTTGTTGTAGTGGCACAAAATTATGCACATATTAGAAATTGTTAACCACTTTGGCAACTTTCATGTCGGGAAGCTGCTGGTCAAGGAGCGTTGATTTGAAGTCGAACAAACTGATAATTAAAACTATTACAGAATCAGTAAAGTATTTGAAATGTTTTTTAAACAACGGTGGGCCTTCCTCCTGGTTGGAGTATAAATAAAGTCGCAATTCGAGCACAAAAGGCACAAACATAAACATTTCAGTGGCTTAAATATAAATCAAAAATTGACAACCCTACAAACGGACACGTGTGCCGTTTGAGTTTTTAATTTTTAATTTTTTTTTTATTTAAAAAAAGCAAAGCCTTGACAATGTATTAAAATAAAAACACACATACATACGCTTAACACACCCACACTCACATATACATGCACGGAAACAAAAAAATAGCTAATTAAATATTAAATTGCCAGCAAAAGTTGCAGCAACGACGCACTGCTGGGCCTCTGGTTTGGCTGGGTTGGATTGCAAGAAAATTCATTGTGGTTGCTGCTGTTGTTATTGCTGTAGGTGTTGTTGCTGTTATTGCTGTAAATATGTTGTGTTTATGTATTGGTGCGCATGTTTCCCATTGTTTGTGTTTGAATGTGAAAAATGGAAATAAAACATACAACTCACACAGCAGTCGAGTAAAATTATTTGATGTACACATACAAACAAAAAACACATGCATTAATGGGTTTGTGTGTGTGTGTGTTGGAATTGATAAGTATGTTTGACATTCAAGTGTACCTTATTATTTAAAAAAAGTGACGAAAAGCATTGCCGCGCAACAAAATTCGGGCGCATCAAGTCGAACTTGAACTTGGCGCTACATAAGCGGATTTTCGTGAGTGACGGATTTATCTGGAATAAATCTTAAAGCACACATTCAATTCATGAAATATAAATTGTGAATTGTTTCCGGCTGATTTCAATGGGTTTTTCTTATTCTAGAAACAGTTTATTAGGATTTTAAAAATAGTTTGAAAACTTGTTAAAAGAAAAGCAAAAGGGTTGGTTAGTTGTTAATTGATTTCTTTCGAATGCCAACTTTAACGATTTTTTAGATTTAACAAAATGTTAGCTTATTTGTGTTGTTTTACTAATTAATGCCAACCGCATGTAGAGTACGCAAATAAAATGCCATACTGTTGTTTATGCCATTGCCAAGCTCTGCTGATCGTGTTGCCGCTCGAACTCCACCCAAAACCACTATGCAAACAACAACAAAGCGCCTTTTAAATATATTTAATGTACTCGTCGCCGGTGCGCCAGTGACAGTGACAGGGTCTCCCCTTTAAACCCTTATTTCGGGCACGGCCATGTTGTTTTGCATAAATATACATGTGTGTGTGTGTGTGTATGTGTGCGTTGTGTATATTAATGCTGCTGTATGTCCGCATAATTTTAAAGCGGCACAATTGATATGAAAATCAACAAAGCCGCATACAAAACAACGGCAGGCATTCCGTCATACCGAGGCACTCTGGCATCTATATACCGTTAACAAATTGTTGCAATATGTATGGAGTAAATATAAAAACTATATACTATAGAAATGTATGGAACTTACGTTTTTGATTTCATTCATTTTCGTAAACTGGCGTCCGAATTCCCATAAATCGACGCCGAACTTTAAAGCCCAATTTCGCACTCTGAAAAATTAAGCAGAAATTCGTTATAAATTGTTTGTGAAAAAATTTAAGGAAAACAAGTTTTAATACAAAAATTGTTAAAAATTGTTTGTGAAAAAATTAAAAGAAAATAGTTTTAATATAGGTACTGAAGTGAATTGAATTCTTTGTAGTGATTGTCGACAGAAAATGTTGCTCGTGTACTCAAGTACACGAGAAAAGAAAGGTTTCTATGAAGTGATTTTCAACAGAACGATTTGTTCCTTTCCAAAGACAACTCATTTAAGTACTCAGAGTTAAATCTTTTGAGAATGAAATACTAACGTTTCAGCTTTGATTCACATACTTGAAACTATAAAAATCAATTGCGTTCAAGAAAACTAAAAAAAAAATATAATAAAAATGTCGATCTACGCTCGATTCAGTCACACAAAAACATCCTTAAACACCCGCCAAATCTTAGCGAAACATGTAAGTAAGGACTGTACTGTAAATTTGAGTGCAGCGAAAAACCAAAAGTAAATCTTAGACAACAAACTGTGCTTGGGGTAGCGAAAACTTGTCGCACGCACACAACAAACTTCGACACAACGCATTCGACGCGCCGCTGCCGTTGCACGTTGCACGTTCCAGTTTCTTGCCGCTTTGTGTTCGCTACAACCAAACCCCACAGCAAGTTGTTTCATTCATACAGATTTTAAATAGAATTTCCTTTTTTATTTTTGCACAGAACAAAAACTGCAAATCAAAAACTTTGCACATAAAAACAAAAACACACACACTATGAAAACATTGATGCTGGCAAAATTATATGAAATTATTTTATAAGCACACAACACAGATGCCACACATGTGTACAAACATGTATGTATGGGTACAACGGTGTAATGTTGCGTGTGTGAGTTTGTAAGAGGACATGTGGATATTTCCCGCTGCTATGCACAGCGGTACAGCAAAGCGGCAAAAATTCATTTGGCAGACCAAAGCGAGCAGCGTGAAGGGCGCAGAAAAGCGTTATCGCACTTTGCGGTTGACTTGCAGCGAGCGAGAGCGAATATAATAAGAAAATGTGGAAAATGTGTGATGCGAAAGAAAACGCTGCTATTCAACTGAAAGTCTTTCAATAAAAATCTATTCTAAAGCAGGTTTTTCTCTCTGTCCGAAATTTGTTTGATTTTCAAACAGCAAAGAACCAAACAAAACTCAGAAGGCAGCAGAAAGAAAGCTTCAATAAAAAAGGATTGTCAATAAAAGTTAGGTTTTGAAAACTTGTCGATGCTTCGTTGGGTTCTGATTGCGCTGTGAAAGATTAGAGAAACCAGTGTTGCCAGATTTATAAGTATGTGCAAGAACAGGAGAATGAAAATACTGTTTAAGAAAATAAGAAGATTTAATAATGAGTTTCAAGTTTTTTATGATAAAACTAAACACAATGTTTGAAAACAACTTCAAATTATTTTATTTCATTTTCCTTTATTTGATTTGATTTGATTTGATTTGATTTGATTTGATTTGATTTGATTTGATTTGATTTGATTTGATTTGATTTGATTTGATTTGATTTGATTTGATTTGATTTGATTTGATTTGATTTGATTTGATTTGATTTGATTTGATTTGATTTGATTTGATTTGATTTGATTTGATTTGATTTGATTTGATTTGATTTGATTTGATTTGATTTGATTTGATTTGATTTGATTTGATTTGATTTGATTTGATTTGATTTGATTTGATTTGATTTGATTTGATTTGATTTGATTTGATTTGATTTGATTTGATTTGATTTGATTTGATTTGATTTGATTTGATTTGATTTGATTTGATTTGATTTGATTTGATTTGATTTGATTTGATTTGATTTGATTTGATTTGATTTGATTTGATTTTATTTTATTTTATTTGATTTTATTTGATTTTATTTTTATTTATTTATTATTTATTTTTTATTCAATTAAAATTAAGTTTGATTAACATAATCTTGAAATTTTCAAATTATTTATTTTATTTTTATTTATTTATTATTTATTTTTTATTCAATTAAAATTAAATTTGATTAATATAATCTTGAAAAAAAAGCCTACAATGCCCAACTAACATTTAAGTAACTTGAAGTTTTCCCTATCAAAATCACTCATTTCAATTCATTGCACCATATAATCCACCTAAGTTTTCATAGTTAGTTCACCCACCTGCGTAGTCCCATTTTTCGTATGCGTCAATCCATAGAATTCGTTTGTAAACGCGGCAAACTTGGCGCACACAAAAAGCACTAAAGCGTCGTTAAAACGTAGGCAAACAATCGAGTTGCCTCAGCTAAATTAAGTATTAAGAAATTGCATTTGAGAGTGGGGCCCTATTCGCCGCCAAAATGACAACACCAAACAACAATGGAATGGAAATATAAATAAACATATAAACAACAACGCGCAGAGCGAAAAAGCGCACAGCCCAACAATGGCAACGCGTGGACGGGGAACACGTGAATGAAGCGACAAAAATAGCGCAAAAGTCTATGTACGCCGCGCGTCTCCTGGCCCCTCATCGAGCGCTCCCATCAATACCACCGCCAAGTGGACCCAGGCGCTGGCGCCGCCAACGCACCGCAGCCGTCCCCGCACTGAGGCGATTAGCATGCACGAAAAACAAAGATCGCAACCGAAACGGTGGCTGGCAGGCGGCGCACGTGAAAGGCGGCGCGTGGCAAGTGTTGTTGTGCAGCGTGTGGGCGGGTGTCGCGCCCAGCATGAAAAGCGAACCGTCGTGTGTACGTTTGCGGCAAATCTGCGCCCACGAACCGGTGCACGTCAGCGCAAGGGGCGACCGATGAGCGCGCCCCACTGCAGTTTTTGCGCTGCCTAAACGTTGCGTTGATTGCGATTTTTCCACGTGAACTGTAAAAAAGTAAACGTACGCCGCCGGACGAGGGGGGAGTGAACGCAAAAGCCAACAAGCAAACTAAATGTACAAGCCGGCAATTGCGTCCCTCTACTCGCTCATCGGCGTCGACGTCAGCGATGACTAAATCGCTTCATGTCGCTCATGGTTATGAGTGCATGTGTGTATGAGTGAGTGTGTGGGAGGCATATGAGGCTTATGGGGTAAAGAGGTGTGGTGTGATGGGCGCTTTACAACCACATACAGCAATGTCGTTTACCATTAGGAAAAATTTTACGATTAATGCGATTGACTTGATGTTTCAATAAGTTCTGAATAAAGTCCAATATTATGGGTTGAATTTGTTAAATGCTTTTTGGGAGAACGTGAGAGCAACTAAGGAAAAGATGGTGCAGGGAGTGTTGCACGCTATAGATCAAAAAATGATTTTGTTTAAGGGGGAAAATGATTGAGAATGCCGTTTACTAAAGCTGCGAGAGAAACATTGTGGAGCTTTGACTATGGTTAGCCAACTTGAAATTTCTGAAACCCATCGGGGTATTAAAAAAATTTTCTAATTGCAACATTTCACTTGTATTTTAGTTGTTTCCTTAATCGTAATTAACTCCTCTTACAGCTGGGAACAGCTCAATGAACATACTGCGACACCCTTTCAATTATCTACTCAGATACGTTTTTTTTTTTATCGATCATCTATTCATCTATCTTTGTTCTTTCATCATCATTTTGGCTCTCTGTACTTGACTTAAATTTCCTACCAGGTATTTATGAATTTGATTTATGTCACCCAGACTACAGTTGTCTACAGGTTTCAAGTGGATCTGTTTATAATTCCGAATGAGTTTTTGTTACATTTTGCACGCATTGTTGTGGCGACATTTTTTCCGCTTTGCATTAAGTTCACAGACACATACAAAACGCGACGTGTACTTAATACAATTTAATCCGACACTCGCTTAATAGCAAGCAAAATAAACCAGAGACCTAAAATAATTATTATCCATATTTTTGGGAATAAAAATATTGCCTTAATTTAAGAAAATTCTATAATTATTGCTTTATAATAATTATTCTTAATAAGACATTTTTTACGTCGCCTATAACTACGACTACCCCAGGTGGGTACACTAACTATGAAAACTTAGGTGGATTATATGGTGCAATGAATTGAAATGAGTGATTTTGATAGGGAAAACTTCAAGTTACTTATCGTTAGTTGGGCATTGTAGGCCTTTTTCAAGATTATATTAATTAAACTTGATTTAAATTGAATAAAAAATAAATAAATAAAAATAAAATAAATAATTTGAAAATTTCAAGATTATATTAATCAAACTTAATTTTAATTGAATAAAAATAAATAATAAATAAATAGAAATTAAATAAAATAAAATAAAATAAAATAAAATAAAATAAAATAAAATAAAATAAAATAAAATAAAATAAATACAGTGGTGTCTGGATATAGTAAACTAATTACACTGTGCGTGAAATTTGCCCTCAAAAATTTAGACATGGAGGGGACCTACTGGGTGAGTTTCCTATAGGTATACTGAGTTGAGATCCACCAGCCGTTTGGTAAGATTGGCTCTAGTTTATGAGAAATCCGACTTTGAAGTTTGGTAATTTTCGTCAAGTACGCCGCTTAAGTAGGTCCTAAATCGTTTCGAATATCGCTTTACTGTCTTCGGCAAGTTTGTAGATATTTTAACGACCAACAAATTTGCTGAAGACACCAATCCAAAAAAAATACATTCAAACTGTGTAATTGCGATATGTGCATTTTTTTGCGCAGCGCTACATGGCGTATGAGTATCATACGCCACGTTGAGTGTTATAATTTAATGACTATAGACTATAGGCTATAGGGGGAAACATCACATCATAATTAAAGCAAGCGAATATTTTCAATGACACTCTTTCAAAACAATTTTCCAACTTTTTTAATGTTGTTGTTTAAGGTTGATTTCTAAAAACGTGCACAGACGCACCAACCAACCAATAAAATCAATCTAGGGACAAATCCAAATGGTCCATAATACTTTTATATTTTCATCATATTTTTATGCGTAATTCCAATGTATTCCCGAACCCTAGACAGAACTATTTTCCCCCATACTAAACTTTTAGTTCATAACAAATTGCTTATGAAGTGAAATTAATTCAAATATTACGTATACGCAATGTAGAACCCGCTCCTGTCTCTATTACATTATTCACCGTCTTTGGCGCTTTGCAGATTGTTAACCTTCAACTTAATTACTTATAAGCTTATACATTAGAGCACATTATTCCAAAAACAAAGAGCCAATACAGATTTCACGAAAGACATTGAAATTAGCGTTACGAGTAGGACGTAAGAAGCATCAGCATTTGAAATACTTAAGCGGATAATAACACTTGAATTTCTGGCATATTGGCTTCACATGGAATTGCAGATCGAATGCAAATAGCAAAGAACGTAAAAATTCATTACTGACTTTGTATATTTTATACTGAAAGCCACAGACTACAACTAACTGACTGACTGACTGTCAATTGCCTCCCAATTTTAGGCCAAGGCACGACCACACAAAAAGATGTAAAAAAGAAACTTAAAAAACCAACACGAAAACGTAATAGCAACAAGTAAAGAAAGTCAAAATCATAACCAAAGTGGCGCATAAAAAAGACAATGAACATTGTTGTTGACATTTAACGGACAGCAGCAAAAAAAAACATAGATTGTCTGTTGATTTCTCGCTTGCCACCAAAAGTGGCTTTAAGCACTTTGACATTTGTATGTGTGTTCGTGTGTTTGTGTATGTTTATGTGTGCGTTGCTGCCATTCAATTAATTTTCGCTGCTTGCAACATTCGCCGCATGGCCTCAATAATTCTGATGCACCGTCGGTTTTTTTCTCCACCCTGGGCTCACTGCACCGCTGCCATTGAGTGCGAATGATAGAGCAGGAACGCACATGGTTAGTTAAGAAAGTAGGCCGGCCGGCAAGCAGTCAGGCAGTCAGGCGGACGATGAGTGGGCGGCCAGCAAACTGCACAACGACTCACGCTTTTGTGTGCCTTTTCTTTGGCCACTTTCTTGCTTACTTTAAGGTTTTTAATTTCACTTGCTTTATTGTTGTTGGCTCTTGTTTATTTTGTGTTATTGTTATTTTTGTTTTGTTTTGTTGTAGTTACAGTACGTGACAGCGAAAATTTTCTGTGCTTGACCAAATTCAGGCAACGCGCATACTGAACATAGGACAAGCAGTCGAAGGACCTGCATTGACTGCAAAAGTGTGTGCCGCGGCATTGTCGTTCCGAGCACGCTGCATTGCAATGCAGTTGGCTAAGTTGTTATTTACAGTCAGCCGACAAAAATAGTCAGCGCCCTGGCTTGCTTGTAGGTCAGTCCATCAGCTGCATTATGAGCAGCATTAATGGCGTGCGCCGCTTGGTCACACTGTGAATAATTTTATTTACATATGCGAGAAAAGTTGTTGGTGGCAAGTTTTTGATAACTTACAAAGTAATAATTTGAGGAAATGAATTACGTACAATTAAGGATTTAACTAAAATTTAAGACTTGCAAACTTTGGAGTAAACTTCGACAACTGGTTTAGATTAAGCTTGAAAGAAGACGAAACGTTTCTGTGTGAGCAAATCTTATGTCCTGAAAAAATGCCAACCCTTTGCAACTCCTTCAGGCTCCAATGACAAAACCAGGAGAGTATTGACCAGATAAATGTGAAGTCCTTAGTGATTGAAAGTCTCATATTTGCTTGAAGAAAAACGTCTCTGAGTGGTCGAACCAATGCACAGTGATTCGACTCCATACAACGGCGTGACAAAATTAGAAGGAGTGGTCCGTTCTTCATAAAATTTGGTATACGAATTAACCAATGTCTGCTGAATTGAAATCTCCATTTTGTTTTTCTTTAACTTTTGTAGTTTGGCAATGGCTGAGACTTAAATTTTCGTCATTTTTGGTGAGCTATAGCAACGAGTGTGTTGGCTAGATTTTTCAGATTTTACATTTAATCGGTAACGTCCACATTGATAATTGCAAAGAGTATCAGAAATTGTCTTAGGATCCTTTAGTTTTGCAATAAAAACGATAATAATAGACATAAGTTTTGCTTTTTTGCAGTTTTCTCAATTTTTCATGCTGATTGCATACTTTTAGGGATGAAAAAAATAAATTTTGTCGAAAAATAGGTGTTTAGACCACTTTTCAAATAGAATTATTTTCTGAGATCAGAAGATATCGGAGGATATAATTACATCATGCGACATAGAACGAATGCTGCTTAAAATTAAAAAAAATCCAGGAACATACTTTCACATACTTTTTAGATATTTTCCCCCTAAGTTTTGCCAATTTTCAGATTTTTAATTTAGAAAAATATTTTGAATTAAAAGTGATGTAAAAGTCTCAGCTTTGCAAATTTTGAGAAAACATTAAAAGCGAAAATACTCACACCAATTCTTAATCTATATTGTTTTATCAATTTCTTGGTAACCATGTATTTTTACAATTTTTTTTACTCAATAGACTAAAACACAGAAAATATGTGTTTACATTTTTTTGTAAAAATAGTTTCAACTTTGAGCCGCTTTTGCACACCCACTAATTAATTTTTTGCACAGATCTCTTTGGGGTTCTTAGTTGGAGTTTTACCTTTCAAATGACATCAAAATCGTTAACTTCTGAGACTATACATTTTTTGAATTTTGTCTATGGAACGAATCACTGTGCAATGTTCTGAACTATTGCCAGCTACTACTCGAGGCACCGTTGGCCATACCGGAAGAAGTATCGACCAGTTAAGTCACGTGTCTTTAGTGATTGAAAGTCTCATATTGGCTGGAAAAGGAAGCGTCTCTGCATGTCCTGCATTCATGAGATTCTGTAGCCAGCATTTGAAAGCTCTCCAAGACACCGCCAGCAAGAGAGACAAAAAAAAATGACCAAGCAAGAGAAATGGTTAGTGATCAAAGTCTCATTGGCTTTAAGTCGCATTGACTTCAGTACCTTTTTTCAAAACTGTGGTTTGGAAAACTATTTTTTAATATTTTTAATTAATTTATATGCAGAAAGAAAGCTTTGAGCTCTAAGAATACATTTACCACACACATTACGCAATTATGATTTTTTTATTTCAGTCTGCATATTAGGATTTTTTGCTCAGTGTACACACAAGTTCAATAACTTGGACGTGTATTGAGCGTAATTGAAGTAATTGAATTTCGCTTGCACGATGCAACGCAATTTCTCTCTACTGCCTGCGAAATTAATACAAAAACTAACTAAAAGTTAACTTTACATTGCTGCAAAGTAAACGAGAAAGCAACAATGAACGAGTGAGCGAGACAGCATGCAGACGGCCGGCCAATATCAATTTTAATAGGTTCACAACGCTCAACTCGAGGCAAACCTTAATTACGGCGCACAGAAATTACGCGACGGTGCTGCGTACGTGTGACGTTGCTGGGTCGATGCCTGTGCGAAAAATTACAAAATCCTATTATGAATCCATTAGATATGCCCGCACGCACAAAGTAGATATTTACGACGTTTGAAAGCAAAAACGCCCGATGCACGAGAAAAGTAAATGGGGGTCGAACAAGTGGGTAATTCTTCGTAGTGAAAGTAGCACAAGAAAATCATAAGAAGGCTCAAATTAAAAAATTAACTGACGATAAAGAGACAAATATATGTACAGAAATGCGTATAACTTTTAGGTATTTACATACATGTACGTATGTTTGTATGTAAATATGTAGGTGTACGTGTCTATGTATATAGCAGAGGTCTTACTGGCTGACGTTTGTCATTGATGTTGACTGAAGCGCGTGTTGATAACTGCCTGCCAGTGTGCCACGTTGACAATACACACACACACCAACACACAGCCACACAAACACACGCATACGAAAGCAGCAACTCATCGCTGTCATCCTTTGAGAGAACCAATGCGCGCGTGTGTACATAAGTCTTAGTAGCTGAGCGACTTTAATACGTTTGTCACTAATTATGACCGTATTTTAGCGCACTGCTCCTGCCGCCCCTCAACTCGTTGCCTGCTCTCCGCCATAACGGTAAGAAGTCAAACGCAAGTCAGCAAAAGTCAACGTCTTCCGTGTTTGCGTCGTCATTGTGCGGCAGAAAGTTGAATGAATGTAATGGCGCCGTTGTGAAATTTTGTTGATGTTTCTTATAAACTTATTTAGTTTATATTTATTTAGTTATTTTCATATTATTCTATTTTTGAAAATATTTTTAATTAGAATTTTTATTATAATTTTTTAGTGTATTTTTTATTTTTATGTTTTTATATTTTTACAATAATTATTAATTTTTGTATTTTTAACCCTCAATCACCCACCCCTATTAAAATCACGTATCTACCCACCCTGAGTCCCCGGGACTCACAATTTTTGTTTTGGAAATAACGCAACACCTCTTAAATTTTTATGTTTTTTTATTTATTTGTAGGCCACATTAAGACCTCTTGTAATAGATATCATTCCATATCTTTACATAACTCAAATAAAAATTCACCTTTTAATTGATAGAAAAAATACTCTAAAAAAACATACACTAAACATTTTACAAAAATAAATGATATAAATAAATTAACAAAAACAATTCTTTTTACATAAATTACTTAAAAACCAAATAACTATTCAGAAAAACAACTTAAAGTAGGTAATACTTCATTATATAAAATAAGAAAACGTGCAGCAGGTTGAATTTCATATGTTGTGCACAGTGTTGGGACTTATTACTTTTGGCAGTAACATATTACTTATTACACATTACTGACATTTGAAAGTATTACTGGAAATGTCAAGTAATGTATTACAAAAAGTAATATATTATTTTAAAAATACATGATTTCTACAGATTTTTTCCAAAAGAATAAACGAAGATTTTTTTACATACATATTTGATATTTATTTTATAAAACCTCAGGCATCTTGTTATTTAAAAAAAAAATTTATCTTTGAAGTAGATAGGGTCACGTTTTCTGGCTCACACAATTTGCAGCGTACTTTTATATTTTTGACTGCAGCATTTTGCAAGTCGGTTGCTTCCGTCAACAAATCGAAATATTTACAACGAGTGCAGCGTTGTATAATTGTAATAGATCTTAAACGTGTTATCAGTGCTGCTGTTTTACATAAAAATTATAGCTTTGTTGACTAAAAAGTAATATTTATTGTAATAAGTAACTTGAAAAAAAGTAATAATATTACTGAAGGTGATTACTTATGGGGAAAAGTAACTAGTTACACTACATTTTTAAAGCAAAAGTAATATACTACGTAATTAGTTACACTACTTTAATATATTAGTCACAACACTGGTTGTGCACATACCTTTTTAGCACAACTAAGGCACATTTTTGTAGCAAAACTTCTCAAAGGGTTAACAATCTCAATTCTTGAACTTTTCGCAGCCATTTTGGCATCCTAAATTTAAATTAACACGATTTTAAAGAAATGTACAAGTACAATTTTTGTAACACAAAACACCACCCTGAGTCCCTGGGACTCACTCGATGCCAAAATTCACCCTTGTAATTGTAGTGCGCTAACTTCCGATCGTCTTCGGGGTCAGCGCGACCCTGTATGAAGGTATACGAAAGTTGGACGCCGAAACATAAAAACACAACCTGTACGAACTTATTAAAGTTCGTAGTGAGTCCCCTGGACTCAGGGTGGGCGATTGAGGGTTAATTGTTTAATTAAATTTTAATTTTTATGTTTTTACAGCTTTTACTATAATTTTTTGGTAATTATATAATTTAAGTTACTTAAACCTGGCTTGAAATGTCTTAAATATTTAATATTTGATTGTTGTACTTACTCATTATGCGGGATATCCTCATCCTGATCGCCGACTACCGCAAAAATATTCGTTTTGAAAATCAAAACCACGAGGCATAAGCTGAGAGCGCCGATATGTTTACGCTCCATTGTTTCTAATGAAAAAAATTACAATGTTTATAACATTTTAATTTTTATACTTTTTTAATTTTTTATACTTAGAAGCGCTATTTTATGTGTGGGTGGATTTTTATTTAGTTGCTATGGTTTTTATTCAAAACAGTATTTATTAAAGTCACTTTACACAGCAAAAATTTAAATCTTGTAATTTTTGTATTTTACTGGAGGCATTTTTCGTAATTTGAAATTATTTAATGTATTGGATTATAATTTATGATTTTCGAGGTTAATCACATATTATTATTTTCATTCATTTTAGATATCATTTTTAAAATTTGTTTCATCAATGTTATTTATTAAGATTGTACTATAGTTATTTTTGTATATATTAGGTCATCGCATAAGTACTGCAGTAGCTTTCTCGCATAGCTCAATATCAGTTGTATCCATTATTAGAGCATAAAATTGCTCGCTCATTGAACCAAACTATGAACTAGTCATCAGTGAGAGAATCCGAATGCCATTTTACAACCAAAACTATGTCCTGTCATGATGAAAAGGTCCATGGTAACCAGGTTTTTGTTATTGTAGTCATGCAAGAAGAAAATGTAAATAAATTTAATTCCGAAAAGAGACAGTTTTTGTAAAAACTTCTGACTTGGTGTCATTTTATTTGCAGTTAATAAAAAGTGTGAACGAATATTTAATTAACGATTTAAATTTTAGCATTCTACCAAAGAAAATAAGGCATTCAAATTATTTACATCATTTACATGTTCTTTGACTTAAGTTATAAAAAATATTTCAATAGGTGATTCAACATTCTTGTTACAATGAAGTTGAAAATTCAATAATAAAATAAAATGCTGTGCACTTCGAACTTTTCTGTCAAAAACCGCATTACTTATGAACTGACGCAATAAGATTTTAAACGGATTTGTTAGAAGACTTAATAAGACTTAAGACTTAGTAACATGGCCTCCATGACAATTGTCTCTGTATTTTATTATTAATTGTTTGATTAGTTATGTCCGAAGCATTTCGCAGTTTTAATTATGCCAGTAATTTCTGCATGCAATGAAGATACCTGAAAGAAGAGAAAAAGATAAATTAGAAAAATTTAATTTAAAAGTTTTAATATTTTTTAGGAATTCTCAATAATATTTGCAATTCTTCATGAAAAGTCATTAACGCTGCTATCAAAACTGTAACTCAGATAGGAATTTTGCTAGAAGTAATCAATGGAAAAAATCTTCACAAGATTTCACATGAATGAGAAGGATTGTTTTTTACAGCATAGTTTTAGGCTTTGGCCCTTGGCTCAGGTTACACGATTTTCTAATTTATCTATTGTAAAGTTTTTGTCTGATTCAAGGAATCAAACTGATTTTTTTTAATCGAAACACTTTTATTCTCTTTCGATTTGGTACTATCTGGTTGTTCAGTTGTTTTTTTTATCATGAAGGAGCAGATGACATTTATTAAAATTTATTTTCATTAGAGGCAGCACTCTTCGTACTTGGATTATCCATACAAAATAATGAATTCAGTTTTTTTTTGTATTATTAAAATTCCCCTTTTTATCAATCTTCATGTGCCATTGAATATTTTCCACGGTCGAAGCCGTCATGGTTATTGCGTGCTCGCTGTCTTCGTAGCGGAGCGACAACTCGACACATATTTAGTAGGAAAATGCAAATGAGCGCATAGCAATGAAAATAATCAGACACATTGCGGAAGACGAGGCAAGGAAAAAATAAATATTTGATATATTAAATTTTAATGAATTTATCACAGTGGGATACTTGCAGCGGAAACTGCCGTAGAGAAGGAAAATTGACCTAGAAAACGGCCACCAACTGCCATTACCCCACATACACATACACACGTACACATTCAAGCACACAAGCGAACATATACAAACACGCACAGGCACGCACACATGCAACATGTAAGTCGTTCGGATGCACATAAAAAATCCGCAAAATACTCCCGCGGTTTTACTATACACACAACGCGATTCGACACGCACAAACACACACACACGCACACATGCGCGCGTTAATATGCAATGCAATTCGTTGCGCTCTTCGCAAAATATCTCCGATGTGCTCTTCGCTATCGGCTTTGAATTCGCTGTGTATTCGCGCGCGCTCTCCATCTCCCACTCGCTCTCGGTGTCGCTGCGTCTCTCGCGTTGCCTGCTGCAATTCCACTCGCACGCCACATCGCCATTGTCGACATGTCGATGTCACCGTTGCAATGCATGCCCCCGCCCATTGCATTCCTGCGTGGCATTTGAATGCACTCGCTGCGAACGCAACGAACGCGGGGCGCGGATGTGCGGCGCAGGCACAAGGACCAGCCAGCGACAACATCCCAAAGGATATCGCATGATAATTTTCATTACAATAAAATTCACACTCGCACATAGACACAGGCGAACAAACACCACACCACACACACACACACATACACATTTACACGCCCATTTATTTGGAGCAAGGATAACGCGTATGTTGCTGGTGGCAAAGGCAGCAGCAGCAGCAGAACAACAAGAATATCAACTAAAACAACAACAAAACACAACAATTGCTTCGAGTGTCATAGAAAAGCGAATAATGACAATTTAACGAAATTTATCGTTCTTTGGTGTTTCGACTCGCTAACGGGATAGTTGTTGCTTATGTGTTGTTGCTCCTTTGTTAAGCCGTTGTCCATTACTGAGGCGCGGCACTTTTTATTGGCGCATTGCTTTTTGGCTGCTACTTTAATTACTTGAACAAGCATACACACATAAAAACGAAAATGTTTATTTTGGCTTCAAGCTGATTTTGTGTGGATTATTTTGTTAGGTTTTTGTGCAAAAGAATGAATGGCAAAAATGAAAACCATGGTTTAGTTTGGTTGCTTTTTTACTTTACATCAAAACGTAATATTAATAAAGAACTGTGGCATACTTTTAGGCACATTTCAATGTGATATCCAAATAATTCAAATTGTATGTTCTGCCGAGAAAGTATAATAAAGTATAATAAGAGTCCGACCGATACCAAATTTTTTGGCCGATGCCGAAGCCGATTAATCGGCCGGAAGTTGAGAATTTGCCGATGCCGATTAATCGGCCGATTCCATGGAAAAAAATAACACGAATGAATTCAATCAAAAACACAGTCTATTTTATAAAATAACAAAAGAAACTATTACATATTGTTTGTAATATTCATCACAAAAATTAGAAAAGAAATAATTAAAAACTAAATAAAATTACAAGATAATTCAGAATTCTAAAACATTAACATGTATTAAAAAAAATAATATATCTCATTTATTCAACTGAGAGACAAACAAAAATATAAAAAAAATATATATACTAATATAGTATAGTACATATATAGTATATATTTATATACCATATAAATATATAGTATATAAATATATAGTATATATTTATATACCATATACATATGTCTATATATTTATCGTAAATATTGCATACAAATTCAGTTTTTCCTTCAAATTAAAATTACGATTTTTATATTCAAATTTGTACTCTCAAATTGCGACCCGTTGTACAAGTGCAGTGGGAAAAAAGTAAGTCAGAAAAAAAAAGAAAAAAATAAAAGGCCTGTTTAAAAAAAATGCTTCCAATTAAAAACGAAGGATAAGATTCTGATATGCACATTAATAGACAAAATGCATAGACATTTCGAGAAAATCTGTGTTTTTAAGAATACCTAGTTTTTATAAAAAACATTTCTGGAAACATTTATATTAAACAGTATCTAAAAATGCATTACTGAAAAGGGGTATAAGAACCCGTTGGAACAAAAAATGAAAACAAAAAAATGAAAGCAGAAAAATAGGCCGATGGCATCATCGACTAAAAACGGCCGATGTGGCATCGGCCAAAAAAGGCCGATACCGATGCCGATTCTTTTTTGTTGGCCGATGCCGATACTAGCCGATGCCGATACCAATTTTATTGGCCGATACTAGCCGATGCCGATTAATCGGTCGGACTCTAATAATAATAATCCTGATGTGTAGTTTGGCCGACTTGGTACTAAATATTTGAGTTCAAATTATGAAAAGTTTGTTCTGATATGGTTTGAAATGCAACAAGGTCCGTTTTAAACCCAAGGGATCAAATTCTTCATGCAATTTCTAAATTTATATGGACAGATACTTAGATGTTTTTGGGATTATAGTGCATTGAGACCAGTAATGATCTACTGTGCCCTCTACTACTGACAGTTAAAAGACATCTCCTGGTTGCCGACCTAACAAAACTAAGTAACTCCGGGGCGGTTTAGGTGCGTGATGGATTCTTCTACAAGTCAATGTTGGCCCAGTCAACGCTTCCTTATGCAATAAGATGTGCGCAGAAGCCACCAGGTTTATTTTAGATTAGTGTACCAAGCAATACGGAATTTGTTGGCCTCTGATCTGTGAACGTTGCTATCTACAGCTTTCAACACCGGCAGCTATTTCTGTGGACTTAAAATGTAGCCTGTAGTTCCGAACAAGTTAGAAATTAAATTCTGACGTTAGTACAATTAGAATCAAATTTATGATATCAATAAAAGCAGTAAAAGACTTCCTTCTTGACTTGGCCATAATATGGGCTGCCTGGGTTCACAGATCGCAACTGTTTTTCTATTTCATATCACACCGTGCGACAAAATTTAAAAACATTGTTCACACCGAAAAACATACATAAGGGCGTGAAACTAGAAAAAATAAAAGAAAATATATAAAATACTTAACCTCGTTAAAATATGGCGATATGTATATCAAATGAAAAAGGAAAGGCTCAAGAATTTAAATAAAATTGATTTTTTATCTATTTGTAAGAAAAGGATATGCAAAAGGTCCTTTGAAAATTTTAATCCTTTCTATCCTTAAAAATTTACATCGAATTTTATTGAAAAGTAAGTATGTTAAAACTTCGAATCTCCTTGATCACGTGTCAAAATTTTGTTGATTTTGTATCTTTTTATTATTTAAAATACTGATACTCAAATAAATTAGAATTTTTGTACTTCATTAGAATTGCACCTTCCGCCTTTTTTTTAATAACTTTCGAACTAATAAAGTTAAAGTAATGAAATTTTGACACGTGATCAGGGAGATTCGGGGATTTAACATAATTACTATTCAAGAAAATTCTGTGTAAATTTTCAAGGATATAAAGGATTAAAATTTTCAAAGGACCTTTTTCATATCCGTTTTTTACAAATAGATAAACAATTAATTTTATTTAAATTCTTGAGCCTTTCTTCTTTCATTTGATATACACATCGCCATATTTGAACGAGGTTAAGTATTTTTTATATTTTTTTTATTTTGTATCCCCTTCAAAATTTTGAAGTCCTTTTAAAAGGACAAATGTAGAAATAAAAAACTGAGAACGCAGTATTACTATGTTTGGTCTCTAGTTTCACGCAAATATGGATTTTTCCCGGTTTGAAAAGTGCTGTCGCACGGTGTAATATAAAAAAATTTCTGAACGTTTTGTTTGAAATTATCAACTCTGCGTTTTCAGTTCAAACGTCATACAATTCATACATAGACTGCTATAAGTTGTTTAATTTAAGGTCTTTAAGATTTGGTGGAAGCTGTGGGCAGCAAACGATGCTACTCGTTCTTACTAAAAGTTTTCATCTACTTGTGTGTATGTATGTGTATGCTTGTGTTTGTGTGTGTACTAGAAATTCAACATCTACGCCCGTTTTCCCGGTATGAGATGACTGAGTTGTACAATTCTCGTGAAATTACTTAAATGAAAACGACTCAATGGTGCCATAATGAATCAAAATGCTCTTAACCTTTTTTTTCACATGAAGAGCATCAACAGCAACTGCCTGTCTGACAGCAACAACACCTACGGCAATAAAAACAAAAGCAAATAAAAAAAACAACAACAGCAACAGGGATGATATCAAGAAGAGCAAGCAAGGAAACGCACAACGTCGACCCATCCCAAATAGTTGCTCAAGGAAACTTAAGTTTTAATTGAGGCACAAGCAGAAATAACAACAACAACAACAACAATGATAAGAGCAATACTAAGGACAGCAACAAAAATTAGCTAGCAAACAACAATAAAGTGCGAAGGACACAACACACAGCAGAGCAGAGCAATGACAAAAACACAGAAGAAAAACAGAAGGAAAATTTGCAAATGAACAACATCAACAACAACAACAACAACATCCACGACAACGACGAATGAAAATGGAAACGAAAGGATAACACAGATTTTGTTAGCAGCGAACCGAAATTGAAAGAAGACTGATGAGGGTAGCAGTGCAGCGTAGGTGAGGGAAAATAGCAGATGTGCTGAAGTTGGCGGCTGGAGTGAACGACAATGATGTGTGACGGCGGCAGCTTAACGGTGAAAACATATCGCAATGCATTGGCAGACGACAGGTGCCGTGTGGGAATGGCATTGGGGTATGGGTCGATTGGGCGGATTGAGCAAAATAAGTTGTTGGTCGAGGAGGCAGGAAGGGGGGAAACAGAAAAAGCACACACAAATTTATAACTGTCATTATGTTCGGACATGGCCGTATGGCAATGTGACGGTGCGGCCGCATTGGGCGCACGCAGATAGTACTACGATAAACCGTTATGCTGTACATAGCGTCAAGTGGCATACTAACGGCATACTTGTGTATGTATGTATATGCGTATATATAAAAGCGGCATGGCTGTCGCAGTGTAGAAACACAATGGCCGCTGTCCAATGGTGTTGGTGCTCATAGTTGTAGTTGTAGTAGTAATAGTACTACTACTACTACGACTCCCACTAGCGTTATCGCGCGCAGTTGTTGCTGTTTTTGTTGTTCTTATTGTTTTTGTTGTTGTTTTTATTGTCATTGTTATTATTGTTGCCATGTATTATTGTTACTGTCATCGTTGTTGTTATTACTGTTATTGTAGTTGTTCTTGTTGTTGCTGCTATTTGATAATTCATAGAGCGGGTAATGGAGCACTGGCGGCCGGAATATGCATGGAGCCGCGAAAAGCACGCTCCGACGAGCAGCAAAACCGACCACATGTGCTCACTCTACTTCTGAGCGAGTGTTGAACGGCGAGCGAGCGACCTTGGGTTTTTGCCGTCTTTCGCCTTATCCCCAACACCTTTGAACGCAACACAGAAGCAACAAATTTCCCATTATTCATGCATAAAATCAAACATTTGGCCATTGTTGTTGGGTTTTAAACAAAATTCTTAGAAATTGCAGTTATTTCTTTTCATTGCTTGTAATCCTTGAAGTGTCACAGCCTCAAATCAATTAAAACGCACATATCCTCTCACTCTCACACTCCTCTCTCTTTCGCTCGCTCACTCACAATGCGTTGGCTCCATACAACGCACGCTCTCCCTCGCATTCCTCCATTTGCTGCACTCGCTGTCATGGCGCCCATTCTGGCGCGCACTCTCGCCACGCTCCCATCGCACTTACATTTCTCGTTGCTCCGATTTCGAATGTTTCGCACTTGCGTGCCAGCATTTCCGCTTCGAATCGTTTCGCCACTTCGAATCTTCGCACATGTCGCTTTCGAATGTTTTTTGATTTCACGCCAAGAATGGGGGTTGCAACTGGCGTTCGGCGCTCGGCGCTTCCCCCACCCGGGCGGCGCGACGCGGCACGGCACAACGCGGCGTGTAACGGCACGAAATGTTCTCGTTGTTGCAAACGTTTGACGTGCCGCTGCCGCTGTTGCGTCCTGCCCTCAGGACGACGATGTCGGCTGCCATAAGGAATTGTGGTGTACAGAGATTTTCTCATTCGAAATGGGGTAACCAAAAAAATTAAAAAAAAAAACCGCACACACACACAATGAATCGCCAAATACGTTCAATGCTCGGCAATTTCTTCATATAAATTTTCCACCCTTTCACATAAAATAGCGCTCGTCGATTGATTTCACACTCACAAAATATTTCGCAATTTACAGCTTCAACTTTACCAATTTTATATTTTATTTTTATTTGTTTCGCTGTCGTCTTCTTTTTCCACAAATACACAGCGCCACACACACTTTTCTAGGTGGATACAAAATTCCACCACCAAAAAACCAAAAAAAAAGTTGCCCTTTTCCTTGCTCGCTTTTTCACAAACGCCAAACTGTGCCGAGAATTGCGTCAATTAAACAAAAACTGTTGGCATCTGCGGTGTGGCATGTTTGCTGCAGTTTGTAGTTAGCGCCCTCACTGCACTTTTGTGCATTCTTTTTTATGCAGTTGCTGTGAATTTTCACAAATTTTTAATTCAGCTCTGAAGGCGACGCGTCCACTTGCAGTTCCAGCGCCTCAGTTCGAAAGGCATCCATTCGCGAGGGGTTTACGCACCGTACTGAGATTGAGGCATTACTCGTCATCCGCTGCTTCGCATGGATTCCTCAACATAACCGCTCCCACCATCCCAAACCGTTCGCTGTTGTCTCTGGCGCAACTATGGGGAGCAAGTGTCGAAATTGTTCGAATGCCTTTTCGGCATCCGGTGGATGGCCGCGCTGTATTGAAAAATAGTCAAAGTGCCATGTCAGTTTCAAATGAAGAACTTCGAAGTTTCATGTTGAATGGTGAAATTGGATCGAATAAAGAAATTGTGGAGTCCGAACACTGTTTTCACGGCCCAGGATCTAAACATTGCAGAAAAACCAGTTCGAAACCACTTAAATAAGACTGGATCCAAAAAAAAGCTCGATGTATGTTAATTAGTGTCCGACCGAATATTCGGTTTCGGTTTCGGCCCAAATAAGTATTTCGGTTTCGGTTTCAGTTTCGGCCAAAAAATGCCCGAACGGCCGAAACCGAAATTTTCTCGAATACTTTTTACATTTAGAAGAGATTTTAGATGCCAGCAATGTAAATAAACTTATTTGTTTAGAATATAATGTTAAATGATTTAATTTTGAATATTAGCGAGTGAGGTACGAATGGGTGATTTTTTATGTTTACGTTTGAAAAAAGAAAGAATTGTTTTTTATTAATAAGTATTTATTTATTTATGTTATGTTTGTTTGTTTGTTCTTTATTTACTTAAAGTAAAATTTGTTTGTTGAAAAATGGTGATTTTGATGCTTGATGTGGTGATTTTTATTTCAACTAGAAAGTTTCGGTTTCTGTTTCGGCCGAATATTAAGAAAAAAACCAAAATTCGGTTTCGGTTTCGGCCAAAAAAAGTGGTTTCGGTCAGACACTAATGTTAATGCAAAAAAACCTAAATACTTACGTCAATTCGCTGTTGAACCGCAACAAAATCGACTAATTTTTGAAGCGTATGATGACTGGTAATGAAAAGTGGATCACTTAGGGCAACGTCAAGCGAAAACGGTCGCGGTTGAATCGCTGTGAGCCGGCGATGTTTAAAGGAATTGGCAGAGAATCATCTACTATGAGCTGCTCCCCTACGGCCAAACTTTTAAGTCGTTCATGAACAATCAGGAATTGACCCTTTGAAGAAAGCAGCACATATCGATAGTGACTCGCCCGAAGAACCGAGAAAATTTGCTCAAAGAGAAGCTTATGACAAAACCTACTGTCCCTTTTTTTTGCCAATAGGAACGAGGGTTTCTACAATATGAGAGAGGCATAATGGAATTGCCTTCAAATTGGCAATAAGTCAGCGAACAAAACGGTGCATATTCTAAATGTGCTAAGTAAAGCGAAAGCATGCAAAAATAATGCTTTACTACAATTAAATTATATTGAAATTTCCACCTGTCTCTAAGATCTAATATTAAATTTTGAGCACCCTGTCTTCAGTATTTTAGTTAGCTACTCGCACTGCCTTATCGACCACCATGTTTGCTCATATATCTCACTCTTTTTCACCTACATTGGTGATGCGCCACGCACAGAACGTTAACTGTTAAAAGAGGTTCATGCCTTGACTAAGGCACCATGCAATCTTATCCGGTTTCCGCTTTAAATAAATGTAAAGCAATTTTTAGCATTTATAATAACAGCAACAAAATTTGTTGTTTGTAGTTTGTTGAGTAATTGCTTTAATTCTAACTCGATAAGAATTATAATGACTTCCTTGAAAAAGAAAAGGAAGTCGATTCTTATGATGAAAAGGTAAAAAAGCAATAATCGCTTAAGTCCATAAGTACTATTTGAGCAGCACATTTTAAAGCAAACTCTAGTCAGCATCCTTAACCCTTTCGCTATTTTGTTGCCATATGGCAACATGCTACTTTGTGGACGTCTGCATGCTCTATGGTCGCAAGAATACATTTTGTTGGTCTTTAGAATAGTTTGAAGTTTTATGGAAAAATACGAAATTAATAAACTGAATATTTAAGTTTAAAAAAGAGAAGTATACACGTTTTTTAATGGTATATCTTGACATAGTAAAGGAAGAAGAAGCAGAAAAAATTAGAGAACTTTTTAATTTGACGTTTTCATTCAATTTAGATACTTTTTTTTTAATTTTGGCTGAAGTAAATGGAGAAATATTCAAATTTTCGTTATGCGTAAAAAGTTTTATGTTTAACCCATTAAAACCTGACCCCAGAAAGGCTTGTGCGATTTCCATAAAATTTTACACAATCTTATTAATTGACCTAATCAAGAAAAAAAATTAAGCAAAAAATGCATACCATGTTTACCATGCAGCCCACTAAGGGATTTTGATAGGTTTGAAGAATAAGTATTTTTGATTGAATTTCAAAAATTCCCCAAAAAAAACCTTTGACTTTGGATCGAAAAAAACGTATGAATATTTACATAATTTTGAAATTCGAGTATGACAGAATCTAAAACGATCAATTCTAATCCAATTCTACCCATTTTCAAGTCTTATGTCTTTATGAATTACTTAATATAGCGAAATTCCCAAACGTTGCGCAAACGCAACGCTCAGGGCTTAATGTGTTAAGTAATTATTACAGCCACAACGATGTGGTTGCTCTCATAGAAAAACACTCTAAAATACAGGGTCCGAGTATAAAAATAAAAAATCGTTTATGAAATATTGCTAATATAACCACATAGAAGCGTAAAACGTAAAATTTAATTTTTTAATTTTCCCCAGTAAAAATCTGTAGCGAAAGGGTTAACTCAATGATGTCTTAAGTCAACATGATGTCTTAAGTAAAGCGTTAGAATGGTTAGTAAACGTCGAGCAGAAAATACGGGAAAACAACCTCCGAAGGAGTTACTTAAATGATGAGCAGCATCTCCACTAACTCTATAGAAGTAAAAGGCATTTTAGAGCAAGTGGCTGCAGGAAGAAAACAGGGCAGACTAATATTCGATAACGTGAGAGGTTACGTGACAGTAGTTATTGCAAGATAGATAACAAAATTGAAATTTCATTTCCAAGTCTTAGCTGCAAGAATAAATATTATTTTTTAATTGTATTTTTTAATTATTTTTTTAATCACAACTGTCATCTCTCATATAGAAAATTTATACAAGTGACTTTCGCCATTGAATCATATATGAATGGCATTAAAGTAATTGCAACGATAACTCACAAATTTCGAGCCTCATTATGAATATTTGCTTGTTGTATGACAGCGACTCATCAGCCGTACCGACACCTCAGCCAACGAGCTTTAATTGCAACGTGTTCTGTAAATGTCAAAATACTTGTTTCTGGCAAGAATAATGTGCACACAATGTAAGCATGCAATGCCTTTATTTAAGTTTTCCTTTAAGTAAATTACAGCAAAAATTCCTTAACTGCCGCGCACACTCACACACACACACACAGTCAAACCCATACCGTTCACTGACGATGATGAAAAGCCACGACAAAGGGTCAACCGCAATAATTTATATCACTTACACGGGCAGGCAGTCAGGAAGGCTGGCTGGCTGACTGGCTGGCGGCCGGAGAATGTTCGAGCCGTAAAATGTATGAAGAGCGTTGAGTGTGGCATTAATTAGCGGACGTGTGGAGTGCGTTGTCGAAGCGTTTAGTCGCATGCTGCAATTTTATCAGCGCATTGTAATCAGTAGCTGTAGCTTTCCACAACAACACACATCTTAACAACAACAACAAAATGCCAATGATAATAGCACAACTTGTAAATAACAAGAACACAACCAGAACGCCATTTGTTGAAATGTCCGAAACACTTGTTGGGCGATTCACCTGCAAGCCACAACAACAACAACAATAACAACAGAAACAAAAGAAGTGCGCGCAAATGTTACGGTGTTGCAGTTACGGTGAGTTGACTGTGGCCGGCAATGCGCCAGCGACCAGCGCAGCTCGTAAAGCGTGCAGTGATCTCGTCGAGACGACACGAGAGCGACGAGAGTAAAATGAAAAATGCTTAAAGCTTAGATTTGCGTATCTGTGCGCACTTGTGTGCTCACATGTGTGTGTGTGTGTGTGTACCTTTTGTGGAACAGGTTAGATTCGTGGAAGCGATTAGGACCATTCTGATGGATTTTTATTGGTGGCACGGCTGAAGATCGGATGATTTACAAGGCGGGCCAACGCGTTCGGTTGCGCTGTTCACTTTGAACTTGTTCTTTTACATGCTTAACACCAACAGAATGGTGAAAAATTAATGCATTTTATCAGCAAACGGTAAATACCATAAATCGGTAGCCCTTTACCTGTGCAATTAAACGCTGAAACGGCTTCCAAGGAAGTCTGCGCCGCTTAGACGTATCGAAACTATATTAGAAACACTGGCAACGCAAAACAAAAAATAGAAACAAATACAAAATTTGGTTTAACGGAGAATCGATTAAAATAATGAAAAATACTCGGAATTGGGCCACTGACCTCAATTTTGGTGGTAGACATTTGTTAGAGTAAATGCTGTTCAATTTTAAGTTAGGTTAGGTAAGGTTAGGTTGAGTTGACACTTTAAATAAGCTCATTTGAGTAATCTTTAGTTAGGTTAGATAATGTTGGAAGTTCATTTGGGCCACATTGAGTAACGCTGTTCAAGCAAAAGTTAGGTTAGGTAGGACTCGAGTGGCTTTAGATACCGATTTAGTTAACCCTTTCCGGCCAATTTCCACATTTCTTAAGATAAAAATGTTTCCTTCAAAGTATTGACTCTTATTGAACATTTTAGCAATAAAATACAAACAAGTTTCAAAAAAATCATTTTGGTTGAGAATTACAGCTGAATCAATTTTGTACGATATATCGTACAATGGTCCGCAAAGGAGTAACAATTTATGAATTTTTGGTTTCGGTTTTTTAAGTTTTATGAACAATTCATTAATTTTTTTGATAGAAAACATAAATTATAAAAACAAAACATCAAAACGTGATTTAATTTTGATCGAAAATTATATAAATTTTTATATATAAACAATTGATTCACATTTATTTGGCCTTATATAACCATTGTTGTTGTTGCAAAGCCTTTTTCCTCTCAATAAAACGTTAAATTAATTAAATTAAAAATTAATAAAATTAAAAAATTAAATTAATTAAAATTCATATAGTTTTACAGAAATTCACTGAATATAGCCGATTCCTTTTATCATAGTTGGAGTGGCAGGTACGCATGTCTTACCTTACATAAACCGTGTCTGCCCAGTAAAACACAAAATCGTCTAGTAATTCTTAATTTAAATCGAAAATTGCCGATTAGTCGAATTTTATTAGCCACGTGGTTTACAGATGGGCGTGGCAGGCATACAAACGCAAAAAATATGTTACCAAACCTATAACTTAAAAAAAATGCAAACACAACTTGCAACCTTTGCGTTCCATTTGTACGATATATCGTAAAATTTTTTTAAAGACTCGGGAAAAATATTTAGACGCAAAAAATGTTAAATTTTGTAAGTTCTATAAATCAACTGAGATTTAAACTTTGAAATTGTTTCGCTTTTTGGTACCAAAAAGTATTACATATTTAAAAATTCCTACGCAGAAATACCGTCATTTGCTAGTTTTTCAAATTCTTGCAAAAAGCTGCTTCCAAAACGCACTCATACTGTGTAGCCACGGCTATTATGATTTATACTTTTAAACAGATTGATACAACACAACCTACTTAATGAAAATTAGAAAGTGCGTTCGCTGTCAAATAAAAAAATCGTCGAAAAAATTTTACGATATATCGTACAAATTTCCGGAAAGGGTTAAGTTATTAGGTTAGATACGATCTGAGTGAAAGCTCAAAGGATCACACTTCGATAGATCATAGGCAAGGTTAGGTTATGGTGGCTGCCTCTATAAGAGACACACTCGGAGGCCTATTGTGAGGCCCATTGTGATACCACATATTTCATCCGTTTTTGAAATGTATATGCAACACTGTCTTTCCAACAAATGTTACAGCACACATTTCAAGCGGATGGGGAAAGGGAGGGGGAAGAGGACCACGCTTGGAGGTTTTGCCATTGCCTGCCAAGAGCGCACTTGTACGATTCTTGTAATTCTCATCTGCTTCATGTGGATAGCAGTAGAAGTAGATGAGCATTTTACAAGCGTACTAGCCCGAGCTAGGAATCGAACCTAGGGCCTCGGTATGAGAAGCCAGCGCGCTACTCGCTGGACTATCGAGGCCGGCTCGATAGACCATAGTTGACTCATTTAAAAATTCCTTCAAAAATTTTGCCAAATTGCCTTCGTTGGTCTTTGGAAGTACACGAAGTGGAACGGGAACTTAAGTATGACAAGCCTAGTCCGAACTAAAGCGCGATAGTTTCTTCTTCTTCCACAGTTTCTTTCCACAGTTTCTTTAGTATTCATTAGAATAGAAGCCATGTCCTCAAGGTGTGTTTACCGAAAGTTCAAAGGTTCTTTTAATTGAAGAGAAGCCTTAGACGTAAGTGAGATTAGGCTAACTAACAAAACTTAAGACTAGTTAACATTATAAAAGAACTGTTTGTCTAACCTTGTAAGAGGTGTCAGAAGAAAAAGATATATTCCTGACTTGTGAACTTCACCACTTGAAGGATCATATTATCCGCCCACATTTAGAGTAACTAACTATTAACTCATTTTGAAATATTACTTATAACGACATAAAGTCTCCATTCCTCCGTTCATGTCACTCAAAGCAGTTCGCAGTAATTTATATTTTATCTTACTTTGTATTTATGAGCAATTCAATCAAAAATTCCATAAGCACATTCTGCTAATTCCATTCCATTATCTGTTGCGACAAATCTACAATGTTACCGTTGTTTTTGTTCCTTCCATTTCGAACTCCACTGCAAGTCATTCACTGTTCTCAAGTCATTTTACCTCATTCCGCTTACAATTGCAAGTATTTACATACAAACCGGTGATGTTCGTATGTCTCTTTTAATTAGCACGTACTTTAGTTTAAGCTTTAATTAAACGTGAGTAATTATGGTGCATTGCCCAGCTGAATCGGCATTGCTGGGAGTTCATATCGTTGTCAGAACTCTCTAAAAAATGCGAGTCTAGAAATTGTTATGTTACGGCAACATGTGATGCCGACTTGTGCTATTTTAATAACTCATGGCTTGAGATTTTTAGATAACTTGCAAATAATAAATGATAAATTATCAAAAAAAAATCCATAAGGTTGGATCGAAAGATCGTTTGAGCAATATATAGATTACTTATACTGTGACTCATTTAAAAATTTTCGGTATTGTACATATATCAAAACATAAATGCCTTCAAATACAGATTACATTTTGTCTGTTTTATTTTTTGTTTTACTTTTTAAGTAGACAATGTTTGCGAAAGACTTTCACAACGGTTTCGCTTTCGGCTCGACCCCATGCTGCCCTAACTTCACCAGTGATCTATGGCGCAACTGTGCTCCCGGCGTCAAGCGTGACTAACCGAAACTTACGAGTACAATATTTACTAAACCACAACTCAGTTATTTATACCCTGCACTGTGGTGCCAGGTTACATTCACTTTGATGTGCAATTTGTAGGGTTCAAAAACTGCAAACAAATCTCTTTTTAAATCCATTTGTCTGTTGGTTCAACAATTGTCTAATTCAATATTTAAAAAAAAATCGTATACCGGTGGTGCAACTGCGCTTTTCACTTCCACCACTTTCACAACTTTAACCTAACCTAATCGAAATATTCAACCTCGATATAAATCTGGGGTCTGGGTCTGAGAGAAAACAGGTGTGAGTGTTTCAGAACATATAAATAATTTTTTAAATATTTACCACAACCAACTGAGAGGTTTAAAATTTGTATCACGATAAATGTGTGCGCCACATTTATATCGGATACAAATAATAATAATAATAATGGGCGTGTCTATAGAGCAGGGCATAACGTAGCCCATCAAACAGCCTCTTCCAACACACTACATTTCTTTTCATAATGTTATTGTGTTTTTAATTTTTTTACTATTTCATTTTCTTCGCAACGTAAGTGTTCGCGCCAATTGCAAACAACCGCACAATTCAACGAAATTCCAACGCAACATGGCGGCAACAGCGACACAGAGCAATTTTCGCATACACCCAGCCAGCACCTTTGCGGTCGGCCATTTATTTACGTAAGCCGAACCGAACCGCCAAAGCAACAAAGTGCAGCCAAAGCGGCCATAACGAGCTCACCATAAACAACGATGCCAAATTGTTCGTCTGCTGAATTTTTATGAGATATCACCGTAAGATAATGTAAGCTTGATTTTTTTTGGTGAAATCGCAACAGAGCAAAGTAATTAAACCAAAAACTGAAAAGAAGTAGCTGAAGTTGGGGAGAAAAGACACGCACGCACGCATGGCGGCCGTTTCGCAATGTTCCAATGTTTCAGCTCAACATCAAACGACCGCCCAGTGCTGGAAGCTGTGCGATTTATGTTGATGCTGCTGCCATTGCTGCTGTTGTTGTTATGTGCTTTTGGGCTGCTCAATTTGCCGGCTAATGGCATACAACAGTTGAACGCCATTTTTCGTGGAATTCATCACCAAAGCTCCAAACAACGAACACAAGAAAACAAACCTACAACTTGACTTTGAGTCAAGTGGAGAAGTGGTTAAAACTTGTTAAAATGTAAAATAAATATTTTCGACATGAGAGTTTTCCGTGCACATTACAATCAGCAGTGGCTAGAAAAATTCTAAATTATTATAATTAAATATTATAAATAAAATAAAGTAGAAAATTAATTATTAAAACAATGTTTTTTAAAACTTTTTACTAAAATAAAAATATTAAAATATAAAAAAAAAGAAATAGAAATATTCAAAATAAAAATATTTTATAAATATTTGCTTGAACTCTGGACTCAAAATAACCAAGAATTAAAAATGTTCGCTTTTTAACGACCCGTACGTCATGAACTGAGAGCTGAAGCTTACAAATTAAAGCTTATTTATATGAGGTGCTCCAATAAAAGTGCACAATTTAAATTCGATAGAATGTTTGCTACTTAAGTGGCTAAAAGGGTAGGTGGCCCTGAAACAGATAACAGATATCGTCTAAGTTTGTTCGATAGATCCGGAAAGCACGAACAAATAGATTCTTCCTGTCCCAAAATATTGAAAAAATGCTGCCTTATGTCACCAAATTTCAAAAATCGGAGCTTTAAGTGTTCGAGATTACCTGGGAAATGCCCCATAAGTGAAGTGAAGTTTTCGCCTTTCAACACTGCGTAGCTGTTGAACTAAAGAAAAAAAATATCAAAATAATCCCAATAGAAAATATCTTTTTTTCTCAATTTGTATTTTTAGTTTGCTGGACTAGCAAAATCGATAAAATTCGTATAAAGTATAAATTTATAGGTTTATTTTAAAAGTACTTAATACCTTTAAAACGTAGCTGGAGTCTTCAGCTTTCATAAATAGGGTCAAATCCAACCATTGGTTCTACTCTACCTTGTCTCCTGGATGTGTTCCGACCATTCTTTCCACTTAAGACCTTACGACAGTAAACTTACAAATGATTAAAATATTCTATAGAATTAAATATACAATATTCAACAGATAATATTCAGATCTCGAACTTTCACGCCCCTACTACATAAACTAAAGCCTAAAGCTAATCTCGAATGGTCCTGCTTTAGAATATGTTTCAAAGACTCACAGAAACTGATACCAAAGTGCTCAAAATTCTTGCAGAAACCAAAAACTTCAAACTTCAATTGTTCATGAACTAAGGTCTTAAAATGTCATTTGATCTTACATTTCATTAAATACATTACGTGACATTTTATGAAATTCCATGTATGAGGATCCGTATAGGAGAAGGAGGATCCATATAGAACGTTAAGAACATTTCATTAAATAAATTACATGACATTTTATGAAATTCTACGTATGAGGATCCGTATAGAAGAAGGAGGATCCATATAGAACCTTAAAAATATATTTTATAACTTGCTTGTAAAGCTTTGGGCAACTTCATTGAAGACAAATTCGGGGTCAAAAAGTTAAAGTTCTATTCAGAAATTTATAGTTAACAAACATTTATAACAAATTAACCCCTCTGCTACCCTAGGAAAAAGTCGCACATTTGACCCTTCGGGTCATAAAACGACCCCGATTTATTTCTTTGTATTTTGTACACAAAAGTTTAGACAATGTGATTTTAACAATTAGTTATTACTTTTATTGTTGATAAGCGATTATTTGGCCTTACTCGAGTCAAATATGTTCAACATGCAGACCATGTCCAGGTTCTTGATTTTCTTCGCGGGCACTTTAATTCTTGCGATTTCTTCAGAAGTTAAAACCATATCGCAACTAATTTTTGGACAATTATATTATATATAACATATAGTAATCATTGATCGTAAATCGCCCTAAAATAAATGGCCCACAAAAAATTACTCAGTTTGGAGGTTTAATTCATAAAAGTATGCCAAAATATTAAACTTATACTAGATATTAACACCAATGAATCAATCAAAAATATATATTATATTAATAAACATTATTCGGTTCGAAGAAGAAAATGAATATATTGGTCTGACCCAGATTGCGCTCTATTGTTTCCATTCACTGAGTATCTTCGTCTTTGGTGAAGGTACTGCTGAGGATAACTCACACGATTCTATTATTGGCTTCCTTTCTTTTCGCAAAATCAGAAGCCCAGGAAGTAACTTTTCCAATACTTTATAGAATAAACGGCTTTACGTTATCATTCCAGGGATGAATTTCACATCACATATGCAATGGTGCCGGAAGGAATAATAGAGTTGCGAACTGCAGCAACGAGTAAATTGTTTGTTTGTCGCGGACACGTATATGTTCTAGAAATTTGATCTAGCTTGTTCACACTCCTTTTGGAATATTTTAGAAATTTATTACTCGCTAGAAATCGTACTATATGTACTATTTATATTGAAAGCTTCAATCAAGATTTCATACTAGCAAACATAAAGTTTTCGTACTATTGGGTTTCAATACCTTGAAACTTAAATGCTCTTGTACTGCTCATTGAGATGTGTGGGCGAAGCTACGCCCTTTATTAAATGCTCTTCCCCCCTTTTCCCCTTCGAAAAACATGACCCAATAGCAAGTTCGATCTGAGAGTCATTGATGTGCGACTTATAGTTCCGAAGCTATATACAAATTTTGGATCGTTAAAAGAGTGCCACGCCCATTATTAAACGCCATTATTAACGCATGTAATATTTCCAGTGGAAAAGTGTCTACATGGGGACACTGCACGAAATTGCAATGCTGCATGACTCATAATTTCGATTTTACTCCATAGTAGAAAGGTTTGTATAGCTAGCGCCACGCCCTCTTACCAACACAAAACAAAACAAAAATGCCAGAAACATTTATCCACGACACCTTGAAACCAAATCTAATAAAGTTCACATCGCATCGACCAACTTCTTGCGTTCAGTACGATGGGTCATAAAATTACCCAAAGGTCAAATTTGTATAGTTGCTCATTTGCACGGAAACCAGTGTTGCAAATAAGATGAAATTTAGCTTATATTCAAATGGCATAAAATTAGTCACTGAGTCCAAAGGAAAACAATTCTTCACCAGAAATAGGAAAGTTACGGCACTTTAAAGTTAATTTTTCATCAAAACTGACCCCAAGGTAACAGAAGTGTTAAGAAAACTATGAGACATTTTAGATGCCAAAATCTATGAAATGAGGACTTTATCAGCAACATTGGAGACACTTTGCATTTAGTATTCGGATTGATGAATTATAATATGAAACCAATATATAGTACAAAATAAACGCTTTCCATGTAGTCAAATTGTTTGATCGTTCACAAGTGCGCAAAATACTAAACTAAAAAACGTACTTTCGAGCGGTGGAAATCTTTTCTTCTGATAAAAACGACCACTTGTAGCCACCGTTGCGTATGTTGGCCGCTGGCGAGCGTGGCGCGAGGTTGAGCACAAAGTTTAAATGTTAAGGTTTCAACGTTTCGTCAAGCGCGTCAGTAGCTACCCACCGCAAGATGCTGCAACCGCATGAAAGGTGTCGGTCCACCTGTCGTTTTCTTATTTTTTTTTCAATTTTATTTGGTACAACTTGTTGTTATTATTGTCCGGTTGTACGTGTTTGTCTGCGAACGCAACAGGTGATTCTTCGTCCGAAATGGGCAGCCACGTTTGCTGCTCGCTTTCTCAATGTGTGTGTGTTTGTGTGTTTGCTTTTTGTTAATGTTTTTTAGTGTGTTTTAAATACTTTTTAATTCGTTTAATTGGCTACCGCCATCCTCGCCAGTGTAGCGGGTACTCGTACTTTTATTTATATGACGCAAAAAAGTCAGTGTTACCACTTTTTCGGCTACTTTGGCCTTTCTCAATGCTCTGCCGGTACGGTTGTTGCGCGTTCGGATGCTTTTGTCGATGCTGTGTGTTCACTTATTGCTGTTGTTGGTGAGGCGTGTGTGTGTTTATTTGCGCCTTATCTAAATGGAACTTTTTAATCGGCTTTCCTTTGTTGAAATTTACATTTGCGCTATTAAAACAAAAAAAAAAACAAAGCAAAAAAAACAGCAACACCGACCTGCGCTTTTATGATTTTTACTTGTTTCACTTCACTTTAAGCATGTGAGAATTAATTACTTTTAATTAACGCTTTTTTTTTTGCGGCTCTTTCCATTTTTCGGCGTCTTGGTGTAGGAATGGGTTTTTTTTTGTGTCTGTGCTTTTCGGTTATGATCAAAGTGCGGTTATTTCAGTAAAGCAAAGGCAGCAATAAATTAAATTCAAATAAAAAACCTTTTACAAGTTGCATTTTGCGATTTGAACTTTTTTCAAGGTGGCTTTAAACTGTTTTTGCTTCCAAGTGTGAGCCATAAATAATGGCAAAGATAAACCGCTGGACTACTCTTGCGTTAGAAAACACAAAACTTGGGTGATTTATTTGGCTTTAGTGGGAAGCAAATCGAGATGATGGGAAGTTTAGTATTCCAAATAATATTAAATGGTTTTTGCCATAAAATGAATTCTACGACTAAATTTGAGGTTGAAACCCAATTGATAATGATTTACGTTATATAAAAAATATTTTTTAAACCAAAATGAAGTGAGGGTTTTCAACAGTTTCTTATATTTAAGCTGTACTATATATCTTTTGCCTCTTCCTTAAGGGGAGGGGTAAGGGTTTCAACGTAAAAAAAAACCACTTTTTATGAATTTTTTTGAAAGTATGGATTGGTCAAGTTTAGTTAAACCTTTTGTACATTATTAAGCATACTTTTAACAATATTCTGTAATTTTTTCATGCAGAAATATTACAAAACAAGCCGGTGACAGAGCTTGCCCCAGAACGTCTTTGAAAAAATAAAATTTGCAGTGTTCACTGTATCTCGGTCGGAAATTATCTGAAATCAAAAACCATTAAAATTGAGTCAACGTATTATCAAATCCTCCCCCCAACATTCTCCGATTATTTTTTTTTTCATTTAAAAATTGTTGGCGGCCATCTAAAGTGTAAACTGCTATTTTCCACGAAAAATTCCGCCATGTTGTGGGTGGGAATCCCCCTTACTGTAAAAAAAAAATTGTTTACTAAACGTTGGGTTTGCGCTGAGCGTTGCGTTTGCGCAACGTTTGGGAATTTCGCTATATTAAGTAATTCATAAAGACATAAGACTTGAAAATGGGTAGAATTGGATTAGAATTGATCGTTTTAGATTCTGCCATACTCAAATTTCAAAATTATTTAAATATTTTTTTTCGATCCACAGTCAAAGGTTTTTTTTGGGGAATTTTTGAAATTCAATCAAAAATACGTATTCTTCAAACCTATCAAAATCCCTTAGTGGGCTGCATTTTGCAATGCTAAACTATTTAAAAATAAGTTGTTTTTTTTCATTTTTTTCAACAAAAAAATTGCGTTGCGCGAATGCAACGTTGGGCCTAAACACTGCCAATTTTCATACAACGCAACGCGGGAAAATGTCAAAATCCAAGCAGCTGATATTTTATTGGCACATTTTATTTTCCGCAAATGTTTGATTTTGTTTATTTGTGTAATGTTTGCGAAAAACATGACAAAAAAAACATGGTATGCATTTTTTGCTTGATTTTTTTTCTTGATTAGGTCAATTAACCCTTTCGGTACAGCTTTTTACTGGGGAAAGTTAAAATTTTAAATTTTACGTTTTAGGCTTCTATGTGGTTATGTTAGCAACATTCCATAAGAAATTTTGACATTTTTATACTCGGACCCTGTATTTTGGAGTGTTTTTCTATGAGAGCAACCACATCGTTGTGGCTATAATAATTACTTAAAGATAAAACTTTTTATGCATAACGAAAATTTGAATATTTCTTCAGCCAAAATTTTTTAAAAAAAATTATCTAAATTGAAAGAAAACGTCAAATTAAAAAAGTTATCTAATTTTGTCTGCTTCTTCTTCCTTCACTGTCTCAAGATATACTATTAAAAAAACGTGTATACTTCTCTTCTCTCAACTTAATTATTCAGTTTATTAATTTCGTATTTTTCCTAAAACTTCAAACTATTCTAAGGAACAACAAAAATATAGTATCCACAAGTTTTTTTTACCTAAAACAGGCACTGAAAAGAGACTATGCCATATGGCATAGAATAACCGAAAGGGTTAATAAAATTGTGTAAAATTTTATGGAAATCGCACAAGCCTTTCTCGGGTCAGGTTTTAATGGGTTAAACAGAAAACCGACATTTTCTATACTTACTTACTGCAATTAAAATTTTGTAAGCAATAATCTCTAATTCCCCTTAGCATACTTTAGGGCTGAACTTTTAGATAGACAAACAAAGATCTCCCAGTTAATTGCTCCTGCTAAGTTGCACACTTTTGCCCAATTGAACATGTATACAAAATTAATTAGTGCGCAAAAATGTAAAAACAAATTCGAACAGCTCGCAGTTCCGTCTGCGTATTTTATCCAAAATAAAACGTAAAGAAATTCCCAAATTTTATGCCAAAAAAATAAACCAAAGTCGTGCTAATGAGTTAAACCAATTGGATCCGCCATAAAATTATGAATGAAACTATTGTTTCGGCCGAACGAAAACAAGTGCAAACGAAATGAGGTAATTTTCAACGTGCTGCCAACAACGACCCCGACACATATCTGTGCATGTGTGCGTTGGTAATGGGCGCCCGGTGGCAATACCACACGGTAGCTGCCAAATGTTAATTAATTTATGACGCTCAGCGGCATAAAGCTTTCCACAGTCGACTGTGTATAGTATTTTTTATTATGATTCTAATGAAAAGTGTTTCTTATACTGTAAATTATTGCAATAACAATGCGCGCCTGACTTGGTTTATGGCAAGTAAAACTATGCCGTTATATGGGATTTGTAATGAAAACACACAAATGGTAAAATGTGACGTCAAATACAAATATAATCTTTAACGTGTCCATAAAAGTGCTTTTGTGTGGAGTTAATTTAGTGTCCCAGAGGTGTTAACTAACCATTACACTAAATGACAGCAAAAATTGATTGAAGGGCTTCGCATTGACGATGGAACTGGTGCTCTAAAAAGAGTTGTTCGATTGTTGAGTGATTCGGTTTCATAATTAATGAAATCATTGAAAACGATTGGATGTCTAAAACATGTTTATACGATGTGAATTGAAGGTAAGAATGCGCATATGGTGGCAACAAAATCGTTTTGACTGGTTTCTGATATTTTCGTTAAGAAACAAATTTCAAGCTGATTCTAGGTTAGAGTGAGAGCCTGACAAGCTCTCAAGGTATGCTACCACAAAGAAATAAGCAGCAGGAGAACGATTTTTGCCTAGAACATTGTCAATGACTCCTTTAATGCTTTTCCATGCGACAATCTCATCTGGTGAAAGCATTTGATCGAATTCGGCGCTACGCATAAGCCTTTTTATCTCAGGACCAACAAAAACACCTGTTGTAATGAAAAAACGAGATTTTGTAAACTTATTGGTATGAAACAAATATGGAAAAGTAAAGTTTTAGCATTCATACCTTCTTTTATCTTTGCTTCGCTTAGTTTTTGAAACAATGTCTTCAGAAAGTTAAATGCCGATCTATTTGTATCCAAACACTCAACAAAATTGTTTACAACACCAAGTTTTATATGTAATGGTTGTAAATTCTGGCTTAATTCTAGCGTTGAAATTAATTTCTGAGCTTTGATGTATTGAGAAATCTATAGTAGAATTTTATGGCAAATATTTTCGTGGTACATTTTTTCCTTAAAAAGTCCTGTTTTACAGGACATTTTTGGCATTTTAGAAAAAATGGTAAAATTGACCCATAAAAATAGTAGCTACAGGGTTAAAATGCTCCACAAAAATATTCTTCGTAGTATTTTACATCAAATTGCTGAACCCATCATATACCTAAAATGTAAGGTTACATGGTTTTCGTATGCCGATTCACCATAAGAACGTGCAAAAAGGGGAAAACTTTGACCCCCCCTAAAAAAAAATTCAGACGTAAACTTTCAAAACGCCGATACACGTTTTTTTTTTTTTTTGGTCCCCTCTACCAGAATCCGTTATCAGAACCTTGTTATTTAAAAAAAATTTGATTTTGTTGTGCAGTGTAATTATTCCCAATAAGAAATTGTTTACGTCGCCTATAACTATTATCATGTAATTAATATTTTTGAGTTGCATAATAACTATTATAAGTAACAAATATATTTTCCGTTGTCGATAATTATTATTTTGAGATTTTTGTTTTTTACATTGCTTCATAACTTTTATTTAGGACTTTTTTATTTACGTTACCGATAACTATTATTTTGAGACAAATTTTTTGTACGTTGCTGCATAACTTTTATTTTTGACTTTTTTATTTACGTTACCGATAACTATTAATTTGAGACATTTTTTTGCGTTGCTTCATAACTTTTATGAAAGAAGTTTGTTTTTTAAGTTGCCTTACAAGATTTTGAATATGAATTGATTTGTAATTATTTAGTTGTTGGTGGAAAATAGGTTTCTGCAGTTAATTTGCGTTTGTCAATTTAAAACAATTAAAAATTTATTCATCCAAAAATGTGGTAATTCAACGTAAAATTTTTTTTTCCCAATAATAGTTATCGGCAACGTAAATGAAAAAAAAATTATAATTAAAAGTTATGAAGCAACGTAAAAAACAAATTTCTCAAAATAATAGTAATCGGTAAAGAAAATTAAAAAATTCCTAAATAAAAGTTATGATGAAATATAAAAAACAAAAATCCCAACATAATAATTATCAACAACGAAAAATATACTTGTTACTTATAAGAGTTATTATGCAACTCAAAAATATTTATTACATGATAAAGTTATAGGCGACGTAAAAATTTCTTATTGGGAATAATTATTATAAAGCAATAATTATAGAAATTTCTGAAATTAGGGCAATTTTTTTATTCCCAAATATATGGATAATAATTATTTTAGGTCTCTTGTTCGAACAGAAAAAGATAACAAATTCATTTTGTGACTAGATCACAAAAGGTACGAAAAGTGCTTTGCTTCATCTACCGAGCCGTTGCTATGATTGTGTTCATTGCTCTTCGTAAGGTCCGATCCAAAGGTCCGATGATCCTTTGGGACTGCTACTATTGAGGAGATGACATCGCATAACCCCATCTATTTTCCTATTTTCTAGTCTGTAAATCAAATATGGCTGTTGCGTCGCTCAGTGCCTATACACCAGACGTTAATATATCAACTTGACAATCAATTTGATGCTGGCAAAGGTAATAAAACAATTCTTTCATTGAATAATTAGTTCGAATGCTACTCATGGTTCAAACGGTGATTCAAATGAACAACAGATTAAAAGAACTGGACAGTTCAAGACAAGAAAGTTGCCGTCAAATATTTAGTTACAATGACCAGTTTAACCCTTCTGTCAATACGAAGGTACCTGGGCACCTATTGGATTTTTAAAGTAAAAATAGCCTACTTTCTGCCAAGGAACGCTATGCTGGTGTTTTTAGTATCTTCCTAAAAATTAATTGACTACCTATTAGATAACTTATATAGAAAGAAAACTTTTTCTATACAACTTTTAGAACCGATTTTTGAACACTACCCCTTTGTTCTATGCGAAGGAACCCGGGTACCTTCATACAAAATATAGTAAAACAATACAGTTTTATATTCGACTGGACCAAATTTTAAATTTGAAATCAAAGTTGTATTCAAAAATAAGTTAAATTCAGGACATTCGATCGATGTCATCGGCTTTACATGTGTGTTACTCCAAGATGTTTTACCCTTTGAAAGGACAAGTTTAATCAGAAAAACTTAGTAGGCAATTGCCAACGTACGTAAGACCCAAGTAGGCGCAAAAATATTACAAAATTACTCTTCGCAAAAAATCTCACTTTGGTGTTAAAAATTAATACTCGACCCCTAAATCGATATTCTGTTTAACAGCACCAAAACTTTGGAGTTGTATCTTCCAAAGAGCAATGAAGCTGGCTGGTTCTTTCAACTATGCACCACGGCAAAGCAGTGCCAGGGGACAACGTGAGGGGGTATTGGTGGTTCAAACTCCCCAAATATTTGGTAGCTACAAAAATTATGGGTCATTGATTTCAAATGGTATTGGGGTCAAAAGTTGTATGCAGAACGCCTCCTAAAATAAAATCCTGTGTGCTCCTCTGATGCCGTAAATTCAGAATAGACAAAAAAGTTCCCTTGTTATCACAATTTTTAGACTAAAAACGGTTTTCAAACAGTTTGCGGAGCACAGAAACCTTTATGTTCGTATTGATGATAGGTGGACATTTTTTGTATTGACAGAATGGTTAAAAATCTTTACCAGCTTATTAGTTACTAATTTGTTAACCATTTCATGAAGCTCTAACCTTCTTGCCACGGACCCCAAAAACTACTATTGCACTAAAAATAACTGCTATGCTTATATTTTTTTTTTAATATAAACTATTGTCAATCTAGCCGGATTTAAAGGTCTGCAGTAATTGCAGCGGTCACTTCTACTCGGTCATCCACTCGAAGTGTTTATGTGGTGTCATCAACTAACAAATATTCGCGCAGCTGCTTAGCAACTTGACTGCACAGCACAATTAAATTATTAAATGTTAAAGCATTTTATAAACGTAACAATAAATGTGTAGTTAAATGTGCTGTTGGAGCAGCAAATGGAACTTGTGTGGCCGGTGTTAGTGTGGCAGCGAAGATAACAACAACAACAACAACAACAACAACAAATAAAGCCAAGCTCGACTACAAAAAACTTCATATTGCCATTAAAGTTAATTTAATTAAATAACACAGCACCGCATTCCGTCGAGATGCTTCAAGCAATTTATGACACATTCAATTTGTTGTTGTTGTTGTTGCGGCTGTTGTCAATTTCGTTTTTGAAGCGCTAAAAGTCTTAAAGTCTTCATAAAAATGCACGCGTAAAATTGTCAACAATTTTGATGAAAATAATTGCGCGACAAATACTTACTCGCACTGACAGCACTTGCAGCACAACAGCAACACCCAACCTTGGGCCAATAGGCCACAGAGAGCAAACCTAAACAACAAAAAGAACAACATCAGCAGCAGCAACAATCAAAGCAACGTTAAAGGTATGGGCTATGGGTAGGGCTGGACAGTGGGCAAGGCGATGGCAACAATGCCAAATGTCAATTATAAATTCTCGCATGTGACAAAATGCAACGCAATGTTGCATGAGCGGCCCTTCAATGCGACCAGATTGCAGAGACACTGTTCGGCCATTGAGTAAGTGACCAAAGGATAGCTTAACCTTGGAAAACCGAAATCAGTTTTGGGTCATTAAAGATTGGTGATTACTCTGTTGAAACACTACTACAATATACAATGCTCAGAACATAAAAGAGAGTTGCCAGTTGTCGATCCTCTCAGTCAGGCAGACAATGACCAATAAAGCTTTTACAATAATCTCAACTCAACCCTTTTCTATTTTTTAATCCACAGTTCGTGATCGCCACACTTCAATCTCGTATATTGCTTATCCATTGGCAGCGGGTTAAGCGCCCAAGGGATCGATCGGCATCGGCGTTCGTGCCGCACGTTTCGTAAATCGTACGTGTTCATAAATATTGTCAATTAAAGCCGCAAGCGGCAGACAAACAGTTACAAATGTCAACTAATTGACAGAGAACAAGTTCAAGTGCCGCAGCCAACGCAAAATACACTCAGCGGCTGCAGTAATATAGCACTAACAACAAATTGCACACGTGACGCCATGACAGAGAGACAGTCGAAGTGATCAAACGACAGTTGGACTAAGCGACAGTTGCACACAAAACTGGCCACAGAAATCCCATCAAAGCTGGCCATAACATAAAATATTGTAGCGACGGCTTATAGCCGTCGGCTGTTGCTGTTGCCGCTGCTAAAACAAGTTACCTTCTTCCGGCGGCGGCGACGACGACGGCGACAACAGCAAGAGCGCTTACAACGCCGCTCACACGCCAGCCGTCAATGTGCGCCACTCTTATTAATCTCCAGCGATTAAGTTACATTATTGACGTTGATAAAAAGTGACAATATGGCACTCGAGCCACGGCCACCTCTCGAACAGCGTCGCCGTCGCGCCGAACGCTGATTGATCGGCAACGATCGGCGAGCGTCACTGTCAGCCTGATCGGCACTTGGCCAGGGTAGTCGCTGCAGTCGATAAACTTAATTGCCCACATCCCCACGGGAAGTGTGGAAATAGTTTGGCGCACAAGCTTCACATTCCGTCGATTCATTAACATTTCTTTCCGCTTCGATCTGTACATGCCAACTTATTAAGGCCGTTACATTTTCAATTGTTCTTTTTGTTCTTGTTATTGCTCTTTTTTGTTGTTTTTGTTGTGTATAGTTGATCGTGTGTGTTTTACGTGCGGCTTAATTTAATTTTAACACTTTGCCAGAATGACACCTACATTGTAGGTTCTACAGTGTTGAATTTAGTGGAGTACTTTTAAATTGCTCCCGAGACAGTAATTAAAGATGACTGATATAATAGGAGCAATTCAGAAGAGATCAGGAAGTACCATGGGGGAATTTTAAAATGTTGCCTTTTTCATAGACCATAAAGAAGTATCATGCTGGACGTTGTTTAGACTTTTTTTTTATTCCTTGTTCACTCCTCACTGGAGCATAGGGCCTCAACAAGACTCTTCCATCGTACACGGTTCTGGGCTGTTGTTTTTGCGCCGTCCCATGTGATATTGACATCGGCTAGCTCGCGTAGGGTCGACCTTCTCCAGGTGTTTTTGGTCGACTGCGACTTCTACTCCCTTGCGGGTTCCAGTCCAGTGCCATTCTCGTGATGCTGTCGGGAGGTTTTCTTAGTGTATGACCTATCCATTTCCATTTTCTGCGCTTTATTTGCCTTAGAATGGGCTTTAGACTTTAGTGGGGTTATTTTATATTTCAGACCGAAAAATTTACAGAAGTTATACTTAGTTATACAGTATAAATAATAATTGGAATACAATGAACAGGAATCCGATTATTTATTTATTTATTTATTTCGTAGTAGTCTTTGAACAATTCTTACAGACTAATTAACAAAATGGAACTTACGCTTAAACTTAAACTTAAACGGGAAAGTGAGAATAAACAAAGGAAATGAACGAGGGTGAACATCTTCAATGTTTGATCTGTCTGTACCTAGACAGATCAAACATTGAAGATGCCGACAGCACGTTTAGCTCGTCTAAGGCTCGAGGAATAGGAGCGTCACTACCATAACGCGTCCTAGAGAACTCAACAGAAAAAGGGGAAACATGTCTGAGGGAGCGAGATGGCACATTGAAAGCTGTTTTGGACAAGAGAGAGGGGCAATCAATCCATTGATTATATAAAAAATGAAAGCCATGCAAATGACAGCCCTCCTGGTTTCAAGTGATTTTAAGACAAGCAGAAGACATCTAGACCTGTAAGGAGGCTGGGGCTCAGAAAAACGAATGGAGATTATGTAAATTAGATTAGCTCTTTGAAAATCTGCCAGTCCACTAACCGTTTGCTTTGGTCAAAGGCTAAGATTGTATCCTAAGATATAATAGCGGTACTCACTCTTCGTAGCATTTTCGGTCTAAAGTTGCTATCGTAGCTATTTTTGAATTTTTGCAATGTTTTCGAAAGCAGTTGTAGAGACAGATTGCTACGATAGCTACTTTACACCTAAAATGCTATGAAGAATGAACTTCACTATTGAGTGAGTCTACAGAGGTTACGTTAGATTAGGTTGGAGTGGCAGCCTTCTACGTAAAAGCACTCAAGCACAACTAATGGCTCATTGTGGTACCACAGTGGATGGCGCGACTTCCCCTTACAGCGCTGAAAACCAGGAAGATTCCATTATGAACCTGGCTATATCTCTGATACTCAGAGGCGATAGTTCGGTTATGCTAATGAAGATAGCTGAGCCAAGAAATGTATGTCTTCGTTTGGCTAATGAGGGACATCGACACAAAAGGTGGAGAACGGTATCCTCCTCCTCCTCAGAGCCGCATCCTCCGCAGAAGTTGTTGAATTGCAGTCTCAGTCTTTTCGCATGCTTGTCCAAAAGACAGTAACCGTGAGCACCAAGACCGTTGTGCTTATTGGGCGGGTTGATCCGTTAAGTTAGTCGGGAGATATTGCAAGTCTGCAATATGCAAGTCCTTAGACCATAATTCGTTTGGTTCTTTTTGATAAAATTGTTTAAGCATCAATTTGACCGATGCAAGTGGAGACTCCACTAGGAGGAAGGAAGAGGTCTCTGCTATCAGCGAACCCATTCTGAGTGAGTCTAAAATAACAAAAAAATACGTTAAGGGTTATAAAATCAATATTTGCCGAATATAATCGATAATTTGCAAAGCCAAATCTTAAAATCTTCTAAGGCAATAAAACCAAAATAGGGAAGACAACGCAGCCAAGACGTCACAATCCAGATAACCCGGTATGACCCTGAAGACTGATATCTCTTTCAACGGAGTTTCCTGTCAAAAATACCGGTATTAAAATTCTATGCTTTTATATTTTCCAGTATGAAGTTTGCCAATAGCTGTGGTCGCAATATTTCATATTTTTCTTTAAAAAAAACTTAAACCTACATGAGTAGAAGAGTCTTAATTTTACTGCTTTTTTTCTCATACCAAAATGTAATTTTCTTTAATTGAGACTCCACAATTTAAACCCATAAACAGGTTTCAAAATGTGAAATTCAATTCGTTCTCACAAGTGCTCACAAATATTAAAAAAATATCGTTCACCGACTTCTATCAATCTCATAAATTCAAATGCCCAAAGCAAACCAAATACCACACACATCAAAAAGTGTGTGAGAATCCTATATCTCAAGTATGATCTCCTGAGGTTTTATGACCACTAAATATGGTTTATCTGCCGCTATAAAGAAACTATCCGCGCGTAGTCGTAACCCTTCCATTGCATTTTTCTTGGCAAGATTTTCATTTAATAAACTTGGTCAGCGGTCAAACGAAATGTCTACTTCCCCAAAAATATGCAACTAAACACTTAACGCACAACTAATTATTTTAATGACAATTATTACAATAAAAAAAATCGTATAACAAGCCAGCCACGCATCGACCAACCGACATGACACAATAAGGACCCACAGCAATTATCACAAATGACGGTAATTATGAGCAGCGAGTGATAAACAGACGGAGCAAAAAATCGTGTGGTAGGTACAAGCGCACACGGCTGCAGTGAATGCCCACAAAGTGAATGCGCGCGGCACCCGCGTCGCTAATGTGGCGCACAAGCGGAGGATGTGACATGGACCGGCCGACCGAGCGCGGCCAACAGCAGCCGTGAATCGTGTATGGGAATGGCTGTAAATGTAACAATTTTGCTACTGTGCAAAAGTAGGGTTGCCAAGTAGACATTGTTGAACACTATTTATTATTTAAAATTATGACCAATGAAGAAGCTGTGCAACAGTTTCTTGACAATTTCAAACCCATAATAAGCTCGACCTTTATTCCTAATAGAGCCGTCGTTCCATTTGTATATCACTCACAATATGAACAAATGTCTCTCAACCTCTTGTTGGCAACCCAACTGGCTCATGTTCGTCGCCACGTGATTGACATAAAAATGCTAGAAGTTTACCTTAAAACAATTCCAACAATGCAACAATTTTTCCAACCACTGAGATTATATATACAAAAAAAAAAAATAAACCATTCATCCATAAGTGCGTGCGGGTTTTCAACTCAATGAATCGTTTGTTGTTGTTTTGTCATTTTTGTTTTTACTATAGTAAACTTTTATGGCGGCACCTTTTTTACTTGCAACAGCAAAAACACTTTAAATATTTGTAATCGCTTCTGCGTAAAACATTTTTAAAGACCCTAAAAAATGCCTGCCTGCCTCCTTGGCCACAGTGCATTCGGCTGCATCCAGCTGTGTAGGCAACGCATTGCGCCAAGATGAGGTGGTAAATGATCGGCGCGATCGTGGCTGCCAGACTCAACTACGCGGCAATGTTGTGCAACTGTCTACTTATGTCGCTTTTAGTATTTTATTGCCATCTCTAGTTGCTAGCAATTCATTCATTCAGTTACGCTACAGTTTTACAAACAAATGTCTTTTGTTTTGATGTGCAGCCGAATCGCTTTTGTCGATTACAAAGTAGATGACATGCTCAATGTGACGTCATAATCGATGCGTCTGGAACTAACAAACCGACTTAATGGCTTCTCTAATTCTCTTAAATTTTTCCTAATGCTTTGATGATCCTTTATGATCGTTATGACAGCTGTTGCTGTTGCTTCGTTGGGTCGGCGACTTTTTGTGCAAATCATAAAACGATTACCTACTTTGAGCGTAATGTTGTCACTGACGCAATTTTTTTGCGCCGGTTCATTGTCTTTGCTTCGTTTTTTTGCTCTCTTGTGTCACTAGGAATCCCAAGAATTTGCTAAAGTGGAACTTGCTGCTGTAATTGTGCACCTGTTGCCGGTCTCGAATATAAACAACAACAACTATTATTATGTGTGCCCAACGCAAAAAGCGAAAAAAGATAGCAGAGTGGGTCATTAAGGGATTGTTTAAGTTTTTATGCGCAGAAGTTCAAAGTAGAAACTGGTATGTGCAAAAAATTTAAAGCAAGTACTAAAAATCATGTAAAAGACTGAGTAAACAATTTTTGTAATTCTAAATAAATAACTTTTTTCGGTACTCATATCAAATCAAATGCAATTTCAGCTCTTAAACCAATTTCCCAATCTGATTAAAATAAAAAAAACATTCATTCAGTGATATATTATGTGACAAAATTGCCATGACATATTTTTCGTAAATACAAATATGTCCAACAACAACAAGCCGAACTGCAAAACTATTTTAAAATTCAAAAATTGCAATTATTATTACCTACAATAAGAAAAATTAATTTTGAAAAAAAGATTTTTATCAAAACGTAAAATCGTGTCAACACAAAAAACTAAACAAAAATAAAAATATCAAATAAATAAGCAATGTGATAAAACTTAAAGACAAAACCAATAGACCACTGAAGCGGCCAAGCGAGTTTCGGACGAGCGTCATTATAAAAAATCGCAATAGCAAAAACAACAATGTGTGGAAGAAATAATATTATAAAAATAAAATATCGCGCGCATAATTGTTTTATGCAAATGATGACGGCGACTTTCAAGGCGCCAACGCACTGACACCTGAACTTGACGCTGCAGATAAAAAACTAAGCCAACAGCACCAACAGCTGAACGCACAGCTGGACGAACCGATTTCCCTACACATCGTTAAATTTGATTGATTTGCAGCAATGCGGCCAAGCTTGCGCGACATGCCAACTAACTTGCTTCGAAATTCATCTGAAATACGAAACGCGCATTGGGCTCGTGTGCGCTCTCTCTCTGCCAGGCATAGCTCTCTTGACGGAGCTTTTGTTGGTATCTTAAAGCCATTGCTGAAAATCTAAGCATTTTTGACTTGTGAAGATTTGCTTTCTCGACACTATAACTGAAGAAGGAAAAACATTCGTCAAATAGGACATCAAAAAGATGAAGACATTAGAAAGCTTAGGTGAAGAGATTTTTGATTGCTGTTCTATTAGATTGAAAAAGGTCTTAAAGGTCTTCATTATAGACAGTAGAAGAGAGTGGACTGCGGACTTTCAAACGGTCCACTGAACTGTCTTCACATCTATAGACTTCATATTTCCTGGTCTTCTCTGTCACTCTTCAGGTTTTCAGGTAATCTACTTTAAACCCAGTACAGCATCAACCTGGAGTAAGTCCCCCATAGACTGTAGGGTATTCCTCTAGTAATGTATTGACCACACTCCAACCAAAATAGCTTTATTTCTTATTTTATTCCTTCTTTTGGTTTGTTTTAACTGTGTTTTAAAATTTCATTAAATTCTCTCTCTCTCTCTCGTTCGTTTGTATGTTTTAACTTTTGTTGTTTACTCTCATTTCACGATTCCAATGAAATATGTTCTCGACAAAAATGTGCCATGCGATGCGATCGATTTTAAATTGAAAAATTTATTTTTACTCTCATTTAAATGTGTTTTAATTAGCATAATTAATTTTACTTCATTGGATTTTGTGGGGGGTTTTCAATAAAAACACATTGCTGTGTTTGGGAGTCATAAAATTTAAACAAGATCAAATTGACTTATTGGGCAGTGCCGTGTGTGTGGCTACATTTGTGCGCAGTTGGGTGCATTACGTGTGAATGGAGGGGAACGGCGGCGGTGGCGCGTACCAAGCAACGCATTGACACGTTTGTCAAAGAAATATCGTCATTTAAGTGTAGTGAAGTTAATTTCTATTTAAATTTGAACATGCACAGACGACTGAAACACGAGACGTTTCAACATATCAATTAATTTATTATGCTATCGAATTTTTATGGTTGACAACGACATGGAAATCCATCAAAATGCTGGAAAGCAACAAATTCGTAGAGATGATGCAATTAGAAGAAATAAAGACCGCAGAACCGGTGTGTTGAGGAGCTGGACAAAATTTGTTTAACACTTACAAAGCAGGTCTTAAATGTTTGAGAAGGTTAGAAGTGATATAAATGGGCTCGAAGTTATTCACATCGTTTGCAATGTGGTGCTAATGGAAGATTCGAAAAAAATTGAATATCACATTCACTGCTTCTTTCTTTGTAAAAATCTGAAAGCAGTTTCCAGAGCCTGTAAAATGCTTTTTCTCCCGATTCTTGTTTGTCGTGCTTGCCATATTTCACGGACACAGGATATTATTTTTCTGAGTTTAGTCTAGATTGCTGTACAGCTCACACAGTTCATATTTAACCCTAGAAAGACCATTGCGTACATTTTGACGATTTTTCATTTTTAAATATGTATGTATTTTCTTTAGTCGATATTTCTATAAACTTTTGCTTTGGTGACTTTTATTTTTTTTATCATGAAAAATTTTATATTTTTTTTAATTTTATTTTGTAAAAAATAAGCCAAATCCGATGTGTACTTTTCGAGATATCAACGGGTATGATATGCAGTATTTATAGGTATGGAAAACTTGTGGTCTTTCTAGTATTAATGGATCTGAGATCGTTCGAAACAGCTATTATTCGAGACATACAAAACAGATACATATATCGGTTTTAGGATATTTGTGCTTAACCCTTTCAATACTGCGGGGATATATAAGTCCCAGATAATGTTCAAAAATTACTGATGCGAAAAGTATTCGCTTTTAAAGTGCTCGGATGGGACTAAACAGTAGTCAGTCAGTCAGTACTTCACAACAAGTGTTTTGGTTAGCATAACTAATACCTACATACCTAACTAATTTAATTTTAAACTGCTGTTGAATGATTTAATTAGCTAGGATATTTATATATCTCACTGTACTTCTCGTAGTAATCTGTAAGAATTGTAATACAAAACTTCTGGATTACTTAAACAATGAAATAAATAAATAAATAAATAAATAATTCATACTTGGTATACGTTCAGAAGTGTAAGCGTGCTCTTTGTGCATAAAAAAAAAATCTGAAATTATGTAAACATGTTCTTTTACTTATTTACAGCACATTTAGTTCAATTATACAGACATATTTTCACTGGCCAAAAGTCGTATTGAAAGGGTTAAACACCACAACAAGGCGCCATAGGATCATCATCGAATTATCAGTTTTGATAATCGCGATTTTGACTTTGACAAAAATGAGTCCAACTCTTTTCTCAGCCTTTCCCTTACTTCCTCACTACATTTGGCCGAATCTCGTTGGGCAGCTGTGCTGACTTTTCTTTTAATTTGTCGAATGGTATCGAGCTGGATCCTTTTCTCTCAAACAACAAACTCTACTTTACTTTCCTCATAGTGAAAGGAAAACATTTTCAGAAATTCGTAACAATAACTCAAAAGACGCAAAGAATTCTAATATATTCCTCTCTATAAAATATTCAATTTTTGTGTATTTAATTTTTTAATATATTTTATATACAATCAAAACTATCAAACATAAAGATAAAAAAAAATGTCAATATTATATAAAACCGAATAAATTAGAGCCCCTGTAACATGACTATTGCAATTAATCAATACAAACCAGTAACCAAATACCGCACTAAATCAAAATAAAATAGTATATAAATTATATTCATTTCACCGAAAAACAAAATTTTAAGTTATGACTTTCGTTTTGCAAAAACTTCTCATTTTTCAGCAATTCTCCGATGCTCTCTGGCGCTTTACTTAATCGAAACGGTAAACAAACCACGCAAACCGTGTGGTACAAAAACTCCTGCTGATCAGCACCGATAACACATGACATTAAAGTTCGTCCCATAACACACATACGCGTCGCGTTCAAAAGCCGCGCTCTCCGGCCACTGGACAGGCGAACCGCACAGGCAGCAAAAAGCACCACACCGACCAGCCGAGTGACAAATGCCGGCCACCTTTGGGTCGGATGCCAGAGAACCACAAAATTAATAGTGTGAATGAAAATATAAAACACACTTCGGTTCCCCTTTCGCTGCAACGTACGCCACGCCAAACCGCACGCACTGCAATGTACCGCGCCAAAGCCTATCGATTCGGTAGAACGAACTGTAAAGATCGTATCGGATTACGAAACGGTGGAGACATGCGGCGGCGAATGAGATAGTAGTTCGGAAATTTGTCAAAGTGTCAGCGAGAATTTAGTGAACAAACATTTAAGTAGGCAAGAACAGCCAACCGCTGGCGAAGACCTGCTGGACTGCGTCACATTGGATCGATGCTCCGGCAGCAACGAGTTGGAGAGCGGCCAGCTTGTTAGCGCGCGAATCGTCGCCTCCATCAATCCCGATGACATTCAGCACGTAACTTTGTAAAACAGACCATTAGCAGTTAATAAACATTAGTCATGCTCAATGCGGAGATGATTTAGCGAGAGTAATTAAAGTTTTAAACTGAAGTTACCAGCGACACAGCCACGGCGACAACTGGTCATCGCGCCGAGTTCCATGGAATTGTGTGCGATTAACACAACGTCCACCGTGTCCCTGTCCAATAACAAAGAACAAGTTTTCTTAATCGTTGGCGTTTTCGGAAATTTATGCAGATCAGTCCGATCGGCAGAATATTGTGGCGTCGCAGCGTTTCAATAAAACGAGAATAAACCAGCAAATGTTGCTGCTGACTAGTGGCGAGAATAGTTGGTTGCTGTTGTTGGATGCACTGCCAGTTGTTTGGCATGTAAACGATCCATAATGCTCGAGTGGCTCGAGCGTGATCGAGTCCAGCTCATGTGGAGAGTTGCTCGCGTTAGTGTTTGTGTTGCCGCGTCGAAGAGATAAACATCGTGTTGCAAGAAATATCAACAGACCATTGACAAGTGGCGATAACACGTATCAGACGCAGCTTTTTAGTAGAGAAGAAAGCCGCTGGGGATGTCAGATTTGAAAGCAGCACAGCGGTTGATGATTTGCTTGGGCCCAAACTTTTAGTGAGTTAGGCAGGTTCCGCTTTAAGGCCTGTTGAGTGCATAAGAGGCATAGCGATTTACTACCTTCCTCTGCGATTAACTCCTCTATGAAGACCATTTGCAAAAATGGGCAACTGATCGTTTAAATATTTAAAACATCTAACATTCTTGGACAAAAAATGTCATTCATATTCGTCCTTAAACGATTTAAAAATTTCGTTAACGCCAATTTTGATAACTAAAACATTTGTTTAGGTAGATATGTATGTATCAACGTGCTATATTTTGGAATCAAACACACCAGCAAGTCCAACTAGCGAGTAAACTTCAAAATTTCACACGGTAAGAATATTTCAATTTTAATGATGCGCACACATTTTATTGCCGCAATTAATTACGCGCAAATCTTGCCCACACTATCTGTGATGACGCGGATGAGCAAATGCCGCGTCTCATAGACAAACTAACTGCGTACAAGCGCCAGAACTCGCAGCCAGGAAAATGAGCCGAACAGGAACACAATGCAACGGTCGAGACATTAACTCGTTGCGGCTATGAAGGATGCTGCGCATTTGGCTTCTAACTTATGGCAGCACACAGCGACTATGACCACATCGCCGCGATCCTTCAAGCGATGCGCGACATAAAGTCTGTAACAAACGTTCGGCTGTAGATGCCAAAAGCGAATGAGTTGTAAAGAGAGTCGGAACGAATAGTGGTGTGGATATTTTGTGCGTTCTGCTGGCCATAGAGTTGGGTAATGTTGCACTCCAATGTTGACATTTCCAATTGAGACAATGTGTGAGAGCTATGAGTTGACAAAAGTGGTTCAAGTTGTATTGAAAGCGTTGTATTGTATCGTTTGTATTGATCAGAAATCGCCTTTAACTTCCAAACCAAGTGATCTGAAAGTCTAAAACAAGAAAGGAGCTTTCAGAAAAGTAGCCTCAAGTTCCTGAAATTAAACCGGAAAACTAAAATATTCAAGTCAAAAGAAAGTCTTCAAATATTTTTGAATTACTTGAAAGACTTATAGAACATCTTTAGAGCTCAAAGTTGAAATATTACCTCAATTTAGGGAAAGTGGAAGGAAGAATCGCTCTCACATATCATCGAAATGTATAAAATTACTCAATTCGACAATACCTAAAGAGCAATTCGTGTCATCACTGTCTGTGCTCATAACAACAAAAATATCAACCACTGAGCAATTTCAACTGTCGAGTGGGAACATTAAAAACATCCAATTAAGTCTTAACGTGGCTAAAACATTAAAACACACAGCGCCAAAACTGGTGAGAGAGCAAGATGCGCTCTTTGCACGAGGGCCGAGATTTATCTCGTTCGGTTGGTGTCTCACAAATTGACCGTCGTTCGCTGGATACGCTCCAGACGATTGTAAACACCGCCACAAACGCCACCGCAATGGTCATTTGTACGCGCGGACAGACAACAAGATCGCTCGCTTTGCTTTTCGGCCGCGTCCAGTTGGTAGCGATTTAGTTAGCCGTGTGTTGACAACATTTAACGTTTCGCTTTTGAGGCTATTTGTTGCTGCTCCGGCTGCCGTTGTTGCCGTTGCTGGTATCTGCTGGTGTGGCTGCTGTGCATGGCTACCGCGTCCGCGCGCGCGCCTGTCCATCCGAGCACACAGATGACAGCCAGTGGCCGTCTGAAATTTTGCTGCTCGCTCTGAGCTGATGTAAGACGCAGTTCGTACGGCAATGCAACATAACGTTTTTTGACGTGCAGCGTGACAGTTCGGCGCACGCGGCTCGATCGCGCGTATTCGCAACACGATTTTCAAGTATAATTTTCAATATTTACATTCTCGCCACTAATCGTATCGGCCACGCAAAAGTGTTCGCACGCCAATTTTCGCACAAGTGATGAACGATATCAAAATGGGCTTCAAGCACACAATGTTACAGCGTTTGCACAACTTTGACGTGTCGCCCGGAAAGTCCTCGTCGACACCGAACTCGCCGGCCAGCAGCGACGATCAGTCACAGCATCCAGCTCACGTAACCGATTTCAGCATAAATCGCATTTTGAGTGATGCCAACGAGATGCACCGGAAGTTGCCGCCAAAGCCGGAAACAGCGGCGACAATTGTCGCTACAAACATACCAAAAACTGCTTCGCCGAGGTGCACGCCGCCGTCGGCCGTCGACATACTGGACTTGTCGAAATCTTCGCCAGAGGCTGCCGCTTCTCCGCCCCTCACCTATCCCACACCCGGCTATCCTGCATTCCATGCGGATTTTCTGGCCGCCGCCGCTGCTGCCAATGCCACCAAATTCTACGCGCAGTTCTTTCCACACATGTTTCCCTCGTATGTGGCATCGACTTTCGGCCTGCCCAACTCACCCTACCCGAAACGGTACTTTGCGCCCTACATTATAAACTCGCACAATAACCACGCGACGCCTCGCTTGACGCCGCCCACCACTGTGGCGAATCCCGTTGCGCTGACAGCGCCCACGGCTGCACGACTCAAGAACCCGTGTCCGCGCATCAATTGCTCCGATTGTCTGGACTACTACAAGCAATTTCCGTATAAATCACCGCCGTCGGCAGCTATGCCCACCAGCCAAGCCAACTATCTGAAAGCAAAATCAGCTACGGAACTGCTGCTCAAGTCGTCGAATATCTCAATGACGGCAGTCACTAATTTCAATTTAACGTCCAAGTCGGCAAAACTGAACGTGACAGCAGCGACGGCTTCCAGCATCGAGGAGATCAGCTACAAGTGTTGCATCTGCGATAAGGTTTTTGGCTGCTCGCAAACGCTACAGGTGAGAATTAATTGAGGACAAATTCAGAAGAACAGTTAGGTGTTGGGCAGGATTATCCACGTCAAGGGTTTTCCTTGGATTTTCCGCTGGCCATGTCTGGCTTTTAACTTAACCAAACTTCCTCCAAAAGTTGAGCGCTACTCGTTTCTATAAGCAAAAATTTTACAAACTCATTAAACGTTTCTGCACATCATGTAGAATGTTAGACTAAAACTTATCAGTATTAGTGAGATATTAAACTCTTAACTTGAGTCCTTGGAACATTATCCAGGAAGGAATAATTGAGCCGTTCAGTGCACAGAGTGATTAACTCCACTTTTTGAAAAATCTTAAATTTAAGTGTCAAAGCACTTGTCATAACTTTTTATATTTATTAAAACTTTCCTGAATAGTAAAGATTAACACCATTAAACGACAAAATATATATATTTGAATTTAAATTATAAAGGGAATTTTAAAAAACAAATTTTTATTTCATCGCATTTCTCAACTTTTTGTTTTATGGAGTTAATCGATTTGTGCACCGAGCGACTCAATTATCGCTATTAATAACTTGGAACAAAATTTGAATTTGCCGTCGTTATGTGTTAAAATGAAGTTACTAAATCAGCATTTTTTGTAATATTTGCACCTAATTTTTTCGCCATTAGTTGAGTAAAAATTTGAACCCACGATCCTCACCAACCACGACTTATAGTAACCGTTCAGCATCACTGGTCGGTTTTGGAAAAATTAATTTTAAAGCTAAATGCAAATAAAATTATTTGGAAAATATTGCTTTCCTTTTCAACCTAAATAACCGTTGGACAACGCATCCACGAACTTTCTTCAATGCAGAAGGGATTGAGAAGGCCGACAAACTTGAAATAGAAAAAAGTACACAATAGATGACCTCGCGTACCGTAAACGATCTAAAAAGATGACAATTATCCAATTATTACAATTAATAAAACTTGAACAACGGAACCATGAATTTTCTTCAATGTAGAAAGGATTAAGGCAGACAAACTAGAAATAGGGGAAAAAGACATGATAGATGACCTCGCGTACCCTAAACGGTCTAAAAAGATGACAATTATCCAATTATTACAATTAATAAAACTTGAACAACGGAACCATGAATTTTCTTCAATCTAGAAAGTATTGAGAAGGCAGACAAACTAGATATAGAAAAAAGGACTTAATAGACGACCTCGCGTACCATGAACGGTCTAAAAGGACGACAATTATCCAATTATTACAACATCTAAAGTAGTCATTCGTTTATTGATGCTCGACAAATACCCAAAGCCTCTTTGGTTCGAATACAGATCAATATTTTAGCGCTTACTGAACCGCTTTAGGCAGTCTCTGCCTCATTGCCAAAGCCAACCAACGCGTATGGGCGGAGTTGTACAATTGGAACTCACACAAATACACAATGGGCGGAGCTAAGACTTACCATTAAATGACAACAACAATACGCACACAGCACAAACAAAGAAAGTATGCAAATAAATGACCAGCACAGAGTATGGAAGAGTTGATTAACATAAGCGTGAAGAGCGGAGAAAATGAAGATGGAGAAAAACAGGTTTGAGATAGGTGCCAGCCAGCACCTAACGGTTGCGTGTAGCGCACTGAGCGCCGATTGGTAACTGTTGCGTAGGGAGAGCGTTGCTCAAGTTATAGTACATATAAAAAATGGCCGGTCGGCTGGCTGCACAGCCAATCAAAGTTAAATGCCAACTTTTTGATTTCTTTTCAACTTTCTTCACTTGCAGGCGCACGAGAAGACACACAAATCGCCACGCTACGAGTGCACCGACTGCGGCAAAGGCTTCTCGCAGCTGCGCAACTACAAGTATCACCTGTCGGTGCATCGCGGCACCAAAGAGTTCGCAGCCGAGTGCCCGGAGTGTGGCAAGACCTTCAACGACAAGGGCTACCTTAGCAGCCACATGAAAATTCACCGCAATAAGAAGGAGTACGAGTGTCCCTACTGCCCCAAGTCGTTCAATCAGCGCGTCGCGTTCAACATGCACGTTCGCATACACACCGGCGTGAAGCCGCACAAGTGTGCCGAGTGCGGCAAACGCTTCTCGCGGAAGATGCTGCTGAAGCAGCACATGCGCACCCACAGCGGCGAGAAGCCCTACCAATGCTCGGTGTGCGGCAAATCGTTTGCGGATCGCAGCAACATGACGCTGCATCACAGGCTGCACTCAGGTAAGGACGTACTGCTGAGATCTTTATTATTATTATTATTATTGCCGGGGAATGTGCACTGCGACCTAAAAGATCTATTGTGTCCCCTTCACAGTTCGTCCGTGAGTCCAGTATCCAAAAGGAATCTTAGTATATTTCCTAAGCCTTTTGAAACCCAGTCCGATCCTGGTATAATAAAGTCACCCAGGTGCAGGGCATACGCCTAGTATGTGTAATGCAGTTTCATTGTCCTGCAAACAGAACCTACAGACAAACAGAACCTACAATGCCCTGTCAATATACCTGTCATGATCCTTAGATTATTCTTTGAGAGACTCATACATTCCTCGAACCTTTTCTTGTTATAAGATCCAATAACCACCTTGGAATGTTCAAGGCCTGGTTGATTTTCCCAGTATTGATTCCGGATGGTTATCTCGTCTTTCCTGGAAAGGATGGATAGTGTCCCTTTGCCTAGACCACAGAAGGGTTCTGGGCCGACGAAAGGGGTAGACGCCCCCCTTCTTGTAAGTTTGTCGACCTGCTCATTCCCATCAATACCGGCGTGACCCGGAACCCAGAGGACCCATACCTGATTGTAACGGCCAAGTTCGTTCAGCTTCTCAAGGCATTCCGACACCAGTTTCGAGGATACCTGGTAGGATCTTTACGCCTTGATTGCCGCGTGGCTGTCTGACAGGATCGCGATCTTCCGGTTCCTGCATTTCCTCACCAGATTGAAGTGAGCGCACCTTTCAATGGCGTATATTTCCGCCTGGAACTGAGATCTTTGCTTCTAATTTGTTTTTTTACAGACATTTTCTGGTGAATCATTGCGCGTTTAGTTATGAATCTTCATTACAGACCAACATATATTTCGTCTTAATACGTCTTTCATGTATTTTACGATTATTAATTGCAAAAAAACCACTGTGGGCATGAAATCGACTACATTTTTGCTAGCCGGTTCCTAAAAATGCCTTAGAAATAGGCGGCCGAAGTTTCTTCTCTTTTTTAATTTATTATGACCACCACATGATTCACCACATAATTTTCAATTTGGCGCTTTTACAGGCATTAAACCCTTCAACTGCCCTATTTGCCCGAAGGCATTCACCAAGAAGCATCACCTGAAGACGCATCTCAATTACCATACTGGCTGCAAGCCGTACGTCTGTCCGCATCCCAACTGCAATCAGGCCTTCACGCAGTCCAGCAACATGCGCACGCACGCCAAGAAATGCCAATATCGACCGTTACAATTGTCGTTTCCGGCGGTTGGCCCCAGCGTACACATGGCACCGGCAATGACCACAAACACGAACATCACACCAGCCGCCATCAGCCACTGCGCCAGTGTGTCTGCGCCTGCGCCGACGCGTCTGCCCGTTACCAGTACGGCGACAGCGACACCGCACCTCCCCCTGCCGAACGCCCTGTCAGGAGGCATTCGTATGTTGTCGGCCACACAAACGTCGCCAGCATTTCCGCCCGCTCAGCAACCGCTGCTATCCACGTTGCGTCCGTTTTGAGACAATTGTATGATACTTTATTGCAATTATTTTCTCTATTAGGTACAGATGCACACAAGTACCTACACACATAGCAATAACTGTTTATTTGTAATTTTAGTCAAGTATTTTTATGTATATGTGTACTTGCAATACTTTGTGATTTACTTTAATGGAATTTTAGAAATTATTATAGGTATTTATACAAATGTATCTTGCAAAAAATGTTGTTCAACATGAACGTAGGAATTTTAAAATATAATAAAAACCAAACAGTTTTTTATATCATCTAAATGTTTTATTATTAATAAAATCCACCTGCCTGGTGATCTGCATGCAAAAAGTGAAATTCGTCAACCATGCAGCAAATTTTGCTAACGGTACTTGTTTTATTGTTGCTCCAAAGCCGGATGTGCCAAGGCGTTAAATTCAATTATTCAGTCAAATGGCATAAATTCCAATCCGACGAGGCACTTTACAAAGTCCATATGTCAGCTACAATTAATTTAAGGTAAGAATGCAACAACGATTTTCTTTAATATTATTCCGAACGAAATTAATTCGTGGTAATTTTACACTTTCCGGTTTCCGTTCTTCACTTTCTGTTAGCTAATGGCGGCAGAAACAGTAACAGTGCTGCCACTGCGGGCTTGTGCAAGCCACCTTGAGCTCTGATTAGCGGAACTGTATTTCAAGTTTTAAAAATGTTTTGAATTTCGGTGCTTTCACTTGAGTTCTGCTAACAGGAACTTTTTCAATTTTTTTCCAGTTTGTTTCTCCCATAAGATTTCACTACAGACCGGGATAATTCAAGAAACCCTTAATAAGCAGCTTGTTAAAATGGCAGCTCTATTTTCAAGTGCAAATTACACCAGAAGCTGAAATGCGCCACAAGTGGCCACACTGATCGCAACGCCTTTTCAACTGCACAGATTCCCTCCAGTTTTTTAGATCTCATGCTTTATACATTTTATCGATTATATTAAACAAAAAATGTTTCTATTTATAGCAATTTTATGCAAACCCGAATCACATTTTTTAATATCGCTCTATAAAACCCTCGAAAAGGTCCCAATGCAACCGTGCGTATCGCACGCATCGTTGTGTCGATACGGCATCCTTGGCCAGCGACTATGAAACTGCCATTTGTCGGATTTGTGAAATTGTCAGCTAAAGAGGAAGAACACATTGGCGGATTCGTTATTACGTGCGTTGGTTTTTCTTCGTTGCTCATTTGCAAATCATTATTCATAGTCGGATTGCAAAATTTCATAATTTGCTGTCCATAAACGTGTCGACTCATCATTGATTGCATCTTATTTGAAATTTGTTTATTGCAGTGAGCGTTTGCGCTGTCGCGTGCGAAACTTTCTACGTGGGATTTTTTCCATTTACACATTTGGCCAGCGAGGGCAGAATAGACAAAAATCTTGCCTGATTCTGAGCAGTCAAAACGGATTGGTGGCCATTTGTGGCCAAAAACAACAAAAATAAAAAATTACGAGGATTTTACTGCCGTTTGGGCAGCTAGGAAAAAGTAAGAAGTGCAAAGTAAAGAAGCCGAGAAGCAGAAGCAGCAGCTGCGGTAGCAGTGGAAGAAGCAGAACAAAAGGGGCGAGCAGTGAAAGCCAGCGAAGAAGCAAAGCAGCAGACGACGTCAGCGGCCAGTAACGCAGGCCGCAACGTGGTCGTCAGGTTGTCGTTCGGTGATAGTGGTGCCGCGATGTCGGCTGACTCACAATCGACGCATCAAACGACGCTGTCGCAGCTCTGGCAGAGCTACAATGCAAATGACGGTGGCGGAGCAGCCGTAGCGTCGGCCACGGCACCGATTGGTGGAACAAATAGCAACAATAACCACAGCACTGGCAACAATAGCGGAAGTGGTGGTGTTGGCGGTGTCGGTAGCAACAACAATAACAACTATGTGAATTTCAATCAATTCATTATGCAGCATAATTTATTGGGTGGCAGTGGCATAGCAGGCGGTGGCGTAAACGCCATTGGCGGCGGTAGCGGTGCAGCCAGTGTTGGTGGGTTAGCAGCACAGCAAAGCGCAAAAAGCACTGCGGTCAACAATGCGGACGTCGGCGATGATTACTTTCATTTTGGACAGGCTGCAGCGAACAAAGCGGCTGCGCCATTTGATCCGTTCCAGGCGACTACGGTGAGTTGGGGAGATTGAACTTTAGAAAGATTGTATGGTTTCCTTGCTGTAGCGTGGTTAAGTGGTCCCTAAAAACTGGTTTACTTTTCTAACTAGAAAATAAGTTGATAACACGTTTTTTGTTACTTATTGTTGTGCCAAAACGCGAAAATATCCAATGTTTTTAATACAATTAGGGATTGTTGGAGTGGTAGCGTCATTCTATCACAGATCGAAGAATCTTGAGTCCTTAATGCAATCATAATTCGCCCGTCTTCCATTCGTTCATCCCTTCGTGTATTTTATGCGCGTTCGTAATTTTTTCTGTTAGATATTATCCGCAACATGCTCATTTACCCTAATTTTATATTCAATTCCGGTTTATTTATTCGTTCCTACAGTACTACAATGCCGCGGGCAGTCCTTTTCAGCAGCCACAGCACTACAACAACGGCACCACGGCCAACAACAGCATGTACACAAATGGCCTTAGCAGCTACAACAACACACCGAGCGTCAACTACTACGACAACATTTACACTCCATTCGGCAACAGCGGCGCTACCAGCTACTATGAGAACCCTTTTGCCACCGGCTTCAATTTTAATGCATCGAATTTGCAGGCCAGCGCTCCGGAATTTGTGCCGCGCTTCAGCAATTTGACCTTGAATGAGAGCGACAGCAGCCGACCGAAGAGTAGTGCAGCGGACACAACCGTAACAACATCCGCAAAATCAGTTGAGAATGATTTCAAAACCAACGGCAAGTGTGTGGAAAATAATGCCGCCAGTTCAGCGTGCGAACATGTGGGCGACGGTTTGGACTCAACGAAGCAGAATGCTGCAAAGTTAGCTGCCATTGGCAACAATAATAAATTGAATAATGTCGGTGCCGTGAAAGATCACAAGTCGGCCACCACAAAATCCATGAACGATTCGCTGACAAGCTCCGCTGGCGCCGAAACAAGCGGCGACTACGCCGATACTGCTTTGTTTGCCAACTCGCCGGGCGCCTCCAACTCGTCCGCTGGCGCAGTATCCCGCTACACGGGCGCCACAAATAAATCTGCTGCTGCTGGCAATACACCAAGTGTCGGTCATTTACGCGGCTCGGAGTCGCGTTCCAATGACACAAATGGTTTTACTAACAACGGTGGATATCCGAACTCGATGGGTGGTGGCGAAAAATTGGAAAAGCCCTCGACGGCACGAGCCGACCGCGAACGGGAGCGTGACCGTGACAATCGACGCTACCAGAACGGCCGTCGCTCGGTGGACTATCATCGCAGTAATAAGCGACGCGACGACTGGAATCGCAATCGCGATCGCATCAACGGTTTTCGCGTAGAGGAAAAATACTCCACGGATAATGGCAAAGACAGCCCGTTACCGTCGCCGGAAAAGGTGGGTTTTTGATTACAAACGAGTGATATCTGGGGTAGCTGAGTAAACGGGGTACAGACTCCTTCAACGTTGAATACGCTTTCTTCTCTTTCTTTCCCACAGAAACCCTCACCGAAGAAGATCTATCCGGAGAACGAGAAACTGTCGCAGCGCGAAAAACTCATACGCGACATTGAGACTCGTCGCCTGGAGTGCCTCGTCTGCGTGGAGCCCATCAAAGCTCACCACTCGGTGTGGTCGTGCAACAACTGCTATCACATATTGCACCTACAGTGCATCATCAAGTGGGCGTCTTCTTCCAAATCCGACGACGGCTGGCGCTGCCCCGCCTGCCAGAATGTGGTCAAAGAGGTGCCGCGCGACTATTACTGCTTCTGCGGCAAGGTGAAGAATCCGCCATACAATCGGCAGGATATTGCGCATTCGTGCGGCGATGTTTGCGGGCGTATCGAGGGCTGTGTGCATGCCTGCACGCTGCTCTGCCATCCCGGGCCTTGTCCGCCCTGTCAGGCGAATGTGAAACGCGAATGCGGCTGCGGCAAGACAACGAAGACAATGCAGTGTTGTCTGAAGGAGTCCATCGAGTGCGACTCTATTTGCGGCAAACTGCTTAACTGCGAGCTGCACACATGCAGTACCAAGTGCCACGACGGTAAATGTGCCGCTTGCATCGAGAAGGTAGAGCAGACATGTCACTGCTCCAAGCAGGAGCGTCAGGTGGCCTGCACTCGCGATTCCCATGACAAGCGCACCTACTCGTGTGGTAAGCCATGTGGCAAAGATCTGTCGTGCGGCAACCACAAGTGCAAGGACTGCTGTCATGCGGGCGAGTGTCGACCGTGCAAACTGAGCCCCGAGGTGGTGACTTCGTGCCCGTGCGGCAAGATGCCGGTGGTGGCAGGCCAACGCAGCTCCTGCCTGGATGCAATACCGGTCTGTGAGGGCGTCTGCGGCAAGACGCTGCGCTGCGGCAAGGCCGCTCACCCCCACCACTGCACCAGCAAGTGCCATTTGGGCAATTGTCCGCCGTGCAACAAGCAGACCGCCGTCAAGTGTCGCTGTGGTCACATGGACCAGATGATTAAGTGCCGCCAGCTGTCGACGCGCGCCGACGATGCGCGCTGCAAGAAACGCTGCGTGAAAAAACGCTCATGCGGCAAGCACAAATGCAACCAGGAGTGTTGCATCGACATCGATCACATTTGCCCACTGCCCTGCAACTATACGCTCTCGTGTGGCAAGCACAAATGCGACCAGCCCTGTCACCGCGGCAACTGTCCGCCCTGCTATCGCTCCTCCTTCGAGGAGCTGTACTGCGAATGCGGCGCGGAGGTGATCTATCCGCCGGTGCCGTGCGGCACCAAGCGGCCCGCCTGCAAGCGGCCGTGCTCGCGCGCGCACCCCTGCAACCATCCGCCGCAGCACAATTGCCACTCGGCTGCCAGCTGTCCGCCGTGCATGATGTTCACCACAAAGTGGTGCTACGGCCAGCACGAGCAGCGCAAGACCATTCCATGCTCACAGAACAGCTTCAGCTGCGGCCTCGCCTGCCAGAAGGCGTTGCCGTGCGGCCGCCACAAGTGCATCAAGTCGTGCCACGAGGGCGTCTGCCAGGTGCCGGGCGAGGTGTGCAAGCAGAGCTGCACCAAGCTGCGCCCCATTTGTGGCCACAAGTGTATGGCGCCGTGCCACGATGGCGACTGTCCCGACACACCGTGCAAAGAGATGGTAGGTTCGATAGACTTTGTAATAATTCTTAACTAATTTTAATTTTGTTTAGGTTGAGGTGCAGTGCGAATGCGGCAACCGCAAGCAGATGCGTACATGCCACGACTTGGCACGCGAATACAGCCGCATTGCCACTGCACAGCTGGCCTCATCAATGGCCGAAATGCAGCGCGGCAACTACATGGAGCTGAGCGAAATTCTAGCTCCCGTCAAATTGAATAAAACCAACAAAACGTAAGCGCTGCGCTTCTCCCTGTTTTGCGCACATTTATCATCTTGTTATCATTTGTCAACAGCTTGGACTGCAACGAGGAATGCCGCCTACTCGAGCGCAATCGGCGCCTCGCTATTGGCCTACAGATACGCAATCCCGATGTGCCGCAAAAGCTGCTGACCAAATATTCGGACTTTATACGCAACTTTGCCAAACGTGATCCGACGCTCGTTAAATCCATACACGATGCCCTCACCAATCTGGTGAAGCTGGCCAAAGAGAGCAAGCAAAAGTCGCGCAGCCACTCGTTTCCCACTATGAATCGCGAGAAGCGGCAGCTAGTGCACGAGATGTGCGAAATGTTTGGCGTGGAGTCCGTCGCCTATGATGCTGAACCCAATCGAAATGTTGTGGCCACTGCCTTCAAAGATAGAGTGAGTTTAATTTTGGACTAATGTAAGTGAATATAATTGACACGTGTTTTGTTATAGTCCTGGCTGCCAGCCACCAGCATTATGGATGTTATGCAACGCGAGTCCGGGCAGCGTCGTGTTCCGGTACCGAGCAATAATGCCTGGGGCATCAAGAGATAGAAACGATGTACACACAAGTAAATCACAAAGGCGTTGTTGCTGCTCATTGTATCCCACAACACCCGTTCCACAATCTTCCGTCTCCGGCATTAAAGTAGAAAGTCGTCGCAACCGCCACATTCGAGTGTGCACGTGTGCATTGGAACTTTATGCACCGTTCATCTCCATCGCGCGTCCGTCAGGAGTACAGCCCCCGCAGTGGCACGCAATCTTATTTAGACAGCGCCAAACAAAAAGAAGAAGAATGTAACATTCAACCAGCAGCAAAACAACCTACCAGTAGAGGGGAGTAAACAATGATTTGCATAGGAAAACAAGATTAACGAATTGTTACTCAAAAAACTAAGAAATAGAAAAAATATTTGCCGCCTTCATGTCTACAGAGAAATTACAGAAAACAAATCAAATTTCCATAGCTGCTACTATACTCCTCATCTTTCCCGCCTACCCCACTTGCTCTATTTTCTTGATCAAAATTTAGTTTGTATCGACTACATGCTTTCAATTTTACCCCAACTTTTAGTTGCCATTTACCACAACCTTCTCCGCGAAATTCGACTCTAGATTTTTCACAAGACAATATGAAATCTTAGTAGGAAAATCACACATACACACACATACACATAAATAAAACTAAATTATAAAATAGTAAACAGAATTTATACAAAATTTGCAAAACAGAAAAAATAAGCGAAATGAAAACAATTCCTGAATACATACATATAATGAAAATCAAATCGAAATAAAGTTGTTTATTGATATGAATTGCGAACAAATTGCAAATGTTTTATTTAGCTAACAGATATTGAAATATAATGGGGATTTTGTTTTGAGAAAAATGAATGAATGGCAGATAAGAATCTCTTTATATAAGAGAATGAATGGGAAGTTTTTAATTTTTTAAATTCTAAATACAGTACTTTTAGCTTAAAGCGAACTTCGAGGGACTGGGCAAAATGGTTCGTTTAAACCGAAAGTTCGCTTTAAACGGGGTCCGTAATAAGCGAAAACATACAGCGCGTACTTTTTAAACTGGTTCGTTTTAGGCGGAAAATCGTTTTAAACGGGTTCGTTATAAACGAAAAGTACTGTATGTATATATTCACTAATAATTTAGTATTTATACATTTAAATGCCAGAAATCCAGAAAATCTTGCATCGAACGAAGCTAAGGTTGAAAAGAGTGAAAGCAGTTTTAGTTAGGATTTTTTAAAACTGCTAAATTTTGTTTATATCAATGAATTCTCAAGAATTGCTTTGAATTTCAAACACATCAAATACATTGAACACAGCTTAAAACTACGAATTTCAATAGAATGAGGGACAAGAACTTCAACTTCAAGCTGGAAACTGGAAATTTCTTTGTAGTTGGCAGCGTTAAACTGTGCGCAGTGTTGCATTTGCTGCTTAGCACAGTGAAGTATCTGTGAAATACAAGTAGCGGTAAATGGCATCGTTATAACTCTCACAATTCAGAACTGTGGTTAATTAAGGTTTTGACACAACAGATGCACCAAAAACATTAAATACTGTTTAAATTTTGAAGTAGTGCATACGTTTGCGTTGAGAAAATGCATGCGCTTCCTGTAGTTTGTTCGCCTCAAAGACAGCAGATAGATTTGTATCGTTCAGTGTGTCCGCGTTTGCTACTTTTCCTGGAAACGCATCTACTACGAAAAGGTCAGTGCGAAATTAAACAAGAAGTGGAATTGGAATGTTGTCATGTACAGCGAAATTGGGGAGGAAAAATGGCCGTTGAATTGAGAAAATCTCAGTTGTGGCAGGAAATCGAAAGCGGTCACTTGTGTCTCGCGGTGGTACAATTCGGCGCTGATGATGATAATGTCGATGATGACGAGCATGAGTTGATTTGTGTGTGAGCGGAAAGCTAAAGAATATACACAAAGCAAAGCAGCGAAAATTGTGAAAAAGATTGGTGTCAGTGCTTGGCGAAGAGGTGAATAGAAAAAAAAGCGAAAAGCAAATTGTGGTCAAAATGAATGAAAAGTCGGTGGAAAATGAATGAATGCCTGCAATTGCCTTCGACGGATAGCTGGGCAGCAACAAACGCAGCGACGAAAATTATCCATGAAAAAAGCCCCCTTCCCCGTTGAACTGACGCGGCTGGATTCGATGTGCGTGTGCGAGCGAAGTGAGTGTGACGAAAAATCATCATGAATTTGGACGTTTTATTTGAAAGCGAAAGCGGCTGTTAAACGCAGCGCAGAGAAAATCTTTTAATTAGCACAACAACACAACAATATGGCCGAGGGAAAAGTCACAGCGGCGCTAAGTTGTCGCCTGGAAAAAGGGTTGTCGCGGAGCGGCAGTCGAGACGCAAATAAATGCTTGAATCGGCCCAACCTCCACATTGCTCCATTCCACGTTACTCCACTCCGCTCTGTTCGTAGCGCAGTGCATTTTTCACGCTCCTCTATGGTGCGCTGCTTATTTGCATTAGCTGCGTTTATGTATTTTTTTTGTATATTCGTTATTCTGTTATGCTTTGCTATTATCCTTCCAATTGCGTTTCGCTCTGCACCTTCCACGAAAGTATCTGAGCCGCAGTGACAGCGCCGTACGTACACTGCAAAGAAAACTGCGTGCAAAGCAAGCAACACTGCCGCGGCGCGATCCTGGCGCACATTTGTTGTGCTGTTGCTTCAGTTGTGAAATGGCCAACTCGCTGGTGCATTTGTAAATATTAGGCGGCTATTAGCAGCAAATATGGTGGCACTCGCACTGTGGTGCGCTCTTTCGCCGCGCGCAGCGCCAGCTGTGACTTTCAGGTGCCTTCGGCGCTTGTGTGAGCGAGACGAGCATAGCGGCGCCCGTCGTGGAGTCTGGTGGAGTTTTGTTGTGAATTGGAATGGAAAATTGGAAAATATTTTTGTGTTGCTGCGGCTGCACTCGCACTTTGGTGGGTGGCTGGCGGCGGCGTTGCTTTTAGCTGATTGCGTTGAGACGAGGGAATGGGATCATTTGTTGATTAAACAAGTTGCTTGTTTTCGGGGGTTTACCCCGTAATTTTGAGTGGAAAGTTGAGAGGTCAAATGGCAGAAAATTTTTTTTAAATATTTTATATTGGATAATTTTTTGAATACAAATGGAAGATAGAAGACTGTAGGAATAAAATAAACAATATTCTATACCATCTGTAAAAAGTTAAGGTTCATGCAACAATTGTGGCATAGTTCAGTGAGTTTACACACAAGTTAAAATATCTTTTCGGGAGTAACTTTTACTGCATTACATTTAAGAAACGTTAAAAAAATACTTTAAAAAAATTACAAAAATAAAAATGGGAAAAGATTAAAAAAAAACTATGAACACAAAGAGTCTTCGATCAACAAACCCGCAGAGGAACTCAATCCTTCATGAGTTACGGCTGGAGTGTAGGTTTAGAATCGAAAAGAAGTTCCTAACACCATCGAAAAGGGTTCAATAGATAACAGGATTATCTATTTAACTTCTGATACTCGAACAACTTAATTTGATTCGATTTAGTTGTTATTGATCTCATAATCAATACACGGAGAAAAGTTTTCCTCAGCAAACTTTCTGAGTCGAAACGGTACTAAAAAGGCTTTCGAAAGACAACTTTCTGTGCTGAAACTCAGATCGACAAGCTGCAGTTTTTGGAAACTTAAAGAGCTCAATAAAACTGGAAATTTCCTTTGCCATAAAATTCATTTCAACTTCGAACCTCAAGCACGATTTTGGTACAATTGTTTTGATACTATTTTGGTTTATGTGTCATAGATTCGATAAAAATTTTTAACAAAAACATCGATGATAAATGACTGAAAATATGGGCTTAAAAAAAATTATTAAAAATATACATTTTTTTAGGATTCCTGAAATTACTTTAGTTGTATTCAAATGTAAAAACATAAAGAATAAAATTCTGATTTAATTTCCTCTTAACCAAATCTTATCACAAAAGCATTTTGTAAATTCCAAAAAGAAAATAAATAAAATAAAAATTGAAATAGTTTTCCTCTTAAAGCAAAATGTATCAAAAATTCTTTTCTTACATTATTTTTCTGCACTCCAACAGTTGTTTCATTAATTTATTTTAGATAGCACCGCATATTAATTTGTTGCTATTATCTTTATTGCTGCGCAATATTCACAAATCTAGTAAATCCAACTCATTCTCGCAAATTAAACGAAATTAGGAGAAAAACCCGCCCCCTACCAAACCACCATTGTCTTTAAAACAAGTAAAATAAAAATAATAAAATACAAATCTTAGGGTTGCAGCAAATCGGCCGCCTTTCATAAAAACATAGAAGAGAACAACAGTAATACATAATAATAAATTTACACAACAACAATGAGCGTTCATTATTTCCTTTAGCCTTCAGTCGTCGGCGCTCACAGCCCCAACTCCTTCCCTCTAAATAATTTGCATTTCCATTTAATTCGCTCGATTGAGGGGCTGCGGACTGGGTTGGATGTTGGGGGGGGGGGGGGGGGTCGTCGCACAACACGTAGACAAAGGATAATGTTGAAAGAGCGCAACAGTAAAAACATTGGAAGAGAGCGAAAAAGTGCAAAAGTAGAAAAAAGTTGAGAGCGCGCTGCAAGTGTGAAAAACAGGATACTCACTGCTTCTTCTTGCCATGCTTTGCGCAAAGGAGCCAAAGTTGATTTTGGAAGCTGTGGCATTGCATGCATTAAACGTTGGGGCGCTGTGAGGGCTGCAGCAGCGATAGATATATTTTCGATTTGTTGCTTTGTTTATATGCGCAACTTTTCGGCGACAATGCTAAGCGCGAAATGTGATGATTCATAAATGCTGTTATACCAAAAAATAATAAAAATAAAAAACCTCAAAAATTAAACAACAACACGAAAATGAATTATCCTTTCAGTGGGTTTCAGGGGTTTTTGTTGGCTTTTTCAGTGGTTTTGTTGTTATTTATTTTGTGTGCGTTTTGTATGTTTTCTGTTCAGTTTCTTTACATCAGACAGACATTACATTTGGCTTTTATTTAGTTTTGATGAGGATTTTTCGCCACTGCGCAGTTTGCGCATTTTGTCTCGAGGTGATGAGATTTCGTTGCAAGTTTGTAGCAGAGTAGTGTGAGACTTTACATTTTGTTTTACATTAAATGCACATTAAATGCTGAAAAAATTTCCTGTGAGACTTACAGTTCATTACTCATTTATACAAAGCAAGTAAAGCGATAAATTTCACTATTGCTGTTTGCAGTTGCTGCCATTTGGCGAAAGCAAATTGTTGTAGTTAGATTGGGAACGATTTTTATCATAAAATTTTCTTTCGAAATTCCCAAATAAATCTTTATCGTAATTACTAAAAGGGTTAACATGTGGTTCTTTCCATGGAAATCTGAATCACTACCTACAAGTAGAAAAAATTTCTTATGAAGAAAATCCCCTTCTAAAGCTTATCAAACAAATTCTACACATATGCTGACATCAGTATATGTTCCTAAAAATGCACTGTTTATCTATAATGACACATGAGTTGCATTGTGTGCAAAAAAAAAATTGACTAAGAAAATATGATACTTTAAAAATTTCTTAGAAAAGTTGGTTATAGAGTCTCGAAAATAGATAAAACATGTCTCAAGTATCTTTTCATGTTATCCAAATAATTTTATATTTTTTTCCAATTTATTACAAATGAATCAATTGATTTTTGGTTGAAATTTTTCAAGTAGTTTTTGTTATGGTTGGTTGGTTGGTTAGAGTGGTGATGCGCCAGGCATCCAATTAGCGCGGATGCGCCGTTTTGAAACCACTATCTTGATTCAACCTAGGTAAATGGTTGTTGCACTCCCGATGACTTATCCGCTACAGCCATTTCGAGAGGTTTAGAAAGGCAAGAAGTGAGCTTACCTTGCAGTCTTTAATTTCGTCAACGTTCGTAAACGTCGGTTTACCTAGAGTTTTCCACCGTCTCCTTGCTAGGGCCGGGCAATCGCAGAGGAAATGTTGGATCGTTTCCTTTTCCTCGGGATTGTTGCAGCTTCTGCAGCAGGTATTATGAGGAATGCCCATTTTGGCAGCATGTTCTCCAATGGGCCAGTGACCCGTGATGACAGCGGTGAGCCTGGCTGCATCACGTCGGCCTTTGTTAATTAATTCGGCTGATTTGTTCCTGTCGTACCTTGGCCATAGGGATCTGCTGATTTTACAGGAACGCATCCGGGCCCATCTGGTATCGGCTTTAGCAAGGAAGCCTTTGGAGATTTCGCTCTTGATGGAACCGATTGGAATGCGGACCATTTCCGCTACCCGTTCCTCAAGTGCGGAACCACCCCTGGCCAGCTCGTCCGCTCTTTCGTTACCCTCAATATCTTTGTGCCCCGGCACCCAGATTAGGGTAACTTGGAACCGATGAGCCAGATCCATTAAAGCCTCCTTACACTCCCACACCAGCTTGGATGTTATAACAGACGAGCCCAGCGCTTTGATGGCAGCTAGGCTATCAGATAAGATGCATATGCTGTTTTTGTAGGTGGTATCATCCATTACCATCCTACAGGCCTCTTTAATAGCGAAAACTTCCGCCTGGAAGACGCTAGCTGTGTTGGGGAGGCGAATAGATTTGCTGAGCCTCAGCTTCTCTGAGTAGATTCCCGCTCCTACACCGCAGTCCATCTTTGATCCATCAGTGTAGATTTCGGTATCGGTCCCACTTGTGATTCTTCCTTTCTTCCATTCCGAACGGGAGGGAATTCGTATGCCATACCTTTTCCCGAAGAATACAGTGGGAATTTTATAGTCTGTCTCCGCAGTGTGTGCATTTTGCAGTTGTTCTAGTATTGACCCGTGCCCATACGGTTTATTTTTCCAGCATCCTATCTCTCTTAGCCTGAGAGCACTTAGAGTGGCGGTGTTGACGATATAGAGGTCTATCGGAAGTAAGTGCGCCAACACATTCAGAGCCTCTGTGGGGCAGGATTTAATCGCCCCCGTTGTTATCGCGCATGCCGTTCTTTGTATTCTACTCAGCTTTGTGATGTTATAGTCTCTCCTGAGAGCTTTCCACCAAACTAAGGAACCATAAGAGAGGATTGGACGTACAACCGTTTTGTACATCCATAGCATTAGGTCCGGACGGAGCCCCCATTTCCGGCCAATCATCTTTTTACAGGCGTACAGAGCAAAGCCCGCTTTGCTGACTCTGTGTTCGATGTTCGTTTTCCAGTTTAGCTTTGGGTCCAAGATTACCCCCAGGTACTTGGCGCTAGACGAGAGGGATAGTGTCGTTCCGTTCAGCACAGGTAATCTGAATCTAGGTATCTTGGTACGTGTGGTGAAAAGCATCAGTTCAGTCTTACTTGGATTAAGACATAGCCCACGGCCCGTGCACCAAGCCCTCAATCTTTTCAGCGCTGCCTGAAGGATATCGCTAATCACTTCGAGACACATCCCCGATGCCATCACCACGACGTCATCCGCGTATGCCACAACCTTGATACCTCTACAGTTTTTGTTATACTCTAAAAAGTTGATTTGAAAAATCATTGTTTTTTTATTAAAATTTAATGCAAAACAGTTTAAATTTAAAAAATATATAATTTTTAAATATTTTTCCACATGTGCTATGTTCTTCTCGGGTCTTTTTGACCTACGAACGGTTAAAATCTTAATGGAAAAATCACTTTTAAATACTCAAATAACATATGTACAAAACATTGCCGCATTAATTATGAATACTTTTATATAAATTGACGTTTTTTGTTTATCTCTTTCCAGCACTATAACCGGTCCTAATAGTGAATATCCGGATCCCTCACATTTTTTCGTCATCCATTCGAAAATTGTTCGCATTTTTGCTGTACGTTTGCATGTTTCGCAAAAAGTTGAAATGCAAATTATCAATTGAATTGCAGTGATTTAAAAAAAACCAAACAACAACAACAAGTCAAACCAAAACAAATATCTGCACAAAATAGATATAAAAGTGCTTTTGCGGTAGCAATAGGGACGAGTGCGCGAACGGTTGAGGGCGGCGTCTGGCGGGGCGAGTGCGCGCGCGTGGAAAATCCGACAAGAACGCCACAAAAGCGTAAAAATCGCGAAAAGCAAAGCAAAAAAATCGGGCGTAAAAAATTCCAAATACAAATACACAACAAAATCGCGGAATCGCATTGAATTGCTGAGCGCGTTGCGGTGTGGTGCGGAGCGTTGCGTTTCGTTGCGGCACGATTCGGTACGACGGGAATCCTTTGTTTTTGCATTGGCCATAGCCATTGCCAAAGCCAAATACGGAAAATCCTTTGTTCCGACAGCGAAAATACGCCAAACTCAACGCAGGACGACGAAAGCGTGCCAAAAGTAAATCGAACGCTGTAAAAACCCAACGCAACAACAATAACAACCATCACACAAATAGCAAAAGAAACGAGCAAAATTTGTTGATTTTCCAGCCAATTCGAAAAACGAATCGAGTGTCGTCGCCACTGCCAACATAACTTCACTCTAACGCCACCTCCCCCTTCACCATCCACCGCGACGCCAATAAGCTTCACTTCCGTCGCCGCCAGAGTCATTGGTTTTTTTTTTCGCTGGGTGTTGTGTGCATGGTGTGATTGGTTGTTGTTGGTTTTAGTAGGCGAGCAGCGTGCGACAGTGCGTACCTTTTACCCTTGAAATCGCATCGACGCAGCACAACATTTGCCAAGAATTGTTTAATAAAACGTCGCCAGCGACGCCAGCTGACCAGTCGCGCTCACTGCTTCATGCGGCCAACAGCCAGACAAGCCACCAACTGATACAACGACAACAACAACCACCGACACCCATTCAATTCGCATTGATGAACGGTATTGTTGCAGTAGTGGCAGCAGCAATTTGGCGCGTTGTTGGTTAAGTTTTTTTTTTGGATTCTAGCGGGAAAATAATGTCATCAAAATGTGGATTAAGGATTATTTTCGTGTCGATCATTTCCATTATCATCGTAAATGGTAAGTGAACAGTGAACAAAATTTAAATTTTTACATCAATGGATTTTTTGTTAGAATTTAATACATTCCTTGAAAGAGCAGAAAATGCAGGTTTGAAAGCAACACTGTGAGTTGAGAAATAGAATAACGTGTGGGGAATGAAATACGAACAAATAAAAAAGTTGGCATAGAACACAAAGTATACCAAAAATGTGTGCAAAAATTTAAACAATAATTATCTTAAACTAATAAGTACCACAAATCCATTGTTTGGGCATTTATCTCGGTAAAATGGTGCTTACAGAACTACAACGTCGGCAACTGATTTGGAAATTTTATGAAGAAAATCCCACTACGAAAAAGAATGAAGCTTTCCACCACTTTAAAAAGATAGGATTCAAAAAAACCTTCATCTATAAGACGACTCAGTTGTTCGAGAATAAAATAAGCATTGAACGAAAAAAGGATCGATTAAAAAAGGACTCTTTACAGGACATTGAAGTGCGTTCCTTTTTGAAAATTGATACCATTGCCCGAAGTGCTAAATCCTACAGACAATTGGCAAGGATGTTGACAAAAAAAAGCGCATATTGAATAAGTACGTTCCAGCTATTACCAACAAGCAAGCAGCAGTTATCAAAACCAGGCAACGCCGAATTTCCAAAAAATACTTTTCGTGAGGTTCGCCTCACATCTATGTGATGGATGATGAGTCATATTTTATGATTGAGGGGAATGAATGGCAACCAGCATATTATTTTGAGTTTTCTGACCACAAAACGCTTGGAAAAGAATAACATATTGCGAAAACAACGTTTCCAGGGAAGGTTCTATTGTGGATGGCTATCAGCGAGCCCGGTATCAGTGAGCCAATATTTTTTAAAGGAGGTTTGGCTGTAAGCGCGCAAGCTTACATGGACAAATGTTTGCTAGCGCTCCAAAATTATCATCGACATGAATAAATTATATTTTGGCCCGATTTAGCGTCATCACATTACGCTAAAGTAACATTAGACAATTTGAATAAGCGCAAAATTGAATTTTTATCGAAGGACTGCAACCCCCCAAACGTTCCACAATTAAGACCACAAGAGATCAATGAAGAAAGTTCCTCAGAATATACGGAAAGGGAGCCGAAATGGAGCCAATTTTTTTTTTGTAATTTAACTGAAGTGTCAAAGCTACAGGGTGGACCATTTAAGATTTGGAATTTGAATCGGGTATAAAAAAAACTAATGAATATTTTTTGAAAATTCCTGTTTTATTACAAAGCTTGGAAGTTTATTTAAGAATGAAAAACGATATAGTTTATATGACTGCCACTACTGGCCTTACAGTACGCCATTCGGTCAACCCAATTTTCAAGTACTTTTTCGATTGTTCCGGGTAGAATTTCCTGAATGGCAACTCCGATTTCATGTTTCAAAGCTTCAATCGTCTCTGGATGGTTAGCGTAACACTTGTCCTTTACGGCTCCACAAAAAAAAGTCCAACAGACTTAAATCGCTGCTCCGAGGCAGCCAATTGACTTCCCAAAAGTTCGATTGTTACGTTGGCTGTGTGGCTTGTTGCGCCATGCTGTTGAAACCAAATGTCGTCCATGTCATCCGCTTCAAATTTTGGAAACAAAAATTCGTTGAGCATGGCACAGTAACGCTCGCCATTGACTGTAACGGCGGCTCCTTGTTCATTTTCAAAGAAAAATCGCCCAATGATGCCACCGGACCAAAACCCGCACCAAACCGTAACTCTTTGTGGGTGCATTGGCTTCTCAATGGTGACGTGTGGATTTTCTCAACCCCAGATGCGATAATATTGCTTATTCACATAGCCTCCGAGGTGAAAATGGGCCTCATCCAAAATACATTTTTTCGATTTTTCGACGATGGGTTGAAGACTCTCCACTTTGGAAGAAAGTTCTCAATATTTCTCAGGTTTGTAAGCAACATTTTCAGCTGTTCGTATTCTATTTCTCAGTTTGCTGTCTCAGGACCTGTTAGGTCCATAGTGTTCCCTTCATTTTAGTAATCCAGTGCCTTTCCCTATCTGTTGGGCTCCCTGTAGATCTTTTGGGGCCTGTAACTAACTCATTATTAAATAAAGAATATCAGTTCTGACTACCTCTTAAGGTCAGATCTTCCACAAAACTTAAACCATCAACTCGAAAACAATAAATTGTCGACGCTCCTAATATGTCGCTGACATCAGTGAACACATTTGGAGATTTTTCATTGTCAAGTCTTCTGTTAAATAAATTCGACTATCGAACAGAATGTAGATTTCAGTTTTTTCTTTGAGAAACGGCAAAGCTAAATCCATGCAATCACACACACTCAATCTGCTAGGAGGCCAACAAAATTGCTCGTTTTATAATTGCTGCCATTCTACCTAATTAACCATTGGCTGTGTGCCCTGTCTATCGGTCAAATATCTCGTTTTTTTGCAACGTTGAAATACTTGTTCGATCATGTGAAAATGTTAATTAAGATAATTGAATTGCGCAATTAACAATCGCACAAATGGATTACTGCAAGTTCGCAACACTGATGAACAAAAGAGTTAACGCTGTTACTTTGTATTTCTGGCATGCAAAGATTGTTCGATATCGACCTCGATAAACCTTCTTATAACGATAATCAATTACGATCTATACGATCGCAAATGTGCTCCATTAATTCTGCTTTTATTAACTCATAAAGTCGGTGCGTGTGCCCTCTAAATGTTTTTTGATTTCTTTTGATAAGTTATAATCAAAAGTGATTGTTGACATGAATCAATTCGACACAAGTAATTTCTCGCGAATGTTAGTAACTAAACAATGAGACACAGCACATGCCCACTTGAGACCGATTGTTGGCTTTCGAATAAACAAATCCAAACTGGCTGCAAAGCAGTCGCACTGTGCCGGCTTTAAACACATTGAATTCGAAGAATCTCCACTGCTGCTCGCGCCCCGTTCGCACTTTGTTGCTGATTTGAACTCATAGTGAAAATAAAAACCGGTATGCAAACACACTGCAAAGCTCCGGGCTCGTCATTTTATCAGTTCGATTGCATGCGAACACGGCCGACTCATGAAAATGCCAACAATGAATCATGTAGTGGCTGCCGAGTTGTGTATGTATGTGTGCGCGCTTGGAGTGCCGAAAGTGTGTTAGCGCCCAGTCGTTGAGACAAAGGAAACCGCAGTCTCCGTCTACCGACTGACACATGAGGAAGATGCCAAAACAAAGGCAAAAACCAAGCACCGGAGTAGCGGTGCGACGAGAGATAGCAGCCGAAGGTGGTTCTGAAAAAATAAAAGCAAGTGTAAACAAGCACATTGGCACATTTAATGGGAACACAAACAGGTTAAGAGCAGAGTGTGCCTTTGCGTTGTTGGTTGTATGCTTGTGTGGTTGTGTGTGTTTGTGGGGGTTATTTGCAATTTTTATCACACTGTGCAGCCAAGTTGGGAGTTGGGCTGTGTTGTGCTGTGCTAAATTGAGTGATTTTCAAATTGTACCTTTTTCTCTGTTTCAACAAAATGGCCAAAAAGCTTTGTAGTGAACTCCGAATTCAATTTTACGGTATTTCAGATCCTTTGGGGTTGTTGTCTGTATCAATTTTCGTACGAAATTCTGTACTCAGAATGTGCGTTGAAGGTTATGAAATTGAAACATTTTCTTCCATTTTGAATTGGTTTTATACTCTTTTATGCTAATAACTCTGAGACTTGACTCTGAATCTTTTTTGATTTCTTCTTGATGGTTGTTTTCATGCCATTTTGTGTAAAATACGCTTTTAAAAGCTTTCGGATCTGACTCCGAAACGCTTTAGCTACTTCTTGATACTTGTTTTTATATCACTTTATGTCAAAAACCTTACTGGGAAGTTTCAAACTTTATTTTAAATTCTTTTTAAATGATTTTTGATACGGTATAGAAACTTTGTGTAAAAAACGCTACTGATAGGCTTTGGACTCGACTCAGAATTCTTTTTAACTGATTTTTAATACTTGTTTCTATACTACTTTATGTGAAAAACGCTATTGATAGGTTTTGGACTCAACTAGGAATTCGTTTTAACTGATTTTGTATGCTTATGTAAAAAACGCAACTGATAGGTTTTGAACTCTACTCAAAATTCTTTTTAACTGCTTTCTCTTATTTTTTCATGTAAAAACGGTGCTGATAAGTTCGGACTCGACTTCCAAAGTTTCTTTGGGTTTTTTATTATTATTTTCCATACAAAGTGTCATCTTCGGAGTAAATCCAGAATTTTTATAATTACATATTGTTTCGAATTTGTTTATTAAAATTTTTAAATATTTAAATTAAAAAAATTAAAATTAATTTAAAAATTAAAAAGTAAACTTTTTAAATATAAATAGTTGGTTTAAATTATATTCGGAGTTCTTCGCAATTTTTAACGATATTCGTTTTTTTTAGTGCTCCATCAGTCACAAGAAAAGTTCGAGCTTCAGTCCGAGTTTTATTTTACAAGTTTTTGAGCATTTTTAAGTCATGTTTTGGTCTGTATAGACAAAATTATCTGTCAAAACTTTATACAAAAGTTTCAGACTTGACTCCAAAAATTCTTTACACACGATTTCTATTGAATTTAATGTACAGTGGGCCAGAAATTGTCTTTGAAATTGATTTTAAACCCAATGCGTTCCTTTTTAACTATAAACATTGATGTCAGATAAGCTAATCCGAAATTGGGAAAAGTTGATGCCAAGAAGAAGAAGAAGAAAAAGTAGAAGAAGAAAGTCATAAGCATCTATACAAACTCTCTCTGGCATTGTGTTAGATTTAATTTTTTTTCGTTTTCTACGAATCAGTTAAATTCTTTTCAATTCGTTAACCAATTTTAACGTTGAGAAAACCCATTGAGATGCAGTAACGAACAGTCAGTGCTAAGCAACTGTCAAATATGTTAAAGTAGAATTTCATTGTTCCAAAGAGTTCGTTGTGTGCGTGTTGACGATATGTAGAGAAAAGCTCAATGAACAGAGGTGCGCATAAAAAATTATTAAAAAGCCAATAAAAGAACCACATAACAGAATTAATTACTAAAAATCACACAAGTGGCCAGTTCAACAAAAATGTTTCAACTAATCTACTAAATAATTATCGTACATGGTAGACCAGCTGCCAGCAAATTATCTCCCTCTGGGACGCTACTGTATCCCTGATATGGTAGCATATACACATACATTCATATGTAGGCTTGTGGCTAATTTCGCTGTACATCCGCCGTACCTACACGTACGTGGTATTCCCAAGAACGGCTGTCACAACAACAACAACTTCGGCACGCTATAGCACACATGCAGAGCGACAAGATCGAGACATTGACCTCGGCCGATTTTATGCCTGAGTGTGTTCCCGAGAGAGAGCGACAGAGGGCGAGCGAGTGGAGTGGAGCGACAGCATGCGAGTGCAGAGAGCGTTGCCCGTCGAGGCACATTATAAACGCGTTTCAGAACAAATCTGCGTGACAGTGGTCAAAGCTAAAAAATACAATTGGCATAAATTAGAAAATACTCAAAAGCAAAACATTAAAAAAAATGTAAACTCGTTAGACAACTTCCTGGCCATTAGCTGCCAACAATTTCAACGCTTTGTGCGCCCACACAGCAATTCGTTTGTACATTTGGCTAATTTTTCTGTGTGCATAAATGGTTAGCGTTTTTTTAATGCTGGACAATTTCACCGCTTTTCATTTGACTGACTTGTTAACCTTTAAATTAAGCATCTTGAAGTTACATAGAAATGTTTGTTGTTACTGAAAGTTGGCCAAGTGAGTCATTGTCAAAACAGTCTCTCTCTCACACACACACATGCAGACTCACTGCTGCATTTGCCTTTAATTTACTTGCCTACAAAAATGCCACAAAACAATTTAAGCTCGAGTTCGAGTTTTCATACTGTGGAGTGCAAAGTTGTTGTGCAAGTTGTGCCGCACAACAACAAACAAATAAATAAGTTCATTTCCAATCAATCGTAGTTTTACGGCAAAAACAAATCAATCATCACACGCTGCAACATTCTGCTCCGCCATCACATTCGCAGATACAGCAAATTTCCTCCATTGCTCGGCGCCTCACCGCAACGACAGTGCAGCGCCCCCCACCGACTGAATGTTGTACGCACATGCAGACATATATTCACTCATACATACATATATTCGTACATTCAGTGTACGTGACAAGTGCAGTCATTGCCACATTTCCTGTCCGTGCTGCTCAATGTTAGTGTTATTATTGTTGTTATTGTGCGTGCACACCCAGTGACATTTCGTATCTGCGACTATATCCATAAAACTGTCATGCGAATGTGCTTCGCTTCAATGTGCGTCTGTGTGTGTGTGTTATGTTGGGCTGTTCGTCGGCTCTCCACCCTCTTGTCCTAATCCCTCCGCTGAACATTTAGAAGTTATGTATTGATGGCACATTGTTGTCGCAACAATAGCAATTCGCCTGCGACAGCAGCAAAATCGAACAATGTCTGTGCTATTTATTTTATTTTTTTTCGCATTTATTGTACTGCAAAAAAGAAAATAAAATAAAATAAATCTGGGGAAAGGGATACGTGTAGTCCGAAAAAAAAAACGAAAATAAACAACAAAAAGGAGAAACTGTGAGTATCCACGCTTGGTTAGTTGATAATGAAATTGGAAGTACTTGTAGTTTGAATGAAAATGGAAGCTAATAAATAGAAATTTGAACTGTGCTGCTGCGCCACCATTGGTGCGTAGTGGAGCTATTGAAATATTGGAGCGCCAATTCGGGATATGGAACATTTTAAATCTTTAAACTCATCAGTATATGGTTGTATATTATAACACAATGTAAAGCAGCTGGTTTTCAGCAAAAAAAAAGTATTTCCTCAATTAAATGACTCTCGTTAGACGTATTTTGAAAATTTCTGAAGTGGATTTTGTAGCAAAATTAGTTTGAAGACTTGAAATAAGCACACCAACTTGAATAACTTATTTTAAACCAATTTAAAAATTTTCGGAGTAATTCGGAGTGATGAATTTGCCTACATTTTGATAGTAAGCGTTCCATTATATCCCTGCAAGTCATATTTGTGCAAAAAATTTTTTTCGGAGTAAATTCGGAGTGAATTCGGAGTAATAAAAATATGTTAAAACTTACGAAAAACACATAATCGCAGTTTTGAGTAATTTTTTAATAAAATTTCATAGTAAATCTGCGCATCATTACTACTAAACCAAAGCTCCTATAATAACTCAAATCAAAACATTAGGTAAAGCAGGGATTTGTAACGTACGACCTTAGACTAAGTTACTCGTATAAAATTCTAAAGAAAATAGAATATTCCATGGTGGAATTAAATGTTCTACGCTTTACAAAACATATTTTTAGCTAATACTTATGGATTTTTCAGTACATTTTCTTACGGCCTGCTAAAAACCAGCTTTGTACCCTTATTTTCTGAGTACTAAATATCAGAATATAACATTTCATAATATAATATTTTATAATAATGAGTCGCTACACAATTTATTCAGCCGATATCCCCATTCTTTGTAATTATTGTTCTTTCGCAAACATTTATTTGCCTTAACTGATTAAGTCAGGCATACGTTTTGTTTAAGAATCAACTGTCGCTGTCACAGCTCTTTGTAAATTTACATGCAAATATGTATGTATGTCTACATGAGAATTATAAGTCTGCGAGTATTTGCAGTTAGCTGCATTCTAGCGCGGAATCACTGCAAAAGCGGTGAATTGTTTACACAACTGTTACTTTTTTCTTTACAATAATCAGATAAACAGTAAATCATACAAACATATGTTACTGTAATTAATTGCTATTAACTCGAACACTTCAGCGATAAGTAATCGATTAGAGGGCACAGAGTGGGAAATATATAGAATGTGTGACCCATATCTTAAACAAAAATCAGCTGATTTCAAAGTAATGTTTGTGTCATGTCACTGTCTTTATTTGTATCAGTTATACCAGCATTTGGGTATGGCAAAACTATTGTATGAGTCATAAACGTACACCATCCAACAGCGTTCGATACGTTGGTTGGTATACGTTGGCAATTGCGTCCGCTGTCCAAATGCCGAAAATGCGAAAACGTGCGAACAGAGAGCTGCAAATATTGTAAACATAAAAGCCAAAGCAGCCAAACGTACAACCAGAACTATAGCCTTATTTGGGACCGAGAAAACAAAACGACAGGCAAACAAACAAATCAAATATAACAACAACAACGACGACGATAACACAAAAACACTTGAGTAAAGTCAAACATGAACACTGCATGCAGATAATGGAACAACAGCGCAGCCAACTTCGTGGATAGTGGCAATAACAGAGGCAAAGAAGGGCCAACATCCGGACATGCGTGCAACATACATATTAGTGTTCATATACATATGAATATGCCTATGTACTATTGTATATACAAGTTATGTACACGTTAGCGTGCACGTGTGTTGTTTTGTGCAAATTCGATGAGTGTTGGTTTTGTTATTACAGCGAAAAATGAAACGCTGTTGCATGGCATGACATGGCTTGACAACAGCGGGAGACGTGCGCGGAGGCTGCGGGACAGCTGACGCGTCTGTCGTGCTGGTTGGCCGTTTTGTGGGGAAGCCCAAGTGTGCAGCGCAACTCAATGATGCCACTGACAGTGAGTAACGGACAGAGTTTACATTGCTAAAAATTTTGATAAAAACTACAAATAAACTGAAATGTTTGGGTAGATTATGTGTAAATAATTTAGATAATGTAGAAATATTTTTTCAGTGTTTTTAGGATATGTCATATCAATTAATGTGTTGGAAAAAAGTTGAATTGAAACTTCAAAAAAAGTTTGGAACCGGACAACATTCCGGTTCTGAGTCCATTGTATTTCCACGAGTGTCAGCAACTCGGCTCTTGTCATTAACTTGAGAAGCTGCGACCAGCAGAGATTATTTGTGCATCTAGGAAGCAGTTAGTATCTCTGATAAATATACCAACTTTACTTGAGACTTTTTTACTAAATTAAGCCTTTACTAAATTTCTTTGACTCCAGTAATTGGGCGGACTGAGTTCATATCCCTTTTTTATTCGCAGCTATGCTGACATAATTTTTTTGTCCTAAAGTCTCTGTTTGCATAGAAAATATTCCTTTACTTCACGTTCTCTTTTGTGCAGCACTTATCCACTGTAAGTTGAGCTAAAACTGCCCACAAACAGTTGCACTATAACAACACATCTCCATAGAATCGTCTAGCAAAATGTTTCTGCGTATCTCTGGTCCACTAATAAATTTTGTATGTGTCTATGTCTGGTGTTGTGGTTTCGGCTGGTGTTGTGTTCAACTCCAGCCAACACAAAACAAGACAGCTGATAACATATGTATATAAATTTATATACTTATGGGCTGTCTGCCCGGTTTGTTCGTTTGTTTGTTTGCTCCTCCTTTCCTTTGTCTGCTGACATTCGGTGCGCCTTCACTGCGCCTCCCCGTGTGTCTGATAAAATTTTCAACAAATAAACACTTGGGGGGAAAAAAAAATTTTTATTTTCCTTTCACAACAACTACGCCTAAGACGCAGCCAATGCCTGTTAATTTATCTTGTCGTTTGTATCGTTTTGTTGTTTTGTTTTGCTGTTATTTTTCGTTTTCTCTTTTTGTCGTTAAGCTTGTTGGCAGCATTTTTCATTTGATTTTCCAATGGTTAGCATTTTGTAATTATTGCATGATTGTTCGTTCGTGTTTTTCAAATCGATGATTTTTTGTTGCTTTGGCTCTGTTTGCAGCTTTCTTTAAAAGCATTTCGAGGCTTTTAGCTTATAAATTTTTTGATATTCTGAGAAATGTATCCTTCGATGTATTAACTCATTGCTGCCGGGTACCAGTTCCGCCCATACGATTTTGATAAAATTTCATACACGACCTAGAAGTGACCCAAAATGATCAGAAACAAGTTGTATTTTTTACAGGTGCGTTAGCAGGCAGATTTTTGTGAAGTTCTAAGGCCACTACGTTTTGCCAGAATTTCCACCTCCGAAAAATTCACGATTTTTGGAGTCTGGTAACTCTAACTGGATGGCGAAATTTTAGGGTGACCTTAACTAGGTTAAGGTAGTTCCATCTTTACCCTAACTATCCCTATCAATGGTTTTGAGAGATCTCAAACATTGACTTTTTTGTGATTAAAAAAAAAAAATAAATTCTCATGGTTACAATTTTACCCATTAGGCAGCAATGGGTTAATGCTGGCTTTCGTGATTTAAAAAAAAAATAAATTCTCATGGTTAAAATTTTACCCATTAGGCAGCAATGGGTTAATACTGGCCATTTTCAACTATTGCCTTTTATTTGCTGTCAGCTTCGATCTAAATCCTAATAGCTGTTGACGTTCTGTCAACAAAATTTCACGAAAACGAAGCAATGCCTTAAATTATTCAACCGTAATTGGAAATTCATGTGCGTAGTTATAAGTGTATTTTTCTTTGTGGTTATGGCTATTACGACAAATTTTGGCTCAAGGTGGTGGCGTCCAGTTCCTGGATGTCCGCTGGTTATAGATAAAAGAATTTTCATTTTTTTAAAACAATGATGTTGTCATTTGATTTAGCGCGAGATTTGTACAATTCGTACTATTCGGAGTGAACTAGTTTTGAAGAAACATTTATTTTCGAATAATGTATAAAGTAATTGTTTGATGCAAGATCAGATATTTGTGTATAGTATTGATTTTTCTGATGTATTATAATCTTATGTAGTCTGGTGCAGTGTTATCGAATGTAAAATTGTACTTTTCTCACTCGGTTCTGAGAGTTTAACTCTTATTTCAATATTGACTTGATTTTCTTTAATGCCTAACAAAGACTTACATATTCGGTGTGAACATTTTACATTTACATTCTTTTTATTAATGTTTAATTGTCAATGATTTGATTTTCAAAACAAATTCGCACTATTCGGAGTGAAATTTTGTTATGTATGTAAGTTAATTTTTGTATACATTTGAATGTAGTTCTTTGACCTATTTGAACCATTTCAAGCTTGGGACTTTATTCAGTTCTCTGTGCAATTTTCAATTGTCAAATAAAGTATAAATTGCAGAGATATATGCTCTTCATACTCTTTGGATTCTCTGCATTTCCATATATCAAAATTCAACTAAACGTTCATCCGTCTAATACTTAAATTCGTATTTGTTCGTACAACTCAATCTGATCTACCACAAAGTCTTCGCATTGCACAAATATTTCATCGCTCATTATTTCCAAATATTTATGGCAAATAAATCCAAGCTTTGACTTTTTCCTTTTGTAGTCTAAATAAATTAAAATAAAAATGGTTGTTATGCAAATTTTTCTACTCCGAATTTGTGAAGACTCATCATATTTACATTCATTTCTTGCACTGATGTTTTTGATTTGAGTGTCCAGAAATTCAATTACGATGACCACTGCACACGACATGCTTCGAAATTGAATTATTTGAAGAAAATTAAATATTAATTTAATCTTTTTTGCTGTTGAGTCTTTCTGAAAAACTGAACAAGTTGCTCTTGTTTTTTGTATATTAAAGAAATACTGGCAAATGCCTGAACACAATGCCAAATAAGAGAAGTAATTCAAATTATTGTGAAATTTTGCTGTACGAACATTTTCGGTTTAATCTACAACAACAACAACAATAGCGTTCATGGCAACAGCCGAAAAGAAGAACAAATGGCTAACTCAAATGTGAAAATCATTATTTTTAAGCTTGGCTAGCATTTTGGGTCATGTACCCTGCGACTCGACACAGAGCAACAGCAACAACAACAACAACGACAAACAGAGGCAGCAACACAAATTCGATGCTGAAAAAAACAAAAATTAAACAAACAACGAAATCACCGAAAAGCGCGTATGTGTACATGTGTGCGTATAGCTGTCCATGACTCCGTGTCAGTGTGTGTGTGTGTGTGTGCGTGCATGTACGATAAATTAAAATTTATTGTGAAGTTTGTATGCGGCGCGTTCAATTCCAATGCATATTGCCGCCCGTCCGTCCGCCCATTTGCCGGTTGCTACCCACTTCGCCCCGCCATGCAGTGCCCACGCTGCGTCCTCGGACTTGCCGTCGTACATGAAAATTCAGCAGCAACAATTATTGTTTTTGTTGCTGCAGTTGTTATTTGTGTTTATGTATAATTCAAGTAGAGGTAAAATTTTAATGTTGAAACTTGCAAACATAACCATTTTTTTCGTTTTGGTTTTTGCCCCCCGTCTGTGTGCCAGCCAGCCCACTCTTCCATGTTCACCATGTATACATTTTTGGTGCTTCTAAAAATATTTTAACAACAACAGCAACAACTGTACAAACAACAACAACAACAGCAATTACAGTACATCGAAAGCGTGCACAATTTAAAAATCTGAATTTGAAATTGTGTCCGCTGAAAAGGGCGCAAAAGCTCGAATGGGCAGACGCCACACACACTTGCACACTCACATTCACACACACACAAAGCCAACTCTTAAACTGCCTGACATGCAGACATATTCGTGCATGGCCAAACGGAAATGTCAGTTTTTCCAACAGTTGAAATGAGTTCTTGTTTGGTGTTTTTTTTATTATTTTTTATAAATTGTTATATTGTCATATTTTTTTATTGTTGGTGTTTTCTGCATTTTTCATTTGTTGGGCTCATTTTTAAATTGCTCGCATAAATCACATAAAAATGAACTGATGCGTGTTCCTTTATGGTTTTCATATATTTTATTCGTTTTGAATTGAATTCAACATTTAGCAACAAACATTCACGAAGATTTATGAAAAATGTAACTGGCCACAGGTGTTTTATTTTAAAAGGTTTTTACAAAAGATTGAGCAGTCTGGGCTACAATTTTTGTATTTGATTCTTAGGTTGTGAGTAAACATTTCCAACTAAAATGTTTAGCAATGTTTTCATACCAGAAATTTATAATATTTACACACAAAGTTATTATGTTGGACTTTCGGTGAGACTTTGTGTTGCTTTCGGAGTAAAATGAACGCAGTTTCGGGTTGAAATCTTTCATTTAAAACAATTGAAAATGTAAAATATTTACACAGGAATTGGTATCCTGAATTTTTGATAAACATTTGTGTTGTTTTCAAAGTGAAATAAACGAAACTTTTGATTGAAATCTTCCATTTAAATCAATTGAAAATGTATAACATTTACACTGGAGTTTCTAAAGTAGAACTTTCGGTAAGGATTTGTATTACTTTCGGAGCAAAATAAACATAATTTTGGTTTGAAATTTAAATAATATATGAATAAATTTAATAATTTTAAAATATTATATTACATTCATACACAAATTTGTTTAGCTGATCTTTCGGGGAGAATTTATGTTGCTTTCGGAATGAAATAAAAAATCGAATATGCTTTTATATAAAATCATAACACTTTTGATCTATAACAGTCTATTTTTTGTTGTTTTCAAAAATAAACATATTCAAATATTTAGAAAACCTTCATTTTGAAAGTTTTTGAATATAATATAAGCCATTCCCAGTGTCATATGTTAAGTTTGATAAATTTCGGACTAATACTTAAACACAAATTAAATGTAAGAACCAGTGACAATGGAAATAACTACTGAATTATCCACTAAAAGCAGAAAAATATTAAAAGCCCACATGTTTTTAATTCAAAATTGCAGTTAATTTTATTTAAAGTTTTGAAGTAAATATTTATGGGTTGTGTAAAAGAACAATTGTTAAATTTGGAACGGTGTCAGTCATCTATGATGATCATAAAAATATGCAAATATTTTAACATATTCTTATTAAATATTCGGTAAAATCCGTCTCTAAAATCAATTTTGTTTAGTTAAAAGATACTTTAAAGAACTTATAGTGCAATTAAAAATTCTAAAATTTCATCAGATTTAAAAATAAAACTAACTATTGCATTAATATCACATTCGGAATGGCCATTGTTCATAAATTTAGGTAAAGAATATATTAAAATATTTATTTAATCGTAAATGTTCATAATTTTCAGAGAATCGACTTTCGGAGTAAATTCGGAATAATTCGGAGTAATTCGAAGTAACCTTTTATGCTCTGAAAATCAATTTTCAGTATAATTTTTTAATTTCTAATTAATGCAAAGTTGCCGTGAGGAGAACAAAGCCCATAATTAAACCCACATTTGCACGCAAATACAATTTATACAAAATTTCGAATTTTCACAAATTATGTCGTTTTAATTTCAAATAAATGCAAAACGAACACAACTGAACCGAACATTTCTGTTTGATTATTTCCGGTTTCAATGGAAATTGTTGAACATTATTATTAAAACTCCGAAACGACCTGTACGAGGTTTTTCTTTCATGCAAATACAATGCAGCAAGTCTGCACATTACCTTTCGCCTCGCCAAGCAATGGAGTGTAGAAATTTGTGCAGTTGTGGTGAACATTTTGTGGTAATATTTTCGCTGCGTAAATATTAATTTCGCGCTTCAGTCGCAGTGCAAGCAAACAGGAAAATCGAAATATCGGAAAATGCTCATTATGCGGTCTAAAACTGCACTCGGCTGAAATTGCTGGAAAATTGAAATGATTGGCTGGGTTTCGCTGTGTGCCACATTCTATTTAATGCCACTTCATTTTTAATTATGCGCCCTGCCGCCTCGTCCCGACGCGCCGTGCACTGCACTGCACACTGTAGCGTGCACGCACGAGGACTGTGTATCGCAAATGTTGCGGACTGCTTGCCGGGTAACCGCCGTTGTTCAACGCTCTTTATTCCCACATAAATTAGTCATAATGCTGCGTGTACGTGCGTCGGTACGTCGAAGTGCAGTTTGATGTTTTTATCGCTGCGTACGCCACTCATACATACACACGCACACACACATACTTGTGTACATGTCGCTCTCGTGCCGCCTACCGCTCTGCCAGCACAGCGGACGTCTATCGGGGGGATTACGGCAATTGGCCCATTTCAACAATTGCCATGACGCTGGCATTTGCATTTCGTAATTTATTACACGAAATCGGCACGAAATTGGAAGCCAATTCTGACATTGCTGCTTTTTTCTTGAGCCATATTCGTCATTTTCTATTTTATTGGCAATTTATTTGCTGAAAGCGAATCTGCCGCTCGGTGGCCGATAACCCCGGTTTCACTTGGCTGAATGCGGTCTGAGCTCGATGTTGGAATGGCTGGGAAGTTTAGCTTTAAAACTGCGCAATTTTACTGAGAAGTGCGGGTTTTTTGTTTTGAGAATTAAAAGAAAGAAGGAGATAAGGACTGGGAAAGAAAATCGGTGATGCAAGTAATTTTGAATTTTGCGTATTCAAAGGGAGGAGAAATTTTTCACTTTTGAGTCATTTTCTAAATTTCTGTTGTATTCATCACTCAAAGTTTGAGATTTCTAAATGAATCAGTATTCTATAATATAATAAACAATAATTTTTTATTTTTAATAGATGTTCTCCTTAGTCTTTTCTTTTAAATTTATACATAAAATTTATATATAAACACCAAATTGTTGCTTCAATAAATTCATCAACTGTTTGTAGACTTTAAACATTTTCATTTTCAGTTTTGTCCCATTTTTCGAAATTTCTGCTGTAATGCCTTCAAATTCAAAATCATTGCAAACAATTTAATATTGAATATTTAATGGTTTCCGTTTAAATGTTTCATCTAAATTTTGCAGCGAGTTGTTGAACAACTACATAGAACACTGCACAGTGGCCGCAAACTATCTGTAAACAACGGGAATTTTAAAATTCATTTTATCAAAAATATTTTTGGCATTTTGTCACGTTGCAGCCGCTGCTGTTGCGACTCACTACTCGCTGGAATATTTAGAAAATGTGCGAATTTTCAAGGCGGCTTCTGCCGCTCGCCGCTGTGCTTGTGTTAGTGCGTTGCTGTGTGGGTGTGTGTGTGGTTTTTGTGTTGGTTGCATAAAACTAAAAATGTGCTGCTGCATTATTTTGCGATACAGTCTGCATTCTCAGTAAATGCACATTTTGTCGGCATTGATAGGTGGACGGTGCGGTGGAGTGCAGGGGGCCTGGCTGACTGGCTGGTTGGTTGGTCGCTTGCTTCCTCGTTGCGCTGGCTGTTCAATAGCAGACGGGCGGATGGTTGTTGCTGCTGGTGCAACGTGATTTTTTATAGATTAATAGTTCTTTTTTTGTTTTTGTTGTACGTTTTATTTGCTGCTCATGTGCAAACATGTTGCAAATGTTGCAGATAAATCAAAGTTTATGGAGTCTATTTGAAAACATTATGTGCATGGCGTTCGGTTATAGCATTTATGAGTAGCAGGGCGCAATAGAAAGAGAGAGATAGTGAGGAAGAGAGAGGGCAAGTGTCATGGGAAAGGAGACAACGGAGGTAATAAAATTGCACGGTAGAGCATCCCTTGGGCTCATATTTTTTCAGAGGATTTTTGGAAACAAAAATTTTAATTTATTTCGTTGTCAAAAATGTGACGTGGTTTTTATTTTCTAACTAAATTTATGGGGAAAAAATTATTATTTATTTTTAATTATTAAATTTTAAAGGTTTTCTTGTCTAGAAAGTAGTATTTGTTTTATTGTATTTAATTTAATGTATTTTAATTTAATTTAATTTAGTTTAATTTTATTTTATTTTATTTTATTTTATTTTATTTTATTTTGTTTTATTTTATTTCATTTTATTTTATTTTATTTTATTTTATTTGAATTTAATCATCGACTGTAACCTCATGTCAACTCAAACTTCAACATTTTTGCTTCTCAAAACTATTCACTACTAAGAATTTGTGTTCATAATCCCTACGTTTTGTTTCCCGATCATTTCCTAATCTAAGCGTAAAAAATATGGCTTTGCTTCAATAAAAAAAAAAATAAAAACTCAAACAGCTCATAGCGAATGTGTTTTCCTCACTCAAATCGTGCTCACTGCAAATCTCCAACACGATCTTAATGTTGTACTGCAAGCTCAGTTTTATTTTTACAATTTTTACTCAAGTCATTGCTTAGTTTTTGTAATTGCTGTCGTTACACCATAATCTAACAATACACACGTTTTGTTGATTTTACTGAAACAAGAAAAACGTTCACTTGATGTCTGACTCAACACTGAAAACGATTATTTTCACAAAAACAAAGTCCATGAACTATGAGTACGTCTCTCTATGTACATGTTGACTTCACTCTGGTCGTTGTTGTTTTGTCTGGGTTAGCCATTTGCTGCTGTAAATTATATACTATATACGGATATAGTGTAGAAACGCGCATAAAATCGTTCAACCATGGCGCAGGAAATCTTAAGAGTTGCTGTAATAAAACTAATGCGAAATGAACTCAATGTCGCTTACTCAACATGGCTTTCAACAATTCATATTTGCAGGTTTTTTACAGTATGAACTATCATTTTTATTGTTGTTATTGTTGGCTTAGTTAAGTGCTGCTTCGTTCAGATCTACGGTGCTTTAATTGCGTGTTGAGGCTACAAACTTACTCAACTTTAAAACTAGAGTTTCTAAAATACTGATATTCCGTTTAGAGTTTGAGGCTCTTTAAGGCTTCTTAAAGCTTTTTTTGCTTTGGCAATTCATATTCAAAAACTTTTCGTACATCTTGGGAACCTTATGTTCTTACAAATCTATTTGAATGATTGAAAATTTTTCCGACCCATCTCTGTAGAGAATGGAATGTTTGTTTTTCAAATAATCAACTTTTTATAGACGGAATACGAAATTCAAATAAATGATTTTAAAGATAAATCGCGTAATTTGATCATTCCATATTTTCACTGCCGTCACCTGAGAAGTATTTACAAATCCAACCGAGTAAACAGTGGCCACAACTTCCTCTCATTTGAGCGCGCGGTTTCAGCAACATTTTCCTTTTGTTTTTCATGTAATTAGCGCATTTTCTTAACGTGCTTCATGGGACTTAATTAACTTGCAAAACACAAAAACACAAAAAAAATATTCAAGGCCATAATTTTATTTTTAATTAAGAGCGTTGGGAAAATACTCCAACCTTAACAACTGTTGCTTTTGAAGGTCTGGCTTGGCGATGAGTCAGAGCGGTTTGCGGTTCGAGTTGGTAAACATTGCAGTGTAGATTAATTAATTTTAAATTCAAATTCAACTGAACGCTGCTCAGAGAAACATAATTTTTGCAATTATTATGTGTACATGTATGAGTGTTGAGTATTAGGACTTTGTGTGCTGCGAAATATGAGAATCCTGGCAGTTTTGTGGTTCATGTTATGCGTACATTTAAAATTCATATTCATTAAATTTTCCTTGTTGTTGACATAACGTTGTGTTGTGTTATTAGCTTTGAACAGTTCAAACATCAAGGGAGCGGATTGTGTAAGAATGGGCATAAGTAACTTAATTGTACAGAAGGATATATAAAATAATTTTATGAAATATGAAAATTTGAATTTTCAACTCTGAGATGGTTGACAGAACGTTTTTTTCTTTCTCATTTAACATTTGAAACTTCCAGTTTTTGATCCAGAGGCCCTATTTTGGCCTTCCAGTCTTCCAGTTTTTGACCCAAAGGTCTTTCACTTTTTTACCCAAAGGTACTAATTTGACCAGGACTCTCCCAATTTTTACTCAAAGGTCAGACTTTGAGCCGCAGTCTATGACCAGAAGTCTATCACTTTTTGACCCAAAGGCTCACCTATTACCAGGAGTCTTCCAATGTCAAAAGACCCACTTTGACTAGGAGTTTTCCAGTTTTTGGCCCAAAAGCCGCAGTCTTTGACCAGAAGTCTATCACTTTTTGACCGAAAGGTCCAAATTCGACCAGGAGTCTTCCAATGTTTACTCAAAGCTCACGTTTTGACCAGGAGTCTACCAGTTTTTGACCCAAAAGCCGCAGTCTTTGACCAGAAGTCTATCACTTTTTGACCGAAAGGTCCAAATTCGACCAGGAGTCTTCCAATGTTTACTCAAAGCTCACGTTTTGACCAGGAGTCTACCAGTTTTTGACCCAAATGCCGCAGTTTTTGACCAGAAGTCTTTCACTTTTTGGCCCAAAAATCATAATTTGACCAGTAGTCTTCCAATTTTTTACTCAAAAGTCCCACTTTGACCAGGAGTCTTCCAGTTTTTGACCCAAAAGCCGCAGTCTTAGACCAGAAGTCTTTCACTTTTTTAACCAAAAGGTCCCACTTTGACCAGGAGACTTCCACTTTTTGACCCAAAAGCCGCAGTCTTAGACCAGAAGTCTCTCACTTTTTGACCCAAAGGTCCTAATTTAACCAGGAGTCTTCCAACGTTTTGTTCAAAAGTCCCACTTTGACCAGGAGTCTCCCATTTTTGACCCAAAGGCCGCAGTCTTTGACCAGAAGCCTATCACTTTTTGACCCAAAGGTCCTAAATTGACCAGGAGTCTACCAATTTTTACTCAAAGCTCACATTTTGACCAGGAGTCTTTCAGATTTGACTCAAAAGTCGCAGTATTAGACCAGAAGTCTTTCACTTTTTGACCCAAAACCTCACCTATGACCAGGAGTCTTCCAATGTTTTACTCAAAAGTCCCACTTTGACCAGAAGTCTTCCAGTTTTTGGCCCAAAAACCGCAGTCTTAGACCAGAAGTCTTTCACTTTTTTAACCCAAAGGTCCCACTTTGACCAGGAGACTTCCACTTTTTGACCCAAAGGCCGCAGTCTTTGACCAGAAGTCTTTCACTTTTTGACCCAAAGGTCCAATTTGTAGCCTACTTTCGGTTTGGCTGGCGTAGATATGTCTCATGCATAAACTCATACACACATACATATAAAACTTTCATACATACACAAATCGCAATCAAAATTTACATGCGGAGTACTGGAATGTCTGCATGCGCTGAAAGAACAACAAAAACAACTTTATACCACAACCCAAGGCATAAACATTATTTTCTCATTCAGAATAATTTCTCTCTGATTATTTTTTGTTTGTATATTTGTGCATGCAAACGTGTGTATATGTATGTAAATAATTAATTATAAAGCGAGTGCAAGCGATGCAATGAAATTTCAACGAGAACATAAACAAATGTTGCGGCGTGCGCATAAAAATTCAAACAAAACGAATTTGTGGCTGGCAGTTGTCGAACATTTGTTTAGTTTTTTTTTCGAAAAAAAAAAAGTAGAATGAAAAGCTGATTACGGCTGCGCGGCTTCAGTGGCAGTGGCGGCGATAACCAGCGCTTCAGCTGTTGTTCTCTAATCGCTTTGCAGCTGGTGCGCACAATCGTCACTCCCTCGCCCCTTTCCACCCCACCGCCCCAGTTTATTTGGCGTAGTTAGTGTTGCAAATCCTTCGGCTGTCTCGCCATGCGGTTTCCCACATTTAGCGCGCCAAATGGCCAGCCGCAAATAAAAGTCGAAAAACCTGTTTGTTCATGCTTTACTTTTAATTATACAATGGCTGTTGTTATTATTGTGTTTGTTGTTGTGGTTGTTGTTGTTTAATGCGGTCGTTTGCTTTTATTTGTACAAATACACCAACTAATAGTTATGCACATTACACATTTGCTCTAAATTAGCACCCAAAATGTAAAATGAAAAACAACTACAAGTCGTTCAACAACCGACAACGCGCATTGTTTGTTTGCCGGTTTGTTTGTGTGCGTTTTGCATTTTAATGGCAATAGTGGCGCTCGTAAAATGCCGTGTACATGTTTTTTGTATGCACATACAAACATACATATATTTGGTGTTATAGTACGTCTAGCATCTCGTTTAATGACCAACTACAATCCGCGGTCGTTAGGCGGCATTCGTTTGCTTATTTGTTGTTATGTAAAAATGTTGTGTGAATTTTCGCTTTATGTGAAGTTTGTTTTTCGTTGTTGTTGTGGCTATTGTTTTTATTCGCACATTTACTACAAATTTACTATTGTTGTATTTGGCGTTTTTTTTTCAATTTGGATTTTTCTTCGTTGTGTATTTCGTCATGATTTCTTACGATTCATGACAACAACAGCAATAACAACACACACACAGTGAGTTTTCTTGGCTGCACCTGTGGCGCTGGAAAGCGGCACACCAGTCGCTCGTTGTACGATCGTAGAAATGAGCTCATTGTCTATTTACATGGTTTGGCATTGAATATAACTCGTATTGCACACCGGCTGACCGATATCGTTCGCAGGTGTGAGCGCTGCATATTTTCGGAATAACTAATTTCGAACGTGCAGGTGCCGGCCATTTCGTGAAATTAATTTGGTGAAATTGCATAGAGTTTAGGTTATGGTAGCTTCCTCTGTAAGAGACACAATCGGAGGCCTATTGTGAGGCCCATTGTGATACCACATATTTCACAGCTAATGGCGGAAGGATGCCTTGGATATCAAAAAGCTTTTCGATTTGTTTTGATCATGACTTACGATTTAAAATCAATCTGAAATCATAATAGGGTCAAATTTTCATTTGGTTAAAATCATGGACTTAACTATTATAAGTTTTTTAAGAAAATAATTGCAATGTAACTATTACAATGAAACATAAATGTTATTTGTTGATTATCATTATTAATTGCGACAATAAATCTTTACGTTGCGTAATAACTGTTATGAGAAACAAATTTTTCTTTTCGTTCTCGATAATTATTATTTTGGGATATTTTTTGTTTACGTTGCTTCATAACTTTTATGACTTTTTTATTTACATTACCGATAACTATTATTTTGAGAATATTTTTCACAAATTTTTTTGATTTTTTGTTATTTACGTTGCCGATAACTATTATTTGAAAGAAAATTTTTTTACGTTGCTTCATAACTTTTATGAAAGAAATTTTTTTTATACGTTGCCTTACCACATTGTGAGCATGAATTGGTTTTTAATTGTTTAGTTTCTGGAAACTAGGTTTCTGCAGTTAATTTGCGTTTCTCAATTTAAACCAATTACAAATCAACTCATATCCAAAATGTGGTAATTCAACGTAAAAATTTTGTTTTCAAAATAATAGTTATCGGCAACGTAAATGAAAAAAATTATAATTAAAAGCTATGAAGCAACGTAAAAAACAAATTTCTCAAAATAATAGTTATCGGTAACGTAAATTAAAAAAATTCCTAAATTAAAGTTATGAAGCAATGTAAAAAACAAAAATCCCAAAATATATAATAATTGTCGACAACGAAAAATATACTTGTTACTTATGTACAAGCCCTAACCACTATTAATTCGTACCCCTACGCTTTTTCTCATATTAATTTTTGGAATTACCTTTTGACCATTATTTGTCGACAATTCCGTGGAGTATTTATACTCTTTTGAAAGGCTGAAAAATCGACTATTAGAAAAAAATGTTTTTAATTTTTTTATTATTAATTTTTAAACGCAACAACTCGAAAAATGTAAATCTAAAAGTGGTTACCCTTTGTCTGCATATCTACCTTGTCAAATATTTTGCTCTGCCTGTCCCTATATTTTTCTGTCTTTATAACTAAAAATTCCCACCTTTACCCGTCGCTACCCGTTTCATTTTGCATCTATCTCGCTTGGCCCCAATCTATTTTCATCACAATCGGTTCTTCCATTAATTCCTGTCTCCATATCGTCTCTCCGTCCCTATACTTATCTATCGTTACTTTTGTCTACCTCTACCACTGTCTGTCCCTACTATTGTCTATTAGTCTGTCCGTAGCTTTGTCTGTTTCTTCCTATCTCTATTCGTTCCTTGCTTTCTCTGGTCCTACGTTTAACTGTTCCCATCTATATCGGGTTGTACATACCTTCGTTCCTAGATCAGTTTATCCCTATATCTGTCTGTCCCTACATTTGCCTATCCTAACACTCTCCATCAACGCCTCTGTCTATTCCAAACCGTTTCCAACTATAGCTCTCTCTATCTCTCTTTTGATCCATAACGTCCATAATGTCCATATCTCTGCGTATCCTTGCTAAATATAGTAGTCCTTAACTTTTTTGGGTCCTTTCTATATCTGTTCTGTCACTTTCCATCCGTACCTGCTTGCGTATTTCTATTTCGTCCTGTCCCCATTTTTGTTTGTCCCTACATTTGTCTACTTCCTATTTGCCTAATCTCTAGGCTGTCTGTCCCTATCATCTCTTGTTCCTAACTCACCATCCATACTTCAGTCCATCCGTACCTTTGCCTGTTCTCTACTAACGCTACTCATCCTTCCTTATAGCCCCATCCTTGAAACTTTCCGTTCATTGAGTAATACACCCGTTCATCGACTTGCCAGTAAACCTCGCATCGTACCCACACTTCTGAGCCCTCTTACATACGCACAGGTCAGCAAAATATGTTGAACCTACTTATATTTAAATATCCCCTCGTAACCATTCATGTCAAGTTCAGAACTTTAAAAGCTCAGTCACCCTTCGCGCAACTTTGCCCGCCACTTTCAGTTAGTCTGAATCGATGGCAACTGCACCAGCAATGCCACAAACTTATAGTCGAGTTAATTGTGGTCTCATTCAATGTTATTGCTATTGTTTTTGTTGCAGTTGTTCATGATTTAACCTTTTCGCCTTCTCCCTTAATGCACGTTGTGTGGTTTACGATTTGCATCGTTTAAAATTTGCCACTATTTGCGTAAATTTCAAATTGGTTAACTTGTCACTGCCAGCTACACGTTTAACCCCCCACATGGCGTCAGTTGCCACGATTTTTGCCGTTGCAACTTTGGCGCCAAAGCAGCAACATTGCACTGTCTCGTCGCGAGGCGAAATCCAGCAGCAGCGGCAGCAGTCGTCGATGCTGCATAAAATGTTGTCAACATTTTCAATTTTTCCGCTGTGCAGGCTGCACAGCACATAAGCAATGGCAAAATTAATTTTCCACCTCCATTACGATCCGCTGGTCCATTACGTTGTGCACGGACGGGCGCCGCACGCAACGTGCAGTGTCTGCCGTCGTTTACGTGGTGCACTCTTTGCGCGAGCTTGGCGGGCGCCACTTGGCCTCCGGTGGCAGACGGCAAATGATCTGTCAAATGCAAGCCATGAAATGAGTGTGTTTGAGTTTCAAATAAATGCGAAATGTTTTTCATTTTTCCGACTGCAACATGGGTGCCAAACGGAGCGAAATTCGTTTGGAATAATTCGATTGAGTGATGTTTGGAGTACACAAAAAATGTTTTTTATAACATTACATTTGAATTTTGAGCAAAAACATTCAGTAATGTTATCACGCTACGAAAAATTTCAGTTGAAGCAAAGCAGAGGGCAAGGGAGAACCTTATTTAAGGCAGTTGCCTCCTAATCCTAATTGGAGAGAAATGTAAATAAATATACTATCTTTCTGAATAAATAAAATCTTATTTTGTTAAATTACATTAAATAGTTTCACATTGTTTTAGCTTTAAAGTCGCAAGAAACAATAAGTGACCTCCTTTGTCATTGACTGGTAGAGAGAGAGAAAGAGATGAAGGTGGAAATCCTCAGGCACTCCTTTCTTTGACAACTTGAACGACCTAAGATCAGTCAACATAAGAGACTTGCTAGATTTTATACACAGAACAAATTGGCTTGTACAGAACACTTCGACTTGCAGTAAGTCAGATAATTTTTTCCTTGTGGTATCACAATCGTCCCTCTTTGTGGCCTAAGTGTGCCTTTCGGCCCAGACAGTCACTTTAACCTAACCTAACCTCGCTTAAAAGTTACAATTTTGATTATTTTGCCATTGTTCGTAATTCAATGGACAGATCGATAGATTTTGTACAATGAACGATCTTTTGTGTCTTGTAAGTTTTTGATTTCAAATGATCGATCTTCCAGATCGATGTAGAGTGGCATTCTAGAGGTTGTCCGAATTCTGTCTTGAAACCACTGGACAGTGGTGGTTGGTAAATGTGCCATGCATGTCAAAGCGCCATTCTCAAAATGCTCCACTAAACATGATAAAAAAATACCACAGCAAACAATACCTGTAGCGTGGGTTTTCCAACAGAAGTTGTAAGGCATGATTAGTATTTTATGATTTTATGGCAATGTAATACCATAATGTAATTTGTATGGTATTATTACCACATTACTGTATGTGGTAATAATACCGTAATACCATTAATATAATTGTGGCATCAGTATGCCGTAATATCATAAGTATGGTAACATTACCACATGTCGTATTAGTATACCACAATATCATAAGCTCTCATATAAGCATTATAAGTGTTTTAGACTGTCTTTCTAACAGTCTGCGACTTCAAATAGTTTAAATTACTTCTAGCGCCTTCAGCTCCAAAGTAATCGGTAACTCTTACCAATTACTCAGGAACTTCATTAGTGTGGTGTCATAATTACCGGATATTATAAGTTTGCAATTCTCTTTTGTCAACGCGAAAATTCACTTAATTTCCCCAACTAACATTTGCGATTTGTTTGCTTCTATCTTCATTGCAGGTTACGCAAAAGACATTTCCGGAGTTGAAAGAGGTAAGTTGAATGAAAATCACTCGAGGCGTTTTCGCCAACACAAATAAACCAGCAGCCAGTGCTTTCCAGTTGAAAAAGCATCACTCACACAGCGCAGAAATAATATTAAAACGGGAGGAAAAAGCAAAAACCAGCAGAAAATGTTGAAAACAAAAATCGGGAAAAACTTAAAGCCGAAAATATGAAAGCGGAAAAAACACAAGTCCACAATTGACAAAAGGATAAAGACCTTTTCATTTCAACAGCTGCCACACAGTCCAAACGCTGCGTTCGTTCATTTACGCTTTCTTTCACTCGCATTCGCACTCTCTCTTTTTCCTCCTATTGCCCGTCTCTGTCTGTCGTTGACTTGCTGTTTGCCCATTTTTCTATTTAGCAAAAAACTTTTACTATTTGCTCGCGCACAGCGCACTTTGCCGCTCCTCGACAGCGCCGCAACAGTCCAATTTATAATAAGTACTCGTACGCGCCGCTTGTTGCACTGCGCCGCCTGCCGCGTCGTCGGGAGCACTGCCGCACTGCACCGCGTGACATGCATAAAGCGGCTCTAACTCTCCCCACCGCCGGGCTGTGGTTGTTGCCTCGCTGCGCCTCTA